>OU015499.1:82520821-83128321 GCA_907164885.2 Dolomedes plantarius
ATGTATATATATACATATATATATATATATTATACATACATATGTATATATATACATATATATATATATATATATATATATATATATATATATATATATATATATATATATATATATATATATATATATATATACATATATATATATATATATATATATATATATATATATATATATATATATATATATATATATATATACATATATATATATATATATATATATATACATATATATATATATATATATATATATATATATATATATATATATATATATATATATATATACATATATATATATATTTATATATATATATACACATATATATATATACATATATATTAGACAAAGTTGTAAGTGAAAAACCAGTATAAGCCATAAACCACTTCAGCCAGGAACCAAAAACATGAAAAGATAAGTGAAAATATGAATAGATTAGTTAATAATAGGTTTTTAGACAGTATCTTTTCATCAGCGGTGCTGATACTGTCTAAAAACCAATGGATTGTTTCTAATAAGTATGATCTGAGCAATAAACATACTTAGACACCGTACAATCCATATGAAACAGAAGAAGGAATAATCAGTGGCTTTATCATAGATCACCAAACTCGGTGCCAGACAAAGTGAAAGTTAAGTGTAGGAGACCGCAAGAAGACTGACGTCACAAACATTGCAACCATGGAGCCTATAGAATGATATGTTTTTTTTATAAACAGAAATAATCCAAGCTTTTAATTTTTTGTATTGATAATCATTTATAAACAATTCTTGAAACTTTAATATAGCATTTTTGTAAGCATTACCTTCAAAAGTCTTATATTTATTAGTATTTTTACCTCTTTTAGTTCTTTTTACTATCTTAGTTTCTTCGATTAGTTGTGGGTAAATAGGATTAGCTGACACATCAGTAAAATTGAACTTAACTATATTTTTCTGCTTTAACATTTGATTTAGGCCATATGGAAAAATAGTTTTATGATTTTGCATATATATATTTTCATAAAATAACCTGTCAGATGGAGATTTAATAATGTCAACAATGGATATAATAATTTTCTCAAAATTATGTTTATTGAAATGATCAAACTCTATATTTAGTGGTTGACTATTTTATATGTTATATTTTTTAATATTAGAACGGTGCAACTTAATTTTAATATGTAATGGATTAGAAGTCTGACCAATATATTTCATATGACAACAACTGCAGGTAATTTTATAGATGCAATTATATGCTTTACAGAATTTTTGTTTTTGTTTTTGTGAATTAACTTGAATTTGAGAATTGTTAGCTAGGGGACAAGTTTTGCATAGCTTATTAGAGCATCTATCAAAAACTAATGTGTTACGCCTGACTTGATTACCTGAAAAGGGCATAGAGAAAGAGGATGTGGAATATTGGTAATGGTTTGACGATCCATTGGTACCCCTATAAGTATCAATGTACCAAGCATTGACATGATTAGTTTGACATGCCAAATTGCCAGTCGCTAAAAATGGTTTACTACAGCTCATGAATAGAAAAGAATATGGTCTCTTATACTAACATATTAGGTATATGATAATTATAATTAAATACCAATACAAATAGCAAGTATAAGAGTGACATTGTAAAAAGCAAAGAGAATATAATAATAACTAATAATTAAAACTTATTATTAACCAATGCAAATAGCAAGAATAAGAGTAGCATTGGAAGAAGCAAAGAGAATATAATATTAACCAATATTATATATAAGAACCAATTATACTAACAAATAGAAGAAATTAGAATATCTTGAGTAATTAAATAAACTATTACATGTTTATAAATTTAACCTCAAATATTTATTGTTTAATAAATGTTTAAACCAAAAAACAATACATAAGAAGATAAAATTGAATAAGTTGAAACTCTTGAGTAAAATAATATATTTACACAACAAGATTAATTTGACCTCAAACATATAATATAGTATAAAGGTTTAAACCAAAAAACATAACTGATGAAGTAATAAGATGAATTTCTTGAGTAAAATAAATAATTTATTATATAATAAATGTTTAATCCAAACAACAATAAAATACAATATTAGAAGAAAAAGTTGAAATTCTTGAGTAAAAATAATATAGTATTAACTAATAATTAATCAATGCAAATAGCAAGAATAAGAGTAGCATTGGAAAAAGCAAAGAGAATATAATATTAATCAATATTATATGTAAGAACCAATTATACTAACAAATAGAAGAAATTAGAATATCTTGAGTAATTAAATAATACACTACATGTTTATAAATTTAACCTCAAATATTTATTGTTTAATAAATGTTTAAACCAAAAAACAATACATAAGAAGATAAAATTGAATAAGTTGAAACTCTTGAGTAAAATAATATATTTACACAACAAGATTATTAAGTTGACCTCAATCATATAATATAGAATAAAGGTTTAAACCAAAAAACATAACAGATGAAGTAATAAGTTGAATTTCTTGAGTAATAAAAATAATATATTATAGAAAAAATGTTTAATCCAAACAACAAAAAAACACAACATTAGAAGAAAAAGATGAAATTCTTGAGTAAAAAATAATAAATATATTTTATAGAATTATTTAAACAAAAATACATAATATAAGAAGAAAAAGTTGAAAATCTTGAGTAAAATCAAAAATAAAATATACAACTAGTTTAAACCAAGGCTACAGGCCAAACCAGCCGGACATTTAATTGCGAATCCTAAGTTACCGGCTGGTCGAATTTCCAAACATGATGCGCAGTGACGTTCTGCGTCGGCCGGTCCTTTAGTCAGGATTACTCGGCAACCGGTTGGCCGGTTACTTAGCCACAGCCGCTTGCTTAAGCGACACTGTTGCCATTAGAGACTATAAATATATCGAGCGTCTGTGTGGCATAACGGCTCTTTGAAAAGTGTGTAAATGCGCATGCTCAGAGACTTTCGTGTGCATTCCTATGGTAGGTTTTTGGCGTCATCGCGCCTTGCGACTCTGTATTTACTTTGATGAATTATTCCGTTAAGCGTTTATTAAAATCACTTTAATTTAAATTCGTAAACTCAGGATTGATACAGAGAGTGGAATTCTATTTCGTATTGTTTTATAAACAATATAACAGAAACAGATGGCTGTGAAAAGTATGAATGTCTTTGCTATTCATTGATTGTATTGTGGATTTTGAGGTATTACGTTACTGTTCTGCATATTCCACAGATACGTAATAAAATTATATATTTCAATGTTATCTAGAGTTTGAAAATTGTGCCTAACTTGAGTTTCATCACATTATTAATTGAGCAAACACAGCTAATATTTTAATTTCGTCTAGTACATACGAGTTATTGGGCACATACCTCCTATAGATATTTTTTCAGTAATATTTGTTATGTCAAACTGTATCCAATCGAAATTTGAAATTGTGTGTCATAAAGACATGTTTTCGTATAAATATAAAATTTTATGGATTAATGTTAAATTGCAAACCTATGATGCCATTTATGCAATGTTTAATTCATACATCTATTTTATGTGTAAATTAAATTTCTCCTCGTTGCTCTTTAGAATTTTTATAGTAAAGAAGCAAACATAAAGTTTGTTAAATAATTATACAATTAATTGGGCTGGTCTAATCACAGTCTAAAGATCATTTATAGCTTCCTTAGTCCTAACCATTTAGATCTCACTGCCTGTAACTATTATATACACAAATTTAAATGTAAAATTCTTACTCATAAAATGTGATTTTGATTACTCTTCATCCTTAAGGAAGATTTTTCAAGTACACTGTTTTTGAATAAAAAGTACTTTTTTATTCTATGTAGGACTTCGTAATTATGAGTCATATCTGACACCTTTTCTGATCATATGAAGCAGTTTGTTCTGTAATCTGTATATGTCTGCAGGTATGGTATTATTTAATAAATTATCTAAAGTTCTTAAATATTTTTCTTCTGTTAGGTTAGAAAAAAAAAGGGAAATTGTTATAGAATTCCAAATGCACGATTTTATCATACTTTTAACTTTTGAGGTTTTCAGAGCTATAATTCATTGAATGTTAATTTAAACATAAGGAAATGAAATTAGATATTAAAAATTTGAAACTGTATTCAATATTTTAAAAATGGTATAAAATTCAGTTGTAAATATTACTTCTGATAGGTGTACATTATATTATATAAATGCATTTATATACGTGCAGATATCATAGATATTTTTAAAGACTTTCGGTTTTATTGTTCAAGCTCTTTTTTTTCTTCTCATATGATCATTATTTATTGCAATTATTCATTGTAAAATGTACTTTTTTAACACCCCACCCCCTTAATACTCACGTGATTCTTGAACAAAACCTCTCTAACATTTGCATGTATGTGCATTTATACACTGAATGGTCGATTTATTATTTCCACCACACAGTTTTAAATAAATCAGCTATAACACCAAACTGTTGCTGCTAGAAGGTCAAATTTCTAGAAAATGTGGTTTGTTGATGATTGTAAAGAGAGTTGAAGCGTATCGCTTGTGAAGGAAAGGGTAAAAAATATAAATTTTTGGACATTCAGTGATGGATGATTGTGGATGCTAGAATCAGTGGATTTCCGTAAAAGTGTTTCACTTGGGATGTATTTGAGAACAACTGTTCATATTTACAAAGCGTAGACTACCACACAAAAAGCTTTGTTTCAGTGTAAGGTGTATAACCATCACTAGTTACTGGATGCATGAGTTTTTCTAATTATACATATATATATTTACACAAGGTGCTCAAGATGTTCTCTATGGCTGTTGCCTAGAGTACCTGCCTTTTTTTTTAAAAGTTTACTAAGCTTATTCAATAAACCACATATTTCATGGCACTTAAAGTACTCAGGTGACAGAAAAGAATAACAGGTAAATTTTTACTATCGGTCAGCAAATCAATTTTTCATATTTCTCCTATAATTTTTTGTTTTATATGTTATCAGCCTAATTTTGTAATTGTTCATAAAAAAAATTCTTCTGTTTGTGTGTTTATGTATATGTGTATGATTTCTGTATTGTTTTCATATGTATATCAAACTGGCAACTGACACAGTCGTCAGCCTCAGGTACCTTAGAAACAACAACGGTTCCCGAAATTTGTTTTTGTCAAAGGGAGCTAGATTGCAAATCACTATTTTTTTTTCATATAATGTTCACAAACTTTTTCCCTCTATTTCTATATGTTAATTTATACTTTTCTTAATATTCCTTATTACAGCTAAACTTTTTTTTTACCATGATTTTGTCAGGCAGAGTCATGTTATGTGTAATAACATGTTTATATCAATTGTTCCTGTGGATATGAAGTGTATAAAAATTATTTTAAATTTCTCTTTATATAAAGTGGGGGGGGGGGGGCATAACTAGGCTGGATAAAGCGGGGCTATGCCCTGGAGCCTCCAAGGCCGGGGGTAAAAAATGGAGTCGTACTTTTTCAGGGGGTCTAATTTGCGTCCTTGCCCCTGGGCCCCTAAATGCCTAGTTAAGCTCCGGTATAAACTGTATTTTTTTTGTGAATCGTCAAGGTTTACCAAATGGAAAATACTTGTTAATTTCTATTGTTTTCTATAAATTGCAGCAGCTTAATAGCATTTCTTTAGCTTGAAAAACATCTATTGTAATTCATGTCTATGCAAGGTTTGTTTTGTACTTCATTTAAATAGATAAAAAGTATCTTACTAACATAAAAGCCAAATGAATACTTGTTTAATGCTGCTATGTTAAAAGTAAAGCAGTATTTACCGAGTGTTTTTTTTCGCTATGAAGAGTTTTATAAAGATTTATATATATATTTTATAAATTATAATTTTTATCTTTATTTTACTCAAATGTTTATGCTACAGTGTTATGGAAAAGCAATTTTAATATCTTATGTTAATCTAAATGTCTGTGTTCATTACTTCTTCGTGATACAGGAAGAGAAAGCAGTGTAATTTTTTTTTCTTTTTATTGGGATGTAGAGATTCGGCTATAATACGAAAAAGGATTTAAATGTAAAGAATAGAGGAGAAACGAATTTTTTTTCATCAGAAAATTTTTATTTTTTCTCTTCAAAAATCAAATAATTTCTCATCAAAATTAGTTTTTATCAGTTAATATTAATATATATATACACTCATGGACAAAAAAATTAGCGCACCAAGAAATAATTCCGGGATCGTAACGAAACTTGAAAGGAAGGTACATGTCGGGGAAATATGCAAATGATTAGAAATGCAGCGTGATTGCGCATTACGTATAGCCGGTAGAGGGCGTTGAACATCGTACTCTGTGGAGTATAAAACAGGTAACCAAAGCTTGTTTGAGTGTGCTGAATCATTTACAAAGGAAGAGGTGAGATAGACATGCCATTACGCCTTGTTCGAAGACAATATAAGCAGTTGTCGCAGTTTGAGAGGGGGAGAATCGTCGGGATGATGGAAGCTGGGTGGTCAGCTAGGCGAGTAGCTCGTCAATTAGGCCGCTCTGATTGTGTTGTGAGGAAGTGTTGGGACCAGTGGACCCGAGAGATGTCATGTACACGAAGACCAGGCTCAGGACGCCCTCGACAGACCAGTCGTTGAGAAGACCGCCACATCGTAAGAAATGCACGCGTACAGTGAAATGCTTCATCGGCCGCCATCCAGGCACAAGTAGCACCTTCACTAGGGGCCTCTGTGTCTTCTCGAACCATACGAAGGCGCATGGCTGAAGTACAGTTGGTATCGCGGCGCCCATTACGTGTGCTGCCCTTTACGCCCACCCATCGACGCCTCCGTTTGGAGTTTTGCCGCGCACGAGGAAACTGGACTGCAGCGGAATGGAACCAGGTCGTTTTTAGCGACGAATCCAGATTCAATCTCGGCAGTGATGACAATCGTGTTCGTGTGTGGAGAGCCCGTGGTGAACGCTTCAATCCTGCCTTTGCTGTACAGCGACACATCGCTCCCACAGCTGGTGTGATGGTATGGGGTGCCATTGCCTACAATACACGGTCACCCCTAGTATTGTTCCGTGGCACCATGACAGACCAGCGATATGTTCATGAAATCCTGCAACCACATGTGTTGCCACTCATGCAACGGCTCCCAGGAGTCATTTTTCAACAAGACAATGCTCGGCTTCATACGGCAAGGGTGTCACAAGACTGTCTCCGCACTGTTACTACCCTTCCTTGGCCTGCCCGATCCCCAGATTTGTCTCCAATCGAGCATATCTGGGATCATTTGGGACGACGAGTTGAGCATCCCACGAGTTTGAACGAATTAGAGGCAAGGTTACAGCAAATATGGAACGAAATGTTTCAATACATCATACAGAACTTGTATGACTCAATGCCCGATCGTATCGCATCGTGCATTCGCGCTAGAGGGGGTCCAACGGAGAATTAACTCCTCCGTTCTTTTGCCTTTTTCTCTGAAATAAATTATCCTTTTTCTTTGATTTTCTTATCATTTACGTATATCAAAGTAGTCATTACGTATGTAAAACTTCGTTTCATTTTGACGACTCCTTCTTGGTGCGCTAATTTTTTTGTCCATGAGTGTATATATATATATATATACACTGCTGGCCACTGTAAATGCAACACCCCCGAAGGAAACATGCAAATAACATGAAATTTACAACATGCATTAGCGGAGGTGAGATATGCAAATGATTAGAATTTCAGCGCAGACGCACATCACGCGCGCCTGTGGCACCACTTCAAAGCGCTATTTAAGGCTTGGAGATTTCGACGATTTCAAGTTCGGCAATTGTGTTTTTCTTGTGGTTTTTCAAAAAAAAACGATCAATTATGCCACGTCGAAAACAGCGATCATCTTTTGATCAAGTATCCGAGTTCGACAGACGAAGGATAGTGGCCTACCGAGATTGTGGATTATCTTTCAGGGAAATCGGTAGTCGTGTTGGACGAAACCAAAAAACTGTAATGCGGATATGTGATCGTTGGATGCAGTGACGGATCGCTCAGTCACATCACGAACCATAGCACAGCACATGCAGTCTGTAACGCAACATCCAGTGTCTGCGCGTACCATTCGACGCCGTTTACAGCAGAGTGGTCTGTCTGCAAGACGTCCATTCCTTTGTCTACCCTTGACGCAGAACCACAGACGTCTCCGCCGCCAATGGTGCGATGACAGAAGGATGTGGACGGCAGAATGGAATGAAATTGTCTTTACTGACGAGTCACGCTTCTGTCTGCAACACCACGATGGTCGCATTCGAGTCTGGAGACACCGTGAAGAGAGGATGCTGAACAGCTGCGTTATGCACCGCCACACTGGTCCTGCACCGGGTATTATGGTATGGGGCGGTATTTGATATCACTCTCGCACACCTCTAGTACGCATTGCCGGTACTTTAAACAGCCAGCGCTACATCTCCGAGGTGTTGGAGCCAGTTGTCCTTCCTTACCTTCAGGGCTTCCCCACAGCCATATTTCAACAGGATAATGCGCGACCACACGTGGCACGCATTGTCCAACGGTTCTTCGTCAATCGCCAGATTGAATTGCTTCCCTGGCAGCCTCGCTCTCCGGATCTTTTGCCAATAGAAAACATGTGGTCCATGGTTGCTCTACGATTGACCCAGATTCCATCCCCAGGTGCCACAGCAGATCAACTTTGGCAACGTGTGGAAGCTGCTTGGTCTGCTGTACCCCAAGAACTCATCCAAAGTCTCTTTGAATCAATGCCGAGGCGTGTGGCAGCGGCGATCTCCAACAATGGCGGCTACTCTGGCTACTGATTTTGGCAGAAACCACACTTCACAGAAGTCTATAAATTTAATCATTTGATACTTGGTCAACATGTTATCTACAAAATAAATTTTGTTGTGATATCTCTTGTCTTTCTTGGTGTTGCAATTTGAGTGGCCAGCAGTATATATATATATATATATATATATATATATATATATATATATATATATATATATATACAGTGATTTCCGCTTATAAGAATCACGTTTGTTATTACTGTTTTTAATTCTTATAAGCGGTTGATTCTTATAGCCGAAATTTAGGTTTTTGGACAGGCACACACACACCTACATATACATATATTAGATAATTTACCATAAAATACTCTTTAATTTACGTTAATTATCTTTTATTAAAATTTTTTTTATAATTTTAAAAATACAACTTAATTTCTAGACCTATAAGTAGATACGAATGATTATAGTAAGAGAAGAAAAAAATCCAATATTTGTTACAACATACCTGCTTAGCAGTTTTAACATTTCAACTACAGGAATGGAGCAAGAAAAAGTTTTCTATGGTAGTTTGATGTAATGAAGTTTTCAGGAGGCTGTTTCAATACTCTTTCAATACTAATAGTCTCAGACGAAGATTCATCTTCTAGCTTACGTTTCACGGTTTGATAACGTGCTGAATCTACTAATGTCACGTTTGCCTAAGTGATAGTGGACACTTCGCCGAAGATTTATGTGTTTCAGGGTCCAGGAAGCCGCAACCGGGATGTGGGAGGTGGGAAAAAAGGGCCCCTATTTTTGTTTGTCAGTGCAGAAAAGTGAAATCGGACCGGAACGGGTAACGATGCCCCAGGGTCAAGCTAATAGGACAGTGTTGTGCTAAATCGTTTAAGGGGAAACTATTATGTTATGTCTAACAAAGAAAGGAATGAATTTTAAGACTATATTCCATCCCATCTTATCAATATTTCTTAAAAAAAAGAAAGAAAGAAAGAAAGAACTTCGTGCCTTTTTCGGGTTAAAGTGGTTTTTTTTGAAAAATGAAAGGAAAGCGAAGAGTGTAAACTGATTCTTATAACCGGTGGATTGATTCTTTAAAGCGGAAATTTTAGCATGGAAATAATGCTTTTGTTTTCGCGATATTGATTCTTATAAATGGTTGATTCTTATAACCACTGATCACTATAAGCGATGGTTACTGTATATATATATATATATATATATATATATATATATATATATATATATATATATATATATATATATATAGAGAGAGAGAGAGAGAGAGAGAGAGAGCGAGAGAGAGAGAGAGAGAGAGAGAGAGAGAGAGCGAGAGAGATTGAGAGAGACATAGATAGATAGATAGATAGATAGATATTGCTTTGTACACCTTTTTCACAATGACTTTCTCCTATAAAGTTGAACAGTTTTTGCCTATTTCTAAAATGTTTCTGTATAAATCTATGATGGCAAATTTTTCTCAAGAATATTAGCAAAAATATTGTCCATCTGTCAAATGATCTATCTTTATTGTTACGTAAAAATTATGCATCATCTCACGTCCATTCGTCTTTTTAAATTTTAAACTAACGAAGAAATTAAGTCATATTTAAAAGATCACGGAGGTTTTCTACTTGGCAAGGACGATGCTGCACTTCTAGCTCCGTAACCATGAAGAAGGAACTTGAGATAACATAAACAAATATTTGATGCAAAAGTTTGGGGAAATGAAACGATGAACCACATAATATAGTTACCCTCTAACTTGATGCTTGAGAGAAAAAAAGGCGAGAAAACGCCAAATATGACAAACCAGCAATAACTAGGCATTCTCTTTTTTCTGCACGAATATAAAGTTCCTGATTATGCGCATTTATACACATTTGAATGAGCCGTTACGCCACACAGACGTTCGTGTAAAAGATAGCAACTGCGGAGATTTAGCGCCATCTCTATTTCAGGAAAAGAATCGATAAATTTTTATCATGTCATTATTGAGATAGGACTCAACATCTAGAGGATATACTTTTAAGAGCAGTTGCCTCAAATACCTAAAATGTCACGAGAAGTTAGGGTTTTTAAAATCTGTTCCTGTTACGTCGTTTCTCACGGCAGGACAAAAAGCAGTTAAACAGAAGCAAAGGTTGTTTTAAAATCGTTTGAAATCAATGAAAAGAAATTTCACTCCTTCCAAAAACCAATTGAATCGTCGAATCGGTTAACATTTATTCAGATTAAAAATATTTTGAGGTTCCTTAATGGATAAAACGCTTTATACTTTTCATTTATACTGATGTGCTTCCTGCGCATTTTGATTTAGTTAAATAAAATACTAATATGTTTATATTTGTTTTTAAAAAAATCCATAGATGGCAGCTCCACCTAATTTATTGCACTTGAGGTTGCGCTTTTTACACTAAGATTTCTTTGTTTGTGAACCATGTCATCTCTACTTTGAAAATTATTTTCTTCTTTAAAATAATAAAATAACAAGGATGGAGACTCGATAGCGAAAGAAATATTTTACTCTGTCATCTTATTCATTTTAGAAATGTCATCCACCGAAGGAAATGATCTACATGTAAAACACAGTACACCCCGTTTTTTCCTCGAATCATTGAAATTTTAGGATATTCTTTTCGTTTGTTTAAGAGAGCGAAAAATATACCCGAGCAAAAATTTTCTTTCCCTATTATGGAGTACAATTTAAAGAATATATCTTTCGAAGGCGATTCAAGGCGATAATTACTGAATAAACTTTCTCTATAGGTTAACGTTGGACTGAGCGAATCCAATAGGAACGAAATAAAATCGCACAGACAGTTATGACATTCTTGTAATAAAAATAAACTTATCAACAACAATAGAAAAATTCCTTTAAGATTCCGAGGACCTTTGTATATGATGTATAACACAAACTGTATGACACAAATATGAAAAAAAATTATATGTACAGAATTTTAATGTAAACAGAAATACGCAAGAATTAGGTTTAATCATTAAGCGACAAAGTTGTATTATTATATTTTTACATGTTACGAAGATTACGCTGAAATTTTTGAGACAGCGGCAGACGGTAAGCGAAATGACCGATCTATGAAAAAAGTAGTGTTTGCCGTGTTGTTCGGAAGTAGTGGGCTGGTCAAATCCATAAAGCTCAAGAGGCAGTAGAGAATGACAGCTAACTGGTAGACCACTAAGTGTCTTCCAGCAATTCTCCAAGAAGTGAATGTTAGGGGAATCGTGCTTCAACATGACAATGCATCTTCTCATACAGCAAGGATTACAGTCGAATTTCTTGAACAAAAACGCATCAAAGTGATAAAACATCCTCCCTAATCTTCTCATCTTGCTATGTGCGATTTTTGGCTATTTTTTAATAAAAAAAGTTAAAGTGGGCGTTGTTTTCATTCCGAAGTTAAGATTGATATGGCTATAAAAGTACATTTTTCATCTACACTCATATCCATAAATTAAGGATAATTCAGAATCACATGGAAATTGAACTCTAAAGTAAAAATTTCACCTTAAAATTATCACACACATCTTCAAGAATAATATGCAAATTACACGAAGCCACCAGATGACGCCGATAGTACGTCACAATGACGAGAGTGTAAGAGAGGGGAATATATGGAATGGTGGCAAAGAAGTAAAATTGTTTACTAGCGTTCTGTAAGCCGCTCTGTGCCCTAACAGAATAGTTATGACACAGAGGACGCATGTATATGATTTTTTACGTGGTAGAATTATCGGCCGCCTGGTATGTGGGCGTACTCAGTTAGAAGTATCCGAGGAACTTGGAATGGCCCTAAGTGTCATCTCTAGGCTTTGGCAACGATTCCAAGATGATGGAAATGCCAGTGGACGTTACAGTACAGGTCGCCCCCGAGTTACAACGCCGAATGAAGACCGGTATTTGGCAGTAACTGCCAAAAGAAGCAGACGGAGCACAGCATCCGACCTGTCTCGTCAGCTATCTGCAGCCACGGGTACCACAGTTTGAAGGCAAACCGTGTAGAAACGTTTGGGAAATATTGGTCTATATGCTCGCAGGCCTGTCAGATGTGTCCCGCTCACGGCAACTCACGGTCGGCAGCGATTAGCCTGGAGTAGAGAACATACAATATGGACATCGTCACAGTGGGCTTGTGTGATGTTTTCCGACGAGTCCAGGTTTAGCTTGCAGTCTGATTCACGTCACAATTTTCACTACCCGTGTGCCAAATTTAATAGTTGTAAGCGTTATAGATTCGTCTCGACGCAGCACACATATAACACGGACACCCGGAGGTGTGGCCGATAGACAGAATCCAACCTTGCTTTATTAATATATATATATATATATATTTATATATATATATATATATATATATATAAAAACAAACATATGTTACCGTGAAAGACCGAAATGTCACGTCTGTGAAGTTAGCCCCCCCGACATTGAGATATCCAAATTTTGAAAACGGCATTCGTTTGAGCGTCGTTTGAGCGTGTTTGAGCGCCAAAAATTTTCGTTTGAGCGCAATTTTTAAAAAAGTTATGAGCATTTCATTTTTTGGCGGGAAAAACACCTAGCCCTCCCGACATTGAGATATTTAAATTTTGAAAACGGCATTCGTTTGAGCGTCATTTGAGCGTCGTTTGAGCGTGTTTGAGCGCCAAAAATTTTCATTTGAGCGCAATTTTTAAAAAAGTTATGAGCATTTCATTTTTTGGCGGGAAAAACATCTAGCCCCCCCCGACATTTAGATATTTAAATTTTGAAAACGGCATTCCTTTGAGCGTCGTTTGAGCATGTTTGAGCGCCAAAAATTTTCGTTTGAGCGCAATTTTTAAAAAAGTTATGAGCATTTCATTTTTTGGCAGGAAAAACACCTAGCCCCCCCGACATTGAGATATTTAAATTTTGAAAACGGCATTCGTTTGAGCGTCGTTTGAGCGTGTTTGAGTGCCAAAAATTTTCGTTTGAGCGTAATTTTTAAAAAAGTTATGAGCATTTCATTTTTTGGCGGGAAAAACACCTAGCCCTCCCCTCCCCTCACATTGAGATATTCAGAGAACGGGAAAAACAGAGCGACATGAAATTTCGTGTCGGGGAAATGGCGAAAAAAGGGGGGGAGGGAAATTAGGTGTCTGCGAAACGGAAGGGACACCTCCAAATATGGCGTTATATCAAATTTTGAGAACGGCATTCGTTTGAGCGCCAAAAATTTTCGTTTGAGTGCCATTTGTAAAAGAGTTATGAGCATTTTAATTTTTAGCGGGCAAAAACTCCTAGCCCCCCCCCCCCCCCAACATTGAGATATTCGATTTTTGAAAACGGCATTCGTTTCAGCGTGTTTGAGCTATATTTGCTGTCAACATAATCTTAAAATTGGAAACGTTTTAACGATCCACTAACTATTGGAACCATTTGTTTTTAATTACCTGACTCCAATGTAGAATGTTTTAATTACCCAGTGGCGTAGCGAAAGGGGGGCAAGGTGATCTATCATGCCCCGGGCGCCACTTGCAGAGGGGCGCCAAATGCAACCCAAGACCATTGGACCCTTTGGTCCCCAAGACCACGAGGGGCGCCAAAAAGGTAATGTGCCCCGGGCGCCAGTTATGCTCGCTACGCCACTGTAATTACCATATTTAACTTTTTACGATAATTCATGATATGCAACTTATGCAAACTCTTAATAATTCTATTATAATGTTATTCTTTTGCTCCGTTCTATACGAGAAACAAAACATTTTATTTATTGTATATTATAATTCTGAAATTGGGATTCTTAATGCAGTTATATTTTATTGTAGTATTCAAGTGTGCATCAAGTTTTATACTTAATTTTTGTACATACATATTTTGAGTGTCACGGCAATCACAGTTTTATTTTTCTAATCATTTATGTGCATATCTATTAATAATCATATTAAAATGTTAATATTTTGCTCCGTTCTATTCGAGAAACAAAACATTTTATTTATTGTATATTATAGTTCTGAAATTGAGATTTTTAATGTAGTCATATTTTATTGTAGTATTCATGTGTGCATCAAGTTTTATACTTAATTTTTGTACATACATATTTTGAGTGTCACGGCAATCACAGTTTTATTTTTCTAATCATTTATGTGCGTATAGCACTTTCATAATGTGTTTATAACGTAGAGATGGTTACGATTATTGTTTTTGTGTTTTAAGCAATTTATTTATGTATATATATTCAGAATTGGTTATGAGGAATTTTGTAAATTGATGCATTTCAGCACCGCTGATAGTCAGTCATTTTTGTTCAAAAGTGGCTAATTTATTTTACATTAATCATCTTCTATCTTAAATTGTAATATTTTTATATTTATATATTTTAGGTAAATAAAGTTAATATTTTGATATTTGTATAGTTTAGATTCATAAATCTAATAGTTCGATATGTATATGTATCGAAGGAAAAAATATAATTTTAAAATCCAAAATATACCATAAGATTTCTGGTCAAACATTGTATAAGATAACTATGTGAGTGCAATCAGTTGCTAAATAAAAATAGTCGATATAAGAAAAGAAATGTATTCAACAGAATATTGCGATAAACTTACCGGCGTTTATATAGTGTTTAGAAAAGGTACAGTTAACTAGACGTCACTGGCACTACATTTATGGTCTGGCAGACAGTTTGACATATCCTTCCTCATTAAAATAATCTTTGCTTTTACCATATTTACAATAATTGTGTTACAGTGTTAGAAAGTTGTAAAAGTTCAAATTATGGAAGTGCATCAAGCAATTGCATTACGTAGTTGAAAGTAATTTACAGCTGACAGAATTCTTGCCGTAATTTTACTGCTCCTATATTTTTCTTGATGTATTTATTGGAATTTGAAGATTTAAAAAGTCCTTGGGTAGCGTTTTTCATTCTCTATATAAAAAATACTTTTAGCCCGGACACCCTGTATATAAAATCCAAATACCACTCACTCACTGATCACCGTATCTCTCGAACCATGAGTTCTAGGAAGTTGAAAATTTGTATAGTGGATGCACTTCCGCTCTCCCTAACAATAACATTTAAGAAATATTTTTTAAAAAATCTACAGTTTTAATATGTGAAAAGGGACCCTCAAAATTAAACACGGACTGACTGATCACTGTATCTCTGGAACCATAAGACCTAAGAAGCTGAAATTTTGCATAGTGGCTCATCTAAAGCCCTAGGTACTAAGAAAGCTAAAAAATCCAGAAGGGCCATTAGGCCCCCAAAATTAAGAAATAAATATAAATCTAAAAACCCTTATTTAATGTTGGATCGTCATTAAATTATAGGGCTAACTCCTCAAAAGAAATGACAACACTTTACTACTGAAGTTAATTTAAATTAATGGAACCCGATTACATGATTGGTGGTAGTAATGTATTCTGTTGTGAAGCACGGGTATTTAGTTTTAGGTATATATATAGGAAAAAAGAAAAAGGTAAGTAAATATATACAGGACAGAGATGCGAAAACTTTCTTTCAAGTTCATCTTTTTTAAAGTATAAGAAATATTAAGAACGAATCAATGGATTTTTGAATGTATTGAAAAATTTCATAAATGCATTAAACACTGTTGTCTGAGGCCTGCCTAAACTATATCAACTAGTTTGAAACTATTTGCTATTATTAGTTACTATTATATTTTATCGTTATTTGTTGATAATTTCGTATTTTTACTCTGCCTCATTTTGGCGCCTCTTTCAATGTCTTATTCATGGGACCCGCCATATTTGGAGGTGTCCCTTCCGTTTCACAGACACCAAATTTCCCCCCCCCCCCCTTTTTTTCGCCATTTCCCCGACACGAAATTTCATGCCGCTCTGTTTTTCCCGTTCTCTGAATATCTCAATGTGAGGGGAGGGGAGGGCTAGGTGTTTTTCCCGCCAAAAAATGAAATGCTCATAACTCTTTTAAAAATGACGCTCAAACGAAAATTTTTGGCGCTCAAACACGCTCAAACGACGCTCAAACGAATGCCGTTTTCAAACTTTAAATATCTCAATGTTGGGGGGGGGGGGGGCTAGGTGTTTTTCCCGCCAAAAAATGAAATGCTCATAACTCTTTAAAAATGGCGCTCAAACGAAAATTTTTGGCGCTCAAACACGCTCAAACGAATGCCGTTTTCAAAATTTAAATATCTCAATGTCGGGGGGGGGGGGGGCTAGGTGTTTTTCCCGCCAAAAAATGAAATGCTCATAACTCTTTTAAAAATGGCGCTCAAACGAAATTTTTTGGCGCTCAAACACGCTCAAACGAATGCCGTTTTTAAAATTTGGATATCTCAATGTCGGGGGGTCAACTTCACAGACGTCGAAATGTCGACATTCTCCGGTGATTGTCAACATTCACATAGTCGCTTGGTGTATGTCCGAAATATTTGTAAAATATCCTTATTTCTGACTTACACCGGCAAATGTCGACATTCACCATGCACTGATGGTGAATGCTGAATAAAGACATTTTGTTACGTTTTTAAATCATACTTTATTATTAAAACATATTATGATGTATGTCAAAATAAGTGAAAGCTTAAGTAACAGCACGAGTAAATAAACTGTTGAACTTAAAAAGGACAGTACATTCTAAATGAGAAAAGAAAATAACACCAATAATAAACTTATTTATGTGATTGACGTTATGCATTCTTATTTATTGCAACAACATAAGTGTTATGAAACTTTGAATTGCACAAGCGTCGCTTGCATTTGCAACTGCATTTAGTCGTTGAATACCCTTTTTGCAATGATAGCGTGCACAGCCTTCCCCTCCACTTCTCGAATTAGTTGCAACTGCTTCTCTTAGCGACATTTCTTAAGGGGACAGTGGACCTTCAAACCTAACTTTTTTTGTTTTGAATGGATTTGCTTGAAATTTGAATATGTGATTAGTACCATAAATATGTAAAAGTGGTTAAAATTTCATGATGAAATATTAATAATTTATGAATTATGAATTATTAATTATATAAAAAATTGGCCTCATTAAAAATGTTACATGCGCATTTCTTTTGCATATAATATGTTAATTTTTATTGACAGGATACCTTATAGAACTAACAATGAAACTTATTGCTTACGTTAAGCATTCATTAAAAATATAAAGAGAAAAAAATAATAATAGTGAAAACACCCATTTTATTACGCAAGATACCTATAAATCATCTTTTAAAGTACAAAATTTAGAAATTCTGAGCTACGAAGCATAATTTTTTTCAATAAGATTTATTTGATATACAGTTAAGTATATAAAACTTAAATTTCAAAGCAATACTATAATTAGAAATGCGCCTGGAGCAGTTTGAATATTCGTATGACATGAAAATTTTAATTTTGAGAAAAACACATTTAAAGTTATTGCTATTAGTAACCAAATTATATCTAAATTAAATACAAACACCTATAACTAGGAAAGTAATCACAGAAATTGAAAATTCTTTTTGCAACACATTCCCTACTCGTCCGTAGTTTCACAATTCAATAAAATAAAAAAATCGAATTTTTGGACAAATTTCACAATTTTGAAATTCCACTGTCCCCTTAAGAAGAAATCTCATCTATGGAAAGTAACTCTTCTTTACAAATTACAAACTGATTGCGGGTATAAAGCTGCTTGATGGTACAATTTTTGTTTGCTAATTTATAAAAGTCGAAGTCATTTATTCCAACAACAACGGCCAACACATTTCGGGCAACTGTACGACCACGGGCGACATCAGGGACTTAGGCCGTCTGCACACGGAGCAACTAAAAAAAACTGATAACTGACTCAAATCACAAACCAGTCCGTGATGAGTCGCAACCTATGTAATTGAATGGAGCCACGCACACGGCGCAACTGGTTACAAACCCGTCCGACGGGTTTGTAACCAGTTGCCAGACTGGTTCGTAACCAGTTGCGCCGTGTGCTCATTTCAAGTCTCTATCTTAAAATTTCGATTTTTAATTTAATTTTAAAGCTTATAATTCAACAGTGAGGAAATGCCCTTAGCATAAGGATGACAACAGTAAATGGATGGAAGCTGTTACATTGCCCGAGAATTACCCCTATGTATCTCGCTATTAGCCCTAAAAAAGGAAAAAGTAAAAATAATTTAAAAGAAACTAAAATCAAATTCAAAATTCTCCTTACCCACCCTCAGGCGGTCTCAAAAAGCCTAAAATAATTAAAATCGGTCAACAATTGGCAAACTATTCATATAAAAACTCAAATTCACGATTGTAAACAAACGATCTTTGTTGCCATTTTCATTTTAGAAGTTCATTTGTTCAGTTTATTATTTTATTTTAAAGGGAAATGTATCTTTATCATAATAAATACTTCATGCGCGAGCGTTATTTTTATAGTGAATTCTTGAAATTTTTTTTACCCTAAAGAGAAGCAGAGAGTGGCAACAAAGGTTAAACTCTCAAATCTTTTGTAATGGCTATAAAATTTCTTCTAAATCACGCAAAGAAAAAAGAAAAACAGTTTTGGAAAGAGGAAAGTCCAAGTTATAAGAAACACAAATTTAAAAACTCGACCAATTCTCAAAAATCGGTGTTTTCAACGTAGTCGGTCACGTTAATATCACAATGTAATAACAAATATTTTTTTACGAGTAAGAGAACAAATATTTTTTATGAGCCTTTTACGAGTAAAAAAAATCCCTTTTAAGCCTTATTAAGCCTTTTTACAAGTAAGCCTTATTAGGGGCCGAAGGCCCCGTACGAAAAGCTAGCGTAGCGTACCTAGGGGCTAAGCCCCTAGTACGTAAAAAAAAAATTGTTGGGAGCGGTGCTTACGCTGGTACGGCCTTTACTCCGATTTCGGATTTTAAAATCGTCTTTTCAGCTTGCACTTTTCTACTAAAATCGAGCCTCGAGCATTACTTGAATGGGCGTTTATCATTGCGGCTGCGCGAAGTTCTTGACTATTTTTATAAAAGCAGCTGCCTAACTCCATATCTGGACAAACAAGGTGTGATTAGAGTAGGTGGTATGTTACTTAATTCAAGTTTATCAATAGATAAAAATTCCCCACTTTGCTTCCAAAAAAACATGATTTAACTCTAATGATTGTGACATTTTTTCATCTTAAATATCTTCATGTGGGAGCTTAAACTCTTTTCTATCTTGTAAGGGAAGCCTTTTGGCCTTTAAGTGGTGACAGCTAGATCTGTAATTCATAATTGTATGGTGAAACAGCTAGCACCGTATTCGACGCACCGTATTCGACGGACAAATTCGAGGCTCAATACACAGCCATCCTCTCTCCTTGCTTCCCCAAAACTCTCTCCTTCTTTTCTTTTCAGCCAGCTGGCCGAAGGGGGGGGGGGACGCAGGAGCGACCCACGATCGTTTCTTGGAATCGGGAAGAATTCGTAAAGGGATGGGCTTTGGTTGGGTGGCCCCTTTTCCCCGAAAAGGGCCAAGACGTAACACCTTAAACCGAGTGTCATCTGGAAAACAAAGTGTCATGGGGTAAAATGGCTGTGACATTGAAAACAGATTAAGAAATGAAATAAGAGAAATAGAGTAAAGGAAGAGTGGCGAAAATAGCAAAGATAAATAAAGAAAGAATAAACGGCGGAAAGACCGCGACAAGAATTGATGAAGGCAGGAAATGAATAAACGATGGACTTAGCCGAACTCCAAGGAACAAGATACTGAGGTGCAATTACGGAATGAAAAGTCACACCGCAAAGAGGAATTGCAGATGTGGGCAAATAATAAGGGAAGTACAAAGCAGATTAACGATGGGGAGCGATGAATTGTGGCGATTTGGCTAAAAAGGGGGAAATGTAAAACAGATGGAATTCGTAGAATATGGGAAGATGGCCGTGGGAACGGTGTGCTGATGAGATAAAATGCCACACGTACGACAGGGTGGAGAGTAAGGATTCTTGAAGAAACGATTAGTCCAATAGAAGGGAAGTAAAAATATATTTGGCCAATTGAAACGAAGAAAAGAGGCGGAACTAAGGAACAAGGACGAAAATATTAGACTCAAAAACTGTATAAAGAAACACTTAGAGCTCCGAGATAGAGATGTGTTAACTCACGGAGAAGCAGAGGTATTTAGAGAACGAGTGACACATAATGCAGAGAGAGGTAGCAGCAGGATTTAGAGAGATAGAGGAATGAGTATTCGCAAATAGATTAGAAGGAAATGGCGGTGATAGCACACGACTAGCTGAGGAATGGAGATGAGAGTCATGATTTCTGCACCAGAATAAAAAGAAATAGCTTTCTACGTGATAGCAATCTGGAAAGAGCGGTCAGCCCGGATAATAAACACCCACCCAGCAGAAGTCCAGTGAATGAGGTCGAAGAGACAACTGAGTGAAAGGGCAGCACCACTCCCCCGGGACCGATCAGACTGACCCCCACATAATAATTCAACGGACCACCCACGACGATCCACCGCGACAGACATTATCCGATGGAACGTGCGGATCTGCAAAGAATCGCCTGCTATCCAGCGACTTCTAGCCGAATGTGTGAGAGGGAATAAAGACGTTAAAGATCCATCAGCGAAGGTACTGTGCAGTATTTTATTGATCCCTAATTAACAGGTATGTAGCTTGCCTCTCATCCTAAGGTCTGGTTACAATGAGTAATATAGTGTTGAGTTAAAAGATTATGTTAAAATGTTTCTAGGGTATCTCATATCTTAAATAAGTAATAGATGTCTGAAAAAAAAAATATATAGATATATATATGTGTGTGTGTGTGTCATTTCAATAAATTCATCTGTTATTAATCAATTAGATGATGTGCGATTTCTCCAACACAACACAGGACACAAAAGTTTTGGTTGTACAAACAGATAGTAGTAATATAATTAATAATTTGGCTTTGGCAGTACACTACAAATTAACTACTGTGACCATCATGCTATACGATCACGAGTTAGCCCATTATATTTGGTCCTATGACATCTCGCCTCCTCATCAACTGCCCACCATATTCGGTCTCGTGACCTTCCCTAACTCTCCACCATTTAAAGCATTATACAAAGCTTGTCGGACGATGACGACATCGAACCTGGAGAAACTATTTTGGATGATGAAGGATATTATTAAAGTAATGTGAATCTAGTCAGGATGTGCAAGACGTCCATTATCCTGCTCATGTCGACTTTCAACGAAGCTCATATGGTGGAACTAAAGGAACTGTAGCTGTTGTTGAATGTGCATCTCTTGCAGAAGAAAACAGGGAAACCGAAGAATGAAAAACATTTAGGGAGTTAAAGCGACTCGAAGCAGACGTCAAAAACTGATCGACTGGGGAAAAGAGAAAAAGCTGGCCTTGCGAAGAGATTTTGAAATGTTCTCTTCCTTCGTTTCGATGCGGATAGACGTTGTAATGACTTGACGGTCCCTACGGGTAAATTCCAAGGGACACCCGTCTTTGTCATCTAAGGTGTTTTATCAGTGCCGAAAGGTGACCTTCCGTTTAGTTACACAAAGCCGTGTCGTAGTGACTCTTCGATACACTTCAAGAAAGGAACCTCTTTTGAAACGATTCCCTAGTTGACAATGGAGTCCAGATGAAAGGCTAGTGTCGGCTGGTCAGACGCTTGAAGGAACAAAGCGGCGAGCGGTAACTTGTAAGGAACCACCCAAAGAGGGGCGAGGATATATATTCGCCACCTTGATGTAAATGGGGGCAGATGACCTTTTTTTTACAGGTGTGAACAACCTCCATCGTCGGACGTGTGCCAGAGACGGAGAGCCTGCTGTAACCCCCTCATGATGTCCTGAACCCCGCGAAATAGCCTCAGATAGTGCTTATCTTTTTTGTAATTATTGTATAAAGCCTATATTTAATCGGGATGCAAATAAAGCATTTTGTAAATATTAAAGGCTGTCAGTCTTAGTTTTAGGCAGAGTCCTTACAGACTGTTATTAAATGGTGTCAGAAGACGATAGGATATCAGTGATGAACGAAAGGATTACAGGTAGGCCGATTCTTTTTATCAGATTCTGGCTTTGATTTAAAAACTAAATAATGGTTTTGTATAAATGCAATAAGAAAAAATTATTTTATTGTTTTTTTTAAATGGTATATTTATAAGTAGCCATTTAGTGTTCGTATTAAGAACTGATATTTTAGAAATTTTGATGAATTAAATCAATTTCTGTGTTTTTTAGATGGTATATGTATAAATAGCCATTTAGTGTTCGTATTAAGAACTGATATTTTAGAAATTTTGATGAATTAAATCAATTTCTGTGTTTTTTAGATGGTATATGTATAAATAGCCATTTAGAGTTCGTATTAAGAACTGATATTTTATATTAGAAATTTGGATGATTTAAATCAATTTCTGTGTTTTAATGGTGTATGAGTTAACCATTTGAAGTTCTAAGTAGGAACTATTGTTTTGAGGAATTGTGATAAGTAAAACCAATTTCTGTGTGTTTTTATGGTATATGAATGAGTAACCAGCTAGTGTTCAAGTAAAGAACGAATATTTTGTTTGTTAGGAATTGCAATAAGTTTAGCCAATTTCTGTGTTTTGTTAATTGCAAATACTGTATGTTTTTCTCTATTTTTAAAGAAAGTGAATTTTTTTCGCTTTTGATAATAACAGTGTTTATTTAGTATTTTTTTCTTTTAATAGTAACAGATATATTTAAGTTTCTTATGCTTTGATATTAACGGTGATAATTTAGTATTTGCATATTACTGTGTGGGAAATCTATATAGAGTGGTGATTAATTTGAGAATTCTGTTTATGTGTATTCTGTATAAGAGTTCGGTATTTTGATTTGATAGGTATTGAGTAAATTGTGAATGTTTATATTGCGCGGTGCTAGTTTGGTGTTCATAAGGGCTAAAATTATAGTTCGGTCTAAAATTGATCAGTTTTGAACTTGTTAGTTCCGGTTAGGACACATACCGTCGGAAGGTATAGCTAGTTGCCGAGGAAAATTTTATTGGTTACCCTAAATTAGAAACCCTAAATTTGGAAAAATGTCCTTTTTAAATAAGGGTAAGAAAGGGGACCTTTTAGAACTTTTAGAAGAGTTAGGAGGACTAGCTGACGATACGCTTAAGATTTTCGAAATTAAGAAGATCATTACAGAAAACGAAAATTACGTCGAAGAAGACGCTAGACTCGCACTAGAGCGTATTATTGAAGATAGAAAGGAACGTGAAGAGAGAGAGAGAGAAAGAGAAGACAAAATTCGTCAAGACCAACTTACTCTCGAAATGAGGAGACTGGAATTAGGAATTAATGGAGACAATAGAGCCCGAAATGGGAGGGACAGAGATGCAGACGCAACTCAGAACATTCAGCTCCTTAAAACCATGCAGAAATTTGATGAGAAACGGGACGAAATGGGCCTGTATCTAATTAATTTTGAGAGAAGAGCAGAGATGGCGGGAGTCCCTAAACAAGATTGGGTGCCATATTTGTTAGGGGTACTAACCCCAGAAATTTCCAACATGATGGCCAGAGAATCGCCAGAACAGGCAAAAGATTATGACTACGTAAAAGAGATGATTCTCCAGAGATTTAGGATGAATACAGAAAAATTAAAACAACTGTTTTATCGTCATCCTAAACTCGCAGACAAGTCATGGAGGAATTATGCCCATGAGCTTAGTGGCTATTATGATGAATGGATAGCAGATTTAGAAATCACTACATTTAAGAAACTAAGAGACCTACACATAACGGAACAGATGAAGAGACGGGTACCTGCCGATATAAAAGATCATTTTTTGGAGCAGTGGATGCAGATTAATACTCCTTTGGAATTAGCGGAAAAAATAGATAAGTATGAAAGCTTGCAAGACAGTTTCCGAACAAGAGAATTCCCAAAGAATCAAAAGTCCACAGATAAATTTAATAAGCCATTTAAAAATAACCATAATTTCAAGGAAGAGAAGAAAGAAAAAAAAGATGTGGAAAAAGAAGCTTCTAGTGGACAAAACAAGGAAAGAATTTTTGAGAAAAGAAAACAGCTCCGTTGCTACGAATGTGGTTCTTATGACCACCTGAGACCACAGTGCCCTAAGATTAAAAAACCAGAAATTATTGCGGCAACAGAAACCAATGGAGGAGATTCTGGCAGCGTGATGACTCCGTATATCAGTCAAGGAGTCGTAAATGGAAAAGCTACGTCCGTTCTGAGAGATACAGGAGCGAGCATTGATTTAGTTTCTAATAATTTGGTACAACCCCATATGTACACGGGAGAGCATGTTTGGATCGGCTCACCTTTAATGGATTCACCCATTTGTTTACCTGTAGCAGAGATCGACTTAGAATGCGAATGGGGTCATACTATAACTAAAGCAGCCGTCAGAAATACAGTTTTCGAACAGAAACACTATTTACTAGGAAACAAAACTGCGGCCTTGCTTGACGAGATGAAAATCAACAGGGATGTAGAAGTTCAAGTGATAAATGCTGTGCAAACTCGGGCAGAAAAACGAAAGGTAGAAAGAGAAAGACTAGCCACGGGAGGTGAGATAACGAAAATAGACCAAGTGATCTCCGGAGCGGAAGCGATAGAAGAAATCACGGCTGAAGAGAGCGCAACGATCTTGCCTCTCCAGGAGAAACAGATGATTACTCCCGACTTATTAAAGACTTCGCCCGAAGAATTTAGAGTCGCACAAAGTGAGGACGAAGAATTAAAAGTATTTTTTAATATGGCGAATAAAAAAACACCCGAAGATAAGAAGTACGCTGTGATAAACGAGATGTTATTTTTCAAGAAAAAAAATAACGATGGAACCACTAGAAACCTGCTTATTGTGCCTCGAAAGTATCGAGAGAAATTAAAAAGACTCTGCCACGAACATACTAATGTTCATTTAGGCGTTGCTAAGATGAAAGAATCATTAACTCAGTATTTTTACTGGCCATATTGTCACTTAGATATAAATGATTACGTGTCGGCTTGTGACAAATGTCAAAAGGGGAAATGTCCTAATGTTAAGAATACTGTGAAACGTCTTAACCATGTTAATTCCCGCCGAACACCAGGCTAAGCCGAAGTTTAGTCGTAAAAGTTTAAATGTATATTATAAGTATGTTGATTAATTGTAGTTTCAGTGTAAAAATGCGATCAGAAATTAATGTGTATTCGTTTGAGTAATGTTTTTTTATGAAGTGTAACATGTAATTGTTTGTAAATTTGAGCGACTCGACCATAGAAGTTGAGTTTTGCTTTAAAGGAAAATTCAGGTGAAATTCCTTTGACGTTATCATAATATAACGGTTTTGTAGTGGCAAACGCCCTATGACGGTTTTATGTATGCCGTGTTAGAATGCCTCAGATAGGTTTTAATTAATGTTCAATTGTAACATTTTATGTTCTGTTTTGTTTGTTGAATAAGCCAGTAGAATGCCTCAGAAAGGTGTTGGCTAACTTTTAAATGCAAATGTGTATGTTTTTGTGTATACCTAAGAAGGTAGTAATTGGAGTCAAAATGCACTCCGTACGATGTTTGAATACCGCAATTGGATGATTTATTGTGAAATCGATAAGTTTTGTCTGAAGAGTTGTTACGACAACAGATAAATGTAAGTGTTGTCAAAGAAACAAAGTGATTAACAGGAATGTGAGGTTTGTGAGTTTTTTTTTTGATAAGGAATGAGCCAATGAGCTATTTTGTTATAATTTTATGTCAGTCAGTACTGAAAAAAATAGACCCTAAATCGATTGTGAATCCTATAGTAGGATAAAATGAATATTTAAATTTAGGTCACTGATGGCTGTCCACTTAAATGGAAAAGATTGGATCACAGGTAATCGTGAACGAACTAAGTTCCCTGATCCAGAATTTACGGAAAGCCGAGTATTAGATTGTTTTAGGACTATAAGTGTTAAACGTATTAAAAGATAAGTAAGAAATTTAAAATTTTCATGTGTATTAGTAACCGTGATGATATGTTCTGTATGAAGTTTAGGTATCCATTCTGGATTTGTGTTTAATTTATTTGGTGTAAAGTTGTTTCATTGTAACTGTGTTTAATATCAATTTGAGAATTTATTTGTGTCATGTGATCACAATTAAGGTAAATTATGGGATCCCAGTTGAGTGATTTACTAGTTATAATGTTTTTTATGTAGTGTCATGTGTACATACTAGTGTTCTATGAATTTAAAGTTTTTTGATATGACATGTATTAGTATACGATTTTATTTAAAATTTTTGCCATGACTTGTTATATTACTGTGTAATTTTATAATTTCTTTGCTACGGCATGTTGTCTTATTAGAGATTTTAAAGTGCGTAAATTTTAATTATAAATTCCTTTTGATGTGCTTTTAAAATGATACTTTGAAGTACAGTTAAAAAATTTTCTTTCATGAAGGTAAAGCCAGAGTTTGATCAAAATTAGCGGTCTACTCGTAATGTCAATTGGGTGTGCATTTGCCTTCGGGAAAAGTTTTTATAATTGAAATTGTCCTGAGAAGGACCATGTTTTTGTTCTGTTTTTTTGCAGGTGAAACTCTCTGCAGAAAAACATCTGGGGAGGGGAGGAATTTAGACTGTAATGACTTGACGGTCCCTACGGGTAAATTCCAAGGGACACCCGTCTTTGTCATCTAAGGTGTTTTATCAGTGCCGAAAGGTGACCTTCCGTTTAGTTACACAAAGCCGTGTCGTAGTGACTCTTCGATACACTTCAAGAAAGGAACCTCTTTTGAAACGATTCCCTAGTTGACAATGGAGTCCAGATGAAAGGCTAGTGTCGGCTGGTCAGACGCTTGAAGGAACAAAGCGGCGAGCGGTAACTTGTAAGGAACCACCCAAAGAGGGGCGAGGATATATATTCGCCACCTTGATGTAAATGGGGGCAGATGACCTTTTTTTTACAGGTGTGAACAACCTCCATCGTCGGACGTGTGCCAGAGACGGAGAGCCTGCTGTAACCCCCTCATGATGTCCTGAACCCCGCGAAATAGCCTCAGATAGTGCTTATCTTTTTTGTAATTATTGTATAAAGCCTATATTTAATCGGGATGCAAATAAAGCATTTTGTAAATATTAAAGGCTGTCAGTCTTAGTTTTAGGCAGAGTCCTTACAACGTAGTTTGGGAAAAAAATGTAAAATTTAAAAAAAAATTATTTACCGTATTTTTTTTTTGGCCGGGGGCCGTATTCGGGTTGGTGTGGCCAACTCCCAGGGTATCGGGGTCCGTTGTGAGGATCAAGGTGCCTGGTAATGGAGATGGCAACTTTGATTCGCTGGGGAGTGGGATCCTCTGAGCGAGTTGATGTAGCACCATCAAGGCTTCGGATGTCACCACTTCCTCGTAGTCCCGGCTGGTAACCGGGCTGTGGCCTGGTCTCCGGCTGGGGGCAGGAGTCGGGTTGGTGTGGCGTTTTCCCAGGGCATTGAGGACCGTTGTGAGGGCCTTGGTGCTTGGTAATGGTGGATGCGACTCCGGCTTGCCTGGGGGAGTGGGATCCTCTGAGTGAGTTGGTGTAGCACCTTCAAGGCTTAGGTCGAAGACACCTCTGGGTGACTGGTGGTGCGGCCCCAGAGGGTGGAAGTCGGGGGGATGTGGTGTCTACCCAGTGCGAAGGGGGAGTTGTGAGGCCCACGGAGTCTGGTAACGGTAGACATTACTGTGACTCGCCTGGTGGAGTAGATCTCCTGAACGAGTCACTGTAGCATCTTCAAGGCTTTAGCAGTCGTTCGACTCCTCATGGTCCGGCTGGGGTCCGGGCAGCTGTCCGGGCTAAGAGTGACAAGGGACGTTGGGGCCTGTAGTCTTGCCATATGGCATCTCTCAGGAGCTCCGTTTTGTCCTAAACTAACACGGACCTGTGTACTCCGCACTTCGTGGGTGTTTCGATCGCCGAGGGCGACGAGGTCATGCAGGTTGCACTAAGTTGAATGTCACACTAGTGATGGACCGACGTAAGCTCTTTAACTTACCGTATTTTTTACCGGATTTGTGCAGGACTTCAGTTGTAACTTTATAAGTTAATAAAGTGGGATGAGCGATGTAGTTCGCAGATTGGTGGATGCGGACTTAAATTGGGATAATTGTTATAATATGTAATACTTGTATACTGACACGGACAATTTAATTTCGGGTTGGCCCTGTTGATGCTCTGGCTCGTGGAGGGCGAGAGCGAATGGGGTCGCTAGCTGAACTGGACTTGGATGGTAGGTTTTTGAGTGCCTGACCTGCGGGTCCATTCGGGCTGGCGGGGTCGCTGTGGCGCGACCAGTCGTCAGATTATACCATTGGTCGATACTCCGAGAGGAGTGGGGGACCGGACGATGTTGGTTTTGAAATTACCGTATTTTTTATTATGCAAGTTTTTATTATTATAACCAATGTTTTACCTAGTTTGTCAATTTCCGTAGCTATAGTACATTTGTTTGAGACAGTTTCAGCTATTGTTGTTTGGTGTAATCATTTTTTATCATCTTAAGCATAATTTAGAAAATTATGTGAAAAAGAAAAAATAGTCTTAGGGAATTATCTACCATCTTTTCCATCGTGGAATACTGGTCTGCCGTTGGATAACCTTAAAATTTTCTCATCTGCAGTAAAATATATTTTCCCCTGTAGAATAGTTTATTTTTTTCTCATACTATACATTCAACTGAAAGTGATTTGTAAAAAGTATATTTTCTATAGTCTAAGAATGTTTTTCTTAAATTCTGTAGGCCGGAAAGTCCCCCCGGAAGATTTTAGAAGTGGGAGGATGGTACAGGCAGGCCAGATGTCGCCTGTGAGGGTGCTCCGTCTAAGTCGACGGAGGCACCGGCTTAAGTCTGACCCTTTGTGGTGTCTAATAGAAAGTGCTAAAACCGGAACCATAAACCACTAATCCTGTAAGGAGCGTACGAAAGAAACAGAGACAAAAATTTATTTAATACCTAAACAGATTCTTTAATACTACAAAGAGGAAGAAAAAATAATGTTTTCGTTATTTATCGGTAGCAGTGAAATTTTGTGTTGGCTCATATTTTTAATGGTTTCTCAAACCTTAATGCTAAATAAAATATAAAATATCATTGGAAACAAGAATAACTGTATTGTCCGTGTTCAGTGAGAAATTCATTTCTTTCCTTTGTAAACATTTTTCCCCCTGTTGCTTTATTAAAAAAATATTTTTGGACTGTGCTGAACTTCAATCTTAATTTAAGAGTTACTTAAAATGACTTTTATGTTTTTGTAACTCAGACATTTGAAACTGACAATCCTTTTTATTTTCAAGATTCCGCAAATTCGCAGCATGACACGATAAACATTCATCTTCGAATTAATGGCATCACCCGTATCCATAGACCGGCTCTGCAGTATACTATAATGGGACCTCCAATTTTTTTTCCGATGGATGGTGGCTTTATTCAAAATTTCGTTTTTTATCCGACGAGTTCTTCAACCACCTTATTTGGCTTTTCCATACTGTAAAGCACAATCGTAACGTTTCGTCATTAGGTTCCGGTCCTAATAAAGTCATTATTCCACGGGATTCGGTGTCGTGTATGCTCAAATCTTTTTTAACACTGATGCAAACAAACACACTTTTAAAACAGGAAGATGCGGTATAAAGCTATAACACGTTGTTTTTAAAATATAAGATCTAATATTTATACATACATATACACACACATATATACATATGGGACAGGATAGCCGTGCGGTGATTTAAATAACTGAGCTATTATAATCTATACTAATATTTAATGAATACATATTTACAAAAGAAATTATTTACAAGGATCCGTAGTTAAATATACATCATTACATAGGCTAATTAAGGAGCAGTCGGCTACTGCTATCAGACAAAACACGTCGTCGTTCTGCCATGGTCTAACCGCTGACTGACTGGGGTTGCCAGACCTCTTCTTCTTTAGTTGAGCTCAAGCGGCCTTAACGGGTATTAGTGTCATCTGGTGGAATATGCAAGTAGTACGGACCGATGTAAGTTCAATCAATACATTCGGCCCGCCTGCACACGGCAGGCCCTTCAGACGATACTGCAAATATACAAAAAAACCAGCAAGACTGAAAAAGTACAAAATTATCTGAAAAGAAACAAATGTTTTGAAAATATAGAGCTTCTTATCGTCTTAGCTCTAAAAATGAAAAATGAGTCAGTTCGTCTTTAATCTTCATTTTCTGTCAATTCGGCTTTTATCTTCATTTTCAAAATACAGAGTGTTCTCGTCTTCAATGTTACTCAATCTTTTCGTCTTTAAAATGCAGTCTATTATTTTCTTTTTGAGAGGATACGTTTTTGCATTAATATCTTGGCATGATATCCCATGCTTTTAGAAATTCAGCGCATGTCGTCGTGCAGTTAGGTCCTTCTTGACCTACTTCTTTGACCACGGCATAGGTCTTGCCTCCTCTAACCTTAATGATTTTGTAGGGTCCTAAGTATTTCGATTTTAGTTTCAAGTGCGGTCCGAACCGAGTTCTTTTTATAGCGACCAAATCGTTAATTTTATAAGATTGCGATTCTTTTCTTCGTAAGTTATACGTCGTCCAGATTTCTGCTTGGGTTTTAAAAATCTGTTGCTTTTCATGTTTTCTCAGTTCATCTCTTTGAGCTTCAAAAGTAGCTTAAAATTCGATTTCGATCATTTCTTTGAGCTTATTCAGACCTCCTACATTCATTTTCGTACCAAAAACTAACTCAAAAGGTGTGGTATCTATGCTCTCTTTATATGTGGAATTAATCGTCAGCCGCATATCCTTCGTAAAATTATAACACTGAGTTTCTAAAGATAACTTTGAAAGAACTGGTATGATAGTCTGGTTGATCCGTTCAATCTGTCCTTTCAACATTTTGTTGTAAGTTCATAGTTCATCGATCTTTTCTTTCATTTGTGACACTACATTTTCTTTTTCTACAACAGCAAAAATATTTGTTTGATTAATAACAACAGTCCATATTTGGAAATTAATTGTTGCACCTTATCCTTGAAAGTATTTGGAACGTCAGGTTCAATGTTCAGTTCAACTTCATTAAAAGTTAAATCAACTGGTAGAACTGATAACATGTTAATTTCTTTTTCACAGAGATTAATTTTTAATCATAGCTCCGTTTTAATTTATTAGTGTCTCACCTTGTATAATACGTTAAGTCTTACTATGACATCATAAGACATAACATTGTTTTTAACAACACAAATATCTGCATTACACTTAATATCATCAACCGTAATATTTCCTTTAAAATAACCTAATGGTTTCACTACACATTTACGGAAACCAATTAAAGAATTTGATGGAATTAATTCTCCATTATTCAATTTATCAAACACAGATTTGCGAAGTAACGTTACTTCCAGTATCTATTAGTGAACTTACACTTAAATTATCAATCATTACTCTATTGTTCAGTTTCGGTTCTACCTGAACATTCAATGTGACTACTTTTGGTTTCGAATTCATTCCTGGACATGATGAAGCAATGTGCCCAAAACCATCGCAAAGAAAGCACTTGATACATTTCTCAATATGGATACAAAATTTCGAAATGTGATTCTTTTCACCACAATTAAAACAAATCTTATTTTTACGATTATCAAAATCATTGTATTTAATTTTTTCAAAACCACCATTATACTTCACTTTATTTACACTTTCGTTTTTAGAATTAAATCTATCACTATGCTCATATTTTGATTTCGTTTTATCAAAAGCATTACTTCTATCATTAAAATCATGTTTTGTTATAATTCTGTCGAAAGAACCTTTACTCTTTGCTGAATCACTCTTTATTAATTCATAAATTTTAAGATTTTCTCTGAATTCTAATAAATTCTTCCATCCATACAAAATAGTTTTGTTTTCCAGTCTATCATTTATTCCTTTAATAACATAGTGCATTAAAGCAGATTCCTCAAATCTGAAACTGAGAAATCTGATTGAAAATTTGGGAATCTTGATTTGAAATTTTTCAATACAACGCTTATTTACCAAAAATATTTCCTTCGTTGATAAGGAGACGTTTCAAATTCCACCAAAAAGAAAATCTTTTCTCGCATACACTGCATGAGAAATGTGCCTCTCCCGCGAGGGTGCAGAGATGTCAATTTAAATTACATTTTTCAGCAAACTTTTTCCCACATGCTATGCCTCGAAAGGTGCATCTTACGTGTGAGTGCGGAGATGTCTTTTTAAATGACACTGTAGAAAAACTACTTTACCACATACAATGCAGGCTTAAGGTTTCTCTCCCGTATGGGTACGGAGATGACTTTTTAAACTATTCTGGATAGAAAATCTTCTCTCACATACACTGCAGGCGAAAGGTTTCTCTCCTGTGTGGGTGCGGAGATGATTGTCTAAACTCCACTTTTGGGTAAATCTTTTGTCACATAAAGTACAGGCGAAAGGTTTCTCTCCCGTATGGATTCGGACATGTTTTTTTATACTACGCCGTGTATAAAATTTTTTTCCACATACAGTGCAGTCGAATGCTTTCTCTCCCGTGTGGGTACGGAGATGATTTTTACAATCATTTTGAAAAGAAAACATTTTACCACATACAGTGCAGGCGAAAGGTGTCTCTCCTGTGTGGGTACCGTTATGATAGTTTAAACTCCCCTTTTGGGTAAAACTTTTGTCACACATAGTGTAGGCGAAAGGTTTCTCTCCTGTGTGGATCTGGAGAAGATGATCGTTTAAACTCTCCTTTTGGGTAAATCTTTTGTCACATACAGTGCAGGCGAAACGTTTCTCTCCTGTATGGGTATGGAGATGTCTTACTAAATTAGACCTATAAGAAAATGCTTTCTCGCAAACAGTGCAGACAAAAGGTTTCTCTCCCGTATGGGTGCGGAGATGCTTTTTTAATGTACCCGGTAAAGAAAACTTTTCCCAACATACAGTACATTCGAAAGGTTTCTCTCCCGTGTGGATGCGGATATGACTTACTAAACTAGCCTGTATGGGAAATCTTTTCTCACATACATTGCAGGCGAAAGGTTTCTCGCCTGAGTGGGTGAGGAAATGTCTTGTTAAATGAGACCGTTGAGAAAATCTTTCCTCACACACAGTGCATGCGAAAGGTTTCTCTCCCGTGTGGAGGCGGAGATGTGCTCTTAATTTCCATTGTACAGAGAAAATTTTCCCGCATATAGCGCATGTAAAAGGTTTCTCGCCTGCGTGGGAGTAGAGAAGATGTGTTATTAAATATTCTTGCCCAGAAAATGTTTTCTGACATAAAGTGCATGCGAAAGGTTTCTCTCCCGTGTGGGTGGGGACATGTCTCTCTAAATTACACTGTTTAGAAAACATATTACCACATACAGTGCTTGCGAAAGGTGTCCTTACCGTGTGGGTGCGAAGATGTGTTTTAAAGAACCCTGTTGAGAAAATCTTTTCTCGCATTCAATGCAGATGAAAGGTTTCTCTCCCGTGCCAGAAAATCCTTTAAATTCTAATTTCATGGACACCACACTTAAGTTTCGTATCTCACAATCATTACCGGGCACCTGGAAAGAGAGGGGTAAGGAATTTGAATTAGATACATTAACACTACGCCATTACGCATTTTTCGTATTTTTCACGTGAAGTCAATAGCGATATATAAAAATTTGTTTGTGCCAGGAAATGAGATATCTATAAACTAAGATGTTATAAATTATGTTCTGCATTAATCAAATTACTGAGCATTTTAAATTTATTGTAATTAGGACACGAGGTAACTTAGCTATCCTTCTTTCTTTTGTGCTGGTAGTTCATAAGAACGCGAAGAGATTTGATATATTTCGGTTTGTAAGGATCTGCACAAAACTGCTGCTATCGTATCGATCAATAATGGATAAAAAATACCAATATTCCCCTTTACCAATACCCCCTTACATTCATTTCTGTTGTCCGCATTTCAGTATAATTTCCTCTTTAATTATTAAGTTTAATGCTGCGAGAAATTCAAGAGATTAACATCTCATAGAAAAACTCGGTTACAATCAGATTAAAAGTTTATAAATCTAATATCTGTGTTTGCAGTGTAATGAGCGTCAAGTTCAAAATTGTAGTTTTGGGAAAAACGGGATTGAAAAAAAAAACAGCTTTTATAAAGCCAATTGTTTTAAGTTTAAATTTTTTAACTAAATTTTCCAATTTGATTTTTGTTGAGTAGAGTGTTAAGTCCTTGATTCAGACATATCCCCTTTAACACTAATATGTTTGTGTTTGATTTAACATATCAGAAATTTTCCCTGATTAATAAAAATATTTAGGAGTAGAATTGGACTTTCTGTACCACGCAGTAGCTATTGATTTTTCAAACATGTCAGGTTTGATAACTCATTTTAGCCCATTTCGGACTTAACACCCTTTGCACAGTTAACACAGATATAATATATAAAATTATTTCAGGAATTAACGATGAATATGATGCTTATTGGTTTGTTTAGGCATGTTTGTATCGATTGTACTCTGTTGCAGATATTTTTCTGTATACAGATCTTTTTCACCACACTCTCTACATTTTAATCAGGTATGTCGTGTATTATAATACATTAGAATTTTCATTAGTATAAATTCTTCAATTCCCCTCCGTTAATCTACTGTACAATAGTACGGTTACGTGATTCTTCACATAACGTGAATCAAACATTTCAAATTAGAAATCTGTGGAACTCTTGTAGTCTATGAGAAATACCTCAGGAATATATGTTTGATAAGGTCTGCTTCAGACTGACACATTTTAAATATTGTAATGAGATTTTAAAAACGTAATAAAAATTCTAAAGAAAATAAGCCTACACGGTTATGATGCGATGCGATTGCTTCTCCTAAATTACTTGTTATAACAATTTTAAATTTTCATACTCAGAAATATTAATTCAGAACTGCTCAAAGGTGATTTACGCCTGCTGTCTCTCCTGTAATTTATTTTTGTATTTTTTTAAGACTACAGGTTGTAATTAAAATAAGCCGAATGGATGTGGGGAGTAACTTGAATCTTAAACAGCCACATACTTATTTGACAGAGATCGGTATTATAGTATAAAAAAACAATATCAGAGCCGTAAAAGATAAAAAATTTCATATATACACTTCAGTAGAAACTCAATTAAATTATACATCTTCCTATTTAAAATTTTGGTTGAAGTACGATACTCATACCGATACGGGAAATGTGGCAATAAAAATTTTCTCGCGGTAATCTCCGACTTAAGGCTGCTGTGTACTAACCCTATTGGATTCGCTCACCTCAATGTTATCGAACGGAGAAAATGATTCAACTATTTACAACTACATAAATACTGATAATCCAATAAAAATAGTATTTTCAGATAGCCTGAACTTTTCTGTACCTTGCAACAGGATTCTTTTTATCAATTTCGTCCACCAAAGGAATTGATGAGCGTTTAAAACACACTACACGAGATTCACCCCTCGCCGAGTAATTTAAAATTTAAAATACTATTTGCATTTTTTTAAACGAAACATTCCCCGGGGTGTGAAATTTCTTTCTCTATTACGAAGAACAATTTTTTCATAAAATCTTTAAATCAAAGTCAGCAATCCTTGCATAAATTTTCTCCATAGGTTAAAATTGAAATGAACGAATGAAATAAAGTTAATACACAGCAGCCTTAAGGAAACCGTTCTCGCTTGTTATGCGGAGGGTGTTTGTTTATGTTAAACGGGCTTTTCTTTTTTGTACTGAACTTTTGTCATTACCGCATCGTAATAAATGATTAATGAATTGATAATAGTTGTTTTAACGCTTTATTTGTACATTACAACGATCTTTTCCTATTGTAAATGTTTATTTTTCAGAATAAAAAAAAGTTTTTTAGCGGGAGTGCTGCGTGATTGCTACTTATCAAAGTGTGAAAGAAATTTTTGGAAAAATTTGGTATTTTTTTATAATTTTCTCATATTTTCCATTTTATTATTTTTTCGGGTGGGTGGGAAGGAGTGTTTATATGTACATAACTGTTAACTGTTTTATGTTTCTGAACTGCATCTGTGTTTCGTAACTGTAGTATATACGCTGTCCTGTAACTGTAGTTGTTAATAAAAGCACTTGTATAAAACATGGCGCAGTCGAGTCGAATCGCTAAGCGAGTAAAAGTAGAAAAGGATTTATGACTTCCGGAATATGGATGCATCTTTAAAAGCTCCCAAATTGCTTTGCCTTATCCCGAAGAATGGCGCAAATTTCGTCAGAACTTTGAAATATTTTTAAAAGCTGGTGGCCATACAGAAAAAGCAGATGATGTACGAGTAGCTATTCTACCTAACTGCGTGGGTGACGATGCAGTGGAATTGTATAACACATTCCCATTGACAGAAGCAGAACGAGGTGATTTCGAAAAGGTTTTAAAAGCCTGTGAATTATATGCTAATCCTCGACGGAATATTGTGGTTGAGCGATATATTTTTCATTCCCGCCAACAAGAGGAAAACGAACGTTTCGACGATTTTGTAACGAACTTGCGTAAGCTCGTCAAACACTGTGAATATGGCGACCAAACAGAAAGTGTTTTGCATGACCGTATTATACTTGGAACAGTGGATAAAACACTTCAAGAAAGGCTTCTGCGTGAACATAAATTGGATTTAGATAAGACTATTGAAATGTGTCCAGCTTCGGAATTGAGCAAAAAACAGTCTGAAATACTACAAATAAAAGCGTCTGATGTTGATGATGTGGCGCCTTGCCGAGATACGAAAGTGCAGCTGACCGAACGAAACCGAAAGTCTAATTGTCGGCGTCAGAGTTCTCGAGAAGGAGTGTTCAGTAAAAAGAAACTAACTACATCGAATCAGACTAGTGTGTATTTCTGTAAAAATTGCAATCGAGAACATAAAAAAGCTCAATGTCCTGTTTTTGGAAAACAGTGTAATAAGTGTGGAAAATTTAATCATTTTGCACTTCGGTGTCAATATTCTAAGTTAAAACAGATACCAATAGGTGCTTTAAGTGATAGTATGGTTTTAGATTGTACTAAACATGATAGTATTAATGGTGTAGCTACAAGTTCAAGTTGGATACAGGATGTGCAGGTAAGTAGTGATATATTGTGTTTTAAAATTGATACAGGTGCTGGTGTAAATGTGATACCTAGCAACATTTTTATAACTTTAAAGTCTAAATCCTGTTTAAAACCAACTAATATAGTATTAAAAGTTTATGGAGGTGATAAAATTAACCCAGTGGGCATTGTTGATTTTATGTGTAAAATTGGTAGTAATTCTAAACGTGTTGAATTTGTAATTGTAGATTGTATAAAATATTCTAAACCATTGCTAAGATTGTCTAGTTCTGTTGAATTTCATCCTATTAAATGAAATGTGTGGGCAGTACTGAAGTACTGGATAAAGATCGGTTCATAGATAAGAATAAAGATGTATTTGAGGGATTGGGTACTTTCAATTTAAAGTGCTCTATAAAAATAGACGAAAATGCTGTAGCTATTGCTAGGCCACCTAGACGAATTCCTGAAGTTATAAAGTGTAAATTTAAAAATATATTACAGGTTCTTAAAAATGAGGGTATAATTAGGGAAGTAGATAGTCCAGTGGAATGGGTTAATAATTTGGTTACTGTTGAAAAACCGGATGGAACTATTAGGATATGTTTAGACCCGCAGGACCTAAACAAAGTAATAAAAAGAGAGAGTCATTTAATTCCAACTGTAGATGAACTGTTGACAAAATTATGTAGTAAAAGTGTTTACTCTGTTCTAGATTTAAAAGATGGGTTTTGTCAAATACAGCTTGACAGGGAATCTAGTGAGTTGTGTAAATTTAGTACTCCCTTTGGTAGTTTTAAATTCAACACACTACCTTTTGGATTAAGAAGTGCCCCAGAAGTTTTTCAAAAATTTAGAAAGAAAAATATTTTTGATATTCCTGGTGTGTAAATTTATTTTGATGATTTCTAAATTGCTGCTGAAACTCCCCAGGAGCATGATGACATTCTTGATAGAGTTATTGAAAGAGCTAGAAAATTAGATGTGAAATTTAAACCTTGTAAGTTGCAATATAGACTAAGTGAAGTGAAATATGTTGAATATGTGTTTAATAAATTTGGAATGACACCAGATCCTGAGCAGGTTAGGGCAATCTTAAATTTGGAAACTCCTAGTAATAAAAAAGAGTAGCAAAGAATTTTGGGCATGATTAACTTCTTCAGGAAGTTCATACCAAATATGTCTGAGTTTACTGCTCCTTTTAGAGTTGCTTAAACCTAGTGTTCATTGGAATTGGCTACCCATTCATTCTAAGGCCCTTAATGAGTTAAAACTAATGGTAAGCAAATCCCCAGTACTTGGAACATTTGACTGCAAGAAACAAATTGTGTTGCAATGTGATAGCTCAAAAAAATGGACTTGGATTTTGTTTGCTCCAGGAGGGCCAACCAATAATAGCTTTTGCATCTCGTAGTTTGTGCGATGGAGAACAAAACTATGCTCAAATTGAAAAGGAATATTTGAGTATAGTCTTTGCAACTCAGAAATTTCATAATTTTATGTATGGTAGGAAAGAAAATGTTCATACAGATCATAAACCATTAGTGACAATCTCTAATAAAAATGTTGTAAATGTACTATCTAGTAGATTACAAAAAATGAAGTTGAAATTACTTAAGTATGATCTTGATGTAATGTATTTACTAGGTAAACATATGTATGTTGCTAATTTGTTGTCTAGATCCTATCTTAAAGAGGACAGTGACTGTGTAAATGTAAGGCAAGAGCTAGAGAACTGTTGTATTGGCCAAATATGTCAAATGATATAGAAAACTTAGTTGCTAAGTGTTTCTTTTGTGAAAAATACAGACCAAAAAACTGTAAAGAACCACTCATTTCACATGAAATCTTATCTTTGACTTTTAAAAAGGTGGGGTGTGATATTTGTGAATTCGGAAAAAAAAGGATTATTTAGTCTTAATGGATTATTTAACTAAATGGTTAGCAATTGTTCCCATGAATAATAAGCGGGCGAGTGAAATAATTTATAATTAAAAATAATATTTATCACGCATGGTATTCCTAGAGCTTTAGTTGCGGATAATATGCCGTTTAACTCATATGAGTATAAAAAGTTTGCATTGGAATGGGATTTTGAAATTATTAATAGCAGCCCCAGATATGCTATATCAAATGATGAGGCTGAAAGTGGAGTTAAAATAGTGAATAATATTCCTAAATAATTACAAGACAAAAAGAAGTTTTTATATCATATAAACTTGACAATTCTATGTATTAGTAAATACTGTTTAAAATTTTTTTGATGAATTATCCCATCAACTTGAAGAAAATGAAGTTAATTGGAAGTTAACTTCCGATTAACTTTTCGTTCCCGTTCCGGCAGATAGATGGCTGCACCAGTCTAAAAATCAAAACTAACTGAAAATTAATTCAATTCTGCTTAAAGATGGCTAAAGTATTAAAATAATGCATTGTCATCGTGTTATGGGCTATTCTAAAAGTTTCAAATGCTTAGCTAGTCGGAAAGTTAGTTAAAAATCGATTGCAAGATTTGGACTGGACAAACACACACACAAACAAGAAAGCGAGTTAATAAAAACATGGTAAAATTGTAATATAACTGAGCAAAGTATTTATAGAGCGTTAATGGAATATAGAAATAAACCTTTAAAAAATACCGAGTTTTCACCAGCCCAGTCTTTAATGAGTAGGCGACTTCGAACTAAAATACCTTTAAATAGACAGCTACTAATTCCAGAAATTCAGGTTAACACAAAGGAAAAAAATTTAAATAAGCAACATTTGTCTAAATCGTGCTATGATGAAACGTCAAAGCCTTTGCCAGATCTACATCCCAATCAAAATGTGTTAATTTGTACTGGTAAATCTTGGGAACGAGGAAAAGTTATAAAAAAAGATACTAGTCCTAGAAGTTATTGGGTAAAAATTGAATTCAATCGTTTGAAAAGAACGAATAGAGTAGATCCGAAACCTTCGTATAACGACCTAATTTTAGAAATAGTGAAGAAATGAGTGATTCTACTATTGGTTGTACAAATGAAAATATTAATGTAAGGAATTCTAATTGAGAATCAGAAACAACTGAGGAAAATAATATGGACTTTAAACATTTATAACCAGGTCTGGACGAGTAACTAAACCTCCCTTGAGGTATAGGTACATGTGTTTTATTTTGTGTAAAAACAGTTCTTTGAAGAAGGGAAGATGTTTTATATGTGTTGTAACTGTTAACTGTTTTATGTTTCATAACTGTATCTGTGTTTCGTAACTGTAGTATATAAGCTGTCCTGTAACTGTAATTGTGGTTGTTAATAAAAGCACTTATATAAAACAAGGAGGTTGTTTAAATTTGTGTGGTTTTTAATTAAAGTTCAATTTTTCTAAAAAATTATGTTCTTGAATTTTTGTATTTCTCCAAAGCTTTGCAAACAGTTTTTGTGTAACCTGATTTCGGCACATCTTCCTCATTTGTAATTAATTTTTTAAATTTTCTCAATTTTGCAGGATGATTATTAAAGGTTACGTAAGCTTCTAAATTAAAGTTTATTTTTATAAATGCTGTTTTATGCATGGATAAAATGTCATTATTTTCTGTAGTATTCACAATAGATGTTGGGCCAAAGAGCCCTTAACAAAGCCTATGACTAAAGAGAAATGCTAGTTATTTATGACAGTCTTTAAGATTGAGTCATCCGAACTGTAAACGTTTTAAAATTTTTGATTTGCATACAACCACTCAGCGAGGTATATAAGCACAAATGGGACTACTACACAATAAATGTACTAGAAATAGCTATACCTATTATGGCTATACCTATTCTGGTTTGGTTTGGTTTGGTTTCGAGCGCTACGGTCAACTTTTTGCTACACGAGAGCTAATAACACCGGGACCTAGAGTTTAAAGACGATTCCGAACGACTACAAACATTGATGCAAACAATGGGACTCGAACCCACAGGATCTAAACCTAATGCCAGTGCCCTAGCCATTCGGCCATCACCTGGCTCTTTACCTATTATAACACATCTAATTAGAGAAAATCACAACTACCTCTTCCTAAACAAAGAGATAGAAAAGCAATTGTCAATCTAAATAAGTTTTTATTATAGAGTAAAAAGAAAAAGATCGCCTAACAAACCAGTTATTGTTACTTTCTATACGAATTGGAAAAAAAAATTCTTTTATATAAATCTCATTAAAGTATCAAATATTTGTAGACTAGTAATTAACAATGATGGATTGTTGAATTAAAAATTCTAAAAAAATTATGAAACTCAAGATATCTGAGGTGTAGGTTTGGATAAGGAGTACTTGGAACTATTAAAACGAGACCACCTATTTCTTGAGGTACAGAGCATCATAGAATAACATTTGTGATTGGACAAGAGCCAGATTATTATCGGCTTATACTGGAAGTGAATTTATGACGAATTCACCACTCGCCAGATTAATACCAGGTGCCAGAGGAGAAGGTGGCTCTTAGTCATCTTTAACTTTGTATATAGAAACACTCATTTATGCATTTCACAAGAGAACTTACAGGAATTTTATTCAAATTTAATTCACTTTATCTAAAGACTTCATGTTTTCATTAAAAGATTTTGAGAAAGTTCAGAGCCACTTTCAGGTTTCTTATCAAAATCATTACTCTAAAGTAGATCAGGACATATAAAAGTGATGAAATGAGGTGCAAGAAAATGCCACACAACACCAAAATATGCTGACATAAATTTGCATTAATTAAATTGTAAACACTACTGCATATATACCTATGAATCCAAATATCACATTCTCACCATTTTTAATTACGATGCTCAGGACATGTTAGATTTTCAAGGAGATACTATATATAATTCAAAATTATTATTTATCCTGAGATAAATTACTTTTTTTTTTTTTTTGCCTTCGTTTTTTACATCTTGGAAACGTTCTGTCATATATATTTATTCCTACAGAACTAAAGCGAGCAATAATTCTCACATATTACTGCAAAGCACGTGGAGATTTATAATATTTACAAAAATCTAAAAATAGAAATGTACTGAAAACTTAAAAATATTGGGAGCATTCACTGACCCCACATTTTCACAGTTTTACAAGTTTGTTTTCTTGTCTTGTAGCAAATTAAGAGCAATTAAAACAAGAAGCTCAAGAGATTCTCTTGTGAAAAGATGGCTATACATTTTGAAATTCGCTAAAAAATACCTTTAAGCAGTTGAAGGGTTTAAAAAAGCTAAATACATACTGAAACTTGATTTACCAAATGATGTTTCAATGAGGTAACATACAATGTGAAATATACAAAATACCTTTGATTTTTCTATGCTGAGTAATTTACACGTTTATATCAAGACAACAAATTCTAGTAACTAGTCATAGTTCACTTTATAACATTTTAAACACTTCGTGAAACTACACTCCCCACAGTTCCCCACGGACTTAAAATGATATGAAAAATCATAAGACAGCTTTAGGAACACTGTGCGTAAAAGGATAGAAAATATCAGGGTTGGCAAGTTTCTTCCAAAGTGGAAAAAAACTGGCTGGAAAAAACTATTTTTCTTTAAGAATTTACTATATAAGTTGTAACTTTCAAGGTACAATAAATGCATTTTTCTTATAGATAACCTTAAGTAAATTCAATTAGACCTATAAAAATTTAATTAATTATATATGCTAAATTAATAATTAAATCAGTTTTTTAGCCAAGATCAGATCACACACCTGAATAAAAGAAATTTTATCCAAAATACACAAATAAAAGTTATCCATTTCAATTTAACCAGAATAATTTTTTATTATTTAAACTAATATACAATAAGTATTGTATTAAAAAATGTCATCAACTTCCTCATTTTCCGTACTACAGTGCAACATGGTATAGCAAAACAAAAGTTTTTTAGCAGTAGGATGCTGCAATCACTTTCTCAACTTAGAATGGATGAATGCAAAAGAAGAAAAAATTCTTTAAAGTCCTGCAGAACTTAAGGAGAGTTTAAAGCATTTCGACATACCCATAGAGCTCATTGGGTATGTCACTGCACTTGCAAATATTTTAAAATTTATTTGGTATGTCCACCTTATTTCCTGTTGTATTGGTAATGCAAAGAAACTTCAAAGAAATAAAAAATGACTTGTTCTTACACTCCTTTACATGTTCAGCACAGAAATGTCAGAGACACAAACAATGGGTGCCTATGACTGACTACATTCTTTCTAGCCTTATGGGGCCAGACTTGAACAATAGGAGAGAATAAAACATTGCAGGTGTGAAAGGTAAGGTGCAAATGAAATGGGGAAGAGGGAAATAAACTTGTCAGTACCAGCTCATACAAAGGATTGCATTTTAAAAAAATATTAATATCTTTAATATTAATTAAGTTATGCACTTTAGATTTGATATATTATGCTTTGAGTTTAATTCTTTTATATAGTTAATATATTTTAATTTTGATTTTGAGCATCTGTTTTATTTTCTGTTCGGTTTTTCCATTTCTTCCATTACTTCCAGTTTCTTCCACTGTCCTAGAATAAACTACTTTCTTCCGGAAGAAAACCAACCCTGGAAAATATGTACATAAATTGAAAAAGGCTATCCGATTGGAAATATTGGGCCCTATATTAGTACAGTCTCACAGAAAGAAAAATTTAAAACATGTCTAAAACAGAAATCCTGTGACCATTTAGAAATCTTCTAGAATGCCTGAGAGAAAATATGGCCACTGAGATTTCGATCGTTTTTGTCAGAGCCACTGAGATTGCAACTTATTTAGATATCACTGCAGAATTTCAAGAAACATTCATGAAAATGAAAAAGGATATTTAACTACAAGTATGGAGATGAACCAATAAGTAATATGAAAGAAATGTTTCAGGTGCATTATTTTTAACAAATACCATACAAAGGTAGACAGACTAGACAAGTTTATTCCAGATTCTACATAACAAACATCGAAAACATACAGTGTTACTAGAAATTGCCTTGATGCCTTGACACATGTAAAAATGATTCAGAATAATGACCAAATGAAGTCTATAAAAGTTGTAGCTATATGCTGATTGAAGAAATACTTAATATTAAAACCTATTGTTTCAGAAACCCTATAAAAATTCTAAAATAGCTACAAAAGACTGCTACCGGCTTTTCCAATACATTTACACCTTTAGAGAAATTTTTAACAATTCATGCAATTGTAACATTGGGAAAAAGAAGCTTTTCTAGATAAAAATTAATTAAAACATACTTGAGGTGAATAATTTCTTGCGAAATTATTCACCTCAAGTATAGATAGTATTGGATAATCAATAGCTTTCCAATACTATCTATAGAGTATGTAGAAACAAGGAAATTTAAATTACAGCAATTTACAAATGATCTTGTTGATTAAAAATCTATAAAATTCAATTACAAATAATTTTTTTTCTGTGAATAAAATATGTAGTCTAGCTACCTTTTAGAGTTTCTATTCTTATAAATATACATAAAAAATATAATATGACCACATTCCTAATTTTTTATCCTTTATGCTTTACATTAAATTTTTATCATTTAATGCATAATTAGAATTTTTCAGGACCACACAGAAATTTCTGCAATTGGGCCCCACAATGACTACGGCTAACTATTATCAAAGGCAGGACAAGCACTCGAATCTCCAATTTTCAGTGCTAAGAAATTAATTGTTATACTCTGTTACTTTAATATATTAAGTAAGTATACAAATTTCCAAATTTTTAAATATCAAAATGTAGAGTTACCACAAAATCTAATTTTTTTTAATCTGATTTCTATAAATTAAGTTTAAAACAAAACAATATATGTATCCTAAAACCCATACATAACTAAAAACTATAGATAAATCCTAAAACCACAAACATCAATTTGACTAAAATTTAACTTAAGGACAGAAACTTAAGAAATTTACCCGAGACATGAACAGCAAGAAATCAAACATAAATTTTGCCACTACTCAATAACCTATTGAGTTTAACGAATATGCTAGTAAGAGAGGAGACAGCTAAAATCTAGTTCTAAACTGACCCAAGTACAATTTTTACAATAAAAAATCATACCAAGGCTGTCATAAATATCAGTTCATGCAGATTTTATAAATCTTGAAATGTTTCTACTGAAGAAATCTTTGGAATGCATGATGCAGAGAAAATTAAACATTTTTATATTTTATATATGAATATCTTTGTACAGTTTTGAAGTGTTAAATAATTTATTTTTCTTTTAATAGGAAATTCAATTTTAAATATCAAGTATCTCTTAAATAATCCTCTTTGAAATTCATTGATTTAAAACTCTAAACAAGCATATTATAATGAATGATGCACCAAAAATGATAAATACTTAGTAGTATTACATTTAATGCTGTTGCTGTTATCTTTGTAGCAATGAAAAATGAACATGTATGTTATTTATTAAATTTTGCCATCAAAATTTTAGCACTGAATGAATACAGAATCAAATAACATAACATAACATAAAAAATGATGCCAAATGCCATCATAAATAAAAAGTTCTCTGATAGAAGAATGATACAAGAAAACAATTGCTAAACTGAAGATTACTACACATGGTGCCAAGCTATAAACATCTCCAAAACTCACCAAATTTAGTACAAATTAATAATTAACATGGAACATTTAATAATTTAATAAGTTCTATCTATAGTTTCATATGAAATTAACAGTATATATTGATTTCATAGCAATTTTTAAAAATTTAAAGCATGTTAATGATGTTTAGTTAACTTTAATAAGCTTGAGATCTTTAAAATTTTTTAACAGATTTTAGCATGGTATTAAATTTAAAAGACACCACACACATGAATGCTGGGAAAAGTGGTGAATTTTTTTTGGCCTCGAATTTCGTGATCATATAAATCATTTGTTTGTTCAGCTATAACTGGTTTGTAATATTTATAATGTTTTATTATTTAGTTTAATGGCTTGATATGCTGCAAACCTGATCCAGCTAAGCTTTGCTCTTACATCCCCAAAGGTGAATGATTATATCTCAGAAATGTCGCTTGCTTTTTATCAGTTTCAACTAAATGAATTTGAATGATGACGATTAAGATGTTTTTAGCCAATGAAATTTGAACTTACAGCCATTGAAGTGAATGAAAAATATTTTGAATTCTTTTTATAACATTTTTATTTTCTTCCTTTTCAAGGGATACTATCTGGAAGATGAGACCCTACCTTTCGTTATTCATATCTAGATTATAGATCTTACTCCAAGCCTGAGTGTATCAAGGACATCACTTCACCTTGGTTCTAATTGAATTCTAATTTTACAAATAAAGATTCCCATTCTTTTTTTTTAAAGTTATTTTGCACCCTTTCCGAAATTTAAATTTTATTCTTAGTTTTATAAATTGATTCTAATGCATTGAAAATATTAATTTTTGATCTAAAACTTCACCTGTAGAAAGAACTATGCTCATATATATTTTTAAAATTTTTTATATACATTGAAATTATCTTACTATTGACTTTTAAATTTAATGCACGTTATATATTTTTTTACATTTTTCTTATTTTTCTAAATTAACTCTTATGCATTGAAAATATTAATTTTTGATCTAAAAATTTACCTGCAATACTATGCTCATACATATTTTTAAAATTTTTCTATATACATCTTACTATTAACTTCTAAATATAATGCACGTTATTTATTTTTTTTACATTTTTCGTATATTTATTTATGTGTATATTGTAGTATTAACTTATTTATTTTATAGTTTTTAAGATTTAAAAAAAAAATTCTAATATTGTTTATTAGCTACATATTGTTGAATTTTCATACAAGGTGTTGAACATCAGGGTAAAAGTTTTAAAACAATTCGAGGTAGTGTTTTCCAAAACTTCTCGTCAGAACTGCACTTTGTGAACTTCGACAACTTTCCGCCGAACGGCATGAGATATGGAACAGTTCAATAGTTATAAGTATTGTATTGACATTTAGCAAAATAGAGTTATACGTAGAAATGACATCAATTTCGACTCCTTCATAAAACAGATCATACAATACAAAAAAAAAAAATAATAATGTCCTGTAAATCAATTTTATATAAGTACCTGTTTTTTTTCCAGCATGTAGATCAATGTTATTTCAGTCCGTGTTACATTCCAAAAGCTCCGAAAGTTTTCGCCAAGGGGACCACTTTTTTTTTTTTTTACTACAATTACTTTTAATTTCTTTTAATTACTAGGAGAATCATGAAACGAATTGTTTACAATAAACATGAACCGTTCGCTTAAACGACACTGTTGCCATTTGAGAGTATAAATATAACGAGCGTCTGTGTGGCTTAACGGCTCTTTGAAATGCGCATAAATGCGCATGCTCACAGACTGCTATAGTCGTGTGCATTCGTGTAATGGCTTTTTGGGATCATCTCGCCCTGAGAGTCTGGGTTTGTATTTACTTTGATGAATTATTCCATTGAGCATTTATTACAATCACTTTAATTTAAATTCGTAGACTCAAGATTGATACAGAGAGTGGAATTGAATTTCGTATTGTTTTAAAAACAATATAACAGAAACACACGACTGTGAAAAGTAAGAATGTCTTTGCCATTCATTGATTTTACTGTGGATTTTGAGAAATTACGTCCCTGTTCTGCATATTCCACAGGTGCATAGTAAAATTTTATATTTTAATGTTATGTAGAGTTTGAAAATTGTGCCAAAATTGAGTTTAATCACATTATTAATTGAGAAAACACAGGTCGTATTTGAATTTCGTCTAGTAGATACGAGTTATTGGGCACATATCCCCCTATACATATTTTTTTAGTAATATTTGTTATGTCAAACTGTATCCAATCGAAATTTGAAATTCTGTGTCTTATAGACACATTTTCGAATAAATATCCAATTTTATGGATTAATTTTATATTACAAATCTATGATGCAATATATGCAATGTTTAACTCATGCATCTATTTTATGCGTAAATTAAATTTCTCCTGTTTGCTCTTTCGAATTTTTATAGTAAAGAAGCAAACATAAAGTTTGTTAAATAATTATAGAATTAATTGGGCTTGTCTAATCACAATCTACAGATGATTTATATCATCCTTAGTCCTAACCATTTAGATCTCACTACCTGTAACTATTATATATAGCAATTTAAAGGAAAAATTCTTGCTGACAAATAGTGATTTTCATTACTTTTCATCCGTAACGAAGATTTTTCAAGTACACTGTTTTTCAATAAAAAGTACTTTTTTGTTCTATGTGGGACTTCGTAATTACTTGTCATGTCTTACACCTTTTCTGATCATATGAAGCAGTTTGCTCTGTAATATGTATATGTCTACAGGTATGGTACTATTTAATAAATTATCTAAAGTTCTTAAATATTTTTCTTCTGTTAGGTTAGAAAAAAAAGGGAAAAAGTTATAGAATTCCAAATGCACGTTTTAATCATACTTTTATTTTTTGAGGTTTTCTGAGCTATAATTTATTGAATGTTAATTTAAACATAAGGAAATGAAATTAGATATTAAAAATTTGATACCGTATTCAATATTTTAAAAATGGAATAAAATTCAGTTGAAAATAATACTACTAATAGATCTACATTATATTATACAAATGCATTTATATACGTGCATATATTATAGATATTTTTAAAGACTTCCGGTTTTATTGTTCAAGCTCTTTTTTCCCTTCATATGATTCTTGAACAACATCTCTCTAACATTTGTATGTATGTGCATTTATACAGTGAATGGCCGAATTATTATTTCCACCTGACAGTTTTAAGTAAATCAGCTATAACATCAAGCTGTTGCTGCTAAAGGGTTAAATTTGTACAAAATGGCGTTGGTTGATGATTGTCAGGAGAGTTGAAGCGTATCGCTTGTGAAGTGAATGGGTAAAAAATATAAATTATCGGACTTTGAGTGATAGATGATTGTGGGTGCTAGAATCAGTGAATTTCTGTAGACGTGTTTTACTTGGGATGTATTGGAGAACAACTGTACATATTTACAAAGCGTAGACTACCATACAAAAAGCTCTGTCTGGTTGTAAGGTGTGTGACCATCACTAGTTACTGGATGCATGAGTTTTTCTAATTATTTATACATAAATTTTTACAAAGTGCTCAAGATGTTCTCTATGGCTGTTACCTAGAGTGCCTGCCATTTTTTAAAAAAAATTTCTGAGCTCATTCAACAAACCACATATTTCATGGCACTTAATGTACTCAGGTGAAAGAAAAGAATAACAGGTAATTTTTTAATATCGGTCAAAAAATCATTTTTTCATATTTCTCCTATAATTTTTTGCTTTTATATGTTATCAGCCTGATTTTGTAATTGTTCGTAAATAAAAATTCTTCTGTTTGTGTGTTTATGTATATGTTTATATTTTCTGCCTTGTTTTCTTATGTATACCAAACTGAAATCTGAAACAGTCGCCAGCCTCAGGTACCTTAGACACAACAACAGTTCTCGAAATTTGTTTTTGTCGAAGTGAGCTAGATTGCAAATCACAATTCATTTCCATATCATGTTCACAAACTTTTTTCCTCTATTTCTATATGTTAATTTATTCTTTTCTTAATATTCCTTATCACAGCTAAACATTTTTTACCGTGATTTTGTCAGGCAGAGTCATATTAACTATAATAGCAGGTTTATATCAATTGTTCCTGTGGATATGAAGTGTTTAAAAATTATTTTAATGCTAAAGTTCTCTTCATATAAACTCGGAGCATACCTAGGGCGGGCCAAACGGGGCAATGCCCCGGGGACTCTAAGGCAAGGGGTAAAAAATAGATTCGTAATGTTTCAGGGGGCCTAATTTGCATATTTTGCCCCAGGGCCCCTGAATGCATAGTTTCACCCCTGTATAAACTGTGTATTTTTTATGAATCGCCAAGGTTTAAACCAAATGGAAAATGCTTGTTAATTTCTACTGTTTTCTATAAATTTCAGGAGCTTAATAGTATTTCTTTAGCTTGAAGAACATCTCTTATAATTAATGTCTATGCAAGGTTTGTTTTGTACTTCATTTAAATAGATAAAAAGTATCTTACTAACATATAAGCCAGATGAATACTTGGTAAATACTGCTTTACTTTTAACATAACAGCATTCAACAAGTATTTTTTTTTGGCTATGAAGAATTTTATGCAGATTTCTATATATATTTTATAAATTAAAATTTTTATCATTATTTTACTCAAATGTTCATGCTATAGAGATAGGGTAAAGCAATTTTAATGTCTTATGTTAAGCTAAATGTCTGTTCACCACGACTTCGTAATGCAAGAGGTGCAAGCAGTGTAATTTTTTTCTTTTTATTGGGATGTAGAGATTCGGTGGTAATACGAAAAAGGACTTAAAAGAAAAGAATAGAGGAGAAACGGATTTTTTTCATCAGAATTTTTTTATTTTTTCTCTTCAAAAATCATATCATTTCTCATCAAAATTAGTTTTTGTCAGTTAATATATATATATATATATATATATATATATAACATTAAAAACCCCATACCACTTTATATTCTAAAATTATCCTATATTCCCTAGGGCGTATGAACTAATTTTCGCTTTCAATTCTAAGTTCTAAAAGGCCTCGAGGGAGAATTCTAAAATTGCGACTATATTACTCGAAACTAAACATGCGTAGAGTGGGTTCACATTTAACTACTTTAGCGCAATAGTCACGCCTTTTCCTAACTTTTAACCAATTAACCTCTACTGCGATCACATGGCGAGATAAGTCTATGTAAGACCTGGCATCATATAGGTGTGTTCTTTTTTCGTTCTGTACATTGCCCCGAGAAGCTGTATTTCCGGGCTTCTTATTTAATAAAATGTAATTGCTAATCTTCTGTCTCGCGGTTTATTCTGCGGTCCAAGACTACCTCAATTTTTATATCTTCACTGTGTCATGGGGAACCCAAACATCTTTTTAATTCGTTCTTCCGGGGCAGAGTCCTCATGTTGCACACACACACATATATATATATATACATAGATAGATAGATAGATAGATAGATAAATATTGCTTTGATCACCTTTTCACAATGACTTTGTCCTATAAATTTGAATAGTTTTTATCTATTTCAAAAATGTTTCTGGTTAAATCTATGATGGCAAATTTTTCTCAAGAATATTAGCTAAAAGACTGTCTATCTTTCAAATGATCTATCTTTATTGTTACGTAAAACTTTGCATCATCTCACGTCCATTCATCTTTTTAAATTTTAAACTAACGAAGAAATTAAGTCTTATTTAAAAGATCACGGAGGTTTTCTACTTGGCAAGGACGATGCTGCACTTCTAGCTCCGTAACCATGAAGAAGGAACGCGAGATAACCAGGGCCCGACTTAGCCTAATTGGGGCCCTGGGCAAAAACTTCTTTGGGGCCCCCCTCTGCTTCACTACTTCAGTAATGAAGAACTTAATACTTAATACTAAACTTTCTATTCGATTTGGGGGCCCCCCTCTGATGTGGGGGCCCGGGGCAACTGCCCCGTATGCCCCTGCCTTAGTCAGGCTCTGGAGATAACATAAACAAATATTTGATGTAAAAGTTTGAGGAAATGAAGCGATAAACCACATAATATACTTACCATCAAACTTGATGCTTGAGGGAAAAAAAGGCGAGAAAACGCCAAATATGACAAACCAGCGTTAACTTGGAATTCTCCTTTTACTGCACAAAAATAAAGTTCCTGAACATGCGCATTTATGCACATTTCAAAGAGCCGTTACGCCACACAGACGTTCGTGTAAAAGATAGCACTTGCGATGATTTATCGCCATCTGTATTTCAGGAAAAGAAATAGGCGGCTAGAATCTGCCCCTCGACAATACGCACTCGGACTCTGATTGGTCGAAGGGCGGAGCCACTCACTTGACGTTGCTTTCGTCCCTTTAACTATGGTATCGCTGAGTGATTTAAATGAGTAATTTGTGACTATGGTTATTCAAACATGATTTCTAAGACGAACTATATGATAAATATATTATATTTATTAGTTTAAATTGAACGGGTAATGGAGCTGAATGCAAGTTTATAAGGGTATTTTTTTGGGGGGGGGGGGGGGACAAAATTTTGCTTGACTGCACTGTGTTTAAATAAACGATTAAAAAAAATTGAGACTTTCAAAATTTTGGTACCATTATAGTAACTTTGAATGTTGTTATAATACGTTCATTATTCCGCTGTTACAGGTATACGGTGGTACTGCGTTGTTTTTTTTTACTTTTGTATTCAAGCAAATTCATGACTTCAAATGTTAACTTCTGATACGTGAACAATATCTTCTGGCTTACGTGTACAGCTTGAATGTTCGTGAAATATTAACAATAAGCTTCTTCGGAATTTATTTTTAGCAAGTTTTCCTCCCCTTATTTTAGTACTAATTCTGTATTGCAAAGATAAACTTTCAGAAACCTCCTTTGTCAGAACATTCTTCCAGAGGGATTTTTTCTTTAACTAAATGTAAAACTTCAAGTTATAAAGTACTTATAAGATATTAAAAATAATTTAATTAAAACTGGTAAATGTTAAAATTAGAACTTATAAGAGTGGTCGATATGGACTGTACGAAGAAAGTTCAAATAAACTGGCAAGTTTCAGTTATCAAAGATTTATTGACGTTAGCCAACGATATGGCTCATTTATTTAGAGATGCTTCCGAATGAAGCTTCCTACTCGAACGAAAGACAAAGTTCAACTGCGCAAACACTTGTTGCAGCCAACTCATAGGCGCCAAATAACGACGGTTACAGTTCAACTTTTAACCAGGCGTAAACAAAGAGCTAGAAATAAAAGTGTTTAATAAATGAGATGTTGTTGATGATTAGTGATCAGTTGTTGATATACTAATAGAAAAAAATAATAAAATTAAAATTTTATGAAATACATGAAATAGTGAATAAATAATACAATATAAAATGAAAAATTAAACAAACATAAACAATTACTTGTACTATCTGTACATAAACAGAACTTATGGCTCATCTCCTAGTGTTTAAACTCAAACTTTAATGCTAAGTAAAAGATTCTTTTTCCTATGATTTTCATAATAATGGGAAGGATGAGTTTTCTGTAGGATAAGTTACATGTTTAATTGTTTGTTTATAAAATTAATTATTATAGAAATAAAATAAGTTGGGAAAATAAAACTTTAAAGGCATAATAAATTTGTTTTTATAAGGAAATATATATTTTACATGGAGTTAGTCGCAGACTTTTAGGCAAAGTTATGTATATATATATATATGATGGATGGTTATTTATTTATTTATTCAAGGCAATATAACTGTGATCATTTTGAGTATTTATACTTATAAAAGGTTTATTTAATAAAGAATTTGTGGATATCAGTTGTTCCTCTCTAGATGGCTTGCTGAACCTCTGTTTTTTGTTGAAAAAAAAACCTTTTTTGTGGCACTATTTTTTCGTTCGTAGGTTCTTGAGAGTCTTTAGGAAGTAAGTGTTTAGGTATATTAAGTAAATTTTCCACCATAGTTAGAGAAATTCATAACTTTTTGAGCTACTAAAAGGTTTATTGATGTTTTTGAGTTAATTTTTGTATGCATTATATTGGATTTTATTTAAAATGCTTTCTTTCTTTATTTCAAAATTATGTTTGTGATCAATAATTGAGCTTTTTGTTATTTGTGGGGAGGGTGTTGCATGAAGAGGACCAGAGTGTGATGTATGTTCATTATATTTTTTGTTAACAGCATGAATATGTTTGCACATGTTATTTAAAATTAAAAAATCATGACATGTGCATTCATTTGCTGAGGCATTCATAACAGATGATGTTACAGGTTTCGGTGCAAGTGTGTATTTTTGTGACTGTGTATGCTTTGTTTGGGATGTTTCGGACTTGATAATCCATCTGTCGTTGGATATTTAGAGGTGATCTTAAATTATCCTTTGGCCCTCTTTGTAACGGTGATTTGAACTAGTGAGTTTTTTTGGTAATTTATCCTGTATGAAATTTTACAAGTCTTTCAAAGTGTTTATCATTTATGCATGTTTTCGATCTTTTGCAGCATATATAAGCATGATTAAATTTTTCCCCATCTAAATAATTATGTTTTCATCATGGTTTGATTGCAATATGCAGTAAGTAAAGAAAACATGCCAGAAATTTATTTCTTTTGATAAATTATCTTTAGAATGCATGTAATTACTTTTTTGAAAATATACTTTATCTGAAATCTAGCAATTTTGTATAGCTCTAAAATATATTTTAACTTATTCTTTACCACAGTTGTGTTCATGTAAAATCAGAATTATGTCTTTATATGACTTATCAAGTGAAATGGTTTTATTATGATTATCTTCCTTGTATGATCTTCCTTGTATGATCTTCCTTGTATTATCTTCCTTGTATGGTTTTATTATGAACATCTTCCTTGTATGTATGTTTATCATACAATTGGCAATATTGAGTTATGTTGTATTGTGTTAGATTTTTTTAAATTGAATAAACTGATACATTTATGTCTACCTTCAAATTCATCCACACATATCGTTTGGTGTGTTATTATATACAGAAGTGAATTAATTTGAATGAAAGGAATTAAATAACATGATTCAGACTACATGTGCAATTTGGGGTTTTCTCTCAGATTTCAACAAGTATGAATAAACTTTCTGATAAGAAGTAAAAACTTATGGGCTTTTGCATACAGATCTATAGAAATTTGCAATAATTTCCATTTTTTTTTCATTAATGACTAGAGACAGAAGTAAACTTAAAATACATAATAAATATGTGAAAAAAATTAGTGAAGTCATTCTTAAGATCTTCTGTGCCTACAATATCAAGCAAAAATTAAGGGATCTTCTATAGTTGTATAACAGACAAAGAGTGAATTATAGCCATTATTTCATCAACTGTTTCAATGCAAGTTTTTGAAGACTTTCAGAAATTATACGAATACAAAACTATGTGATTAAACAATTATGTTCATTTGTAAGCTCAAATAATGTTATTACATTTTTGTGGGGCATAATAGCTAGATTTTTCATTCCAAAAGGTTGGATTTCACTGAATAATTTACATTACATAGAGAATTTTTTTTAAAAATTAAACTCAATGCATTCTTAAAGCAATTATAAACAGTATATGAATAATCATAACATTTTAACTTAACAGTCAATAGTTATTTTAACCTTTTTTTCTTATGTGGCATAAAAATAAACTTAAAAAAAAATCAGTTTTAAAAAGCTGTAAAATGCAATTTACAATTACCCCATTCATTTATAATTAAAGTTTTAAATCATTATTTTTCTAATACAAAAACGCTTCCAAGGAACGGGTAGATAATTTTTCTGTCCATTTCCTTGATTTCGGGATTGGCCAAAACTGCAAAATCTACATACACATGTACAATGAGAATATTTTTTTCTTCACAGGGTTCTAAATTAATTTCAAGTTTGTTTAATCCTTGTGTAAGAAAAACAGACATTTCAAAAACAAAACACCCATCAAAAAGTGAAATTTCATTCCCATAAAATGAAAGATCACTGTTATTTGTACCCAAAATAAATCCTTGGATTAAATGTAAGATCTGAAGACTGATATGTTCTCAGATTATACATCTTAAACAAATGTTTCCCCTGAGACATTAATTGAAATCAAAAGATTTTTTATTCATCAGATTTTTTTTATCGTTATGGGACTACAGTTGCTCATCTCAATGCGCCAACTCATATATATGCAAGTTCCTACATAAAAATATATATCAAAATTAATCATTCTTAGAATTAAGTATTTTCTTCGCTTTGATATTGATCTTGATAATTAATTATGAACCTCTCTTAAATGGATTAGAAATACATGTAAGTTTAAAAATGTATGAGTACAGTGTCTTTGCAAGTGGAGTGCCTAGGTCTTGAAGACCATCTCCTGTAAGCAAGTTATTAAGGTATGTGACTACCCTCAAATCACTGGTTTTTCAAAAAATTTCGAAATTTTTAAAAAATATTTTAAATTAAAGTTTAAACATTTAGGATTCCAAAAATGCTTTACTTTTGGTTCAGCGATAATTAGAAGCAAAGTTCTAGTTGAAATTATAAACCGGAAATGAACTTTCTGGAACCGGAAGCGACCGTTTAAATGGCCTGTAAGCAAGTTATTAATATCAAGGTACGTAAGCTCATTAGAAAAAAATTTAAAGTAGGAAAAGTTAAAATTTAAAAGGTAAAAAGTTAAGAATTAAAAAAATTAAAGAAGTAATTTCGGTGTGAAATTAATTGAGAGAATAAAATTTAAAATTGAAATAGTTTGAAAATTTACAAGTCATAAAATTTAAATTCCACGGTAGAGAAGTTATTAAGATAGGAGAAATGGCCCATAGCAGAACAAAAAATGCTACACTTAAGAAGTACATAAGAACTGCAAAAAAACCATAAAAAAAGGGCACTTTTCGAGGTCGTACATTTTCGTATTGAGATGATTGTAGAGTTCTAACGGGGAAAGCTAAATATAGGAAAAAGGGAATTTTGGAAAAAAACGACACCGCCTGGGATCGAACTCCCAACATCCGTAGTACTAGGCCAACATGTTAGCACAGTACAACGGTTGCACGTGAAGTAGTATAAAAAATACTATACTCAAAGAGACTAAAACTACGTCATAACCGGAAAAGTGAGCGGTTCCGCCCATCGACCAATCAGAGTCCGAGTGCGTATTGTCGAAGGGCAGATTCTAGCCGCCTGTGAAAAGAATCGATAAATTTTTATCATGTCATTATTCGGATAGTAATCAATATCTAGAGGGTATACTTTTAAGAGCAGTTGCCTCAAATACCTAAAATGTCACGAGAAGTTAGGGATTTTAAAATCTCTTCCTGTTACGTCGTTTCTCACGACAGCACAAATGCAGTTAAACAGAAGCAAAAGTTGTTTTAAAATCGTTTGAAATCAATGAAAAGAAATTTCACTCCTTCCAAAAACCAATTGAATCGTCGAATCAGTTAACATTTATTTAGCGTAAAAATATTTTGAGTTTCCTTAATGGATAAAACGCTTTAAACTTTTCTTTTATACCGATGTGTTTCCAGCAAATTTTGATTTAGTTAAAAAAAAACTTATATGTTTATATTTGTATTTAAAAATATCCATAGATGGTATCCATAGAATACAACCAATGTATTGCACTTGAGGTTGTGCTTTTTACACTAAGATTTCTTTGTTTGTGAACCATGTCATCTCTACTTTGAAAATTATTTTCTTCTTTAAAATAATAAAATCACAAGGATAGAGACTCGATAGCGAAAGAAATATTTTACTCTGTCATCTCATTCATTTTACAAATGTCATCAACCGCAGGAAATGATCTACAGGTAAAACACAGTATACCCCGTTTTTTCCTCGAATCATTGAAATTTAATAATATCCTTTTCGTTTGTTTAAGAGAGCGAAAAATATACCCGAGCAAAAATTTTCTTTCTCTATAATGGAGTACAATTTAAAGAATAAATCTTTCGAAGGCGATTCAAGGCGATAATTACTGAATAAACTTTCTCTATAGGTTAACATTGGGCTGATCGAATCCAATAGAGCAGTCTTGGAGAACGAAATAAAATCGCATAAGGTGTTTTGACATTCTGGTAATAAAAATAAACTAATCAACAACAATAGAAAAATTCCCTAAAGATTTAGAGGACCTTCGTATATGATGTATAGCACAAACTGTATGACAGAAATATGAAAACAAATTATATGCACAGAATTTTAAAGTAAATAGAAATACGCAAGAATTGGGTTTAAACATTAAGCGACAAAGTTGTATAATTATTTTTTTTTTAATTTTACGAGAATAACACTGAAATTTTTCAGACAGCGGTAGACCGTAAGCGAAATGACCGATCAAAGAAAAAAGTAAAGGATGCCGTGTTCTTCGGAAGTACAAGTACTGGGCTGGTCAAATCCATAAAGCTCAAGAGGCAGTAGAGAATGAAAGCTAACTGGTAGACCACAAAGTGTCTTCCAGCAATTCTTCAAGAAGTGAATGTTAGGGGAATTGTGCTTCACCATGACAATGCATCTTCTCATACAGAAAGGATTTCAGTCTAATTTCTTGAACAAAAACACATCAAAGTGATAGAACATCCACCCTAAAAGTATATTTTCCCATTATTACAAAAAGTGGACTGCATGCGGCATTTAATCTTTGGAAAATTCGCTTACAAAAGTGCATTGATCTCGGAGGGAACTACTTTGAACACTCCTAAGTGTTGGTAAGTTCAACTTGTACCATTTAGCCTTAGCTCAAAAATTTCAGTGTGGTCATCGTATGTAGAAACTTTTTAACTATAATTCTTTATATTTTATGTTCGGAAACATCAATATTTTAACTAACGTAATTTCGCACGTATGCACCGCACTCACCATAATCACCTTAGGGACTGAAATTTCATTTAAAAAAAAAACGAAATCGGGATAAGCGCCGCACCGGCGTAAACTTCGCATGTAACATTTTCTTAGGTACCGTACCGTAACCAAATATTGAGACACCAGCAGGGATTTTAGGATATTTCCGTAGTAAACTAAAGCAGTTTTCTGTAATAAATTCAGTATTATGCAAATGTTAAACATTTCTCTTATTAAATTATACTTTAACACTAGGAGAGCTTAATGACACCCCATATCTATAAGCGCCGTAGGTAGTCATTTTGACCGCTAAGATTTGCTTTATCTAAACTGTTTTTTTGTTATAATGAAATGTCACGTCTGGTATTTATTTTTTTGAAAGATGGTGCTTAGTTGGTATTAGTTTTACTACACGTCTACCGTAGTAAAATGCAACAAAAGAATATAACCTATATATATATGACAGGCGTAGGATTTACGCCTGCTTACCAAATTAGTATTTGCAGTGTTCTTAGTTTACAGTTCGTGACACCGAAGTTCTTCGATGAACTTTCCGCTAAACTGGCTGTTCAACAACATTCGTAGTTTTTTTTAAAGAATGTAAATGTGATCACTGTAACAACTGCATGCATTGTTTTTTTTAAAGGTATATAGTACTCAATAAATATTTCATATCAATTCATTTTTTAGTTATTAACTTTCATTTAATTTGATTCGCATATAAATTAGAAATAGATATCGTATACGAAAATTAGCTTCAATTTTAATGTTTTAGTAGAATTATGATAAAACTAAGATCAATTCTATATATCGAAATTTCTATATATCGAATTTTTTTCCGGCATTTTGCCATTTCGATATATAGAGGTTCGACTGTATATATATATATATATATATATATATATATATATATATATATATATATATATATATATATATATATATATATATATATATATATATATATATATTCAGGTGACCCTCCTATAACACTGTAGATAGGTTCCTAGAAAATACCGTGTTGTGTGAGACCGTGTTATATGAGATCCAGAGACAGTACAAAAACATTCCGAAAACTTATTAAAAACAATTTTTTGAATTCCATATAAGCATGTTAATATTTATTAAAAATATAAATGTATGTATAACACAAAACGAAAAGAAACAAAAAATACTATTTCTTCCCCATCACTGCTCAGTGCAATCAAACGAGAACGTGTTTTCGGTTCCACGATATCACCTTCACTTTCAGAACCTTTTTCTTCATTTAGATTTTTTGCAACTGCTATCCTCTTTAAAAAATCTGCAATTTTGGTTTGTTTGCTGGTTCTTACAAGGTCATTGTAGATATCACGGTATGGAGATAGACAATTTTGCAGCTCCCTTTTGAATTTTCGGCTTTTTTTCAGCGGAAGGATCTGCATTCAAGAAAAATGATTGAAGAGCTTCAGCTAAGCTTAGGCCTTCTTGTAATTTTATAGAGTTATAAATGAATAAATTATTATTTGTTTATACATTTTCATGTAAAGCCACTATAGTTTCTTATTCCTTCCCGTCATTATTTTAAGGTAATTAATTTTTAAATGAGTTAAACAAAAATCATAATATCTAGTGCTGTAGAAGTACAGTGTTGTACAAAGGTATTCGCAATTTTTTATCGTGTTAGAGCGAAACCGTGTTACAGGTTGCAGTGTTATACGAGGGTTCCTGCAATTTATCCTATCGGGTTAGGGAGAAACCGTGCTGTTGTTGTTTATGCCCCTTGACCGACATGTAATATCGGATCAAGTCCAGAAGGCTTTGGGCGATGAAGGCGCGGCTTCTGTTTTGAATTAGGAACACAAGGGTAGGGGTTCAACTTGGCTAAATGACCGGTCCCGTAATTTTGAATCGAGTCAAGTGACGAGACCGGAACACTTGACCCCGCTCCTCCAGAAGTAAATTTGAGAACTTGGAGGACATTGTAGCCACGCCCTATTTTACGTGCCCCGGCCACCTTTGTGAACACGGCGGTAGATTTGCATCGACGAGCATCGAAACAGGGAAGTTCAGATCACTGGCCCGCTGCTCTTGCCAACTGGACTACCGCGCCCTGCAACCGTGTTGTAAGATGCCGTGCTGTAGGAGGGCTACCTGTATATATATATATATATGATAGAAGCTATATTTAATTATATTAATTAGCGTTAAACGGTAATTTTCTATTAAAGTCCCAGTGTGATCTCCAATTCAGGAAGTAGACTGTTTTTCACAGCGGAGAGTTCAGGGTCACCGAATTGCTCGCGCGCGTTATCTAATATAATCCATCGGATATAAAACCAAGAGTAAGAAATTACGCAGTTTAGAGAAATCTTTGATAGAGTCAGGACATGCGTCTGTTCCGTGAGCTGCGAGATGATTGGAATTGGCGATTTAGCTGGGTTAATTGGGTAATTAATTAATGTTAATTAATAAAGAAGTCTTTAAATGTTATTTAAGTATTAGTTCTTCCACTGGCCTACTGCTTGATGACTGCATTTAGAGTAACTAGTGTTTTGAACGGTGCGAGGCGAAAGCGCTGTGACAAATATATATATATATATATATATATATATATATATATATATATATATATATATATATATGACAGGCAGCGTGTTTGCTCCTGTGTGGATTCGATATTATGCAGTCAATTTGTACTTTAAGTAATCTGCTGAGTGGCGAGGCAATGACTCAATCAACAGTCCATGATCTCTTAAATCTCCTTTATTGCGTTCCTTAATAGAACAAAGCCCCAGGTCAATCCTTTTCGCGTAGCCATTTTGTCAATTCCTAAGCACGCCTGCCGCGAGCTTCCGATATCAACGAGATTTTCCTCCAATCTGGCGCGAAAATCCCAATTCCCTGCGAGCGCCTGCTGTACGCGCATGTGCAGACTTCAATCTTTTGGTCATCTGAACTTTAATATTGCTGAACTTGTAATTTTGACTTCGCACCCATCCTTTACATTTCTAAAAATAAATCTTCTAGCCTTGAATTATTCGCTTTGCGCTCAAGTCGCCTCTAAAAGATGATTTTCCCCACAGCAAAATACGCGCGCTTTGTAAATGAAATATTAGATTCTTATTATTTTAAGCCCCCTTTCCCCGTACTTCTCAACTATATTTTGACAGTTCAGTTATGTTTTGACAACTTCCCATGGTGAATTGGAGTATCCTTCTCTTCTTTCATTTTCATTAGGAATTGTTGTAGGCAGGTGTATCTTCTTCGCAATTTCCAGCCATTCTACTGGAGTTTGTATATTCTGCAGGGTTAGGAGTGTTCGCATGTGTGGTGGTGAATCAAGTGTGAGTTCTTCTACTAATTCACTGTCTTCTTTTTGAAGATATCTGCCTAATTCGATTTTGATTTTATAATCACTGAAAAGATCACCCTGAGCTGACAATTTTAAATTTCTGTATTGAATTATTTGTTCCTCTCTACTTTTTGAAAAAAATTGCTATTAGTTGTTTCTTTATAACTTCATAATCTTCCCTATACAGTTGAGTCGAAATAATTAATTCTTGAATTTCCTCACCTACATAGTTCATTATATTTTCTTTCTTCCACCCATTATTAAGTTCAACGCTCGGCATTTCTCATCAAATAAATTCATCCACGGGAGAATATTTTTAATCTTCTTATTGTCGTACGTCGGAACTACTAGTCTTATATCAGTTCGTCTTGTCTCTTCATTTCGTCTTTTCCACCCATCATTTGTTTGGGTACTTTCTGCATTTAATTTCTTGCTATTCTCCTCTTTTTCTATTTTTCCCTGACTTGTTTCTGCACCATCACGAAAATCTTGCTGTTGCACATAGCTGTCGTCTAAATGCATCTTTACGCTTTTTAGATCAGTCTCTGGGTTAGTTGCAGTCATTTTATATATATTTTTTATTCTTTTGAACAAAATGTCCGTCGCCAAAAGTCACAATTAATTTAATTCCTTTTACTTCTTTTCCGGAGCGTTAATCCAGCGGTTTTTGTTTCTTCACCCTTGACGTCGATCCTAGCGCAGCTCTTGACAGGCAGCGTGTTTGCTCCTGTGTGGATTCGATATTATGCAGTCAATTCGTACTTGAAGTAATCGGGCGAGTGGCGAGGCAATGACTCAATCAACAGTCCATGATCTCTTAAATCTTCTTTATTGCGTTCCTTAACAGAACAAAGCTCCAGGTCAATCCATTTCGCTTAGCCATTTTGTCAATTCCTAAGCACGCCTGCCACGAGCTTCCGCTCTCAACGAGATTTTCCTCCAATCTGGCTCGAAAAACCCAATTCCCTCCGAGCGCCTGCTGTACGCGCATGTGCAGACTTCAGTCTTTTGGTCATCTGAACTTTAATATTGCTGAACTTGTAATTTTGATTTCGCTCCCAACCTTTACATTTCCAAAAATAAATCTTCTAGCCTTGAATTATTCGCTTTGCGCTCAAGTCGCCTCTAAAAGATGATTTTCCCCACAGCAAAAGACGCGCGCTTTGTAAATGAAATATTAGATTCTTATTATTTTAAGCTTCCTTTCCCCGTACTTCTCAACTATATTTTGACAGTTCAGTTATGATTTGACACACACACACACACACACACACACACACACACACACACACACATATATATATATATATATCAATAAGTATTTGGACACCTGTGATAGGAGAGAAAAACAAAATTTATTCATATTCTATAGATAGTAGAGCCTCCACAAGAGGCAATTACAGTCTCCCTCCGGGGCACGCTTTCCACAAGTCCTTGTATGACGGCTTGAGGTATTTTATTCCACTCGGCTTGGAGAAGATATGTAAGTTCCTTCACCGATTTTCGACGGTTGTTGTACCCCTAAATTCGGCAATCCAACTAGTCCCAGAGGTTCTCGATAGGGCTCAGGTCTGGGCTCTGTGGGCAGGCCAGTCCATTCCATTAACCCCATTGTCACCAGAACAATCTATGGTGGATTTCGCAACATGATAGCTGGCGTTGTCGTCCTGGATGTAACTTGGGTCCAACCCGTAAAACTGCCACAGCGTAGAAAGCACACTGTCTCCAAAATAGTGCAGTAGGCGTCGGCGTTGAGCTTACCAAGAATTGAGACCAAGGATCCCAGTCTATACCAGGAGAAACACACCCACACCATACTTCATAATCCACCGAACTTTACTGTGGGCAAAATACATTCTGGCCAGAGGCGTTCTACATGCAGATGACGGATCCAGACCCTGCCATCCGAACGGTAGAGAGTGAACCTTGATTCGTGGCTTCAGAGAACCCGTTTCACTGATCTACGGTCCACTTTTGACGTGATTGGCACCACATTAACCGAGCAGCTTGGTTGGACTTTGTGATCAAAGGTTTATGGGCGGCAGCGAAACCATGAAAACCAAGCAGAAGTGCTTCCTCACGAATGGTATTTATCGAACCAACACTCCTGGATGCCTGTCGAAACTCCTGGAGTATGTGGGCCATCGGTTGGTTGCGGTTCTTCCGAATTTCTCCGGACAGCACCCGATTGTCTCTATCTCCCAGTTTCGTGGGTCTGCCGATTCAGGACACATTCTGACAATCCCCGCTCACCTTCCACTTCTGTATCTCATAGGCCACTGTCGATTTTGGGTAATTCAGCTCACTAGATATGTCCCTTAAGGATCGGCCATTTCTGTGATACCCTACGATTACACCTTTCCCGAAATCAGATAACTCTGCACTTCGTGGCATCTTCATGCGACTAATGCCAATGTTGTTTCTAATACGATATTTAACGGCGGAGGGCGTGACGTCAGGACCATAGATATTATCGTTTGCATGGGTATTAAAATACTTAATGGTAGATAATATATATATATATATATATATATATATATATATATATATATATATATATATACCATAATTTTGCACGTAAGTGCTGCAGCGGATCTCTCTATTATATAAAAAGTATCTCCCACTGCTGCCGCCGCTATCAAAAGCTTGTCACGTTGTCTCCTCCGAAACCGCTGGGGGAATGGGGTCGAGAGCAATACCAATAGATGCAGAAAATGGGGGTACCAAAGTAAGACATGTCTCATCTGCGTCGGACTTTGATTTTTTTTGTGGGAAAATATTAACTTTTTAATATTCACATTACGATAACTCGTCAAAAAATGATCGTAGATATTTGATCTTTTTACAGTCTAACACTATAGACATTTCTCTTTCAAACTAGATCTCATTTGTTTAAAAATATTGTAAAACAGACTAATATTTTTATCAAGAAATGAATCTATCTTAAAATTTCGATTTTTAATTTAATTTTAAAGCTTATAATTCAACAGTGAGGAAAAGCCCTTAACATAAGGATGACAACAGTAAATGGATGGAAGGTGTTACATTGCCCGAGAATCACCCCTATGTATCTCGCTATTAGCCCTCACAGAGGAAAGATGTAAAAATAATTTAAAAGACACTAAAATCAAATTCAAAATTCTCCTTACCCACCCTTAGGCGGTCTCAAAAAGCCTACAATAATTAAAATCGGTCAACAATTAGCAAATTTTTCGTATAAAAATTTAAATTCACGATTGTAAACAAACGATCTTTGGTGCCATTTTCATTTTAGAAGTTCATTTGTTCAGTTTATTATTATTTTTTTAAAGGGAAATGTATGGTTATCAAAATAAGTACTTCATGCGCGTGCGCTATTTTTATACTGAATTCTTGAAATTTTTTTTAACCCATCGTTCTAAATGTTTACACAAGGCTCAGAGAACAGAATTCTATGAAATCAGAAAACGAAATTGTTTTGCTCTGTGCTGATCTGACCGGCGTCTCACAGTCCAGTATTCATAGAATGAAAGTTGAGATGAATAATAATGGCGTACTTTCGACTCCCGAGAAAAAAACGTCCTTTGAAAGTGCAGACTCAAAGAAGAAACCAAATTTATGATGAGTTTACGAAAACGGCAATTCGTAAAAAGGTGCATTCCTTTTATTTCAAAAATGAAATACCCACTGCTCATAAAGTAATGCTTGCTATAAATGAAGACGACGATCTTCCTAATTTCTGCGTTAGAAGTGTCAGGAATTTAATGAGGGACCTGGGATTTGTTTTTAAGAAAAGAAATCGCTGTTCAATGTTAATGGAGCGTAACGATATACAGCAGTGGAGCCATACGTATTTGAGAAGTATACAGCGTTACCGTTCAGAAGGTAGAAAAATTTTCTATACTGATGAAACCTGGGTTAACATTGGGCATACCAAAGAATACGTATGGCAAGATACTACCATAAAATCCCGCAAACAAGCATTTTTGAGCGGTTTATCGTCGGGATTGAAAGCTCCATCCAGCAAGGGTTGCAGGTTAATTATAATCCATGCTGGGAATGAAGATGGTTTTCTTAGAGGATCTGCAGATATTTTTAAAGCAAAGAAAAATGTTGGTGATTACCATGGAGAAAAATGAATAATGGTCCACATTATGAAGAGTGGTTTGTAAAGAAACTTCTCCCTCAACTCCCGCCAAGCAGCATTATTGTTATGGACAATGCTTCATATCACTCTGTGCATGTGGAGCAGATTCCTACCACTGCAACAAGAAAGTCGGCCACACAAGAATGGTTGACAGGGAAAAATATATCCTGGAATCCTGACATGCTAAAAGTGGAACTTTTGTAGCAGACAATAAAAGATTTTATGAAGCTTATAGAATTGATCAAATTCCGGCTCAACATGGACATACAGTTCTTCGCCTGCCTCCATATCATTGCGAGTTAAATCCCGTTGAACTTGTGTGGAGCCAGGTGAAGGGATACGTTTCTGCAGAGAATCGCACTTTTAAAGTGGATGAAGTTATCAAACTTACCCCGGAAGGTATCGATAAAGTGTCAGCTTCTTCTTGGGCTAAGTGTGTTGAACATGTAATAGAAGAAGAAAAAATGTGGTTGTTGGATGGACTTGCAGAAAGCACCGTTGAAGCAGTACAATTTAGAGGAGATTCCTCTGACGATTCTGAGGTTAGTGACGATGACGGTAGCCTCAGCGGGATTGACACATTGTAACACAAAAAAGTCCTTCTCAGGGCTAATGCAAAAGTCCTTTTCAGGGCTACAATATATTAAAAATAGAACCACTTAATCACTCTCCTCTCACGACAAATTCAATCCAATGTCCCCCCCCTCCCGTCTCTCTCCTTTTCACATATTTCGGAGAGCAAAAATATTGTCAAAATAATAAGAATGTCTGGTATCCGCCAAAACTGATCCCCCCACCAGTTCTACCTAGTGTCCGAATCGGTAGCACTAAATCTTTCGGTTCATCAGTTGTCGGGTTCGATTTACACTGCTACAAATTCAATCCAATCCCCCCCTCTTTCCTTTTCACATACCGTGGCTCCCAAAAGTGTTCGTACACTTACGAATTTCAATGAAATAGGGGTCTATCCATTAATTAAAATGAATATTTCAGAATGGGTATTTAGTAATAAGATCTATAATCTATTCTTAACAAAGCTACATGAAATATTTTGAAAATATAGTAAAACTTTATTTTTAAGAAACCAGTAACCAAAAAGTAACAAAAACTTTATCTTACAAAAGTCATCACTGAAATATTTTCGGATAAATTCATAATTAAAATTGTCGTCTGGAGCTTTATTTTTATTTTTGAATTGTGGTGGCATTTAAAATATCATTTGGCTTTAATTTTTGCTTGCCTACTCCGTAATATTCTATTTATTATTTAAAAATGGCTCGTAGTCGTAAAGAAACAACAAAGAGCAATCGAAAATTGATTATTTTTCATCATAGTAGTGGTAAATCAGTTCGGAATATTGCTAAATTACTTAATTTATCCCATTCTACTGTGCACTATGTGAAAAAACGGTTTAAAGAAGAAAATTGGATCGAAAACAAGGTAAGAAAAGGCCGTCCGGCAAAGTTAACAAAACGTGATCAGAGATTTATAATTAGAAAATTTGTGAAAAATTCACGTTTGAGTGCTGTAAAAGTTTCTGCAGAATTCAATGAAACATTTTCTACTTCAATTTCACCTGAAATTTTTTGACGAGTTCTCAGAACAGCTAGATTACATGGGCGTTCTGCCCATAGAACAATTTTTGTGAGTGAGAAAAACAGAAAGGTTAGGTTTCCCTTCGCACTTTCAATGATAAATAAGCCCCAAACCTATTGGAATGATGTCTTATTTGCCGATGAACATTTTTAGTACTGATGGGCGTATAATTGTATGGAGAAGAAAAAATGAGGAACTTAATCCCAAGAACTTAGTAGGAACAGTTAAGCATGCCGGTGGAGGTATCCTTGTGTGGGGGTGCATGTCAGCATCAGGACTAGGAAATTTGGTATTTATTGATGGCATAATGAATCATGCTATTTTTATAAATATTTTAAGAGACAATTTAAAATTATCAGCTCAAAATTTGGGTATTGGAAACAACTTTGTTTTTTATCAAGATAACGATCCTAAGCACACGGCTCTCAACGTTCGCATCTGGTGTCTCTATAATTGTCCACAAGTTTTGAAAACACCACCTCAATCGCCAGATTTAAACCCAATAGAACATATTTGGAGAGAACTGGAGGTTCGAGTACGAAAACACGACATTCACACGAATAGCGAACTAAAAACAATTATGATGGAAGAATGGATGAACATTGATGCAAAAATTACAAAAGAACTAAAGCAATCTATTCCCAGACGTTTAAAAGCTGTTGTGGATGCTAAAGGATATCCTACTAAATATTAATTTAACGAAAAATTAGAATATTTACAAATATGTAGAGATTTTTTACAAGTGTACGATGACTTTTGTGAGATAAAGATTTTGTTACTTTTGGATTATTGGTTTCTTAGAAATAAAGTTTTACTATGTTTTCAAAATATTTCATGTAGTTTTGTTAAGAATAGATTATAGATCTTATTCTTAAATACCCATTCTGAAATATTCATTTTAATCAATGGATAGACTCCTATTTCATTGAAAATCGTAAGTGCACGAACACTTTTGGGAGCCATTGTATTTCGGAGAGCAATAAAAAAATTGGCAAAGTAATTTATAAGAATGCATTGTTTCTATAAGAGTCACATACTATTTCAAATCATAAAATGAACAGGAAACAATTTTATAGGAATTAAGACAATTCGAAAATTTATGTTGGTGTACTTTAGAAAATTAGTTCAAATGGTGATGTGAAAACAAAACTGTCTCCCGCTTTGCTGGAAAGCAACCGATGGAAAATCAATCCTCCGTAGGCAATAAAAGGCCAAATATGGCAATCCGCATTTTGTAGCGGCGGGAAGATATTTGCGTTGCAGGTGTAAATTGGTCGTTGTAGCATAAACAGTAGTGTCAACTAAGCTTTGCCCAGAGTATAGAAGGAAATGGCGGTGATAGCACACGACTAGCTGAGAAATGGAGATGAGAGTCATGATTTCTGCACCAGAATAAAAATAAATAGCCTTCTACGTGATAGCAATCTGGAAAGAGAGGTCAGCCCAGATAATAAACCCCCACCCAGCAGAAGTCCAGTGAATGAGGCCGAACAGACAACTGAGTGAAAGGGCAGCACCACTCCCCCGGGACCGATCAGACTGACCCCCAAATCATAATTCAACGGACCACCCACCGACGAGTCACCGCGACAAACATTATCCGATGGAACGTGCGGATCTGCAAAGAATCGCCTGCTATCCAGCGACTTCTAGCCGAATGTGTGAGAGGGAATAAAGAAGTTAATGATCCATCAGCGAAGGTATTGTGCAGTATTTTATTGATCCCTAATTAACGTGTATATAGCGTGCCTCTCATCCTAAGGTCTGGTTACAATGAGTAATATATGCAGTGTTGAGTTAAATGATTATATGAAAATGGTTCTAGGGTACCTCACATCTTAGTAGATGTATGAATATATATATATCTGTGTGTGTGTGTGTGTCATTTCAATAAATTCATCTGTTATTAATCAATTAGATAACGTGCGATTTCTCCAAACACAACGCAGGGTACAAGTTTTGGTCGGACAAACAGATAGTAGTGATATAATTAATTAATAATTTGGCAGTACACTACAAATTAACTACTGTGACCATCATTCTATACGATCACGAGTTAGCCCATTATTTTTGGTCCCTTGACATCTCTCCTCCTCATCAACTGCCCACCATATTTGGTCCCGTGACCTTCCCTAACTCTCCCCCATTTAAACCATTATACAAAGCTTGTCGGACGATGACGACATCGAGCCTGGAGAAATTATTTTGGATGATGAAGGAAATTATTCAACTGATGGGAATCTAGTCAGGATATGCAAGACGTCCATTATCCTGGTCATGTCGATTTTCAACGAAGCTCATATGGTGGAGCTAAAGGAACTGTAGCTATTGTTGAATGTGCATCTCTTGCAGAAGAAAACAGGGAAACCGAAGAAAGAATGAAAAACATCTGGGGAGTTAAAGCGACTGGAAGCAGACGTCAAAATCTGATGGACTAGGCAAAAGAGAAAAAGCTGGCCTTGCGAAGAGATTTCAAATATTCTCTTCCTTTGTTTCAATGACGACAGACGTAGTTTGGAAGAAGAATGAAAGATTTAAAAAAAAATATTTACCGTATTTTTTCTTATGAAAGTTCTCCTTATTATAACCAATGTTTTACCTAGTTTGTCAAATTCCGTAGCTATAATACATTTGTTTGAGACTGTTTCAGCTATTGTTTGGTGTAATCATCTTTTACCATCTTAAGCATAATTTAGAAAATGATGTTAAAAAGCAAAAATAGTCTTAGGGGATTATCTACCATCTTTTCCATCGTGGAATACTGGTCTGTCCTTGGGTAACCATAAAATTTTCTCATCTGCAGTAAAATGTATTTTCCCCTGTGGAATAGTTTATTTTTTTTCTAAGGCTATACATTCAATTGAAAGTGATTTGTAAAAAGTATGATATTTTCTATAGTCTAAGAATGTTTTTCTTAAAATCTGTAGGCCGGAAACTCCCTCCGTGGAGATTTTAGAAGTGGGAGGATGGTACAGGCAGGCGAGATGTCGCCTGTGAGGGTGCTCCGTCCAAGTCGACGGAGGCACCGGCTTAAGTCTGACCACTTGTGGTGTCTAATAGAAAGTGCTAAAACCGGAAACACATACCACTAATCCTGTAAGGAGCGTATGAAAGAAACAGAGACAGAAATTTATTTAATACCTAAACAGATTATTTAATACTACCAAAAGGAAGAAAAAATAATGTTTTCGTTATTTATCGGTAGCAGTGAAATTTTGTATTAGCTCATATTTTTAATGGTTTCTCAAAAATTAAAGCTAAATAAAATATAAAATATCATTGGAAACAAGCATAACTGTATTGTCCGTGTTCAATGAGAAATTCATTTCTTTCTAAACATTTTTTCCCCTGTTGCTTTATAACAAAAAAATATTTTTGAAATGTTCTGAACTTCAATCTTAATTTAAGTGTCACTTAAAATGACTTTTATGTTTTTGTAACTCAGACATTTGAAACTGACAATCCTTTTTATTTTCAAGATTCCGCAAATTCGCAGCATGACACGATAAACATTCATCTTCGAATTAATGGCATCACCGGAATCCATAGACCGGCTCTGCAATATACTATGATAGGACCTCCAATTTTTTTTCCCGATGGATGGTGGCTTTATTCAAAATTTCGTGTTTTATCCGACGAGTCCTTCAACCACCTTATTTGGCTTTTCCATACTGTAAAGCACAATCGTAACGTTTCGTCATTAGGTTCCGGTCCTAATAAAGTCATTATTCCACGGGATTCGGTGTCGTGTATGCTCTAATCTTTTTTAACACTGATGCCAACTAACACACTTTTAAAACAGGAAGATGCGGTATAAAGCTATAACACGTTGTTTTTAAAATATAATATCTAATATTTATACATACATATACACACGCACACACATATATACATATATATATATATAGGACAGGATAGCCGTGCGGTGATTTAAATAACTGAGCAATTATAATCTATACTAATATTTAATGAATACATATTTACAAAAGAAATTATTTACAAGGATTTGTAGTTAAATATACATCATTACATAGGCCAATTAAGGAGCAGTCGGCTACTGCTATCAGACAAAACACGTCATCGTTCTGCCATGGTCCAACCGCTGACTGACTGGGGTTGCCAGATCTATTCTTCTTTAGTTGAGCTGAAGCGGCCCAAACGGATATTAGTGTCATCTGGTGGAATATGCAAGTAGTACGGACCGATGTAAGTTCAATCACTACATTCGGCCCGCCTGCACTCGGCAGGCCCTTCAGACGATACTGCAAATATACAAAAAAAAAAAAAACCCAGCAAGACTGAAAAAGTACAAAATTATCTGAAAAGAAACAAATGTTTTGAACATATCTAGCTTCTTATCGTCTTAGCTCTAAAATTGAAAAATGAGTCAGTTCGTCTTTAATCTTCATTTTCTGTCAATTCGGCTTTTATCTTCATTTTCAAAATACACAGTATTCTCGTCTTCAGTGTTACTCAATCTTTTCGTCTTTAAAAATGCAGTCTATTATTTTCTTTTTGAGATGATACGTTTTTGCATTAATATCTTGGCATGATATCCCATGCTTTTAGAAATTCAGCGCATGTCGTCGTGCAGTTAGGTCCTTCTTGACCTACTTCTTTGACCACGGCATAGGTCTTGCCTCCTTTAACCTTAATGATTTTGTATGGTCCTAAGCATTTCGATTTTAGTTTCAAGTGCGGTCCGAATTGAGTTCTTTTAATAGCGACCAAATCGTTAACTTTATAATATTGCGATTCTTTTCTTCGTAATTTATACGTCGTCCGGATTTCTTCTTGGGTTTTAAAAATCTGTTGCATTGCATGTGTTTGGGCTATAATGCATACTAATACTCGAAACATCTTGTTTGAGATTTGTGACGTCATTCAAATATCGTTTTCTTTACTGGTAACTTTTATTTGTAATCTGTATTACTGAACCTTGGTGTGGCATCGGCCAGTTTATGATGGTACTCAGCGCTGGCAGACGGCTGCTTCGCTATTCCAAGAATAAAATATAATTCACGGGAATTGCGTCGTTCTTTAAAATTTAGAGTCCATTCTATTTAGGTTTATCAACCTTTTAAGCTATTTGCAGCTTCAGCATGTTTTCACAGTTCATCTCTTTAAGCTTCAAAATTAGCTTGAAATTCGATCTCGATCATTTCTTTGAGCTTATTCAGACCTCCTACATTCATTTTCGTACCAAAAAGTAACTCAAAAAGTGTAGTATCTATGCTCCCTTCATATGTGGAATTAATTACTTCTAATCATTACTTCTATCATTAAAATCATGTTTTGTTCTAATTCTATCGAAAGAACCTTTACTCTTTGCTGAATCACTCTTTATTAATTCATAAATTTTAATTTTTTTCTGAATTCTAATAAATTCTTACACCCGTGCAAAATAGTTTTGTTTTCCAGTCTATCATTTATTCCTTTAATAACATAGTGCATTAAAGCAGGTTCCTCAATTTTGAAATTGAGGAATCTGATTGAAAATTTATGAATCTTTGAAATTTTTCAATGCAACGCTTATTTACCAAAACTATTTCCTTCGTTGATAGGGAGATGTTTCAAATTCCAGCAATGAAATCTTTTCTCGCATACACTGCATGCGAAATGTGCCTCTCCCGCGAGGGTGCAGAGATGTCTATTTAAATTACGCTGTTCAACAAACTTTTTCCCACATACAATTCCTCGAAAGGTGTATCTTACGCATGGGTGCGGAGATATTTTTTAAATGACCCTGTAGAAAGAACATTTTGCCATATACAGTGCACGCGAAAGGTTTCTCCCCCTTGTGGGTACAGAGATGTGATTTAAAGAAACCTGTTGAGAAAACCTTTTCTGACATACATTTCAGGGAATGGTTTCGAAAAGTTTCTCGTCTGTGTGTGTGCGAAGATGTTTTTCTAAATGACACCGCCGAGAAAATCTTTTCTCACATACAGAGCAGGCGAAAGGTTTCTCTCCCGTATGGGTGCGGAGATGTACTTTTAAATTACCCGGATGAGTAAATCTTTTCTCACATACAGAGCAGGCGAAAGGTTTCTCTACCGTATGGGTAAGGAGATGAATTTTTAAACTACACTTGAAAGAAAATCTTCTCTCACATTCACTGCACGCGAACGGTTTCTCTCCCGTGTGGCTACGGAGATGATTTTTTAAATCTCTCTGGATAGCATATCTTCTATCACATACACTGCAGGCGAAAGATTTCTCTCCTGTGTGGGTGCGGAGATGATTGTCTAAACTCCCCTTTTGGATAAATCTTTTGTCACATAAAGTGCAGGCGAAAGGTTTCTCTCCCGTATGGATTCGGAGATGCATTGTTAAACTTTGCCGTGTAGACAAATTTTTCCCACATACAGTGCAGTCGAATGGTTTCTCTCCTGTGTGGGTACGGAGATGAATGATTAAACTCCCCTTTTCGGTAAAACTTTTGTCACATACAGTGCAAGCGAAAGGTCTCTCTCCTGTGTGGGTACGGAGATGATTGATTAAAATCCCCTTTTGTGTAAAACTTTTGTCACACACGGTGCAGGCGAAACGTTTCTCTCCCATGTGGGCGCGGAGATGTGCTTTTAATTTGCTATGTACCGAGAAAATTTTCCCGCATATAGTGCTCGTAAAAGGTTTCTCGCCTGCGTGGGAGCGGAGATGTGTTGTTAAATCTTCTTGCCGAGAAAATTTTTCCTTACATACAGTGCATACATGTTTCTCGCGTGAGTGGGTGAGGAAATGTCTTGTTAAACTAGACCGCTGAGAAAATCTTTTCTCACATACAGTGCATGGGAAAGGTTTCTCTCCCGTGTGGAGGCGGAGATGTGCTCTTAATTTCCATTGTACGGAGAAAATTTTCCCGCATATAACGCATGTAAATGGTTTCTCGCCTCCGTGGGTGTAGAGAAGATGTGTTATTAAATATTCTTGCCCAGAAAAAATTTTCTCACATACAGTGCATGCGAAAGGTTTCTCTCCCGTGTGGGTGGGGAGATGTCTCTCTAAATTACACTGTTTAGAAAACATTACTACATACAGTGCTTGCGAAAGGTTTCCTTACCGTGTTGGTGCGAAGATGTGTTTTAAAGAACCCTGTTGAGACAATCTTTTCTCACATTCAATGCAATTGAAAGGTTTCTCTCTCGTGCCAGAAAATCCTTTAACTTCTAATTTCATGGACACCACACTTAAGTTTCGTATCTCACAATCTTTACCGGGCACCTGGAAAGAGAGGAGAAAGGAATTTAAATGAGATACATTAACACTATGCCATTACGCATTTTTCGTATTTTTCACGTGAAGTCAATAGCGATATATAAAAATTTGTGCCAGGAAATGCGATATCTATAAACTAAGATGTTATAAATTATGTTCTGCATTAATCAAATTACTGAGCATTTTAAATTTATTGTAATTAGGACACGAAGTAACTTAGCTATCCTTTTTCTTTTGTGCTGGTAGTTCATAAGAACGCGAAGAGATTTGATATATTTCGGTTTGTAGGGATCTGCACAAAACTGCTGCTATCGGACCGATCAATAATGGATAAAAATACCAATATTCCCTCCCCCTTACATTCATTTCAGTTGTCCGCATTTCAGAATAATTTCCTCTTTAATTATTAAGTTTAATGCTCCGAGAAATTCAAGAGATTAACATCTCATGGAAAAACACGGTTACAATCAGATTAAAAGTTTATAAATCTAATATCTGTGTTTGCAGTGTAATGAGTGTCAAGTTCAAAATCGTAGTTTTGGGAAAAACGGGATTGAAAAAACACAGCTTTTATAAAGCCAGTTGTTTTAAGTTTAATTTTTTAAGTAAATTTTCCAATTTTATTTTTGTTGAATAGAATGTTAAGTCCTTGATTTAGACATATCCCCTTTAACACTGACATGTTTGTGTTTTATTTCACATATCCCAAATTTTCCCTGATGAATAAAAATATTCAGGAGTGGAATTGGACTTCGCTTTCTGTACTATGCAGTAGCTATTGATTTTTCAAACATCTCAGGTTTGATAACTTATTTTAGCCCATTTCGGACTTAACACCCTTTGCACGGTTAACACAGATATAACATATAAAATTATTACAGGAATTAACACATATTGCACCGCACCTAATAATTATTTCTGAAAACTTGTAAAACTTCGTTTGTATCTTTTGTATGGAGTAACTAAGTATATAAAACCAAAATTGTGAAATAATGTTTTTAATTTTTTAAGTAATTAGCTGTCCTATAAACAGGACAACGGTCCAATGCACTACTAATATTACAAAAATATCACTTACATTTCGGGAGGATGTATTATGAGTGAAATTTGGGAAAACAATTGATGCAAAGTCCAACATTGCATTTTAAGAAAACCGTTGTCGGTTTTCTCCTGTAGTTTTTTAATTGGAATCTAGTCTGTCGTCCTTCAGGGTTTTTCATCAATATGTGGTCATTGTTGAGATTGAGGAGATCTTTGTTATTTTGAATCAGACCGTGTTGGTGTTAATTTCGGGATTGTTTTCCCCAAATAACTAATTGTAACTGATCTTCGAAACTCTAAGAGGCCCTGTGCTTCATCAGGGCAAAACAGTTTTGAAATTTTTCATGCTGCGAAAAGTGCCGTTTCAAAACAGTTTATGAAATGTTTGCAGTACCACTTTTTCCCCTGGATGGAAGCAAAATATGTTTCAATATGGCCGTCAACTGAGTCCACTCCATTTTTATATTTATTGTAGGATGTGACACAAAATGAAATATCAATTTCCGTTCTATCCCCTGTCACTATTTGCTGAATTTTACTTTTCACTTCCGTTTCTTCGAACTTTGTGAACAAAGATACCACACGATTATCATTCCAGCTGCAGCTATTTTGTTTACTGTGTCAAAACGCGCATATGAAGAACCTTTTTCCATTTTAACCCACTATTTCAAAGGTGCCAATGGGTATTTTGCCATTCGATTATCTCGCACAGTTCTGGTAGCACAGAAACCTTTTTCCTTGAAGCGAACAAATAGCCCATATGAGGTGAAAAAGTTATCTATATACATTCGATAAAGTTTTGGATTTTTCATTACTGAAAGTAAACTTTCCCCAACACGTTGGGAAAGAGGTTCCGTACACTTTTCTGTAGCTCCTTGGTAAGGAATAAAATCGTTTCTATAACAGTATGAGATATTATACCATCAGCGATCATGTAGAAGAGTTCATCAGGAGTTTTTCCTGAAACCATGCTTACTATGTTTTCATGTTCTCGAAGAGGAATTGACTCTCTTGAAAGTTTAAATTTTGGTTTACGTTTTTCCCAATGTGGTATTTTTGCTGGAAGAGGACGTTCCTACATGTTTTTTGCTAAAATTTCAATTGCTCCAGTGGTATCTTCAATTTCAAGCCCGTGCCACATTACTTGCATTTCACATTTTGCAGCAGAGTCGTCTATCTCTTCCTCATCACTAACGGAATCTGGATTAGGAGGCACAATAACCATTTCAGGTTCATCAATTTCCTCATCACTTAAAGATTTCATATAGTCCAGAGCCTCTTGGGTTGTTGAAAACTTACGCGCCATTTTAAAAATACAAATTACTCAAAGTAAAGCATTCCAATTCTTAGCAGAAAAATTTAGCTGCAATAAGCACTGGAAAAATTCCTTCTAAGTGAGAACCAGTTTATATTGCAATATCCTATTTGCACGAATACAGTGGTACTCTAGGGTCATATGGCTATGTCCACATGTTTGAGCAGGTGTTTTATAGAGAGATAAGAAAGGAATGTGAGTTATGAATGCGTTGTGAATTCGGAGAAAAATAGGTGGGGAATGGACCGTTGTCCTGTTTTTAGGACACCTAGTAAATACGCACAAAATACATGCGTAAAATATTTTTTTGAGCAAATATTTTGAGATACACTAATTGCACTGTTTTTGTAGTAGAAAAAACCGCTACGAAGTTTCCCATGAAATAAATTAATAATGATCAAATTACAGATAAAAATTGACAATTTTTAAAGGTTTTTTAAAAAATGCATGTTTTTAATTAAATTTAATTTATCTGTCTACTTTTTTTGTATGTTACACTTCTGTCTGTTTTAAAGGTGTCATGGTAAAATTCACCCCGAAAATATTTATTATTATTTTTTTAAATGAAGTTTTATTAGCTGTCCTATTTATAGGACGGTGGTCCAATATGGGTTAACGAAGAATATGATGCTTATCGGTTTGTTTAGGCATATTTGTATCGATTGTACTCTGTTGGCTACAGATATTTTTCACCACACTCTCCACATTTTAATCTGCTATGTCGTGTATTATAATACATTAGAATTTTCATCAGTATAAATTCTTCAATTCCCATCCGTTAATATACTGTACAATAGTACTGTTACGTGATTCTTCCCATAACGTGAATCAAACATTTCAAATTAGATATCTGTGTAACTCTTGTAGTCTATAAGAAATACCTCATGAATATATGGTCGATAAGGTCTGCTTCAGACTGACACATTTTAAATATTGTATTAAGAGATTTTAAAAACGTAATAAAAATTCTAAACAAAATAAGCCTACACGGTTATGATGCGATGCGATTGCTCCTCCTAAATTACTTGTTATAACAATTTTAAATTTTCATACTCAGAAATATTAATTCAGAACTGCTTAAAGGTGATTTACGCCTGCTGTCTGTCCTGTAATTTATTTTTGTATTTTTTAAGACTGCAGGTTGTAATTAAAATAAGCCGAATAGATGTGGGGAGTAACTTGAATCTTAAACAGCCACATACTTATTTGACAGAGATCGGTATTATAGTAAAAAAAACAATATCAGAGCCGTAAAAGATAAAAAATTTCATATATACACTTCAGTAGAAACTTAATTAAATTATACATTTTCCTAATTAAAATTTTGGCTGAAGTAGATACTCAGACCGATACGGGAAGCGTGGCAATAAAAATTTTCTCGCGGTAACCTCCGACTTAAGGCTGCTGTGTACTAACCCTATTGGATTCGCTCACCTCAATGTTATCGCACGGAGAAAATGATTCAACTATTTACAACTACATAAATACTGATAATCCAATAAAAATAGTATTTTCAGATAGCCTGAACTTTTCTGTACCTTGCAACAGGATTCATTTTATCAATTTCGTCCACCAAAGGAATTGATGAGCGTTTAAAACACACTATACCAGATTTCCCCCTCCCCGAGAAATTTAAAATTTAAAATACTATTTGCATTTTTTTAAACGAAACATTCCCCGGGGTGTGAAATTTCTTTCTCTATTACGAAGAACAATTTTTTCATAAAATCTTTAAATCAAAGTCAGCAATCTTTGCATAAATTTTCTCCATAGGTTAAAATTGAAATGAACGAATGAAATAAGGTTAATACACAGCAGCCTTAAGGAAACCGTTCTCGCTTGTTATGCGGGGGGGGGGGTGTTTGTTTATAAACGGGCTTTTCTTTTTTGTACTGAACTTTTGTCATTACCGCATTGTAATAAATAATTAATGAATTGATAATAATTGTTTTAACGCTTTATTTGTACATTACAACGATCTTTTCCTATTGTAAATGTTTATTTTTCAGAATAAAAAAAAGTTTTTAAGTTGGAGTGGTGCGTGATTGCTACTTATCAAAGTGTGACATTATTAAAGAAATTTTTGGGAAAATTTGGTATTTTTTAAAAATTTTCTCATATTTTCCATTTTTTTCATTTTATTATTTTTTCGGGTGGGTGGGAAGGAGTGTTTATATGAATATAACTGTTAACTGTTTTATGTTTCTTAACTGTATCTGTGTTTCGTAACTGTAGTACATACGCTGTCCTGTAACTGTAGTTGTTAATAAAAGCACTTGTATAAAACATGGCGCAGTCGAGTCGAACCGCTAAGCCAGTAAAAGTAGAAAAGGATTTATAACTTCCGGAATATGGATGCATCTTTAAAAGCTCCCAAACTGCTTTGCCTTATCATGAATAATGGCGCAAATTTCGTCAGAACTTTCAAATATTTTTAAAAGCTGGTGGCCATACAGAAAAAGCAGATGATGTACGAGTAGCTATTCTACCTAACTGCGTGGGTGACGATGCAGTGGAATTGTATAACACATTCCCATTGACAGAAGCAGAACGAGGTGATTTCGAAAAGGTTTTAAAAGCCTGTGAATTATATGCTAATCCCCGACGGAATATTGTGGTGAGGCGATATATTTTTAATTCCCGCCAACAACAGGAAAACGAACGTTTCGACGATTTTGTAACGAACTTGCGTAAGGTCGTCAAACACTGTGAATATGGTGACCAAACAGAAAGTGTTTTGCATAACCGTATCGTACTTGGAACAGTGGATAAAACACTTCAAGAAAGGCTTCTGCGTGAACATAAATTGGATTTAGATAAGACTATTGAAATGTGTCGAGCTTCGGAATTGAGCAAAAAACAGTCTGAAATACTACAAAGAAAAGCGTCTGATGTTGATGATGTGGCGCCTTGCGGAGATACGAAAGTACAGCTGACCGAACGAAACCGAAAGTCTAATTGCCGGCGTCAGATTTCTCGAGAAGGAGTGTTCAGTAAAAAGAAACTAACTACATCCAATCAGACTAGTGTGTATTTATGTAAAAAATGCAATCGAGAACATAAAAAAGCTTAATGTCCTGTTTTTGGAAAACAGTGTAATAAGTGTGGAAAATTTAATCATTTTGCACTTGGGTGTCAATATTCTAAGTTAAAACAGATACCAATAGGTGCTTTAAGTGATAGTGTGGTTTTATATTGTACTAAACATGATAGTATTAATAGTGTAGCTACAAGTTCAAGTTGGATACAGGATGTGCAGGTAAGTCGTGATATATTGCGTTTTAAAATTGATACAGGTGCTGGTGTAAATGTGATACCTAGCAACATTTTTATAACTTTAAAGTCTAAATCTTGTTTAAAACCAACTAATATAGTTGTAACGAAGCGCTTTCAAAAAAAGATTAAAATTAATATTTTAAGAGAAAATAAAAAGGTTTGAAAGCTTGATTCATTACATTTTGTGTGTAAGGTCGGTAACGTCTTTAATGCCGACGTAATTATAAGGCAATGCGTTTGTCGGCAACTTGAGCAAATTTACGATGGTTTTATGAGCCCAGCGTATGTGGGGTCTGTGATTCCAGACGCAGATAAGCTGTGGATGGCACCGTTGGTGACGTTAAGTTACAATGACTCTTTGTGGGTGATGGATTGGAGGGGAGCGTTAGAAAACCACATGGTTTGGCGGTGTTTGCGGGTGGTCAAATCAGCTGTTTGGATCTTGCGTAAGAGGGGCGTTTTTGATTAAGAAAGAGGGTAGCAAATGAGAGGTTTTTAGGTGTTGAAACTTAACAAATAAAAAGTCGAGAGTTTCCTGAATGGCTGGTGAAATTCCCGGGGGCGGGAACGTTTAAGAAATTAAAAGATTGGAAGTGAGTTTTTTAAAAAGAGAAAAAGTCAGTCAGTCGGAGTCCAGGAGCCTTCCCTGAGGTCGACTGAAAAATAACCTGTCCCTGTTTCATTGCCCCAAGACGCCGGTGGAATATTCCCGGAGCAAAAATAAAATTCAGGGGGTTTGATGCGACGGAGCTCGGTGGATCCTGTCCCGAGAAAGAAAGTACGTGTGGAGAAACGAGTGGTAGCTGAGCCCAAATCCAAAATAAAGAGAAGGATAGCAGAGAAGATTGCAGCCAGTACGCCTACAGTTAAAGCTAACCCCAGCGTGGAGGAGACACCCATCAAAATAAGGAGAAACTACAGAGTGCAAACTGAAGTCACGGAAGCAGTCCCTACCAGTGTTATCACAGAACCCGAAAGTTGCTCTCAGCTGAAAGACGTGAGTGTTTTTATTTGATTTTGTTTAGTTCAGATCCCGCGTTTACCTTTTGATAGTTAGTGTGAGTTTCACGTATTTGAAGATATCGTGCATTTAATTTGGATAGGAGTTTCTAGAATTTTTGTGTAGTATGTATTTACGCTCCCTGAATCCGAAGTCAAACTAAATTTAACCCTGTTGATAGTGAACAGAGCAGCTATAATACAAATTAAAATTTGATGAAATAAACTGTAAATATGTGATTGTAAATAAACTATAATTTTGTATTTAAGAAAACTTGCTTTCGTCAATGAGTTGATTTCCGTTATTTTTGAAGAAAGTTTGTAGGTTAAGATTTTATAATTTGTTCGTAGGCCAATCATGTCCAGAGCGTGGAGTGCTATTCAAACCAAATACCTAAACACAACGCACCCAACTACCCTTTTAATGACATAAAATGTACTACCACAAATAAAATACGAATTCACGCCCAAATCAAATAAAGTCAGGACAGGTCCTTATACGACAATAGAACCATTTAATCACTCTCCTCTCACGACAAATTCAATCCAATGTCCCCCCCTCCCGTCTCTCTCCTTTTCACATATTTCGGAGAGCAAAAATATTGTCAAAATAATATCTGGTATCCGCCAAAACTGATCCCCCCACCAGTTCTACCTAGTGTCCGAATCGGTAGCACTAAATCTTTCGGTTCATCAGTTGTCGGGATCGATTTACACTGCTACAAATTCAATCCAATCCCCCCCTCCTCTCTCCTTTTCACATACCGTGGCTCCCAAAAGTGTTCGTACACTTACGAATTTCAATAAAATAGGGGTCTATCCATTAATTAAAATAAATATTTCAGAATGGGTATTTAGTAATAAGATCTATAATCTATTCTTAACAAAGCTACATGAAATATTTTGAAAACTTTATTTTTAAGAAACCAGTAACCAAAAAGTAACAAAAACTTTATCTTACAAAAGTCATCACTGAAATATTTTCGGATAAATTCATAATTAAAATTGTCGTCTGGCGCTTTATTTTTATTTTTGAATTGTGGTGGCATTTAAAATATCATTTGGCTTTAATTTTTGCTTGCCTACTCCGTAATATTCTACTTATTATTTATAAATGGCTCGTAGTCGTAAAGAAACAACAAAGAGCATTCGAAAATTGATTATTTTTCATCATAGTAGTGGTAAATCAGTTCGGAATATTGCTAAATTACTTAATTTATCCCATTCTACTGTGCACTATGTGAAAAAACGGTTTAAAGAAGAAAATTGGATCGAAAACAAGGTAAGAAAAGGCCGTCCGGCAAAGTTAACAAAACGTGATCAGAGATTTATAATTAAAAAATTTGTGAAAAATTCACGTTTGAGTGCTGTAAAAGTTTCTGCAGAATTCAATGAAACATTTTCTACTTCAATTTCACCTGGAATTTTTTGACGAGTTCTTAGAACAGCTGGAATACATGGGCGTTCTCACCATAGAAAATTTTTTGTGAGTGAGAAAAGCAGAGAGTTTAGGCTTCCCTTCGTACTATCAATGATAAATAAGCCGCAAACCTATTGGAATAATGTCTTATTTGCCGATGAACATTTTTGGTACTGATGGGCGTATAATTGTATGGAGAAGAAAAAATGAGGAACTTAATCCCAAGAACTTAGTAGGAACAGTTTAGCATGCCGGTGGAGGTATCCTTGTGTGGGGGTGCATGTCAGCATCAGGACTAGTAAATTTGGTATTTATTGATGGCATAATGAATCATGCTATTTTTATGAATATTTTAAGAGAAAATTTAAAATTATCAGCTCAAAATTTGGGTATTGGAAACAAATTTGTTTTTTTATCAAGATAACGATCCTAATACATGGCTCTTAACGTTCGCATCTAGTGTCTAAAATTGTCCACAAGTTTTGAAAACACCACCTCAATCGCCAGATTTAAACCCAATAGACCATATTTGGAGAGAACTGGAGGTTCGAGTACGAAAACACGACATTCACACGAAAAACGAACTAAAAACAATTATGATGGAAGAATGGATGAACATTGATGCAAAAATTACAAAAGAACTAAAGCAATCTATTCCCAGACGTTTAAAAGCTGTTGTGGATGCTAAAGGATATCCTACTAAATATTAATTTACCGAAAAATTAGAATATTTACTAATATGTAGAGATTTTTTACAAGTGTACGATGACTTTTGTGAGATAAAGATTTTGTTACTTTTGGATTATTGGTTTCTTAGAAATAAATTTTACTATGTTTTCAAAATATTTCATGTAGTTTTGTTAAGAATAGATTATAGATCTTATTCTTAAATACCCATTCTGAAATATTCATTTTAATCAATGGATAGACCCCTATTTCATTGAAAATCGTAAGTGCACGAACACTTTTGGGAGCCTTTGTATTTCGGAGAGCAATAAAAAAATTGGCAAAGTAATTTATAAGAATGCGTGGTTTCTATAAGAGTCACATACTATTTGAAATCATAAAATGAACAGGAAACAATTTTATAGGAATTAAGACAACTCGAAAATTTATGTTGGTGCATTTTAGAAAATTAGTTCAAATGGTGATGTGAAAACAAAACTGTCTCCCGCTTTGCTGGAAAGCAACCGATGGAAAATCAATCCTCCGTAGGCAATAAAAGGCGAAATATGGCAATCCGCATTTTGTAGCGGCGGGAAGATATTTGCGTTGCAGGTGTAAATTGGTCGTTGTAGCATAAACAGTAGTGTCAACTAAGCTTTGCCCAGAGTATAGAAGGAAATGGCGGTGATAGCACACGACTAGCTGAGAAATGGAGATGAGAGTCATGATTTCTGCACCAGAATAAAAATAAATAGCCTTCTACGTGATAGCAATCTGGAAAGAGAGGTCAGCCCAGATAATAAACCCCCACCCAGCAGAAGTCCAGTGAATGAGGCCGAACAGACAACTGAGTGAAAGAGCGGCACCACTCCCCCGGGACCGATTAGACTGGCCCCCACATAATAATTCAACGGACCACCCACCGACGAGCCACCGTGACCAACATTATCCGATGGAACGTGCGGATCTGCAAAGAATCGCCTGCTATCCAGCGACTTCTAGCCGAATGTGTGAGAGGGAATAAAGACGTTAAAAATCCATCAGCGAAGGTATTGTGCAGTATTTTATTGATTCCTAATTAACGTGTATGTAGCGTGCCTCTCATCCTAAGGTCTGGCTACAATGAGTAATATAGTGTTGAGTTAAATGATTATATGAAAATGGTTCTAGGGTACCTCACATCTTAAATAAGTAATAGATGTATGAGTATGAGTATGAATATATATATATATATATATATATATATATATATATATATATATATATATATATATATATATGTGTGTGTGTGTGTGTGTCATTTAAAAAAATTCATCTGTTATTAATCAATTAGATAACATGCGATTTCTCCAAAAACAACGCAGGGTATAAGTTTAGGGCGGACAAACAGATAGTAGTGATATAATTAATTAATAATTTGGCAGTACACTACAAATTAACTACTGTGACCATCATTCTATACGATCGCGAGTTAGCCCATTATTTTTGGTCTCTTGACATCTCCCCTCCTCATCAACTGCCCACCATATTTGGTCCCGTGACCTTCCCTAACTCTCCCCCATTTAAACCATTATACAAAGCTTGTCGGACGATGACGACATCGAGCCTGGAGAAATTATTTTGGATGATGAAGGAAATTATTCAACTGATGTGATTCTAGTCAGGATGTGCAAGACGTCCATTATCCTGCTCATGTCGATTTTCAACGAAGCTCATATGGTGGAGCTAAAGGAACTGTAGCTATTGTTGAATGTGCATGTTTTGCAGAAGAAAACAGGGAAACCGAAGAAAGAATGAAAAACATCTGGGGAGTTAAAGCGACTGGAAGCAGACGTCAAAATCTGATGGACTAGGCAAAAGAGAAAAAGCTGGCCTTGCGAAGAGATTTCAAATATTCTCTTCCTTTGTTTCAATGACGACAGACGTAGTTTGGAAGAAGAATGAAAGATTAGAAAAAAAATATTTACCGTATTTTTTCTTATGAAAGTTCTGCTTATTATAACCAATGTTTTACCTAGTTTGTCAAATTCCGTAGCTATAATACATTTGTTTGAGACTGTTTCAGCTATTGTTTGGTGTAATCATCTTTTACCATCTTAAGCATAATTTAGAAAATGATGTTAAAAAGAAAAAATAGTCTTAGGGGATTATCTACCATCTTTTCCATCGTGGAATACTGGTCTGTCCTTGGGTAACTATAAAATTTTCTCATCTGCAGTAAAATATATTTTCCCCTGTGGAATAGTTTATTTTTTCTAAGGCTATACATTCAATTGAAAGTGATTTGTAAAAAGTATGATATTTTCTATAGTCTAAGAATGTTTTTCTTAAAATATGTAGGCCGGAAATTCCCTCCGTGGAGATTTTAGAAGTGGGAGGATGGTACAGGCAGGCGAGATGTCGCCTGTGAGGGTGCTCCGTCCAAGTCGACGGAGGCACCGGCTTAAGTCTGACCACTTGTGGTGTCTAATAGAAAGTGCTAAAACCGGAAACACATACCACTAATCCTGTAAGGAGCGTATGAAAGAAACAGAGACAGAAATTTATTTAATACCTAAACAGATTATATAATACTACCAAAAGGAAGAAAAAATAATGTTTTCGTTATTTATCGGTAGCAGTGAAATTTTGTATTGGCTCATATTTTTAATGGTTTCTCAAAAATTAATAGTAAATAAAATATAAAATATCATTGGAAACAAGCATAACTGTATTGTCCGTTTTCAATGAGAAATTCATTTCTTTCCTTTCTAAACATTTTTTCCCCTGTTGCTTTATAACAAAAAAAATATTTTTGAAATGTTCTGAACTTCAATCTTAATTTAAGTGTCACTTAAAATGACTTTTATGTTTTTGTAACTCAGACATTTGAAACGGACAATCCTTTTTATTTTCAAGATTCCGCAAATTCGCAGCATGACATTATAAACATTCTTCTTCGATTTTATGGCATCACCCGAATCCATAGACCGGCTCTGCAATATACTATGATAGGACCTCCAATTTTTTTTCCCGATGGATGGTGGCTTTATTCAAAATTTCGTGTTTTATCCGACGAGTCCTTCAACCACCTTATTTGGCTTTTCCATACTGTAAAGCACAATCGTAACGTTTCGTCATTAGGTTCCGGTCCTAATAAAGTCATTATTCCACGGGATTCGGTGTCGTGTATGCTCTAATCTTTTTTAACACTGATGCCAACTAACACACTTTTAAAACAGGAAGATGCGGTATAAAGATATAACACGTTGTTTTTAAAATATAATATCTAATATTTATACATACATATACACACGCACACACATATATACACACATATATATATATGGGACAGGATAGCCGTGCGGTGATTTAAATAACTGAGCTATTATAATCTATACTAATATTTAATGAATACATATTTACAAAAGAAATTATTTACAAGGATTTGTAGTTAAATATACATCATTACATAGGCCAATTAAGGAGCAGTCGGCTACTGCTATCAGACAAAACGTCATCGTTCTGCCATGGTCCAACCGCTGACTGACTGGGGTTGCCAGATCTCTTCTTCTTTAGTTGAGCTCAAGCGGCCCAAACGGATATTAGTGTCATCTGGTGGAATATGCAAGTAGTACGGACCGATGTAAGTTCAATCACTACATTCGGCCCGCCTGCACTCGGCAGGCCCTTCAGACGATACTGCAAATATACAAAAAAAACCAAAAAAAAAAAACCCAGCAAGACTGAAAAAGTACAAAATTATCTGAAAAGAAACAAATGTTTTGAACATATCTAGCTTCTTATCGTCTTAGCTCTAAAAATGAAAAATGAGTCAGTTCGTGTTAATCTTCATTTTCTGTCAATTCGGCTTTTATCTTCATTTTCAAAATACACAGTATTCTCGTCTTCAATGTTACTCAATCTTTTCGTCTTTAAAATGCAGTCTATTATTTTCTTTTTGAGATGATACGTTTTTGCATTAATATCTTGGCATGATATCCCATGGTTTTAGAAATTCAGCGCATGTCGTCGTGCAGTTAGGTCCTTCTTGACCTACTTCTTTGACCACGGCATAGGTCTTGCCTCCTTTAACCTTAATGATTTTGTATGGTCCTAAGTATTTCGATTTTAGTTTCAAGTGCGGTCCGAACTGAGTTCTTTTTATAGCGACCAAATCGTTAACTTTATAAGACTGCGATTCTTTTCTTCGTAATTTATAAGTCGTCCGGATTTCTCCTTGGGTTTTAAAAATCTGTTGCTTTGCATGTGTTTGGGCTATGACGCATACTAATACTCGAAACATCTTGTTTGAGATTTGTGACGTCATTCAAATATCGTTTTCTTTACTGGTAACTTTTATTTGAAATCTGTATTACTGAACCTTGGTGTGGCATCGGCCAGTTTATGATGGTACTCAGCGATGGCAGACGGCTGCTTCGCTATTCCAAGAATAAAATATAATTCACGGGAATTGCGTCGTTCTTTAAAATTTACAGTCCATTCTATTTAGGTTTATTAACCTTTTAAGCTATTTGCAGCTCCAGCATGTTTTCTCAGTTCATCTCTTTAAGCTTCAAAATTAGCGTGTAATTCGATCTCGATCATTTCTTTGAGCTTATTCAGACCTCCTACATTCATTTTCGTACCAAAAAGTAACTCAGAAGGTGTGGTATCTATGCTCCCTTCATATGTGGAATTAATTACTTCTAATCATTACTTCTATCATTAAAATCATGTTTTGTTCTAATTCTATCGAAAGAACCTTTACTCTTTGCTGAATCACTCTTTATTAATTCATAAATTTTAATTTTTTTCTGTATTCTAATAAATTCTTACACCCGTACAAAATAGTTTTGTTTTCCAGTCTATCATTTATTCCTTTAATAACATAGTGCATTAAAGCAGGTTCCTCAATTTTGAAATTGAGGAATCTGATTGAAAATTTGGGAATCTTGATTTGAAATTTTTCAATGCAACGCTTATTTACCAAAACTATTTCCTTCGTTAATAGGGAGATGTTTCAAATTCCAGCAAAAAGAAAATATTTTCTCGCATACACTGCATGCGAAATGTGCTTCTCCCGCGAGGGTGCAGAGATGTCTTTTTAAATTACGGTGTTCAACAAACTTTTTCCGACATGCAATTCCTCGAAAGGTGTATCTTACGCATGGGTGCGGAGATATTTTTTAAATGACCCTGTAGAAAGAACATTTTGCCATATACAGTGCACGCGAAAGGTTTCTCCCCCTTGTGGGTCCAGAGATGTGATTTAAAGAAACCTGTTGAGAAAACCTTTTCTGACATACATTTCAGGGAATGGTTTCGAAAAGTTTCTCGTCTGTGTGTGTGCGAAGATGTTTTTCTAAATGACACCGTTGAGAAAATCTTTTCTCACATACAGAGCAGGCGAAAGGTTTCTCTCCCGTATGGGTGCGGAGATGTACTTTTAAATTACCCGGATGAGTAAATCTTTTCTCACATACAGAGCAGGCGAAAGGTTTCTCTACCGTATGGGTAAGGAGATGAACTTTTAAACTACACTTGAAAGAAAATCTTCTCTCACATACACTGCACGCGAACGGTTTCTCTCCCGTGTGGCTACGGAGATGATTTTTTAAATCTCTCTGGATAGCATATCTTCTATCACATACACTGCAGGCGAAAGATTTCTCTCCTGTGTGGGTGCGGAGATGATTGTCTAAACTCCCCTTTTGGATAAATCTTTTGTCACATAAAGTGCAGGCGAACGATTTCTCTCCCGTGTGGCTACGGAGATGATTTTTTAAATCTCCCTGGATAGCATATCTTCTATCACATACACTGCAGGCGAAAGATTTCTCTCCTGTGTGGGTGCGGAGATGATTGTCTAAACTCCCCTTTTGGATAAATCTTTTGTCACATAAAGTGCAGGCGAAAGGTTTCTCTCCCGTATGGATTCGGAGATGCATTGTTAAACTTTGCCGTGTAGACAAATTTTTCCCACATACAGTGCAGTCGAATGGTTTCTCTCCTGTGTGGGTACGGAGATGAATGATTAAACTCCCCTTTTCGGTAAAACTTTTGTCACATACAGTGCAAGCGAAAGGTCTCTCTCCTGTGTGGGTACGGAGATGATTGATTAAAATCCCCTTTTGTGTAAAACTTTTGTCACACACGGTGCAGGCGAAACGTTTCTCTCCCGTGTGGGCGCGGAGATGTGCTTTTAATTTGCTATGTACCGAGAAAATTTTCCCGCATATAGTGCACGTAAAAGGTTTCTCGCCTGCGTGGGAGCGGAGATGTGTTGTTAAATCTTCTTGCCGAGAAAATTTTTCCTTACATACAGTGCATACATGTTTCTCGCGTGAGTGGGTGAGGAAATGTCTTGTTAAACTAGACCGCTGAGAAAATCTTTTCTCACATACAGTGCATGGGAAAGGTTTCTCTCCCGTGTGGAGGCGGAGATGTGCTCTTAATTTCCATTGTACGGAGAAAATTTTCCCGCATATAACGCATGTAAAAGGTTTCTCGCCTCCGTGGGTGTAGAGAAGATGTGTTATTAAATATTCTTGCCCAGAAAAAATTTTCTCACATACAGTGCATGCGAAAGGTTTCTCTCCCGTGTGGGTGGGGAGATGTCTCTCTAAATTACACTGTTTAGAAAACATTACTACATACAGTGCTTGCGAAAGGTTTCCTTACCGTGTCGGTGCGAAGATGTGTTTTAAAGAACCCTGTTGAGACAATCTTTTTTCACATTCAATGCAATTGAAAGGTTTCTCTCCCGTGCCAGAAAATCCTTTAACTTCTAATTTCATGGACACCACACTTAAGTTTCGTATCTCACAATCTTTACCAGGCACCTGGAAAGAGAGGAGAAAGGAATTTAAATGAGATACATTAACACTGTGCCATTACGCATTTTTCGTATTTTTCACGTGAAGTCAATAGCGATATATAAAAATTTGTGCCAGGAAATGAGATATCTATAAACTAAGATGTTATAAATTATGTTCTGGATTAATCAAATTACTGAGCATTTGAAATTTATTGTAATTAGGACACGAAGTAACTTAGCTATCCTTTTTCTTTTGTGCTGGTAGTTCATAAGAACGCGAAGAGATTTGATATATTTCGGTTTGTAGGGATCTGCACAAAACTGCTGCTATCGGACCGATCAATAATGGATAAAAAATACCAATATTCCCTCCCCCTTACATTCATTTCAGTTGTCCGCATTTCAGAATAATTTCCTCTTTAATTATTAAGTTTAATGCTCCGAGAAATTCAAGAGATTAACATCTCATGGAAAAACTCGGTTACAATCAGATTAAAAGTTTATAAATCTAATATCTGTGTTTGCAGTGTAATGAGTGTCAAGTTCAAAATCGTAGTTTTGGGAAAAACGGGATTGAAAAAAAAAACAGCTTTTATAAAGCCAGTTGTTTTAAGTTTAATTTTTTAAGTAAATTTTTCAATTTTATTTTTGTTGAATAGAATGTTAAGTCCTTGATTTAGACATATCCCCTTTAACACTGACATGTTTGTGTTTTATTTCACATATCCCAAATTTTCCCTGATGAATAAAAATATTCAGGAGTGGAATTGGACTTCGCTTTCTGTATTATGCAGTAGCTATTGATTTTTCAAACATCTCAGGTTTGATAACTTATTTTAGCCCATTTCGGACTTAACACCCTTTGCATGGTTAACACAGATATAACATATAAAATTATTACAGGAATTAACACATATTGGACCGCACCTAATAACTATTTCTGAAAACTTGTAAAACTTCGTTTGTATCTTTTATATGGAGTAACTAAGTATATAAAACCAAAATTGTGAAATAATGTTTTTAATTTTTTAAGTAATTAGCTGTCCTATAAACAGGACAACGGTCCAATGCACTACTAATATTACAAAAATATCACTTACATTTCGGGAGGATGTATTATGAGTGAAATTTGGGAAAACAATTGATGCAAAGTCCAACATTGCATTTTAAGAAAACCGTTGTCGGTTTTCTCCTGTAGTTTTTTAATTGGAATCTAGTCTGTCGTCCTTCAGGGTTTTTCATCAATATGTGGTCATTGTTGAGATTGGGGAGCTCTTTGTTATTTTGAATCAGACCGAGTTGGTGTTAATTTCGGGATTGTTTTCCCCAAATAACTAATTGTAACTGATCTTCGAAACTCTAAGAGGCCCTGTGCTTCATCAGGGCAAAACAGTTTTGAAATTTTTCATGCTGCGAAAAGTGCCGTTTCAAAACAGTTTATGAAATGTTTGCAGTACCACTTTTTCCCCTGGATGGAAGCAAAATATGTTTCAATATGGCCGTCAACTGAGTCCACTCCATTTTTATATTTATTGTAGGATGTGACACAAAATGAAATATCAATTTCCTTTTTATCCCCTGTCACTATTTGCTGAATTTTACTTTTCACTTACGTTTCTTCGAACTTTGTGAACAAAGATACCACACGATTATCATTCCAACTGCAGCTATTTTGTTTACTGTGTCAAAACGCGCATATGAAGAACCTCTTTCCATTTTAACCCACTATTTCAAAGGTGCCAATGGGTATTTTGCCATTCGATTATCTGGCACAGTTCTGGTAGCACAGAAACCTTTTTCCTTGAAGCGAACAAATAGCCCATATGAGGTGAAAAAGTTATCTATATACATTCGATAAAGTTTTGGATTTTTCATTACTGAAAGTAAACTTTCCCCAACACGTTGGGAAAGAGGCTCCGTACACTTTTCTGTAGCTCCTTGGTAAGGAATAAAATCGTTTCTATAACAGTATGAGATATCATACCATCAGCGATCATGTAGAAGAGTTCATCAGGAGTTTTTCCTGAAACCATGCTTACTATGTTTTCATGTTCTCGAAGAGGAATTGACTCTCTTGAAAGTTCAAATTTTGGGTTAAGTTTTTCCCAATGTGGTATTTTTGCTGGAAGAGGACGTTCCTAACTGTTTTTTGCTAAAATTTCAATTGCTCCAGCGGTATCTTGAATTTCAAGACCGTGCCACATTACTTGCATTTCACATTTTGCAGCAGAGTCATCTCTTCCTCATCACTAACGGAATCTGGATTAGGAGGCACAATAACCATTTCAGGTTCATCAATTTCCTCATCACTTAAAGATTTCATATAGTCCAGAGCCTCTTGGGTTGTTGAAAACTTACGCGCCATTTTAAAAATACAAATTACTCAAAGTAAAGCATTCCAATTCTTAGCAGAAAAATTTAGCTGCAATAAGCACTGGAAAAATTCCTTCTAAGTGAGAACCAGTTTATATTGCAATATCCTATTTGCACGAATACAGTGGTACTCTAGGGTCATATGGCTATGTCCACATGTTTGAGCAGGTGTTTTATAGAGAGATAAGAAAGGAATGTGAGTTATGAATGCATTGTGAATTCGGAGAAAAATAGGTGGAGAATGGACCGTTGTCCTGTTTTTAGGACACCTAGTAAATACGCACAAAATACATGCGTAAAATATTTTTTTTGAGCAAATATTTTGAGATACACTAATTGCACTGTTTTTGTAGTAGAAAAAACCGCTACGAAGTTTCCCATGAAATAAATTAATAATGATCAAATTACAGATAAAAATTGACAATTTTTAAAGGTTTTTTAAAAAATGCATGTTTTTAATTAAATTTAATTTATTTGTCTACTTTTTTTGTATGTTACACTTCTGTCTGTTTTAAAGGTGTCATGGTAAAATTCACCCAGAAAATATTTATTATTATTTTTTAAAATGAAGTTTTATTAGCTGTCCTATTTATAGGACGGTGGTCCAATATGGGTTAACGAAGAATATGATGCTTATCGGTTTGTTTAGGCATATTTGTATCGATTGTACTCTGTTGGCTACAGATATTTTTCACCACACTCTCCACATTTTAATCTGCTATGTCGTGTATTATAATACATTAGAATTTTCATTAGTATAAATTCTTCAATTCCCATCCGTTAATATACTGTACAATAGTACTGTTACGTGATTCTTCCCATAACGTGAATCAAACATTTCAAATTAGATATCTGTGGAACTCTTGTAGTCTATAAGAAATACCTCATGAATATATGGTCGATAAGGTCCATATAATATTGTATTAAGAGATTTTAAAAACATAATAAAAATTCTAAACAAAATAAGCCTACACGGTTATGATGCGATGCGATTGCTCCTCCTAAATTACTTGTTATAACAATTTTAAATTTTCATACTCAGAAATATTAATTCAGAACTGCTTAAAGGTGATTTACGCCTGCTGTCTGTCCTGTAATTTATTTTTGTATTTTTTAAGACTGCAGGTTGTAATTAAAATAAGCCGAATGGATGTGGGGAGTAACTTGAATCTTAAACAGCCACATACTTATTTGACAGAGATCGGTATTATAGTAAAAAAAAACAATATCAGAGCCGTAAAAGATAAAAAATTTCATATATACACTTCAGTAGAAACTTAATTAAATTATACATTTTCCTAGTTAAAATTTTGGCTGAAGTAGATACTCAGACCGATACAGGAAGCGTGGCAATAAAAATTTTCTCGCGGTAACCTCCGACTTAAGGCTGCTGTGTACTAACCCTATTGGATTCGCTCACCTCAATGTTATCGCACGGAGAAAATGATTCAACTATTTACAACTACATAAATACTGATAATCCAATAAAAATAGTATTTTCAGATAGCCTGAACTTTTCTGTACCTTGCAACAGGATTCATTTTATCAATTTCGTCCACCAAAGGAATTGATGAGCGTTTAAAACACACTATACCAGATTTCCCCCCTCCCCGAGAAATTTAAAATTTAAAATACTATTTGCATTTTTTTAAACGAAACATTCCCCGGGGTGTGAAATTTCTTTCTCTATTACGAAGAACAATTTTTTCATAAAATCTTTAAATCAAAGTCAGCAATCTTTGCATAAATTTTCTCCATAGGTTAAAATTGAAATGAACGAATGAAATAAGGTTAATACACAGCAGCCTTAAGGAAACCGTTCTCGCTTGTTATGCGGGGGGGGGGTGTTTGTTTATAAACGGGCTTTTCTTTTTTGTACTGAACTTTTGTCATTACCGCATTGTAATAAATGATTAATGAATTGATAATAATTGTTTTAACGCTTTATTTGTACATTACAACGATCTTTTCCTATTGTAAATGTTTATTTTTCAGAATAAAAAAAAAAGTTTTTTAGCGGGAGTGCTGCGTGATTGCTACTTATCAAAGTGTGAAAGAAATTTTTGGAAAAATTTGGTATTTTTTTTATAATTTTCTCATATTTTCCATTTTATTATTTTTTCGGGTGGGTGGGAAGGAGTGTTTATATGTATATAACTGTTAACTGTTTTACGTTTCTGAACTGCATCTGTGTTTCGTAACTGTAGTATATACGCTGTCCTGTAACTGTAGTTGTTAATAAAAGCACTTATATAAAACATGGCGCGGTCGAGTCGAATCGCTAAGCGAGTAAAAGTAGAAAAGGATTTATGACTTCCGGAATATGGATGCATCTTTAAAAGCTCCCAAACTGCTTTGCCTTATCCTGAAGCATGGCGCAAATTTCGTCAGAACTTTGAAATATATTTAAAAGCTGGTGGCCATACAGAAAAAGCAGATGATGTACGAGTAGCTATTCTACCTAACTGCGTGGGTGACGATGCAGTGGAATTGTATAACACATTCCCATTGACAGAAGCAGAACGAGGTGATTTCAAAAAGGTTTTAAAAGCCTGTGAATTATATGCTAATCCTCGACGGAATATTGTGGTGAAGCGATATATTTTTAATTCCCGCCAACAAGAGGAAAACGAACGTTTCGACGATTTTGTAACGAACTTGCGTAAGCTCGTCAAACACTGTGAATATGGCGACCAAACAGAAAGTGTTTTGCATGACCGTATCGTACTTGGAACAGTGGATAAAACACTTCAAGAAAGGCGTCGAGCTTCGGGATTGAGCAAAAAACAATCTGAAATACTACAAAGAAAAGCGTCTGATGTTGATGTGGCGCCTTGCCGAGATACGATAGTACAGCTGACCGAACGAAACCGAAAGTCTAATTGCCGGCGTCAGATTTCTCGAGAAGGAGTGTTCAGTAAAAAGAAACTAACTACATCGAATCAGACTAGTGTGTATATCTGTAAAAAATGCAATCGAGAACATAAAAAAGCTCAATGTCCTGTTTTTGGAAAACAGTGTAATAAGTGTGGAAAATTTAATCATTTTGCACTTGGGTGTCAATATTCTAAGTTAAAACAGATACCAATAGGTGCTTTAACTGATAGTGTGGTTTTATATTGTACTAAACATGATAGTATTAATAGTGTAGCTACAAGTTCAAGTTGGATACAGGATGTGCAGGTAAGTCGTGATATATTGCGTTTTAAAATTGATACAGGTGCTGGTGTAAATGTGATACCTAGCAACATTTTTATAACTTTAAAGTCTAAATCTTGTTTAAAACCAACTAATATAGTATTAAAAGTTTATGGAGGTGATAAAATTAACCTAGTGGACATTGTTGATTTTATGTGTAAAATTGGTAGTAATTCTAAACGTGTTGAATTTGTAACTGTCGATTGTAAAAAATATTCTAAACCATTGCTAAGATTGTCTAGTTCTGCTGAATTTCATTCTATTAAAAGGAAATGTGTGGGCAGTACTGAAGTACTGGATAAAGATCAGTTCATAGATAAGAATAAAGATGTATTTGAGGGATTGGGTACTTTCAATTTAAAGTGCTCTATAAAAATAGACGAAAATGCTGTAGCTATTGCTAGGCCACCTAGACGAATTCCTGAAGTTATTAAGTGTAAATTAAAAAATATATTACAGGTTCTTAAAAATGAGGGTATAATTAGGGAAGTAGATAGTCCAGTGGGATGGGTTAATAATTTGGTTACTGTTGAAAAACCGGATGGAACTATTAGGATATGTTTAGACCCAGAGGATCTAAACAAAGTTTTTCAAAACTTTCAAAAGAAAAAGTCTGTTGATATTCCTGGTGTGTTAATTTATTTTGATGATTTGTTAATTCCTGCTGAAACTCCTCAGGAGCATGATGACATTCTTGATAGAGTTATTGAAAGAGCTAGAAAATTAGATGTGAAATTTAAACCTTATTAGTTGCAATATAGACTAAGTGAAGTGAAATATGTTGAGTATGTGTTTAATAAATTTGGAATGACACCAGATTCTGAGTAGGTTAGGGGAATCTTAAATGTGAAAACTCCCAGTAATAAAAAAGAGTAGTAAAGAATTTTAGGCATGATTATCTTCTTGAGGAAGTTCATACCACACATGTTTGAGTTTACTGCTCCTTTAAGAGTTGCTTAAATCTAGTGTTCATTGGAATTGGCTACCCATTCATTCTAAGACCCTTAATGAGTTAAAACTAATGGTAAGCAAATCCCCAGTACTTGGAACATTTGACTGCAAGAAACAAGTTGTGTTGTAATGTGATAGCCCAAAAAAATGGACTTGGATTTTGTTTGCTCCAGGAGGGCCAACCAAGAGCTTTTGCATCTCGTAGTTTGTGTGATGCAGAGCAAAACTATGCTCAAATTGAAAAGGAATATTTGAGTAGAGTCTTTGCAACTAAGAATTTTCATAATTATATGTATGATAGGAAAGAAATTGTTCATACAGATTATAAACCATTAGTGTCAATATCTAATAAAAATGTTGTAAATGTACTATCTAGTAGATTACAAAAAATGAAGTTGAAATTACTTAAGTAAGATCTTGATGTAATGTATTTACCAGGTAAACATATGTATGTTGCTAATTTGTTGTCTAGATCCTATCTTAAAGAGGACAGTGACTGTGTAAATGTAAGGTAAGAGCTAGAGAACTGTTGTATTGGCCAAATATGTCAAATGATATTGAAAACTTAGTTGCTAAGTGTTTCGTTTGTGAAAAATTCATACCAAAAAACTGTAAAGAACCACTCATTTCACATGTAATTTTATCTTTGACTTTTGAAAAGGTGGGGTGTGATATTTGTGAATTCGGAAAAAAGGAATATTTCGTCTTAATGGATTATTTAACTAAATGGTTAGAAATCGTTCCCATGAATAATAAGCGGACGAGTGAAATAATTTATAATTAAAAATAATATTTTGCACGCATGGTATTCCTAGAGCTTTAGTTGTGGATAATATGCCGTTTAACTCATATGAGTATAAAAAGTTTGCATTGGAATGGGATTTTGAAATTATTAATAGCAGCCCCCAGATATGCTAAATCAAATGATGAGGCTGAAAGTGGAGTTAAAATAGCGAAGAATATTTCTAAATAATTACAAGACAAAAAGAAGTTTTTATATGATATAAAATTGACAATTCTATGTATTAGTAAATACTGTTTATAATTTTTTTGATGAATAATCCCATCAACTTGAAGAAAATGAAGTTAATTGGAAGTTAACTTTTCGTTCCCGTTCCGGCAGATAGATGGCTGCACCAGTCTAAAAAACAAAACTAACTGAAAATTAATTGAATTCTGCTTAAAGATGGCTAAAGTATTAAAATAATGCATTGTCATCGTGTTCTGGGCTATTCTAAAAGTTTGAAATGTCTAGCTAATCGGGAAGTTAGTTAAAAATCGATTGCAAGATTTGGACTGGACAAACACACACACAAACAAGAAAGCGAGTTAATAAAAACATGGTAAAAATGTAATATAACTGAGCAAAGTATTTATACAGCGTTAATGGAATATAGAAATAAACTTTTAAAAAATACCGAGTTTTCACCAGCACAGTCTTTAATGAGTAGGCGACTTCGAACTAAAATACCTTTAAATAGACAGCTACTAATTCCAGAAATTCAGGTTAACACAAGGGAAAAAATTTTAAATAAGCAAAATTTGTCTAAATCGTGCTATGATGAAACATCAAAGCCTTTGCCAGATCTACCTCCCAATCAAAATGTGTTAATTTGTACTGGTAAATTTTGGGAACAAGGAAAAGTTATAAAAAAAGATACTAGTCCTAGAAGTTATTGGGTAAAAAATTAATTCAATCGTGTGAAAAGAAGGAATAGAGTAGATCTGAAACCTTCGTATAACGCACCTAATTTTAGAAATAGTGAAGAAATGAGTGATTCTACTATTGGTTGTACAAATGAAAATATTAATTTAAGGAATTCTAATTATGAATCAGAAACAACTGAGGAAAATAATATGGACTTAAACATTTATAACCAGGTCTGGACGAGTAACTAAACCTCCCTTGAGATATGGGTACATGTAAACATGTTTTATTTTGTGTAAAAACACTTCTTTGAAAAAGGGAAGATGTTTTATATGTGTTGTAACTGTTAACTGTTTTATGTTTCATAACTCTATCTGTGTATCGTAACTGTAGTATATAAGCTGTCCTGTAACTGTAATTGTGGTTGTTTATAAAAGCACATGTATAAAACAAGGAGGTTGTTTAAATTTGTGTGGTTTTTAATTAAAGTTTTTCTAAAAAATTATGTTCTTGAATTTTTGTATTTCTCCAAAGCTTTGCAAACAGTTTTTGTGTAACCTGATTTCGGCACATCTTCCTCATTTGTAATTAATTTTTTAAATTTTCTCAATTTTGCAGGATGATTATTAAAGGTTACGTAAGCTTCTAAATTAAAGTTTATTTTTATAAATGCTGTTTTATGCATGGATAAAATGTCATTATTTTCTGTAGTATTCACAATAGATGTTGGGCCAAAGAGCCCTTAACAAAGCCTATGACTAAAGAGAAATGCTAGTTATTTATGACAGTCTTTAAGATTGAGTCATCCGAACTGTAAACGTTTTAAAATTTTTGATTTGCATACAACCACTCAGCGAGGTATATAAGCACAAATGGGACTACTACACAATAAATGTACTAGAAATAGCTATACCTATTATGGCTATACCTATTCTGGTTTGGTTTGGTTTGGTTTCGAGCGCTACGGTCAACTTTTTGCTACACGAGAGCTAATTACACTGGGACCTTAAAGTTTAACTGATAACGGAGAGTTTAAAGACGATTCCGAACGACTACAAACATCGATGCAAACAATGGGACTCGAACACACAGGATCTAAACCTAATGCCAGTGCCCTAGCCATTCGGCCATCTCCTGGCTCTATACCTATTATAACACATCTAATTAGAGAAAATCACAACTGCCTCTTCCTAAACAAAGAGATAGAAAAGCAATTGTCAATCTAAAAAAGTTTTCATTATTGAGTATGAAATATTTTATTACTCAGTCATTAATGCATGCACAGAGAGTAAAAGCAAAAATTTAATACCATATTTAACAAAACATATATACATAGTATACAAAACAGTAATACTCACGCGAACTAAATTTTTTAAAGGATACGTAAATTTTTTAAAAACTCTGCAGTCATATAAAATGCTGTACAAGATGAAATTTAAACAGTTTAGTTCGTATACAAACATCTTATGGTATTTTTATAAATTACTTCCCATAAACAATTTTTCCTTTCCCTCCTCCTTCAATATCAAGGAATTTTCACACAATATATAGGTAATAAATAATAATAAATTTAAATCCTTAGAAATAATACACTTGACAGGAATAAGACAATGAAATTTTTTTCTATTCTGTACACATAACCTCATGTGAGGATACTGCCGAAACATTTTTTATTTTTATTTCGAGCAAATGTGACAAAAAGAAAAAGATCGCCTAAGAAACCAGTTATTGTTACTTTCTATACAATTTGTACAGCAGAATTCTTTTATATAAATCTCATTAAAGTATCAAATACTTGTAGACTGGTAATTAACAATGATGGATTGTTGATCTTATACAAAAATTCTAAAAAAAATTATGAAACTCAGAATATCTGAGGTGTAGGTTTAGATAAGGAGTACTTGGAACTATTAAAACGGGACCACCTATTTCTTGAGGTACAGAGCATCATAGAATAACATTTGTGATTGGACAAGAGCCAGATTAATATCGGCTTATACTGGAAGTGAATTTATGACGAATTCACCACTCACCAGATTAATACCAGGTGCCAAAGGAGAAGGTGGCTCTTAGTCATCTTTAACTTTGTATATTGAAACACTCATTCATGCATTTCACAAGAGAACTTACAGGAATTTTATTCAAATTTAATTAACTTTATCTAAAAACTTCATGTTTTCATTAAAAGATTTTGAGAAAGTTCAGAGCCGCTTTCAGGTTTCTTATCAAAATCATCACTCTAAAGTAGATCAGGACATACAAAAGGGATGAAATGAAGTGCAAGAAAATGCCACACAACACCAAAAATACGCTGACATAAATTTGCATTAATTAAATTGTAAACACTACTGCATATATACCTATGAATCCAAATATCACATTCTCACCATTTTTAATTACGATGCTCAGGACATGTTAGATTTTCAAGGAGATACTATATATAATTCAAAATTATTATTTTTCCTGAGAAATGATTACTTTTTTTTTTCTTTTTTTTGCCTTCATTTTTTACATCTTGGAAACATTCTGTCATATATATTTATTCCTACAGAACTAAAGCGAGCAATAAGTCTCACATATTACTGCAAAGCAAGTGGAGATTTATAATCTTCACAAAAATCTAAAAATAGAAATGTACTGAAAACTTAAAAATATTGGGAGCTTTCATTGACCCCACATTTTCACAGTTTTACAAGTTTGTTTTCTTGTCTTGTAGCAAATTAAGAGCAATTAAAACAAGAAGCTCAAGAGATTCTCTTGTGAAAAGATGGCTACACATTTTGAAATTCGCTAAAAAACACCTTTAAGCAGTTGAAGGGTTTAAAAAAGCTAAATACATACTGAAACTTGATTTACCAAATGATGTTTCAATGAGGTAACATGCAATGTGAAATATACAAAATACCTTTGATTTTTCTATACTGAGTAATTTACACGTCTAAATCAAGACAACAAATTCTAGTAACTAGTCAGAGTTCACTTTATAACATTTTAAACACTTCGTGAAACTACACTCCCCACAGTTCCCCACGGACTTAAAATGATATGAAAAATCATAAGACAGCTTTAGGAACACTGTGCGTAAAAGGATAGAAAATATCAGGGTTGGCAAGTTTCTTCCAAAGTGGAAAAAACCGGCTGGAAAAAACTGTTTTTCTTTAAGAATTTACTATATAAGTTGTAACTTTCAAGGTACAATAAATGAATTTTTCTTATAGATAACCTTAAGTAAATTCAATTAGACCTATAAAAATTTAATTAATTATATATGTTAAATTAATAATTAAATCAGTTTTTTAGCCAAGATCAGATCACACACCTGAATAAAAGAAAATTTATCCAAAATACACAAAATCCATTAAAAGTTATTCATTTCAATTTAACCAGCATAATTTTTTATTATTTAAACTAATATGCAATAATTATTGAATTAAAAAATGTCATCAACTTCCTCATTTTCCATACTACAGTGCAACATGGTAAAACAAAACAAAAGTTTTTTAGCAATAGGCATCCTATTGCTAAAAAAGGCTGATGCTGCTATCAGTTTCTCAACTTAGAATGGATGAATGCAAAAGAAGAAAAAATTATTTCAAGTCCTGCAGAACTTAAGGAGAGTTTAAAGCATTTCGACATACCCATAGAGCTCATTGGGTATGTCACTTCACTTGCAAATATTTTAAAATTTATTTGGTATGTCCACCTCATTTCCTGTTTTATTGGTAATGCAAAGAAACTTCAAGGAAATAAAAAATGACTTGTTCTTACACTCCTTTACATGTTCAGCACAGAAATGTCAGAGACACAATCAATGGGTGCCTATGACTGACTACATTCTTTCTAGCCTTATGGGGCCAGACTTGAACAATAGGAGAGAATAAAACATTGCAGGTGTGAAAGGTAAGGTGGAAATGAAATGGGGAAGAGGGAAATAAACTTGTCAGTACCAGCTCAAACAAAGGATTGCATTTTAAAAAAATATTAATATCTTTAATATTAATTAAGTTATGCACTTTAGATTTGATATATTATGCTTTGAGTTTAATTCTTTTATATAGTTAATATATTTTAATTTTGATTTTGAGCATCTGCTTTATTTTCTGTTCGGTTTTTCCATTTCTTCCATTACTTTCAGTTTCTTCCACTGTCCTGGAAGAAACTGCTTTCTTCCGGAAGACACCCAACCATGGAAAATATGTACATAAATTGTAAAAGGCTATCTGATTGGAAATATTAGGCCCCATATTAGTACAGTCTCACAGAAAGAAAAATTTAAAACATGTCTAAAACGGAAATCCTGTGACCATTTAGAAATCTTCTAGAATGCCTGAGACAAAATATGGCCACTGAGATTTCGATCGTTTTTGTCAGAGCCACTCAGCTTGCAACTTATTTAGATATCACTCCAGAATTTCGAGAAACATATTCATGAAAATGAAAAAGGATATTTAATTACAAGTATGGAGATGAACCAATAAGTAATATGAAAGTAATGTTTGAGGTGCATTATTGCCATACAAAGGTAGACAGACTAAACAAGTTTATTCCAGATTCCACAGAACAAACATCGAAAACATACAGTGTTACTAGAAATTGCCTTGATGCCTTGACACATGTAAAAATGATTCAGAATAATAACCAAATGAAGTCTACTTGAGGTGAATAATTTCGCAGGAGATAATCAATAGTTTTCCAATACTATTTATAGAGTATGTAGAAACAAGGAAATTTAATTTACAGCAATTTACAAATGATCTTGTTGATTAAAAATCTATAAAATTCAATTACAAATAATTTTTTTTCTGTGAATAAAATATGTAGTCTCACTACCTTTTAGAGTTTCTATTCTTATAAATGTACATAAAAATTATAATATGACCACATTCCTAATTTTTTATCCTTTATGCTTCACATTAAATTTTTATCATTTAATGCATATTAGAATTTTGTAGGACCACACAGAAATTTCTGCAATTGGGGCCCACAATGACTACAGCTGACTATTATCAAAGGAATGACAAGCACTCGAATCTCTAATTTTCAGTGAAAGAAATAAATTTTGCCAGTACTCAATAACCTATTGAGTTTAACGAATATGCTTGTAAGAGAGGAGACAGCTAAAATCTAGTTCTAAACTGACCCAAGTACAATTTTTACAATAAAAAATCATACCAAGGCTGTCATAAATATCAGTTCATGCAGATTTTATAAATCTTGAAATGTTTCTACTGAAGAAATCTTTGGATTGCATGATGCAGAGAAAATTAAACATTTTTATATTTTATATATGAATATCTTTGTACAGTTTTGAAGTGTTAAATAATTTATTTTTCTTTTAATGGGAAATTCAATTTTAAATATCAAGTATCTCTTAAATAATCCTCTTCGAAATTCATTGATTTAAAACTCTAAACAAGCATATTATAATGAATGATGCACCAAAAATGATGAATACTTAGTAGTATTACATTTAATGATGTTGCTGTTATCTTTGTAGCAATGAAAAATGAACATGTATGTTATTTATTAAATTTTGTCATCAAAATTTTAGCACTGAATGAATACGGAATCAAATAACATAACATAACATAAAAAATGATGCCAAATGCCATCATAAATAAAAAGTTCTCTAATAGAAGAATGATACAAGAAAACAATTGCTAAACTGAAGATTACTACACATGGTGCCAAGCTATAAACATCTCCAAAACTCACCAAATTTAGTACAAATTCATACTTAACATGGAACATTTAATAATTTAATAAGTTCTATCTATAGTTTCATATGAAATTAACAGTATATATTGATTTTATTGCAATTTAAAAAAATTTAAAGCATGTTAATGATGATTAGTTAACTTTAATAAGCTTGAGATCTTTGAAAATTTTTAACAGATTTTAGCATGCTATTAAATTTAAATACACCACACACATGAATGCTGGGAAAAGTGGTGAATTTTTTTGGCCTCGAATTTGGTGATCATATAAATCATTCGTTTGTTCAGCTATAACTGGATTGTAATATTTATAATGTTTTATTATTTAGTTTAATGGCTTAATATGCTGCAAACCTGATCCAGCTAAGCTTCGCTCTTACATCCCCAAAGGTCAATGATTATATCTCAGAAATGTCACTTGCTTTTTATCAGTTTCAACTAAATGAATTTGAATGATGACGATTAAGATGTTTTTAATCTATGAAATTTGAACTTACAGCCATTGAAGTGAATGAAAAATATTTTGAATTCTTTTTATAACATTTTTATTTTCTTCCTTTTCAAGGAATACTATCTGGAAGATGAGACCCTACCTTTCGTTATTCATATCTATATTATAGATCTTACTCCAGGCCTGAGTGTATCAGGGACATCACTTCACCTTGGTTCTAATTGAATTCTAATTTTACAAATAAAGATTCCCTTTCTTTTTTTTAAAGCTATTTTGCACCCTTTCCGAAATTTAAATTTTATTGTTATTTTTCAAAATTAACTCTTATGCATTGAAAATATTAATTTTTGATCTAAAAATTTACCTGCAATACTATGCTCATACATATTTTTAAAATTTTTCTATATACATTGAAATTATCTTACTGACCCGTTCTTACCAGCAGGTGGCGGGTCCGTGTTTTGATTATTGCCTTGGCCTTGGAGGTTTGGCATGTAGGAAAGAACTAGATCCATGGTCATGTGTTTTTTTGTACTCTATTCTCTCTTTTAGGTTGGAAGTAGTCGCTTAAAAGTGCTATTCTAAAGAAAGCTTTTATAGCTGATGGTTGTAATATTTAGACAGTGGTGTAATTCGCCTCTGAATGTGCTAGTTTCTTCATGTAAATCTTAAGAATAAATGTTTTGTGATGTACAAAGACCATGATTTTGCCTGAATCCACACTGACTACAAAACAACGCCGGCGTAATCGAAAAGACCCGTCAGGTAAACTAAGATTTTAATTATAATTTCTAGTTTGGAATTTTGAGACGGGACATTTTTTGGCGCCCGAACAGGGACGCCGGTCTTGAAAGTTGTTTTGAAGTAAAATATTGATATCCTTTAACTGATTGGATAAATGAATGGAATATATTCTATATTTTTGAAGATGTTTATTTAAACAGTATTGAATTTTGAATAGATATATTCTATATTGAAGAAATGTTTTATAGTATTGAATAGAATTGTTTTCTATAAGTAACGGTTTTTTTTAATAATCTGAAGTTAGTGAAGAATAATATTATCTTGTTTGAATTCGCAACGTTGTGTTTTCATTTAATAAACTTTCGATTTATGAATATCTGTTGAAAGGGAAATTAGTCTTAAGCTATGGATCAGCTAATTAAATTGCGTGGCTCTTATCGAGGTACCTTTACAAAATTTGCAGAAAAGGTGAAGGACTTTTTGAAATCAGAAGCCATTGATCTTGATTCTTGCGCCGGATTTTTGGCACAGCTGCAAGAACAATATTCTAAAATTGAATCCTTTGATGAGGAAATTCTTAACACTTTGCGGAGCGACAAGAATTGTACTCAGAAAATGTTGAATGATGAAATCGAAAGTGCTGATAATTATAGTGGTACATTTATTGACTTAAAAACGAAACTTGAACGACGATTGAATTCTTCAGGCGATTTGAATGGAACACATATTGAAAGCGAAGCAAATTCCAAAAGAAATTTTAAACTACCAAAAATTGAATTACAAAAGTTTGATGGTAATCTAAAGGATTGGCTTTCGTTTTGGGGGTTATTTGAAAAAATTCATAAAGATGCAAATATTTCGGAAGTAGACAAATTTCAATATCTTCTCCAATCGACTCAAAAGGGTTCAAGAGCTAGGGAAGTGGTGGAATCTTTTCCTGTAACAGCTGAAAATTATCAACAGGCTGTTGAATGTTTACACACGCGTTTTGGCCGAGAAGACGTATTAGTTGAAGTTTATGTCAGGGAATTGTTAAGCCTTGTGCTTGGTAATACTTTAGGTCAGGAACATAAACTACCGATTTCGAAACTTTACGACAGATTAGAGACACAATTAAGATCTCTAAAAATGCTTGGCGTCACCAGTGACAAGTATGCGTCTATGTTGTACCCCTTAGTTGAATCCAGTCTACCAATTGAGCTTTTACGCATTTGGGAAAGACACTTAAATTCTGTTTCTCTTGGATCTAACGATAAAACTTTTAATAAATTAGAAACATTGATGCAATTTCTACGTAATGAAATTCAAGGGGAAGAGAGAATTAATCTTGCTACAAGTGGCTTTGGGTTTGAAAACAAAACAAAGAAATCTTTTCAAAATAAGTCCAAATATTTTCCAAATCAAAATAAAGCTATCCCAACTGGTATGGAACTTTTAACCTCATCCCAAGGTAAACAGAGTAGAGAACATGAGTGTGTATTCTGCGATAAGCCCCATCCCAGTGCGGAATGCAGAAAGGTAGTAAATTTTACTTATGAACAAAGAAAGCAAAACCTTATGAACCGGGGAGGCTGCTTTAAATGCTTAAAATTGAACCATGTTTCTAGTTCGTGTAGAAGTAAATATAACTGCACGATTTGTGGAAAATCCCACCATAGTCTCCTCTGCAGAAATAATCAAAAATTCACTCCCAATACACAAGGTGTTAGGAGTGACAAAGCTACTTCCGTGCAAGACGAAACATTGGCTAATGTTTCTTCGACTCCAAGAGTTTTGTTGCCAACACTCGTTGTCGTTTTGAAGGGTGATAACAGGAGTTTGAAAATACGTGCAATAATCGATTCCGCATCCCACAGATCCTACCTGTTAGAAAGCACTGCGGAAAAGGTCGGCTACAAGTCGATGAGGAAGGAAAAATTGAAACATTCCTTATTTGGCGGTTCAAGCACGAATACTTGTGAACACAATGTCTATAAAGCTTACCTCTCTGATATCGGTGACAACTACCGCTGTAATTTTGATGTTCTTAACCAGACTACAATTTGTCAAACTATGCCACCTAGCACACAACTGTGTAAAGATGATTTGTCCGATATGGGGATACGTTTAGAAGATTGCCTTGGCCCCATAGAACTTCTCATGGGTGCAGATGTGGCCGGTAAGCTAATGACAGGGAAATTGAAAAGACTTAAATCTGGTCTTACAGCTGTGGAAACAAAGTTAGGTTGGACGGTCTTGGGTCGTACAAAGGGACATTCGGAGCAGACTGAAAACCTTGTAGTTACTTCGATGTTAGCTACAGATGTGCGAATTGCAGACCTGTGGGAATTAGATAGCCTTGGTATCAGAGATCCTGCCGAAAAACAATCCCAATTAGAACTTGAAGAGGCATCTGGAAAACATTTTGAAAAGACCCTAAGCAGAGATGGTGATGGCCGATACGTGGTCTCATTGCCATGGATAGAGGGACACCAAGTTCTCTCAGATAATAAGGTTGTTGCTGAGCGAAGACTGAAATCAACTGTGAATGCTCTAAAAAATAAGGGCTTAATTGAAGATTATGAAGAAGTCTTTAATGAATGGCTTGGTGAAAAAATAATCGAAGAAGTGAAACCCGATGAGTTAGAGAAGACAAATTGTCATTACCTGCCACATAGAGCAGTCATCAAGGAGCATTCGACGACGAGAATTCGACCTGTTTTCGATGCTTCCGCGAAAGAAAAGGGTAGCTTCTCACTTAATGATTGTCTAACTAAAGGCCCAAACTACATCAAGTTAATTCCGAGTGTTTTGAATAAGTTTCGTTTGAACAAGTACGGAGTGATTGCAGACATCCGGAAAGCTTTTTTGCAAATTGGAATAAATGAAGCGGATTGCGACTTTCTCAGATTTCTGTGGTGGGAGAATGGTGATCCTAACAAAATGAAAATTTTCAGACATCGCCGAGTAGTTTTTGGGGTGAACTCCAGTCCATTCCTTTTAGGAGCTACCCTGAACTACCATTTAAGTAATGTTCCTGTTTACTTGCAAGAGACAGCTACCAAACTGAAGATGTCTATGTACGTGGATAACTGCGTTACGAGTTGCGACTCAGAAGAAGAAGTGATTAATTTTATTAAAGAATCAAAAGAGATCATGTCATCAGCATGTTTTGATCTCAGGGGTTGGATGGTTAATGGTCTGCAACCAGAAACATCAGAAACTCTAGAAGAAACTGTCTCTGTTCTAGGATTAAATTGGAATGTTTCGGAGGATACTCTATACTGCGATCCGAAATTTAGTGATTACGAAGATGTAAATTTGAGCAAGAGAATTATTCTGTCTTTAGCTAGTCAGATATTCGATCCGATAGGTTTTCTTTGTCCCGTGATTTTGATTCCAAAAATTTTATTACAAGAATGTTGGCGAAGAAAATTGCCGTGGGATGCCAGACTACCCAGTGATCTCGAGAAAAAATTCCAAAAATGGAAAAATGAATTGAAATTCTTGCAAGATATCAGAATCCCTAGAAGAATATTGAGAAATTCTGATCTGGATACTAATTTGTCATTTCACGTGTTTTGTGATGCGTCACAACACGCTTATGCAACCTGTATATATCTTAGACAAGAAAATAATTTTGGCGCTAAATGTCAATTTGTGCAAGCTCGTGCTCGTGTAGCACCTTTGAAATCTGTCTCAATTTCCAGGCTTGAACTCCTAGCATGTTGTTTGGGAGTTAGACTGATGAACTCTATTAAGAAAGATTTTCCTTACGAGAGAGCTCAGATTTTTTACTGGACAGATTCCATGAATGCTTTGTTCTGGATAAAAAACCAAGAAGCTTGGGCGGTGTTTGTTATGAACCGTGTTATTGAAATCAGATCTTTGAGCAACACAGATGAGTGGAAATTTGTTCCAGGAAGTATGAATCCTGCCGACCTCCCGTCACGTGGTTGTAATGCTGATGTCCTACTCGAATCTGTCTGGTGGGAGGGTCCTGAGTTTTTGAAAACACCCATCAGTGAATGGCCAAAGCACAAAGCGTCCCCTGAAATGCATATCGTTAACTCGGAAAAGAAGAAATCAATTATTTCCGCCTTGAACACAGAAAACACGGGAAAGTTTTATGAAAGATACTCTTCTTACATGAAGTTATTGAGAATTACAGCATGGATATGCAGATTCATCTCGAACATACGAAATTCCCATCGTACTTCAGGGGAACTTAACAACAAAGAATTGAAGCATGCTGAAATAATCTTGATGAAGATGGTTCAGAGAGAAGAGTTTCCTAACGGAATTGAAGGCCGTTTGCAGAGATTACATCCTATGGTAGATAAAGAAGGACTTTTAAGAGTAAAGTCTCTTATCCTCAGAAGCAAAGATAGCACAGATTTTCGTTTGCCTATTATTCTACCTGGAAATCACTACATAGTGCAGAGACTAATAGAGTGGAAACATAAAGAGTTGAATCACGCAGGTGTCCAAATATTAATGAATAACCTACGGGAGAGGTATTGGATACTGAGATGTAGAAGATCCATCCGACAAGTGACATTGCGTTGTGTTAGATGCAGAAGGTTTACTGTGAACTCTGTTCAACCAGAATCCCCTGCTTTGCCAGAAGATCGAATTAGAGATGCAGCCCCGTTCGAGGTTACCGGTGTTGATCTAGCTGGTCCTTTACATTTGAGACACGGGGGAAAATGTTGGATCGTGCTGTACACTTGTGCAGTTTACAGAGCGGTTCACTTCGAATTATTAACGTCATTGTCATCAGAAGCATTTTTGCAAACACTGAGAAGGTTTGTTGCGAGAAGACGCAGACCTTTAATTATATACAGTGATCGAGGTACAAATTTTTGTCGAGCTTCGAAGTTATTCGCCGACCCTGCACATGCAAAAATCCGTAATGAAGCTCTTGTAAAGAACATAACATGGAAATTCAACCCTCCAGCTGCACCATGGTGGGGTGGCTGGTGGGAGCGGTTAATAGGCTGTACAAAGCAAATTTTGAGAAGAGTATTGGGACGAGCAGCCTTGGACTTTGAAGAACTTTATACGGTTATATGCGATATTGAAGGCTTGATGAACTCTAGACCACTAACTACTATCTGCGAAGATACTGATGATTTGGTTCCCTTGACTCCTAATATGTTTATACAAGGAATTACAGAAACTGGACTTCCCGACCTAGATAACCTTGAAAACGTGAATCTAAAAAGAAGATTTCGATATTTGTTAAAGTTGAAAAAAAATTTACGTAGCAGATTCAGAGTCGAGTACCTGGGGCAATTAAAAAATTCTAAAGGGATGGCTAAGAACAACAAGAAAATTGCTGTAGGAGATATTGTTCTGGTAGGTCACGATAACCAAAGAAGAATAAATTGGCCATTGGCTAAGATAGTAGAAGTATATCCTGGTAAGGATGGATTAGTTAGGGTGGCTAAAATTAAGACGGAAAACGGTTTTTTAATACGTCCAGTACAAAGACTGTATCCTTTGGAAATTTCTACTGAGGAAAGTGGCAACATTCGAACAAAATGTACTACACTTATAGCTAAGATACCTCCTCGAGAAACTTCGAAGAGATGCACTGATAATTCGAAGCTGTCCCCGAGTACAGACCCCAGTGCTGTCAAGAAGACGGACTCTGTTGTGAGATCCAGTCAGCAACCACGAGTTACTAGAAAGGGCAGAATCATTAAGACTCCAAATAGACTGAATTTATGAACTCATTGACTATTTTCTTTGCTTCCCATTTATTTGTTTATTGTAACATGTTTATTAATGTTTTTTTTCCTTTTGTTTGATTTTGAGCCTTGGTGACCAAAACCAAAGGTGGGAGGATGACCCGTTCTTACCAGCAGGTGGCGGGTCCGTGTTTTGATTATTGCCTTGGCCTTGGAGGTTTGGCATGTAGGAAAGAACTAGATCCATGGTCATGTGTTTTTTTGTACTCTATTCTCTCTTTTAGGTTGGAAGTAGTCGCTTAAAAGTGCTATTCTAAAGAAAGCTTTTATAGCTGATGGTTGTAATATTTAGACAGTGGTGTAATTCGCCTCTGAATGTGCTAGTTTCTTCATGTAAATCTTAAGAATAAATGTTTTGTGATGTACAAAGACCATGATTTTGCCTGAATCCACACTGACTACAAAACAACGCCGGCGTAATCGAAAAGACCCGTCAGGTAAACTAAGATTTTAATTATAATTTCTAGTTTGGAATTTTGAGACGGGACACTTACTATTAACTTCTAAATATAATGCACGTTATTTATTTTTTTTACATTTTTCGTATATTTATGTGTATCTTGTAGTATTAACTTATTTATTTTATAGTTTTTAAGATTTAAAAAAAAAATTTCTAATATTGTTTATTAGCTACTTATTGTTGAATTTTCATACAAAGTGTTGAGCATCAAGGTAAAGGTTTTAAAACAATTCGACGTAGTGTTTTCCAAAACTTCTCGTCGGAACTGCACTTTTGAAGTTCGACAACTTTCCGCCGAACGGCACGAGATATGGAACAGTTGAATAGTTATATGTATTGTATTGACATTTAGCAAAATAGAGTTATACGTAGAAATCATATACATCAATTTCAACTCGTTAATAAAACAGATCATACAATACAAAAAAAAATAATGTCCTGTAAATTAATTTTACTTAAGTACCTGTTTATTTTTCCAGCATGTAGATAAATATTATTTCAGTCCGTGTTACATTCCAAAAGCCCCGAAAGTTTGTCGCCAAGGGAGCCACTTTTTTCTTTTTTTTAAAATAAAATTACTTTTAATTTCTTTTAATTACTAGGAGAATCATGAAAAGAATTGTTTACAATAAACATGAACCGTTTGCTTAAACGACACTGTTGTCATTTGAGAGTATAAATATAACGAGCGTCTGTGTGGCTAAATATAACGGCTCTTTGAATAGCGCATAAATGCGCATGCTCAGAGACTGATTATAGTCGTGTCTTATGAAGGCAATCGCTCCCTACGTCACGTTTTCGTCTGCGTGATTAAGGAGTGGCAGAAAACACGAGCCGTTCCTATGCGTTTGCATGTGTTTTAGACGATACCTTCATTTTGAGTAAAATAATGTAAGTTTATTTATAAAATTACTCATATTAGTTGTATGTAACAGGTATTTTAACACTTTTTTTTCAATATATTTTGCAAGGTTTAAGAGAATATAATCATTCTTTCGTTGAGAATTTTATCATTCTAAATGAGAACATCTTTTTTTGACAGCGTGTATTTCCGCATGAATTTTAACATTTTATAAACGATGATTATGGTTCATTCCTTAGACTATTTCTGTTCATGAATATGACACAGTTATTTGTTCTTTTTTTACGTTTAGTTTTATGTTTGTTTATTCTTGTTTTACGTTTTTGTAATAATTATTTTAGGTATTTTGGGCAGTAGTATTGTTTACTAAAATGTAAATTTTTAACTTTTTGTGACATATGTATTTAATCATTTTGAACTTTTTATATACTGTGATAAATGTTTTGTAGGTCACTTTTTTTTTTGTAGTTCACTCACTGCTTTTCAAGCTTGATACATTCTTAGCTATGTAAGCACTGAAACCTGACTAATTTGCAATATTAATTTTGTACCAGTTTGTATATTCTTAAAATAATTTCATGCTTTAAATTATTTTCTTAACTCTTTAAAATACCATTAAAAAGTATACTCTTTAAAAAATAAAATAAGTTTGACACAGTAAAAAATATAAAATAATTTCATAATATTCACTTGAAAATTTGGATTGTATTTAGTATTAAATTAAGTAACTTTGCTGACTTGATAAAGATTATACACACAATTTTTCTGAATCATTTTGTTGAAATGCAATCTTAATGTAAACATCAATAATACCTTATGAAGATATGTTTAAATTATTAACCTTTTAATAATACTTAATTTAAATCATCATAAAAAGTAATAGAAAACTATATTAAACAGTTATTTCAAAGAACTCTGAGGGAAAATGAATTCTAGATTTTACTGAAAATTCTTGTTAAATTAACACAGCCGAATATATTGTCGATATATTAAGCTGCATAAATGTCCTTAATTGAAAAACAGTGCATGCAAATTCTGACATATATATTTTTTTCTTTTCAGTTTATTAATATGTTGCTCTTTTATTTTTTAATATTTTCTATGGTGCCAGATTCAACTAATGAAAACATCTAATTTTCTTAATATTTGTATTGTAACTGATTTTGTTGTATATAGTGATACGTGAAAATGGTGAAGAGTTGTTGTGCTATAGATTGCACCAATCGCTTTGAAAAGGGAAGTGGCGTAGGATTTTTTAAATTTCCACAGGATTCTCAGAGGAGAGAACTTTGGATTAAAGCCATGAAAAGAGATGCCTGGATGCCTTCAAGATTTTCGTTTATTTGTGGAAACCATTTTCAAACAGGTTAGGATTTTCATTTGTTGACATTTGTATATATTTATTTTTTTACATTTAAACATATTTTTATCTCTTTAAAATTAGTATTTGAAATAATTTGTCAGTGGATTTAAACATATGTGGAAGGAAGAGAAAATAAAAGACAATTTCATATGAAAAAACAAGAAAGGTTTATTTCTCATGTCATAAATTTTACAAAACACTTGGTTAATAACACAATTGTTATAATAAAGCTTATTTGCATGCACAAACTCATACTGCATAATTCTAAAATTATTTAAGGGCAATCAAACAGAGATCAAGATCATCCTGATTATGTTCCAAATGTCTTCTCATATACTGCACATCGTAAAAGAAAAGTGGAATTGTATGAGATGAGGAAACAGCATCTAGCTGATAGAGGCAAAAGTGAATCATTAAAGAAAAGAAAGATAGACACTGCGCTTTTGATGGTGACTGAAGAACAATCAGGTCTCATTTTATGTATATTTAATAAAACTTTATTTTTACCATGTTTTTATTAACTCGCTTTCTTGTTTGTTTGTGTATTTGTCCAGTACAAATCTTACAATCGACTTTTAACTAACTTCCCGATTAGCTAGACATTTGAAACTTTTAGAATAGCTCAGAACACGATGACAATGCATTATTTTAATACTTTTAGACATCTTTAAGCAGTAATTTAATTCATTTTCAGTAAATTTTGTTGTTTGAAAATTTCTTATAATTGCTCTGTTTATTATGCATTTGATCATTTTCTTTCAAGTTGATGGGATAAGTCATCAAAAAAAGTTTTAAAAGTATTAATACGTAGAATTGTCAAGTTTATATGATTCAACAGAAAATTTAAAAACATGGTGTATAAAAAGTTCTTTTTATCTTGTAATTATTAATTCATGACTATAACTAGTTGAAGCATGTAATATTTATTTTTCTTATTGCCTGTTCAAGATTGATAAAACAGTTGTAAAATATTTATTATTCTTCTTAAGTTTTGTCAGAATTTTCTGGTAATTCGCTCGTTTCTGGAGATTCTGGTGAAATTTTGCCACAGGTTGCAGAGGATCGACAAAGTGAAGTTCTGCCACAGGTAACAGAAGCAGTCAATAACCAAGAAAAAGATACTTCAGAAAGATCATTAGAAGATAAAATTAGAGAACTTCAAGAGGAGAATAAATTATTAAAGAAAAATTAGTTAATATGGATATTATGATAGAGATGAATAGTTTGCGAGCTGAAATTAGGTAAGCAGATTGATTTCAGAGTTTCGAGTTAACTACTTGGACTGGTAGAAAAGAAACTAAGAGGGTCAGAGGGGTGCGCCACTGACCCTCTTAGTTTCTTTTTTCAAACATGAAGATCAGGTGTAATTTTTATTTTTTTAAATTTTAGGTGCCTCAAGTCAAAACTAGAAGATAAGAATTTAACGCAAAAAATATTGATGAATGCAAAGCTTTTAAAATATTACACTGGTTTCCATAAAATCGAAGTATTTAACTGGATTCTATCAATCAGTAAAAATTTTGTAAAACAACAATTCAAAATTAACAGCGAAACACAGATTCTTATTGTCTTGATGAAGCTAAGACTAGCCATAGAAGATAAAGATTTGGCAATAAGATTTGAAATATCCTCGAACACTGTTATGAGAATCCTTCGGAGTTGGTTGCCAGTTCTTGCTGCCAGACTGACAAACCTCATAGAGTTCCCGAGTCGAGAACAGATAGCAGAATCTCTCCCACAGTGCTTCCGATGCAGCCCATATAGTAATACAACTTGTATAATGGACTGTACGGAAATTTTTACGCAAAGACCACCAGGCCTTGCGAATAAAAATTTGATGTGGTCAAACTACAAGCACCATCAAACATTAAAATATTTAATAGCGATTGTCCCAACAGGACAAATATGTTTCCTTTCAGGATGTTGGGGTGGGAGGGTATCGGATAAAGAATTAACTATAAAAAGTGGGATCATCGACAATTTAAAACCGGGAGACGTTGTTTTGGCTGACAGAGGCTTTAATGTTGATGATTACTTTGTCATACATGGAGTAAAGTTAGTGTTACCTGCATTTACAAAAGGAAAGAGGCAACTAACCAAGAAAGAAATTATAAAATCAAAAAAAATATCAAATATTAGAATCCATGTAGAACGAGTAATTGGGAGAATGAAATGCTTTAAAATTTTAAGATCTGTTATGCTTATATCATTCATCAAATATGCTGATGATGCAGTCACAATTTGTGCTGCACTAGTAAATTTATCCTTACCAATAGTTCTTTAATTTGAAATCTCAATTAGTACTTTTCAATAAAAGTTAATTTTATCCATTAAAGTTGTGTTTGTTTTACTACCTGATTATTTTCAGTTAAGATTTAGAGATCATAACATTCAAAATATGCATCACAATTAATAGTAGCCAAAAAAATATCCTTTACAATATCTTACAATATCCTTTTAAGAAAATCGATAGATTTACAATCTTTTAAACATGTCTATGTGTAAATGAAGAAAATGCTAAATCTAGTTCAATTGAAGTACAAGGGAATACAATTGATAGTACAGGTAACCCTCCTATGGGCCCCCTTTTATATTTTCGGCTTTGTGCTATAGAAGTACAGGGTGAACAAAAGCTGCAAGAGATCAAATCAAACGAAAAGTAGACAGTGATATAATCAAAGTTAGATTTTATGTGCATTTCTATGTATAACAAGTGATAATAAACAGTTATATAAAACAGATGATAAAAACTTTCATATAATACAGGTAATAGAATAGACAGGTAATGATGAACTACAGCAAAATAAATGTTGATGAGCTTAGTCAGTCATTAATGTATGCACAGAGAGTAACAGCAAAAATTTAATACCATATTTAACAAAACATATATACATACTATACAAAGCAGCAATACTCACACGACTTAAAGTTTTTAAAGGATACGTATATTAAAAAAAATCTGCAGTCATTTAAAATGCTCTACAAGATGAAATTTAAACTGTTTAGTTCATATACAAACATGTTACGGTATTTTTATAAATTACTTCCCATAAACAATTTTTCCTTTCCCTCCTCCTTCAGTATCAAGGAATTTTCACACATATATAATAATAAATTAAAATCACGCATATATAATAATAAATTATTTCCCCTGTAGCACTTTGCAGAAAAGTTCAGGCTATCTGAAGATACCAACCCTTCTGAAGAACGACACTCTAATGAGAGTTCATTCGACTTCCTGCAAACAGTCCCCTCCCCCCATGAGATTTCAAACATTCCATTGCCATCATATGATTGTGTGAAGTTCGTCACGGAAGAAAAAATACCTAGAATTATTAGAAAAGAGGTTTTAAATTAATAAATTGCTGATTTCCACACCACGCTAGGCGTACAGCAAAAGGCGCCTTATCCTCCTTTTGCGATATTTGCAAGGCGAGGATTCCCCAGTAGGGATATGTTTCCTTAAATTTTCAAAACCACTAAAAGCTGAAAAGTAAAACAGGTAATAGAAATCACCATTTAAAATGATGAAGTACAGCAAAATAAATGTTGATGAGCTCTTGTGACAATGGCATACCAGGAACAGGGGCTATTCGGTACCAGATACATGTTTCTAGAAGAATTTAAAAAAATGTTTTAACGAAAAAACAGAATAAGAATAATACATACAAACAACTGTAATAAATTATACTATACCTTTATAAATGGCACTAAATTTGAGAGATACATGTCTTTCAAAATAATTTCAGTGTCCTCCCAAAAAGGATCATCTTTGTCTACACGCTGGGTTAAAAAATCTTTCATTGTCCAAACAGCCAGATCACAGTAGTTAAGTTCCGTAATAGCCATTTGTCCTTGAACCTAAAACATAAAATCTTGAAATTATTATGGTTGTAAAAAGAATGAAATATTAACAAATGCAAATATTTTAAATATTAAAACTCAACATTAAATTTTAGATGTAAGCATAATTTAATTTACTGAACATTTTGAAGCAATTTATAAAACTACCTACCTGATAAAAATATGCATGTGATTTCTTTAAGGTGCCAGTTACATCCAAACAAAAACTTTTATCTTCGTTTGCTGCTGCTAAAATTAGGTTATCTCTGTGTTTGTATGGGCACTTGAGCTCTACCACACCCTCTCCACAGCAGCTACAGCTAACAAATGCATCTGGTGTGGCTCCAAGGTAAGGCATACCTGGATTCACAATAAATCCAGCCTTGGTGATACTTAAATTGTCGTGTGTTTCCTCCATATATTCTCTATATGCTTGTAAAGCCTCAGCTTCTTTCTCTCGTCCCCAATTCACAGATGCTGTTGAGAAACTGGCAGGTGACAGAAATTTCATCATATAACTGTCACTCCACATTTTTTTCTTAACAATTTCTTTAAAGATCGATGCAGTAAATCTTCCTTGGCGATGTTGATGCCAGAGCTTGTAAATTCTCTGTTCTGTCGTTTTCTCAGCTAAAAATTTGCAGCTCATCGGTGAAAAATAACTTTTCATATCTTGAATAATATGAGATTTACTGAGACAAGATATGATTTCACATATAGTTGGCGGCAAATGATTTTCTACTACTGGGACTGCAATACTTTTAGCTATTTTTTTGCACTTGAAAATCACTGCTTCAGGATTGATTTCATATAAACGTTTCATCTCTTCCTCTGTCAAAGGAGGAAGTTTAGGACGTTTTAAACAAGGGGATTTCAATCGTTTTAACGGTAATCTTGAATGCCACTTTTCTTTTTGTAACTTCATTGAAGAAACTGGTATATTCAGAACCTAAATAATTGAAACATTATATAAATTAAAAAATAACCATAAAGCAGGTGTTTTAATCTCATAATTCAAAATTTAACTACCTCTACAATCCCTTAATAATTGAACTATCATATAAAGTAAAATATAATCTGCAATAATAATACTACTATTTACTTTCTTGCTAGAAAATGTAGAGTTCCATTTGCATGCTTCCTCAGTAGGGGTTCGCTCTGAAGTGAGTTGTAATCTCACAGCAAGTTCTACTTTGAAGAGTAATGCAGCAATATGGCTACAAGCCTCTCCAATTCTGAAACAATGAATCAGGGTGTATAAAAATCATTATATAAACTATTATATAAATCATACATTCAAAATGATATTCTATACTACTACATAACTAATGAAACAATAGGATGTAAACATTTTCAAATTCAAACATTGCTGATCATTGTAAATAAACTTATCTCCGATAAACATTTATTAAGTAAACATCATACTAATTATTAATACAATTCTAATTTATGCATACCCAGCCATACAAGTACAATGTGCAGTCATTATTGCTCCATTCTTCTCAACAATTGCCCATGGAACATGATTTTTCTCTCCTACGCGCTGAGAAGGTTGCACTTCAGCAGACAAAATAATTATTCCACCACTTGCTGTTGGGTTATACATCTTCACTGTTTGTACTTAGAAGAACTCTGTTTTCTTAGAAGAACTCATGCATAATTATTAGAATTTATGATTATGTCTAGCTTGTTTGGTGCAAAGCTTTTGCCATGATGCTACTTTAACAAAAGCTATTGAAGATACCTTATATTTAGGAAATAAATAAAGCACTTAGCGTATTTCCCCACAATTACAATGAGGTTTTATGATTTTATATTATAATAGATGCGGAGGGGAGTGATCACTTGGCTACTTAATTATTCATTTTTTAACTGAAAGAAATAATGAAAGATTAACGATAAAATTAAACTTCATATAAACACTACAGATTTGAGCTAGTTATTATTATATATACATATAAAAGGAGAATTTAAAATTACGATAAAAATATTTCGAGTTTATACAATGTAAATTACACCTATTAAGAAAAATTCAGGTCTTACTTCGAGGACATCAGTGCATCTTATTTGTTTATCAGAAAGTACTGCATTTGGCATGACATTAAACACCCCAAAATGATGGTAAAATTAAACAAATACTTAAAACAAGTGGTTAATGAATAAGCACACTTTCCACAGGACAAATATCATTAACAGAGCAGTGATTTGAGGAGAAAAAAAGTACGATTTTGCAGTTTAAAAAAACGTGATTGGAAGTATTGTTATTATTTCAATCCTTATAATTCAGTAAAAATTTAAGGGAAAAAACTCACCTGATTGAACATAATCATATGCAGACAAAGATTTGTAATTCCTCAAATTTTCGTTGCTGAATTCATCGTTTGAGAAATTTCTAAGATATGTATAGATATCGGGATAAGTAACTTCAGGCCAGCGTCTTGTATCATAACTCCAGTCTTCCTCTGTCAATAAATATGGGTCACATAGTGAAGAAACTTTTCCGGGTTGTACCTGAATGTTTAATTTACTAATATACCGTTGTTTCGATACCGTATCTAAAGATTTTGCATAATCTGACAGCATTTTATTCACCAAGTTGTAAGAATGGTCATTGAACGCCATGTTAAATTATACAATGTTTTGCCACTCCTCGCTAAACAAGAATTGAAATCTGCAAGAGTTGAGATGTGACATTGCTGCGAGGGATTGCCTTATTCGTGAAATGGCTTTTTGGAATCATTCGGGCCTAGTCTCAGCCCGTACGAAAAGAACTCGCATTCGAGAAACGTGAGAAATGACGTCACGAAGGGGGCGTTTTCGCATCCTGGGAGAAAATCGTTAGTCTTAGGCCACTTTTCGGACGCTAAACTAGCGGGCCTAGTCTCAGCCCGTACGAAAAGAGTTCGCATCCGAGATTCTCCCCGTCCAAGATGCAGTTCACCTCGTACGCTGTTCTCGGATGTGAGCAAAATCGGTAGTCTCAGCCACCTTTTCCGTACGTAGTGAGAAAGCTTTTACCGTTCGAATTCTGGATAAGCACCGCCCACTAGCTACTACGTTTTTTCTGATAACGATAAACGATAAGCCAATAACATTGCTTTATTTTTCTGTAATTTCTATATCGTTACTATGGAAACAGTAAAGTGCTGTCTCGGAAAAGAATACAAGTGACTGCAGAAAAACAGCAATTTGAATTATTTTTTCTTTACACATTTGTTTAATTTGAGTTTTATACATAAGTGCGCATTTATACAGAAGAGGATGAAAAATTGATATTAAATTAAATCTGACCAAAAGAAATTGAATAATTAGCAAATAAATTTTATTTAATAGGTAGATACAAAATTAATAAAAAGGTCTAAATAAACAAAATAAATTTGTATATAACAAATTTATCCATGTGTGTATACACAGATGAATACATTTTTCATATGTGTGTGTGTGTGAAAGTAAGTATTTGAAAGTGTATTTATATATATTCATACATAAATTAAATAAAAGTAGAACTATCATATTTTTAGTTTTATGTACTCATCACAGTGATATTTCAAACTTAGTATGTCGAACAATAATGTTAAGATAAAACTTCTTCAGGATTACAAGCATAATTGAAAAATTCCTTTTTGTAATGGACTTTCTAAGGGGGTCCATAGTATTTAGGTTTTTTATTAGAACTTTAAAAATCTGTAATTCTTTTTTTAAAGAAAGATTCTGCTTGCAATTACTTTTATCCAGAGGTCATCTCTCCAGATGATCCATTTCAAGTGATACAGAAGAAAAGCTCTAATAATTTTCAATCAAATTAACTTCTATTATTCGACTAACTTCATGTTGAGAAAGCCAGCGGAATAAGCAGTATCTATCCCCTTTATTCAAACCTGTATATTTAACTAGATGTAATGAATTAAGATATAATAAAATATTAATTAACTAACATTAATTTTTAATAATTTATTTATTATCTTTAGATATTAAAAGCAGAAAATATAGAAATCTGTGTGTCATGTATGTTGAAATATATAAATTAAAGCTAAAAATGTGTAAAATTTTCATTGTTCTCTTTAAATAAGATCAAGAAAACTGATATTGCATACAAATGGGGGTAATGCTAGCTACCCATACGGTACCCCCTTAAATGAATGGCCAGCAGTATCAGCAGTATATAATTTGTATGGATTTAGTTTTTAAAAAAAATTGCCATATATAACAACAACATACAATCTAAATATTATGTATTTCAAACTACTACAGCAACAGGGAAATGTAATCAATATATTAATTATTTGTAAGCTTTTACTACATACAAAATTTTCAAGAGCAAAAAAAACGAAAGCTTCCCTTATTGAAAGAAAATTTACACAGGGATATTAATTCTCTTATAATCTGACATTGATTGGTTAAATAACAATAGAAAAGCAAAATAGAGGACATAATTTTTACTATAATTCCTGTTAAGCATGTTTATAGTTCAACACACGAGTTTCTTAAAACTTTTAACATGATATAAGGGACCTCCCATGAGTAACAGAAAACTACCTGACTATTCAAATTCAGCGTCATATCGACACCTTAGAAGCTTGGTTCACGCGCTGGAAAATTCGAATCAACCCTTCTAAGTGTCACGCGATCTATTTCAGTAATCGCTTTAGCAATCCTCCGCGTCTTTATATTCATCACTCCCCACTCGAATGGGAAAACACAGTGAAGTATCTCGGCGTAACTCTGGACCGCAGACTCACATGGAAACCCCACATTACTAACATTGTCAGCAAATGCGATGCTGTCATCATGCAACTCCGCACTCTATTTTTCAGTCCCCATATGTCTATGAGAAACAAGGTGCTACTTTATAAACAATGTGTACTTCCCGTCGCCCTATATGCTGCTCCGGTGTGGTTTTCAGCCGCACAAACCCACATTAAAAAAATTGAAATCGTCCAGAATAAAACTCTCAGGCGTATCTGCCGAGCATTCCGTTACCTGTCGAATTCGACAATCAGACGTGACTTCTACATTTCCACTTTCTCGAAACAGGCTCATAAAATTTGTAAAAAATTTTATGAAACCCTTCCTAACATTCGTAATGAAGTACTTGCAGAATTGCCAGATTATGACCATTCTCTCCCTGCTAATCGCAAACGCCCTAGGGCGTGTCTCCTCAGGAGCTAACATTAACTTCCGCATCGCGATACTCACTCTATCTTGCACACCTGCTTATGTCCTACCGAAGCGCAGAGGCATCGCGCTGATCTGTGAAACCTTAAGTTGTTGGTTCGATCCCAGGTGGTATCGCCTCTTCCATACATAATTTCCATCTTGATATTTCTTTTTTCCCCCGTGGAATTCTGCATCCTACTCGTTACGAATTGTATGACCCTGAAGAGGGCCTTTTTTTTCTCTTTTGTTGAGGGCCACTTAACTTATTCCTGTCATCTTGCCTCGTATCTTTAAACTTAACTTTTTAATTTTTATTCTCTATTACTTGTTACTACTTAAGCTTAAATTTCCCCCACCCTTTAATTATTGAAGGTTTAACTTCAATTTACTATTAATTTTAATTGAAGTAATCTCACTCTTAATTATCTTATTAGCCTTTATACTTTAACTACTGAGCACACTATCATTGATTACTTAACATCTTGCGTACTGGAGATAAAACCACATGGCCAAGGAACTCCAATCATCTCAATATTCTGCTCAGAAAATTAATTAGACTTAATGAAATCATGTGGTAACGGAATGACAAAAGTTCTGTTAAGAATGGCTTGAAATATCAAATACAAATTTATTATAATTAACTTACAAAAGATCACATTTTATGAATAACATTGAAACTGACTTGATTTTCATACATTACTCAGCACATATACGTTTTTCAAATTCAAACCGGCTTCTAATTCTAGTGTTTGAACCATCAGTTACTATTGATGGTTCTTTTCAGCTTTTGCTTAATTTGAGTTTTTGTGATCCAACACTTGTCTTCTTTGTAAGGAAATGCATAAATTAGTCCTAGAGTATCCTGTTTATGCATCAATTGAACACAATCAAAACAAAACACGCGGCGCCATCTTAATTCGCACGAAAAATACACTTCTCACCGACTCAAGTTCAGTGAGAAATTTTACCCGCTAAGTGAGAAATATGAAGTGAGTTTAGCGAGGAGTTGCTCTGGGTAGTGAATGAGGAATTTGCACGTTTTTTTATTTTACATTTATGATATAGAAAATAGAAAAATATGATCGAAAGCATCTTTTTTTTTTAGTTTTAGAACTCTAAAAGTTAACATAATTTGTTTTTAAACGCGCACTATTTACTTCGTCTCAAAAACGCTACTTTTCCTACGCGGATACATGTGACGTCACAATGCACTATGGCGAATTTGTTTACTTCGGTGTTTGGATTGTGTTGCGTAGTTTGAGTTTGATATCTAGTGTTTTTTCTTTATTTTTAAGATGTCAAAGTGTGTTACAGAAAATTTTAAATATTGTATAGTACCTTGCTGCACAAGCACAACGGTAAATACACCAGGAAAGCTTTTTTTTAGTGTTCCAACAGATAATGTCAAAAGGAAATCATGGACAGTTGCAATAAAACGCAACGAAAAAAAAAATCCTCTTTCAATAATTTTTTAATTTAGCTATAATTGTGAGTTTTAATGTGATACAGATGATTTGCCAAATCATTGCAGCAAATATGAATTTGAAATACAAGTTTTGACATTTTCCACTTAAATAAATATTTAAATATATTTGTAAACACCAGTTTTGTTATGAGTTATATTCTCCAGATTGTGAATTCCACCTAACATGAAACCATTACGAAAGAAAATCATTTTAAACAAATTATTAAGTGTTATATATCATTGAAAAGCTTATGACCTCTAGAACTATAACGTACTATTGCTTTTTCCTTACATTAAGTTTGTTTTGTAGGGGATGTAATGGGAAAATATCTATTTGTAAGTTTTTTTAGCAAGTAAAATTATCATTTTTATACCTTATTACTTACGTAAATTATGCCACTGAATTTAATTGGAGTAAATTTAATATTAATGTAAAAACTATAAAAGTAAAATAAATGCATGTTTGTGACTGTTTTGAATATAAATATCCTAGTTAAGGGTACAGTTGCAGCATCATGTATTATATGTAACATCTATTACAAATAGTTTTTATATTTTTTATTACAGAAAAAAAATGACTGATTTTTTATGTCAAGGTTCTGATAAATTACAGGCATGTCTTGTGATGCTATTTTTTAAATTTTTGAACAAATTGACATAATAGATTCACAGATTTTTTTTATCTTATGATGCTATAGTATAAATGATGTTCCATTTTATGTAGCATCCGTTACATTAAAGATTTTTTTTTCAGCTTAAATACACCAGAAATAAATTTTGAAACCTGTCAAGTTTATCTTTAGTTTTTATCAGGAATTGTTTTTATCAGGAAAAAATAATACTCTCCTATTTTGAAGCATTAATATGCATCTCATAATCTTTTTATTATTTATTTTGTGTGTGAATGTTTCGTCCGTTACAATGGAATTCACCAGATGCTGGGTTGGGGGTAGGTGATGAAATTTTAAAATAAATACAATTTGTGTGCAAAATGTGACAAAAGCATAAAATATATTAATTATTTTGTAAGTTTATTTTTAATTAATCTTTTTACACTAGTTTTGGGTGCTAGTTTTTTACATAAAATGTATAAAGTATTGTATTAAAAAGATTTTTTTATAACTGCTGAAGTATTTCTAATTATTTATAAATTACTTAAAGCGGGGAAAGCTAACCATGGATGGTCTATTGTATCTACCCCAAACACACTATCATTAAAACTTTTAGATAAAATTAAATATAATACATAAAGGAACTCATCCAAAGATGCTGCACAATCATTGCATTGGACGGAAAGGACATTTTCTTCCTTTTCATTCAACTTGAGTTCCACACTGTAAGTCTTTTTTGTGACATTATGTTCTGGTGTCACCCTTGCATTGACTGTACAGATGTCTCCATCCCTTTTTACCTGAACATATCCTACAGCATTATTTCCATAGCCTTATCGTCCAAATCTAAGTAAAAGTAACTTTCTAAGTACTAAAGCATTAATTTAAAAATGTGTTTTTAAAACACAAAATTATGGAGTTAGAGGATTGTTTAAAATTATTATGAGTAGTAAACATTTGTTTCTTTGCACCACTTAGTATGTGATTAGTCAAAAGTTTAATTATCATGCATAGTTCAGATTTATTATAATTCCTTTACCATTTAAAATACACATATTTCTATGATATGAATGCAGAACACTGAACGCATTCGTAAATTTGGTATTTTAATTTCTGTCAACTTTCTAATACACAATTAAAAATACTAAATATCCTATAACAGACACTACTTGTAATGTTGCAGAGCTAATTAATTCTACAAAATTAAACATGTACTATGAATGAATAATAATAGAAGCTGTTTATTAAACTTTTAGAGTACGATATTAATTTAATATGCATAAACAATGTGTAACTTTAAAGTTTGTGTAAAGTACAACGCACGTCAGCGTTCTACAATCTACATTACATAACTAGAATAATAAATGCAAACAAATATATACATCCCTCTGAACTTTAAATCCTCTTATTTCTGCTCCCATAAAACTTGGATTATTTCCCGAAAAGGAAAACACTGCAAATGAATCCATTTTAGGCAGGTTGTCAGATTGCCCTTTTGCAAAACCGGGTAATAACGCCATGGTAAACAAAACAGAAATAAAACTAAGAATAAAGACAACGATAGAATATAATTTTAAAAAAAGGGGGAATAAACAATAGCCACAAACTAAAATTAGAAAAATTAAACCAAATTAGAAAAAAAATATGATTTTAAAATGTTAGTTTAAGAGGAGGAAACGTAGAATCTCGCGCTAGACAAATGTAAACATTGAAGCATGGTGCATAGTGACGTCAGAACCAATTACGTAGCGTTTTGAGGTCACATGATTTTTCAACACTTTTCGCTTATTTTAAATCTTAAATTCTTATTATTTAGATCTATATATACGTTTTAATTGATGTTTTCGAACAATTCGATAACCAATCTGTTAATAAAAAATAGAAATGAGCATTTTCCCCACATGTGCAAATTCCTCATTGCTCACGACGTCTCTCTGGGTCTACGCTGCTATCGCCATCTACTGGAGAGAATAATTAACAATTGCTTAACACGTAAGATATGAGTATGAATAATCGGGAAAAAATTACAAACTTTTCCAATACTATTTTTTATTTAATTGTGTAAATGCTAAGTTTTCAACATATACTGATGCAGAAAAAAGTTACTTCTTTCAATAAATTTAGAAAATACAAAAATTGAAATTAACTTTATACAACTGGTTCTAGTTAATTATTTTTAATTTGCATTTTTTAATGATAATATATAGAACTTTAATTGGATTCTGGCCAAATATTCCAGAAAATATATTTTTTTCATTTAATTGTGTAAATGCTAAGTTTTCAACATATACTGACGCAGAAAAAAGTTACTTCTTTCAATAAATTTAGAAAATACAAAAATTGAAATTAACTTTATACAACTGGTTCTAGTTAATTATTTTTAATTTGCATTTTTTAATGATAATATATAGAACTTTAATTGGATTCTGGCCAAATATTCCAGAAAATATATTTTTTTCATTTAATTGTGTAAATGCTAAGTTTTCAACATATACTGACGCAGAAAAAAGTTACTTCTTTCAATAAATTTAGAAAATACAAAAATTGAAATTAACTTTATACAACTGGTTCTAGTTAATTATTTTTAATTTGCATTTTTTAATGATAATATATAGAACTTTAATTGGATTCTGGCCAAATATTCCAGAAAATATATTTTTTTCATTTAATTGTGTAAATGCTAAGTTTTCAACATATACTGACGCAGAAAAAAGTTACTTCTTTCAATAAATTTAGAAAATACAAAAATTGAAATTAACTTTATACAACTGGTTCTAGTTAATTATTTTTAATTTGCATTTTTTAATGATAATATATAGAACTTTAATTGGATTCTGGCCAAAAATTCCAGAAAATATATATTTTTAAGTTATCAAATTATATACTAACTGAGGTAAATAAATTTATAATTTTATTTCATAATAACTATATAAATTATATGATTATAACTTATGATTTTTTAGGCACACTGCCTTAGGTACAAGTAACTCTACAAATTTGTTGAATATAAAAGTTTTTTTCTTTTTTTGTCATGTACCAGACATCTTGAAATTAAATTTTTTTTTATAAGCTATATAAGAAAAAAAGTTAGTATTTACACTGTAGGTGGATCTGTTTGAGCTATGTAAGTAAAACTAGTAAACAATATGAATTATAAAGTTTTTAAACAATACATATAATTGCTTAACAGTGATACGGCGAAGCTATTAAGTAGCTTTCATTGTTGGAATGGTCTTTATCAGAAAATCACAACGAATGATTGATATTTGTTGTAACAGTTGTAGCTGAAGTTGCAAATGCAATAAAATTTTAAAATGTATCAGGATGAACTCAAAAGTATGTGGTAAATATAAAATAAAATCTTGGAGGAATTTCTGTACTTAAAGATGGGTATCAAGTCCTGTTTTTTTTTCTTTCTTTCTAGATCCATCTTAGAAAGGCACTTTTTTATGTACCTATGCAGCAACAAGAAATCAGATGAAATGACAATGCTTAGAAAGGTTATTTAATACGATTTTTACTTTTATATCAAGAGAAAAGAGTCAGCACATCAGATAGATGTTAAAAATTAAATACTACATTTAAAAATTTTAAAGCCTTAGGCAAAGTTTTCTTTACATAGATTTTCATTTAATTTTTAATTTCAAAGTCAATTAGATAGAAACAGAAAAAGTGATTAAAGAAATCAAAATAACTATGGAGACATAATTTTTAAATTTTTTTTATTATTCAAACAGATATTTATTCGTTATATGAGTGATCATATATCAAATCGGAATGGTATCAAAGAGTCAAATTGAAATGACGCGAAAAGATTTTATTACAATATGTACAATTGAAATTGTTTTGATTATCCATTTTATAATGTACTACGCATGAAACACGTGGTCCGAAAGTTTACAAAACAGCAAAAATATTCTATGCAATAGATGGCGCTACAGTACTCATGAGACAGCAGACTACGGATCTGTGATGAGCAATTCGTTACCCCGAGCAACTCTAGCGGGCCTACCCCCGAATTCAATGTAACGTTTTAGCTCTTTAGCTAGTTAGCTAGTTAGCTCTTTAGCCGATTCCGTATTCAAATGCCCAAAAAGAGCGAAATATCCGGTCGCCTGTTAGCTAAAGCCCTGGTTTCCTAGAGCGACGGCGGCGGCGAGCGTCTCCGCTCCTCGAGGTGATATATGACCTCAGCGGTGCGAAATCTCCCCCTCTCTGTTCCATAGCATGCATTTCTTCGGGGGTGGTTTCCAAAGCGGGCGAATGACGCTGTGACGTCACGACGTGACTGAGGTGGTAGCACGCCGTCGACTTGTCCTGGACGGCGCGCTACCAGTCGCAAGGGAACATGGAAGCAATGAATGTTTTCTCCGAAGAAAAACTTAATAAGAAAACATCCTGCACTCTACATTAAAGAGGATCAAAAATATAAAGATTTAACTGTTCGAGAGAACATTTGGAAAGAAATTTCCTCAAAGTTAAAAATAGATGGTAGCAGAAATTCTTCTGTTACTTGGGGTATTGCAATCTGCATCATTTTGTCGTAAATTGCTTTTAAAGTCTCTTTTACAATAGAGCTTATCCAAGAGTGGGATATCCTGTATTGGAAACTAAGAGATCTATATGTCTCTCCTGTATGTCCATAAATCTAAAATATAGATATTAATCATCTTAGTAAGCAGTAAATTACCCTTTTTTTTTTAAAGAGGGGGTTATTTAATAAAATGAGGAAGCGATGTGTACGTTTACATTTAGAGAAATAAAAAAAATATAAAAATTTGTCAGGGGCGTCATTTCATATTTTCCAGAGGGCGGCAAGTACTTGACCGGGTGGAGGGAGGCAAGACGGTCAAAATGCCTTGAAAAGTGCTTAAAATTGCCCCAAAAAGAGGAAAAATGAGCAAATATCCCTAAATTTCAAAAGCTAAGGAGCTCAAATGACCCCCCCCCCCCCCAATGAAAAAAATAAAATGATCCCTCTGAAATTTATTTATTGGGAATTGTGTAACATGTTCGGATGTTTTAAAAACTTTATACCAATTAACAAGACTTTATACGGTCCTAAAATTGTCATAAAATTTATTCAACCATCATCGTGGGAGAATTATTAATAATTAAATAAGAAATATAAATATTACTTTATTAATTGTTCTATATATATATATATATATATATATATATATATATATATATATCTTCAAATCGTAATAAATTGAATAAATTAGTGGTTGTTTATGCAGAAAAAAAATATTTATTAAATAAGTGATTTTATTATTTTGATAGAAAAATAATACAATACATAGAACTTATTTTTATCGTAATAGAAAAACAAATTGAAGTATTCACTTCATTTTAGACTTTTTTTTTTAATTTCTAACTTATTGCAGTTAAAGTATAATTACCTCAGAGTAATGCAGAGTTCTTCCTCAGCAGAAATAGGGCGACGCACTCGATTGCAAGAATCTTTGGTGATGTCATTTTTAATGAATGATAGTGTATAGTAAAAAATCTCCCGTGAAACTCTGAAGTATTCTCGGAACTTTACTTCATCGTCTTTTAAATACCTTTGTATTAAAATATTAAAGGTTCCTTCATCCTCCCTTTTTTTGAACAGATCATGATGATCTTCTCTCTCAAAAGCCGATTGTATTATTTCATCATCTCGTTCCTCTTCATCTAATAGAAGAGCAATAATATCGCTTTCAGCCATAACAATGTTTATTTCTAGCGATGGCTGCCGGACAAAGACGAAAGACGTTGTTTACTAAAAGAAAGTGAAAAACCCTCCCGTTCCGTCTTCCTTGGAAACCACCCCTTCGCGACTGCCGTCGGCAGTTTGTCACAGCTGTCATTGCGGTCAGCGTTGACAGCGGTAGTACGCCGCCGACGTCGCTCTAGGAAACCAGGGCTTAACGCTTGCTAGGTGGTTTCTCTGGTGGTGTTTTTGTTTTGATGAAGGTTTCGACTAGTTTCTACTGTTTTGAAGTTAGTAATTAACTCTTTCTTGTATTTTTGAATATTCCAAATTATATTTATTTAGCAGTTACGTAAAATACGTTATAAATAAGCAGATTATCTTTTGTTAATTAGATTAATCTTCTGTTACGAGCACTTTAAAAAAATTTCATGTTTACCGTTATGTATAATGATTTGGAAATTTACAGTAGACATTATGGTATTAGTGATTAGTATAATGATTTGAGAATTTCTGTAGCTTTAACCGCTTTCGCTTGTGTTGTAAAATGGACGAGTTACATACAGTTCGCACACACAAACGAAATATAGATTTTAACAATCAAACATTTGATCTCTTCTCAGTTTAGATATCCGTAGTGGAAGAGCACAGAAGAATTTTAGAAAATACGTTTAATTAATCATTCTTCGTGCTAAAGAATGAGAATTGTATCAATCACCAGAAACTTGGTAATAACACTACAAAATATTTGTATCTAAGCTGGAAAGCATTTTAAAAATTTATATTCCTCTTCCCAGACAAATTGCAAGCTTCAAGCCCAATACCTGTTCCCTGGAAATTAAATTTTGATGTATATAAAATGGGTTGTTCTTCCTGGCTGTTGCTCTTTTTTAATAAAAACCATAGTGGATATTGATTTTTCCCATTTATTACTCTTTTACATAAAAGGAACAATTTTATCTAGTATGTGTGTGAAGAAACTGCTCTCCCATGTGTGCAATAATTGTTTTATTGTGTTAAATTTTGTCAGTGTGTAATTGAATGCTTACCTAGAAGAAACTTTTTTTTCAATCTAAAAAAAAGTACAGCTATAATATGTCTTTAAATATGATTTTCATGAGCACAACGTTAATTTCTGTTTGTTTCAATTTTATAAAATGTGGTTAATTCCAGTTTCCAGGACTTTACTTTTTTTCTTCTTTTTTAATATGTAAACAAAATTTAAGTGTTAGAAAAAGTCATGCCTTTTCAAAAGCAGTTACTAATGTTAAATTTTACAATGCACAAGCTGATTCCTGACCTAATATAATGTTCTATTAAAAATTAATCAAACTATAACTAAAATCAAATTTGGCTTAGCCATGGGTCTTGAAATTTCAGCCAGGACTATGAAATTTGGTACAAACCATGTTTCTGTAACTTACATTTATAATGTGATTCAATCAACTGCTTGTTGATTGTTCTCTGTGTGTTTCTTCAGAAAATTCTAAAATATTTGTGAAATTGTATTTTTTTTCTGCATAACTGCAAAATTTAAGGTAACTTGAAATTTTAAATTTTTATCGCCACAAATTGAATAAAATATAGTAAATTAACTATGTAGTACTTCATTACTTTATCTTTTAAATATTGCTTATTTGCACCTAGTATAACGAATGAAATGAATACCTTAAAATTATATATTTGTTGCATAGCTATGAACCATTGTACTTAATTGTACTAATTGAATTGTGGATTAAATTACTGAATTCCTCACATAGAAAAAAGATTAATGCAGAAATTAATTACATTTAATTTTGTTTGACTGTTATATTTATAATGTGATTCAATCAACTGCTTCTTGACTGTTCTCTGTGTGCTTCTTAAGAAAATTCTAAAATATTTGTGAAATTGTATTTTTTTTCTGCATAACTGCAAAATTTAAGATAACTTGAAATTTTGAATTTTTATCGCCACAAATTGAATAAAATATAGTAACTTAACTATGCTTTACTTCGTTAATTTATCTTTTAAACATTGCTTATTTGCACCTAGTGTAATGCATGAAATGAATACCTTAAAATTCTATCTTTGAATAGGTATGATTCAAACTCAGTGATAGTCGACAAAAACAAAGTACTATCAATTGTATTCCATTGTAATTGATAGTACTTTGCAGATATGTCACTCTGTAAATTAAAATACTAAACTACAAAACTACAATGCAGCTGAGTATTTTACTGTACTGATGTATTTTACTGCTGCATTGTAGCTGTACTTTACAAAGTACTATCAATTGTATTCCATTGCAATTGATAGTACTTTACAGATATGTCACTCTGTAAGTTAAAATATTAAACTACAAAACTACAATGCAGCTGAGTATTTTACTGCCGTATTCCTCATAAAGAAAAAGATTAATACAGAAATTAATTATATTTAATTTTGTTTGACTGTTATATTTGTGAAACTGTGTTTTTTTCTGCATGACTACAACATTTAACATAACTTGCATTTTTTTTTTTTCGCCACAAATTGAAAAAAGATAGTAACTTAAGTATGCAGTACTTCAAATACTTTATCTTTTAAACATTGCTTATTTGCACCTAGTGTAAGGAATGAAATGAATATCTTAAAATTGTATATTTGCAATGAACCAAAATTAGTGATAGTCAAAAAAAAAAAAGTAGTATCAATTGTATTCCCTTGTACTTCAATTAAACTAGATTTGGCATTTTCTTCATTTACACATGGATATGTTTAAAAGAGTGTAAATCTATCGATTTTCTTAAAAGGATATTGTATCAACATTTAAAAGATTGAGCTAAATGAATTCTTGTGCAGTGCTGTATTTATACTGAAGCAGTGTCTGTACTTGTAATTTTTTTGGCTACTATTAATTGTGATGCATAATTTGAATGTTATGAGTTCTAAATCTTAACTGAGAATAATCAGGTGAGTACATCTTAAATAATACTATTTAATTTAAAGTTTGTCTGTATAATATAATCTGTATATTTGAAAATTTTAAATACAATACTGTTAGTTTTAAATACCATGCTGTTAGTATAAACTTCAGAGATTTGAATGTGTTTTCTTTCAGATGGGAAACACATCAATGTGATAACTATTTTAAAAGCTTTTATTAAATGTATTTAATTGAAAGAAGGGCATCACATAAAGTTCTGTGTATCATTTTATCAGAAACTTTTTTTTATGTCAAAATAAATAGCTTTTGGAAGGTTAGATTACTGAATACAACGATATTTTAACATTTAGCTAAACTTTGTTTTAAATATATTTTACTTCATATCCTCCATATTCGTAATATTTTTCATCATCTGTATTCTCTACTAATTAATTTTAAAAAATGTGGCATTTTGCTAAAAGAAAAGAAAAATAAAGCTTCCGGTAATTTAACATAGTGAATTACAAATATTTCAAATAAAGTTGAACATAGAATTATGAAAATATTTGTAAGTATTCTATCCACAAATTTAAAATCATTTGATTCATTTTTCTTTTGTTGCGTATCCAGGCATTACTCGTTTTTATTATATTTCTTTTATCAGTTCCGAAGTTTCCATGTTTGTTTACATTTGATGTCGCGCTGGCGATGACTTTGGGCTGTCTGATTGGCTTACTGAGAGCATTCGCTTAAAAGCTTCCGAGGTTTGCCGAACATTCCCTCGTCGGAGAGTGGTGCTCGGATCGGAGAGCTAACGGGCCATTTGAATGCCGATGTGCTAACAGTTAGCAAAATTGAGGTTTGCTAAAGAGCTAACTAACCAACTAGCTAAAGAGCTAAAACGTTACATTGAATTCGGCCCTACATATAAATTAACTAAATATGTTTTATTTGATTGTTACAATACAATTAAAATCGGCATCATGTAAACAAAAATTACTTTTTTACGCCAGGAGCACAAGAGTTGCACACTTTTTTCAAGCACTCTAGGCAACACGGATTTTCGCATTTTATACATTGATATGCAGTTTGCCTCCGTTTTTTGATAAGGACAATATTGGCACGTTTTTCTCGTGGGAAGCTTATAAGAAATTTGAGAGGTGCTATGTGTTTCTTCAGGTTCTCTAAGATTGTCTCGTGCTATTTTTTTTTAGGTCATCCGGAAGGTTTGGGATGGACAACCGACATTGCACTTGTTTTTCTAACAAACTTTTTCCTAATGAATTTATAAAGTCAAAACGTGTCATTACAGGCATCTCATCATAGCTGGCATAGATAATGCCAAAATTTACAAGACTAACCGCTGTCATATTGTAAAATATTGTCAGGGGCAACCGTCTCAACCTTCTAATCGGTGACTAGTTTGCGATAATTTTGTCTAAATTATCCACTCCTGATTTTGTTGAATTGTAAAAACTTATTATTTCTGGTTTATTACTGGATTGGTCGGTAAATTTTGAGTTATGCAAGGAGAATATCAAATTGACGGCTTTATTTTGTGTTGTCATTGAAGACAAAACAAAATAGTAGGAGACTACATTTTAATTGACTGGTTAGGAAAGAAAACTGTTCGCACATATGTTGCCCAAGTACTCGTTATTGAAGATGATGATATCAAAGTTCTCTGTATGCATAAACAGGATACTCTAGGACTAATTTATGCATTTCCTTACAAAGAAGACAAGTGTTGGATCACAAAAACTCAAATTAAGCAAAAGCTGAAAAGAACCATCAATAGTAACTGATGGTTCAAACACTAGAATTAGAAGCCGGTTTGAATTTGAAAAACGTATATGTGCTGAGTAATGTATGAAAATCAAGTCAGTTTCAATGTTATTCATAAAATGTGATCTTTTGTAAGTTAATTATAATAAATTTGTATTTGATATTTCAAGCCATTCTTAACAGAACTTTTGTCATTCCGTTACCAAATGATTTCATTAAGTCTAATTAATTTTATAATATTAATTATTATTTTGATGTTGAAAAATGACTGAAACTTTTAGTACTGAATCAGGTCTTGCTGCTGACATTATTTTTTTGTTTTGTTACTGCAACAGTTGGCTGAATTTTTATTTGTTATTCAATGTTTTTATTTGTTATGTCCAAAATATATCATTCCGTTACCACAAAAAAGTGCTATTTTTTAAATATAGATAATGTGTAATTTTAAATTATCTGCATTTTTCATTTTAAGTCATTAAGATGTTTATAGTTTGCCCTATTTTCTTTTTTTATTTTAATATTTAAGTTAGTAGAATCTGCGATATATGTTGTGAATGCTTGTCCAAATGTCATTCTGTTACTCATGGGAGGTCCCTTATATCATGTTAAAAGTTTTAAGAAACTCGTGTGTTGAACTATGAACATGCTTAACAGGAATTATAGTAAAAATTATGTCCTCTATTTTGCTTTTCTATTGTTATTTAACCAATCAATGTCAGATTATAAGAGAATTAATATCCCTGTGTAAATTTTCTTTCAATAAGGCAAGCTTTCGTTTTTTTGCTCTTGAAAATTTTGTATCTAGTAAAAGCTTACAAATAATTAATATATTGATTACATTTCCCTGTTGCTGTAGTAGTTTGAAATACATAATATTTAGATTGTATGTTGTTGTTATATATGGCAATTTTTTTTTAAAAACTAAATCCATACAAATTATATACTGCTGATACTGCTGGCCATTCATTTAAGGGGGTACCGTATGGGTAGCTAGCATTACCCCCATTTGTATGCAATATCAGTTTTCTTGATCTTATTTAAAGAGAACAATGAACATTTTACACATTTTTTAATTTATATATTTCAACATACATGAACACAGATTTCTATATTTTCTGTTTTTAATATCTAAAGAGAATAAATAAATTATTAAAAATTAATGTTAGTTAATTAATTAATATTTTATTATATCTTAATTCATTACATCTAGTTAAATTTACAGGTTTGAATAAAGGGGATAGATACTGCTTATTCCGCTGGCTTTCTCAACATGAAGTTAGTCGAATAATAGAAGTTAATTTGATTGAAAATTATTAGAGCTTTTCTTCTGTATCACTTGAAATGGATCATCTGGAGAGATGACCTCTGGATAAAAGTAATTGCAAGCAGAATCTTTCTTTAAAAAAAGAATTACAGATTTTTAAAGTTCTAATAAAAATTTATTATTTTTATTTACCTTCCCCAGCATTTAACCTAAATACTATGGACCCCCTTAGAAAGTCCATTACAAAAAGGAATTTTTCAATTATGCTTGTAATCCTGAAGAAGTTTTATCTTAACATTATTGTTCGACATACTAAATTTGAAATATCACTGTGATGAGTACATAAAACTAAAAATATGATAGTTCTACTTTTATTTAATTTATGTATGAATATATAAAAATACACTTTCAGATACTTACTTTCACACACACACACATATGAAAAATGTATTCATCTGTGTATACACACATGGATAAATTTGTTATATACAAATTTATTTTGTTTATTTAGACCTTTTTATTAATTTTGTATCTACCTATTAAATACAATTTATTTGCTAATTATTCAATTTCTTTTGGTCAGATTTAATTTAATATCAATTTTTCATCCTATTCTGTATAAATGCGCACTTATGTATAAAACTTAAATTAAACAAATGTGTAAAGAAAAAATAAATCGAATTGCTGTTTTTCTGCAGTCACTTGTATTCTTTTCCGAGACAGCACTTTACTGTTTCCATAGTAACGATATAGAAATTACAGAAAAATAAAGCAATGTTATTGGCTTATCGATAATCGTTATCAGAAAAATCGTAGTAGCTAGTGGGCGATGCTTATCCAGAATTCGAACGGTAAAAGCTTTCTCACTGCGTACGGAAAAGGTGGCTGAGACTACCGATTTTGCTCGCATCCGAGAACAGCGTACGAGGTGAACTGCATCTCGGACGGGGAAAATCTCGGATGCGAACTCTTTTCGTACGGGCTGAGACTAGGCCCGAATATCTTGATTAGCTCTTTCGAAACTACCCAGGCTTTCTGAATGGCGAGTTTTCCCATGGACGATCTTCAGTGCTGGCCGAAACTCCTTCAAACTGGTCACCACGTTATTGGCAAATTCCCTATCATTGTCAGACTGTGATATAGATGGCGCCCCAAGCAACGAGAATATGTCCACTAGGCTACCTCTTCAGTAGTAGGCTACCTCTAGAGTTGTAGGCTACCTCTTCAGCTCTTTTTGACGTCAGGGCCTTCAGAATCACAAATTTTGTGAGATGATCTTAGTGCACGATAGTAAATTTGTATTCTCTATCTGGCTGAGACTGAACATCAATAAGATCTACCTGACAAAGGGAATTAAATTCGGAAAAAATCATAGGTTTCACAATAATGCCCTTTTAAATACTTTTTTTTTCTGTCAGGTTTCATAACGGCGGATGTACAGTTGAATATCATTACGTGTAACGTTTTTGTATTTGGTTGAAAGTTCTTTCAACATTCTATCACGTCCTCCGTGTCCAATAGCCAAATAAGTTTCATTAAGTACGTGAAATAACTCAGTTTCCGTGACGTAATACTGTATTGTACAGACGCCTTCTTTAACAGGATAAATGAGTTAATTTTGTTTTCCACAAACATCACATCATAGCGATACAGCAACCAATAGTCCCATGGTTCCTTCTTAGTAGTCATTTTGGCTTTTTTTACATCATTTATTAACTTCTGGTAAGTAGTTTCGGTTAAGAACAAACTGTTTTTGCATTGACTCGAAACTTAGTTCATCTGCGAATCGTCGTTGCATGTCTATTGACTGTGACTCCTTCTCCAATACTATATCTTGCTCTGACCTTTTCATGCATCACAGTATAAAAATAATTTTTTGTTGAACAAATTTAAGGAAAATCGTGTATTTTGACACACCCGAACAAAGCGCAAATTGCAAATGGCTAGTTCTGAGCCTGAGCGGAGGATTAAAAGCCACGTGCTTTGCCAAGTGATATTTGAAAGGAATCCGAGATGTATTTCATACTTTGCCGGTATGTCATTTGGCATTCTATAGAATTCCTACGAAATGTGCGAAAACTTAACCGTTTCATACATTGCCGATCAGTTTTCGGCATTCTATAAAATGACTTCTATAGAATGCCGGATTTTAAACTTTGCCGGTAACATATATATATAAAGTTATATTTATGCGCACACACACACAAACACACACACACATATATATATATATATATATATATATATATATGTATATAAGTAGGATGAAATATCCACCAGAGGGCGCAGTAGGCAACGTCATAGTTTTTCGTCTACGCATCTGGACATTCGGCGAGTGGAACCTGGCGTATGAGACACAGCAGGCTGCATACAATTGTTAGGATTAAAGAACTATATCAGTGTTCACGAATTTATATTTCTGTCATATTGTGTTTTACTGTGATGTGCCGACATATCCAACTTTAAATAAATCTACATCGGTTAATCAACGTTTAGTTATTGAAATACCCCTGGACGACACTTTCAAACTTTTTTCTACTCCCGGATCTCACAGTGGGGGTCTGGCGATAAACTCTTGGAATTTTATGCCTTCGTGGATATTATTTATTTCGATTTTATACTGGGACTGGCTCCGGCTCAAGTGAAAACAGTAGGCGAACTTTTATTTGTATTTACCAGCTAGCGAATGATTGATATATGATTGATACAAAATGTGTAAAAATTCAAAGAAAGAAGATTTAATCAATTTATTAACTGAAATTGAGGAAACACCACTTGCTGGGTTGACAGTGGTGCAGTTGAAGAGTAGAATTGAAGGATGTAAAGCGTTTAAAGATGACCGCAAACATGTTACAAACTTACCAACGTCCATAATTGAGGATAGACAATCGAAAACGAAATTAGAGAGAGAGAAGAGCAGTTAGCTCTAGAAAATCAAAAAATTGAATTGGAGAAAATTAAACTCGCCCAATTAGAAAAAAATGAATTGGAGAAAATTAAACTTGCCCAATTAGAAAAACAGGTAGAATTAGAGAAAGTTAGGAGTCAAAGGGCAGATCGAAAGGAATTCGCTGGTTCGAGAAGTGACACAGTGTCTAGTTCATGTAACCTAGAAAAATTGATTCACAGTATGCGTACTTTAACAATTGCTATTCCAGAAAAACCAGAAAACTTTAATTTGTTTTTTCAAACTTTAGAAAGGGCCTTTAAAACTAAAAACGTACCAGAAGAGTATATAGCGGAAATTTTGATCAACCATCTCAGTGATAAAGAGAAAAACATCTTATTTTACATAAGTTAAGACGATATTAAATGTTACGATACCGTTAAGTCATTAGTATGCAAAGAATTCCAACCTACCGCGCAAGAATGCCTAAGTAACTTTCGGAAGGCTAGAAGGGAAATCAATGAAACGCATACGCAATTCGCGTCAAGATTGTCGGAAATTTTCAATACTATTGTAGTTTGCGTGAAGTTAATGATTTTGAAGCGTTGTGTCAACTAATCGTATCCGATAAGCTTTTTCAAACTTTGGACAAAGAAGTTTCATCATACATCAATGTAAAGTTGGGTGAAACGTGGATGAAACCAAAGGATTTAGGAAAAGAAATTGATATACACTTTGTAAATCGAGGTATATCTTTTAGTGAAGTAAGTTTTCAGACGCAGGAAAACACTAATAAATTTCAGAAATTTCCGAAAGAGGCTAAATACACTCCACCCCTATGAGAAACAACTGAATTAAATACAGATATCCGTCCAAAGAATGCGGCACGTGAGGAAGTTTTAACCATCTGGCAAAATATTGTACTAATCGAATCAAAAACCAAACCGAAAGACAATCTATTCCCTCAAAACAAAAGGAAAAACTGAAAATAAATTGGTAGCTAAAGTTAAAATGCCCTATTCACAGTCGCTTGAACGTGTGACTGTTAACATTTATGAAAACGTAATTAAAGCATTAATTGATTCAGTAAGTGAAATTTTTGTTTTAAATCCAAAATACATCCCTAACGTCTCAATCAAGTGTGACGGGGAAATTGAACTAATTTCAGCCTTTGGAGAAAAAATAATTGCTGATACCGCGACTATTTCTGTCTGGCTAGAAGATTCAAAGAGACCTTCGAACGTAAATTGCGCTGTCACAGATGAATTGCACGTACCATTTATTATTCCTCCTAAAGTTTTACATGCATTAAAAGAAACAATCTATAAACATCCGGTATCAGTCGGACAAAGTGATGACTCTGTGGTTCACATTTCTGATCGTGAGGTTTTTCGTTGCCCTGAAAGGAGTAATCAAGAAATACGAACGGGATTAAGCGATATGCAGAGATGTTTTGAAAACGAAAGCGAGAAAGGATTGGAATCTTTTTTAGTTAATTTATTGCTGACTGAGGACTGTCCTTATGATTTGAGCCATATTTCAAACGCGGAGATAAAAGATGAATTAAATAAGTTAATTTCCGATGACAACCCGATTAAAACAGAGACAACAAATTTAAAAATGAGAATAATTTTAACGGACGAGGAACCAATTTCGATTCGTAATAGGCGTCTACCACTCATAGAAAAAAGAGAAGTTGAAAGCCAAATTAACGAGTGGTTGAAACAAGGTATTATAAAAGAAAGCGTATCAAATTATTCATCACCAGTTGTAATTTGTAGAAAGAAAGATGGGACAATGCGCCTATGTGTTGACTACCGTCAATTAAACAAAAAAAGATTAAAGCTAAATACCCTCTGCAAAATTTAGAAGAGGTTATAGATAAATTAGAGAAGGGTAAGATTTTCACTACTTTTGATCTTAAAAATGCCTTTTTTCACGTTGACATCGATGAAAATAGCCAAAAATACACGTCATTTGTTACAGAAAGCGGACAATACGAATTTTTGAAAATCCATTTTCGATTAGCTAACAGTCCCGCGGTTTTCCAGAGATATATAAATCATATTTTTAGAGATTTTTTAAGGGATGGTACTTTGATTATATACTTAGACGATATTATTATTCCCTATGAGGATGAAATTGAAGGTTTAGAAAAATTAGTACGGGTTCTAAATACAGCAGCTAAATACGGCCTTGAGCTTAATTTAAAGAAATGCAAGTTTATGAAAAAGAAGATTGATTTTTTACAACATATTATTGAACAGGGTACTATTCGACCCTCTAAAGAAAAAACTATAGCCGTCCAAAATTTTCCCCAACCTAAGAATATTAAAGAAGTTCAAAGTTTTCTCGGACTTATCGGATTTTTCAGAAAAATTATCTCACACTATGCTACGATAGCGAGGCCTTTAAGTGACTTTCTGTGTGCCTCAACACCTTTTAAGTTTAATGATGAACAAAAACAAACCTTTCAGAAACTCAAGGAACTTTTATGTAACGAACCCATTTTACACCTATTTAAACCGGGGAGAAGCATAGAACTCAATACGGATGCCTCTAATTTAGGATTTGGAGCAAGTTTGCTACAAAAGGACGATGATGATAATTATCACCCGATTCATTATTTGAGTCGCAAAACCTCATTACAAGAGGAGAAGCTGTGTAGTTACGAATTAGAAGGCTGTTGTAGAGGCTCTTAAAAAATTCAGACACTACTTGTACAAAATTCAAAATTTATACTGATTGTTCAGCTTTTGTGGAAACAATGAATAAGAAAGAAACAGCACCTAAAGTGGCGCGATGGTCTCTTTTCCTACAACAATACAATTACGAAATCAAACACCGCCCTGGTGAACGTATGAGACATGTCGATTTACTTAGCAGACATCCAGTTATGAGTGTCACATGCGAAGGTATAACACCTAAAATAAGATGACAAGTATATAGAAACCATTAAAAATTATTGGAAGATGGTAAGACAATAGATTATGTTTTGAAGAAAAATGTGCTATATAAAATTGTAAACAATTCTGAAGTCTTGGTAGTACAGCAAATGATGCAGACTGAGGTTGTTAGAAATGCTCATCAGTTAGGACATTTTGGAATGGCCAAAACTGAGGATGTAGTTAAACGCGATTTTTATTTTCCTAACCTTAAAAACTGTGTTGAAAACGTCATAAATAACTGTGTTAAATGTATCTTAGTAAATAAGAAAGCAGGAAAAGCAGAAGGTTTGTTAAATCCGATTCCTAAAGAAGACATGCCTTTGTCTACTTACCATGTTGATTTTATTGGTCCTCTTCCGACCACAAACAAAAATTACAATCACATCTTTAGCGTGATAGATGCTTTCACAAAGTTTGCGTGGTTATATCCCGTAAAGACTATATCCACCCAAGATGCCATAGCGAGGTTAAAACAACAGCGATTTCTGATCGTGGTGGAGCATTTAATCCTAAAGAATTTCAAAACTATTGTGAGTGTGAAAATATTGGACACATCAAAGTTACCACGGGAGTTCTACGAGGAAACGGAAACGTAAAGAGATTACATGCAACGTTGATCCCAATTCTATCCAAATTATCATTAGACGATCCAACCAAGTGGTACAAACATGTAGAGATATTATATTGCAAAGAACGATCAACTCAACAGTATCGAGAAGCACAAGAAAGACACCATTCGAATTGTTAACAGGACTCAAGATGAGAAGCAGAGAGGAATCCAGAATTTTAGATATTTTAGAAGAAGAAAGAATCCACTTTATGATGAACAATCTTAAAGAGATCCTCGAGGAGGCGAAGAAGAACATTTTAAAGATCAAGAAGAATACCGAAGAGGATTTGACAAGAAAAGGGAAAAAATCCCATGCGTATAAATATTACATCCGTGGTTGAGTGGTAGAAGGTGCATGAAGAAAAACATCAATCTTCTAAAATCTACATTATTTATTTCTACATATATACAATTTTATTCAAAGAATTATTAAAGATGAGAGCTTACATACGCTCAAACTTTCCTATTTGCCTGCCACGAGAGTACTAGACAAAACATAGTAAATATTAAACTTACATTGACATGCAATGCCATCTAGGGGAGAAAAATAACAAATTTCCAAACACTCCCCACCTGATAATTTGCTAAAATTATCACAAAGAAAAACATAAAATTATATGACATTCATATTCATAACAATGAAAACAAATATTATGAGAATTCAAACTAAGAGTTGAAATTAAAAGTAACTTAGCAATTATAATAGATAATCTAATATTAAAAAAAGAAAGAGAAAGAAATTAAAATAGCAAAAAGTTTTTTTTTTCTTTTCAGTTCGGCAGTTCCAGAGGATACAAAAGTTGAATAGGTCTTCTAAGTTCAGTGTCTTTAGTTTTTACCTTGCATGACCTAACGAGTCCATCACGACCCTGAAAGACCTCGGTAACGCGACCTAGGTCCCATAAAAACTTTGATTTGTTTGTACCCTCAATGAGTACAACCTCGCCTTCCTTGAAATTTTCTTTAGAGGTTGAAGTGTTGAACACATGGAAATTCTTTAAATTTAACAAATATTGTGTTTTCCACTTTGTCCAAAGCTGCTGTAGGAGTTTTGTTTGGTATATCTTGCGTTTAACCAAGGAAACTCTGGACGAATTAGTATTGAAAAGTTCAGCAAAATTTAAAGGATATTTTATGTTGTGTCCCACCAACAAAAAATGAGCTGGTGTCAGAGGTTCAGGCTCATTGGCGTCGTTATAGATGTAGGTTAGGGGTCTCTGATTGAGAACATTTTCGATCTCAGCCAAAATTGTTGTTAGCTCTTCAAAGGTTAATTGAGATCGTCCGAGGATTTTTCTCAAAGGTTCTTTAATTGTTCTCATCAATCGCTCGTAAAAACCTCCCCACCATGGGGCGAGTTCTACGATAAATTTCCATGCAATTCTTTCCGAAGAAATGAAGTCTTGAAGACTTTTATCTTTAACAATTTTATCAAAATAATCGAAATCTTTATTAGCGCACTTAAAAGTTTTGGCATTATCGGAATAAATTATGCGACAGTTTCCTCGCCTTGACAAAAAACGTCTTAGAGCTAATATGAACTTACTTGTTGACAAGTCAGAGACAAGCTCAAGATGTACTGCTCGTGTTACAGCACACGTGAAGAGAGCAATGTAACTTTTCACGACGTCTTTTCCTTCCTTCACATAAACAGGACCAGTAAAGTCAATTCCAGAAGTATAAAAGGCGGGAGTTTCATTCAATCTATCTTTTGGAATCTGTCCGGTAAGTTGACTTGCAGGTTTCGCTGAATATCTTCTACAGATTAGACAGTTATGGATGACCTTTTTTACTAACTGCCTTCCTTTAATTATCCAGAAATTTTGACGTATTTTTGATAGTGTCGCAGCAACCCCAGCATGAAGCATTTTATTGTGAACATGTAACACTATTAATTCAGTCCATCGGGAATCTTTTGGCAGTAGAATAGGGTGTTTTTCACCTAAAGTAAATTCTGCCTCGTTCATTCTTCCCTTTATTCTAATCAAATTATTTTCATCCAGGAATGGGGCCAAGGAAAAAATGTTAGAGTCTGAGGAAATAGGTTTTTTAGATTCCAGAGATTTAATTTCCTTTGAAAAATATTCACTTTGGATTTTCCGGATAAAATACTGTTCGGCTTCTTCGAGTTCATGAGCAGAAAGAGGACCGCTTTCAGATGTTACTTTTCTCGCTCTAGCTGCAAATCGTTTTATCCATGCAAAAATTCTCAGACATTTTAAAAAACTACTGTATTTTGTCAAATCTAGAATTGGTTCAGTCAAGGCTACAGTATTCACTGCTACAGTTCGAAGCTCCTTCGAAATTAGCTCTTCATTACAATTGTCATCAGGTCGGTTGGAGGAGCTTTCACCAGGCCACAGGTGAACCGGTTGAGACAACCAAGGAGGGCCTGTCCACCACAAAGAACTCGAAAGGATCATTTTTGCAGATTCTCCTCTAGTAGTAAGGTCAGCAGGATTTTCCGATCCACTGCAAAAATTCCAACACTCAGGTAGAGAGAGTGCTTGTACCTGAGCCACCCGATTTGCCACAAAAGGTTTCCAAACTTTAGACGAACCTTTCACCAAGTGGAGCACTATTTTGGAGTCACTCCAAAAAAATATTTTTTGAGTGAAGGCTGGAAAGATTTTCTGAATATATTTACCTAGACGAGCACCTACGAGTGCTGCCATCAACTCTAATCTTGCTAAAGTTAAAGTTTTTAGAGGAGCAACTTTACTTTTCGAAATCACAAAACTAATTTTAATTTTTCCTTCCGTCGTAAAGTATCGGAGGTATACCACAGCCCCATAAGCCTTAGGGCTAGCGTCCACAAAAATATGTAGAGAAACTTCACTAACGTCTTCTGTTGAAAAAAGTTTACGTTGAATGTTGAAATTTTCCAGTTCAACAAGTTCAGAACACCATGTTCCCCACTTCTTTTCTAAGTCGTTTGGCAAGTTTTCGTCCCAATTTAGACCTCTTTGCCACATTTCTTGCATGAGAATTTTAACTCTTATTACAAAAGGACTAATTAGTCCGCAAGGATAAAATATTTTAGAAATCATGCTTAGCACATGTCGCTTGGTGATTCCAAATTCCAGGGGATCCCTAACATCCTTTAAATCTAACTTAATTTCATCCTTAATATGATCCCACTTTAATCCCAAGAACCCTTCGCCAAGTCCAAAATCCATATTTTCCTCATACCCGTTTTCACGCCAAAGTTTATTTAGTTCCTCACAGTTAGTTTTTAATTTCCTCAATTTGAATCCAGCGACGCGCAATATTTCTATTGCCAAAGATGTTAACTTATAGGCATCCTGAGCATTTTTAGCTCCATCGTACAAATCATCGACATACAGAGAATTTAACATTTCATAACAATCAGGATAATCATCTTTAAATTTCCTAATGTGAAATTTCAAAACACAAGCTAGCGCGAACGGAGACGTCGTTAATCCGAATGGTAAACGATTAAGTTGAAGTGTTTGTACCGAATAATTCGGGTCGTCCGAAAACCACAAAAATTTTAGATACTTTCTATCCTCTTCCGCAATTTCTATCATAAGGAAAGCTTTTTCTAGATCTCCGCAAAACGCAACTTAATTTTCCCGAAATTTAAGTATTACATCTAATAAATTTGGATAAAGGTTAACTCCAGATTCAAGTGAATCATTCAAAGAATTTTTATTGTCATTTGCTTTAGAGCTGCAATCATAAACCATACGAACGCGAGTAGTCTGTTTATCCTGTCTTACAACTTCCCTGTGAGGCATGTAGTAACCTGAGTTTAAATCCTCATCAATACATTTTTCCACAATATTACATTCCAATTGATCCGATACAATTTCTTTATATTGGTCAGAAATTTCAAGATTTTTATCCAATTTAATTTTTAATGAATTAAAGCGTCTGCTCGCCACCTCATAATTAGAGTCCAATTCGGGAGGTGGTCCCACATTATCTTTCCACATTAATTTACAAACATAGCGCTCTCCGTTAAATTTTAAAGAATCTTCAAAATTTTTGATTAATTGATTTTCCTTTTCCGATAAATTTTTAGTCTCATTCGGAAATTCTTCAATTTCCCAGAACATTCGCAAATCATTTGAAATCGCATTATTCACAATAATCATGTTCTCAGAACAACTACTTTCGTTTTTGTCTGCTCCAGTAATTAACCAACCGAATGCACTATTCAAAGCTGATAAATGTTTATTAATAGGAATCTTTTCCTGATAAATTAGTTCCCAGCAAACATCTGCCCCTAAAAGAATATCTATATTATTTGAGCTAGCGGAATCATCAGCTAACCGCAAATTCCTTTTCAGCATTAAGTCTTTTATTTTTTCGTCTGGGTATTTAACGGTAGCACCTGTAATAGTCCTAGACACAAATAATTCCTGATTTTTTCGAAAAGGAGAATTTGTACTTTCGAGTGTTAATTCAACAACTCGATAAACTTTATCTGTTGGGCTTTTCATTCCGAAAGAATAGACTGACAAAACTTCATTCCGAATAGTTTTTAAATTTAATTTATTCGCTAAATTTTCACTTATAAAAGAGCGCGAACTTCCACTATCAAACATTAATCTTGATAAGCAAGATTTATTTTCCGATTTAGCTAAGACAGTGCAAGTTTGCAAATAAACATTTTTAGAACAGTTCGTATTAAGATTACATTGAGAAACAGAACTTATAACTTCAGAAGTAGAGCTTGTACTTTCATTTTCGGTTTCATTAGAATTTAAGCTACGCGAATTATTACAATTTTCCTTACTACGCTCTACCGGACCATTAGAAGGTTTACCATTTTTCCTACAAACTGATTTATGGTGAAATTTTGAAAAACATATTTCACACGAAATACCTAATCGACAGCTTCCGCTGGTATGTTTGGGCTTGAAACACGCCCAGCATCGTCCTTCAGACTTAAGTTTACTAATTTTTTGTTCTACATCAAATTTCCTACAATTTATGGATTCGTGGTTTAATTTGCAAAATATGCATGTATTTTTTACTGGTGCAAGTAATGTTGCAGCGGTTGAAAAATGTTTAGGTTTCGAATAATTTTTATGATACGTTTGTCCCGTTTGATAACTTTGAAAAGAGGTGCGTTTAGATTCGCAAACCTTGGAAGAATTCATTACAGTTTCACAAATTTCCCTTGATTCGACTTCATTTCTCAAAAAAGTCATAATATCCGAAGTTTCACAGTTCTTTTCCTTATTTCGTTTTCGGTGAAATTCCAAAACTAAATCTTGGGGTAACAATTTTAAGAGTAGGGTATTTAATAGATGACCATACGATCCTTCGGTTACATTTAGTGCGCGTAAATTTCTTATGTTTACCTCTATCTCATCATACAATTTGCGCAATCCTTTTACATAAGAGGAATTTCTTACCGGTTCTAAGTTAAGTAATTTGGAGATATACAAATTAATATTATAATCAGTACGACCATAACGCTGCTTTAAAAGTTCAAGGCAAGAATCGTAGTTCTTTTCATTTAATTCGAATCCAGCAACCACATTATAGGCGGGGGGAGAAAGCAAGGACTTTAAATACTGAAATTTTTCAATTTTAGTTAGGGAATCGTTCGATCCTATTGCGCTATCGAAGCAGTTAAGGAATTCCATGAAATTAGAATCACCAGAAAAACGCGGAATTTCTAATTTAGGCAATTTTAATGCCGTAAAATTATGCTCAGTAACATTTGAGGTGTTATTACTTCCATGGGAACTTTGATCGTCCCTTTTATTCATTTCTTTAATTTTATTTTTGAGTTTAATTTTAGTCGTAATAATTTTTTCATCATATTCTTCCGATTGAGCAATTTCGGTTTTAAATTTAACTGGATCCGATATGAGATCTTCAATTTCTAAATTATACTCCTTAAGTATTTTTTCTTTCGTTTCTAACAACTCAATTAATTCTGTTAGATTTTCAACAGTTTCATCTTCATAATTCAAAGTTTGAATCTTTTTTATCAACTTCGTTATATTAGCTCTTACTGTGCTTCTTTTTTCTATGATTTTTGCAATCTTATCCATATTCAATATTATAAAAGACCTTACCTTTAATTAAGGTATCCGTAATAGTAAGAACAGCTAATCCGAAGAAAAATTCTTATTTCCACTCAGCATCCAAACGCTGAAAGAATCCGTTGAGCCATTTTTTTAAGCACAGCAGGTGTCCATTCCAATCAAAAAAAATTCAGTTCCAGTTCACAGCCGATATGCACCATATTACATCCGTGGTTGAGTGGTAGAAGGTGCATGAAGAAAAACATCAATCTTCTAAAATCTACATTATTTATTTCTACATATATACAATTTTATTCAAAGAATTATTAAAGATGAGAGCTTACATACGCTCAAACTTTCCTATTTGCCTGCCACGAGAGTACTAGACAAAACATAGTAAATATTAAACTTACATTGACATGCAATGCCATCTAGGGGAGAAAAATAACAAATTTCCAAACAATAAAGAAGGAGATCTTGTGGTTCTCCAACGTACTCAATACGGTAGTGGAATGAAGATAAGGCAAAAATTTCTCGGACCCTACGAAGTGATCCGTGTAATGCCCAAGGACAGATATGAAGTTAAGAAACTTGGAGAACATGAAGGTCCAAACCTGACCAAGACTTCAACTGATCTGTTAAATTCGTGGACCAACTAACCTGTCCACACACTTCTCTGTATATACTCTCTCTCTCTCCCTGTTTTATTCTTTTTTCAGATTTCTTCCCGTGCAGCGAGTAGACTGCAGGTCTGATGGCCGAGCGATGTAGGATGAAATAATATACCAGAGGGCGCAGTAAGGAACGCCATAGTTTTTCGTCTACGCATCTGGACATTCGGCGAGTGGAAGCTGGTGTATGCAGACACAACGGGCTGCATACAATTGTTAGGATTCAAGAACTATATCAGTGTTCACGAATTTATATTTCTGTCATATAGTGTTTTAATGTGATGTGCCGACATATCCAACTTTAAATAAATCTACGTCGGTAAATTAACGTTTAGTTATTGAAATACCCCTGGACGACACTTTCAAACTTGTTTCTTCTCCCGGATCTCATATATATATATATATATATTGTACCAAACCCGAGCGACGGTTAGATATTCCAAATAGTGAATTTCAAACACAGAAATAAATATGCCAGTTACCTTTAAGACAGAATTTTATATAACATTATATCTTCAGTACACTTTGTACAACTTGCAGAAATGTAGACATAAACGAACACAGAATCTTCACCGGAAGCTAAACAATTCCAGCACCTAAATATTCTTGGATGACAAAGAGGAATTTTAATACACAGTCAAATTATACAATAATTAATTAAACACAATATACGACCCTAATATTCACCCCTTCCTAGGACCTCGTCTTGCTATCCTAGTCTAAGAACCGTAGAACATCCACAAAGGAATCTCTTCTGCTAAAACTCAATGACTCGCATCAATCCAACTTTAGAACTAACTTTTTATTCCCGGTTCACAATCTATCTAGCAACCGAAACCCCGTGTTGCCACACAGCTCCAAGCAAACCACCTGCCAGCTAAAGACCGAAGAGCCGGATTTATTATTTACTCCATGGTAGACGCTGAACGTGCAAAACCATCTTTTTTGTTTATCGTGGACTCCAAAACATCGCTTGAGGGTAACAACACGCTAAGTTGGCCCCAAACTCGTAACATTGCCCCCTCCTCTAAAAGACTGAACGTCCCAGGCAGTCCTTACACTAACTACGGTCCTAAATACTACCACTATTTATACAACTTTACATAAATAAACATAAAACATATATCATTAAAAACTAAATAAAGAAACAAATAAAAATAACAGACGCAACATTAAAAAGATGGACAGCCTGGATCTACTTGGCAACAGCCTACGAGCCGTGGCCCGGGTATACTCAAATACTTCAGGACCCACTCACGTTCCATGCTAAGGAACGAGCCGGTCGTAATGTACGAACTTCGCTTTCCACTTCGCAGAATCTCGAATATACACAACGACGTCGTTAATTCCTTTGACGACGAATGAACCTCTCCAGCGGAACTGTAGCTTGGGAGATAGACCCTCCCGGCGAACGGGACTCCACAGCCAAACTTTGGTTCCTTCCTGGAACTGATAATTTGTCGCTGTCGCATCGTAACCCTTCTTCATTCTGTCACTTGCTACGTTGATCTTGCTTCGCCAAAGGAAGTCTTCTAGAATGCTGCTTGACCGGGGCGTGGTTCTCCGTGACAATTCGGTGTTGCGTCAAGTTCATGCGGCCCACATCTGTTGCACGGGCGAGCACGGCTTGTAATTCATCGATGAATTTTTCTGCCTCCATTCTTCGTTCATCAGACAATTCCGCACTCTTTAATCAATCTGAGGTCAAATTAGAGCGCTCGACGACTGGCAGGTCACGCTTTCTACTTTTTTAGTGATTGGGGTATAAGTTGGCAACATTTTATTCTTCTGGATTTTCTTGGCTTTATTGCTGACATTGGTAATCTTGACGGGAACCGTACCTTTCGACTGATCCACAAGAATTGCGGCAGCTAAAAGACCTCTTTGACTATTTTCTGACATGGAGGATATGGTGCTATCTTGCGTGGCTATGATTTGATTTGATTTGAAATCTATTATGAAGTTATTTCTGGTTAAAATGTCAAGCCCGAGAATCATCGGATCAAAAATATCGGCAACATATACCGTATGCCGATAACTATTATTTCCGACTGTTATGTTAAGTGCAATTTTTCCGTTCATCTTAATTTTGTCCCCGATCACGGTCTGTAAATAATGTTTGGCTGCGTGAAAATTAGCTTCTCGCCAAGCTCTTGAGCTTTATCCGTCCTGACGATGGTCACGTTAGCTCCTGTGTCGACTAACATGCTACACGGTTGACCATTTACGAACCCTTCAACAAACGGCCTGTTCTCTTCATGATGCATCGATGACACATTCAGTGAACTGTAAGAGAGCTTCTCCTCATCCAGCTGCCTTCGCCAATTCAGGTGGCCGGGGACTAATTTCCCTGGGCCTTGGCGCCTTGATTCATCAGCTTGGCGCGCTAAGCAATTCCTTTTGAGATGCCCCTCGCACCCGCAGGTACAACACTTCATTGGATTTCTTCTTGGCGGCATATTTGAATTCATCCCTGCTAAGGCGCTTTTCCATATCTTCAAGTTCGTTTTTCCATATCTTCAAGACGGGCGTTTAACGGGTCGTTTTTGGCAGCGGTCACCCCTCTCACTAGTTGACGACCACGGTGCGTCGCCCTGCGAGAGGACTCGTACTTCATTGCGTACACCAATGCGGTCTTCAAGGCTTTGATGTCCGCCATTCTAAGAGCCCGTTGACTCTCCAGATCGCGTATGGAGTCAACGAAGTACTTCAATGCCAGGTTATCCTTCACCTCTGTCGGACATTCCGTGAAAGCTAATTGAGCCAAACCCTCTATAGCCGAAGCGAGTTCCCGAAGTGTTTCTGTTGACGGGATTTCAGTTGTAAGTGGCTATAACTCTTTACGGCATTTCTTGCCAAAACGCATTTCGAGAGCACTCGACAAGGCCTCAAAATGTAATTGATTTTCTTCTGCGATGGTCTCCAGCACATCGGCAGCCTCGCCTCGGAGTGAAATGGCCAGTTGGCAAGCTTGCATTGCAATATCGCAGGCATTGGCAGTCGACGCCATATGAAACTGTGTTTTAAACACCTGCCAAGACGTTTTGACGTCGTAGGTAGACACTTTTACGGTCGGGAGGGACGATTTCGACACCGGGTACACTTCCTCAATGCTAGCGTCAGAGTAGCAAGGTACAGTAACTGGCACTAACTCTTCCGCGAACTTTTTATCTCAGCCGTTCATTTGCCTGCGGACGACCTCTCTAATTTTCTGTTCAACAACAGTCTCAACCGTAGCCTTGAGTTTCGATTCCATACTGCTGACGCGTTCTACAGTTTCAACCACCGCCTTGAGTTTCGACTCAATAGTGCCGACACGTTCTTCCATTTCGTGAAACTTTTCGCCCATGGTTATTTTTAACAGCTCTTCGCTCTCGCTAATTTCGCCAAGACCAGTTTCCAACTTCTTCTGGCTCTCGCCAATTTTTACTTCTAACTGATTGGCGAGCTGATTTTGCCTTTCGCCAATTTTTACTTCTGACTGATTGGCGAGCTAATTCTGGCTTTCGCCAATTTTTACTTCTAACTGATTGGCGAACAAATTCTGGCTTTCGCCAATTTTTAATTCTAATTGATTGACGAGCTGGTTCTGGCTTTCGCCAAATTTTACTTCTAACTGATTGGCGAGCTGATTCTTGCTCTCACAAATTTCTACTTTTAACTGATTGGCGATCTGGTTCTGGCTTTCGCCAAGTTTCGCCATCGAATCTAATAGTAGTTTAAACTGTTCCTTCCTTTTTCGGGTAACTGGCATTCACTTAAAATATCCCACTTCTGGACACCAAAAATTGTATCAAATCCGAGCGACGGGTAGATATACTAAATAGTGAATTTCAAACACAGAAATAAATACGCCAGTTACCGCTAATTGAATGAGACAGAATTTTACATAACATTATATCTTCAGTACATTTTTTACAACTTGCAGAAATGTAGACATAAACGGACACAGAATCTTCACTGGAAGCTAAGCAATTCCAGCACATAAGTACTCTTCGATGACAAGGAGGAATTTCAATACACTGTCAAATTATACAATAATTAATTAAACACAATATACGACCTTAATATTCACCCCTTCCTAGGACCTCGTCTTGCTATCCTAGTCTAAGAACCGTAGAACATCCACAAAGGAATCTCTTCTGCTAAAACTCAATGACTCGCATCAATCCAACTTTAGAACTAACTTTTTATTCCCGGTTCACAATCTATCTAGCAACCGAAACCCCGTGTTGCCACACAGCTCCAACCAAACCACCTGCCAGCTAAAGACCCAAGAGCCGGATTTATTATTTACTCCATGGTAGACGCTGAACGTGCAAAACCATCGTTTTTGTTTATCGTGGACTCCAAAACATCGCGTGCTGGCGACAATACGCTAAGTTGGCCCCAAACTCGTATCTATACACACACACACACACACACACACACACATATATATATATATGTGTGTGTGTGTGTGTATAAATATAACTTTGGTAGCTGTGCAATGGAGATTTATTCTATACTAATAAATTTTACAGGACTTTTTATAAGTAGTGTCCCATAAGTAAGTTTATTGATTATCTTTAAAATTAGATGTTACATGTTGAAATGTTGCATCCACAAGAAATTTGAAAACACTAAGAACCATTCTAAATTCAATCAATCATATATAGTAATCCCTACAAAAGAATTACTATTGAAAAAAGTAGAATATGTTGGATATGTTTTGAAAAGGTTCAATTAAATTCTGACAATCTCCAAAATATTAGAAAAGTTGTATGAGCAATATTTTGCAACAAGTATTCAAGAGATTAAAATATTTATCACCAATGTTGCACCAAAGGTGCTAAATCCTTATGTCAATATCAGAAATTGGACTAACGAGAAATTTGTGTATAAAAATACATTGCCGCCAGCGTTTATAGAAGCAGTTCGAAATATTTTCAGAAACTTATCTTCACTTGAGCTACTAAAGAGTTGTCTATGCAGAATACAAAACCTGAACAAATCATTGAATTTAATGATTTGTCAATTTTGGCATTAAACATCAGGTGCGGATCGAATTAACAAACAGTTTGGAGGTTCAGGTTAAAAATAAAGTAAAACTTGCAAAAGTGAAAGCCCATTTAGTAGCAGAAGAGGAATGTGCTCCATATACATTAGGCACCCATAATTTGATTGTAGCACCATTCATCTCTTTATATTTATAACAGATGATTTTTATTAAACACTCATTGCTACACACATCCATGCCAGCAATGGGACTCAAACCCACATGATCTGATTCGAATGCCAGCGCCCTAGCCATCACGGGGCTCTATACCTATTATAACACACCTAATTAGAGAAAATCACAACTACATCTTCCTAAACAAAGAAATAGAAATCCAAAAGATAATCCGTCCTTCCCGAAGGTATGCGGATGATTTTGAGAGACGACAAATTTCGCAATGGCAATCAGCTTGACTAGGATTATACAATACAAATAAATACATGCAATGTTACACAATTATAAAACCGAAACAAACAAACAACAAAATCATCAATGACCCAAAAAAGGGTAATGAAAGTCCATAAGGTCTTTCATCACAGCCAAAATGAATTTTCTACAATAGTAGTCATTATAGAATTTATGTGGTGACCATTCAGTAATTTCCCTCAGTAAACTCGACCGCAAATCTCTCCATGTTACACAATTAAATAAACAATGTTCTATTGTCTGGACCTCTCCGCATGCACAGATGTCACTCTTCCCAAAAAATCTTCTTTGATATGAGCCCACGCTTCCATGTTGAGTGATAGCTTGATTTATATAGAAATTCGATATTAATCTTTCTAAGGAAACATGAGGGTAGATTTTATGAACCGGCCTCCCCAATTCACTATCGGCCCACCTTTCTTGCCAGACTTTCATTCCATATGCCTTAATCTTTGCCTTTACTTGTTGCTTGGTCATTTTGTAGGTACCTTCAATTATGTCCAGTTCCGTGGCTTCTTTAGCCGCAGTGTCAACTTCCTCATTCTGTCTGATCCCGATATGTGCTTTTATCCAGTGGAAATGCACGACCACACCATTATTTTTGATCTTGTGTTTCAATTCCTCAATAATCTCACCCTTATATTCTAAGGACCCAAGAGCCTGCAAAGCACTCCTGGAATCGCTAAAGATGTCAATTTCATTTAGACCTTTTTCCCTAGCATCGTCTATTGCCATGGAAATGGCCATAACCTCAGCACTGTATGATGTTGCGTTATCAGGGTTTCTTCTCAGTTTAGTATCGATCTTCTGACTCTCATGATACCTAATAAAGGCTGACCCAACTTTTCCGTTAATCTTGGAACCATCCGTAAAATATGTATTCTTCGCAAAGGGTTCTAGTCTATAAGACCAATTAAAGCTCATTATATCCTTTATTTTTCTGAGATTCCTGGATTTTAATTCACAAGTTTGGCTATTGAAGGATTCATTCCCCAACCAAATCTCGTCACCCTCATTATAGATCTTATACCACATCTTATCCATTTTCGCTTTTAAATCAAGGGGTAAACATCCCGCCAATATAGCTAGAGCCTCTGTCGATACGGTGCGATAACATTTTGTTATCATTAGCAGGAACGGCCTTTGCATCTGTCGTAACTTGGCATTCATCAAAGTCTTATCGCCATACCAGGCTTGAGCTCCATGTAACAAAATCTTTTCCACAACTCTTAAATATAGCTCTTTAATATTTTCTCTCTTAAGGCCCCAAGTCCTTTTATAAATTCTCGTAATACCATAAATGAACTTCAGGGTTTTTTCTCTAGTGATGGTTATATGTTTTATAAAATTCAACTTTTCATCGATATACACACCCAGATATTTCAATGCGTCGTTGTATCTAATATTTTTATTCTTTAATTTAATAGCTGGTTTCCTCGTAACCTCATCTTTATATGGTATGATGATATAATTGGATTTTTCGACACTGAAGTCCATCATATTTTTCTGTGCCCATCCTGCACATTCTTCCAAAACGTTGTTTGCCAGCTCGGTAAATCTGTAAATTACTCGACTTCTTAAAATGATGATAACATCATCAGCTAAGGCTTGAATTTTAATCCCATCTTCCCAAGTTTTTTCCAGTAGTTCGTTGATGATTAGCAGCCACAAAATTGGTCCCAACGAAGACCCCTGCGGCACGCCTATATTATAATTCCATTCAGTATTGTTTTTCATCCTTACAACTCTGTTATTTAAGTAATTCATTATCATGACTTGGAGCTGTTTGTCCACTTTAACTCTCCTCATTTCTTCCTTAATTCTACTGTGTCGCACCATATTAAACACATTTTTTATATCAAGGGTAATCAGACAAGTATGGTACTTGTCTGCTTTATTCTTTTTAATTATTTTAATCATTTCAGTTAAGGCCTCACTTACGCCACGATTTCTCCTGAAACCGTATTGAGTTTCCGATAGTATTTTATTGATTTATAGGTATTCTATTAATCTGTTTGTCAAAATTTTGTCCAAAACTTTACCTATTATGGGCAATAAACAAATAGGGCGATATGAGGTAGGATATGTTAGGTCCTTGCCTTCTTTTTGGAAGAATACCACAATCGTTCTTTTCCAATGACTAGGGAATTCTCTTTTCTCCCAGCATTTGTTGTATAAATCAACAAGATACCTCTCATCGATGTTATGAATCTCTTGTACTATACTAAGGGTGATGCCATCGTACCCAGGTGCTTTACTTCGATCCATATCCTGTAGCATTTTCTTAACTTCAATTAATTCAATCTGCTGTGCGTTGTCCCCCTCTGCATAATCTTGCGTGATGACTACGTCTTCCCTCTGAAAGTGCTGAACCGTTAATAAATAATCGACTTCGTTTTCATTATATTTTATATCTCCGTTTTGGTCTCTTATACCCTCGGCTTTTACTGACCTATCATTTCTGTCTTTTATAATAGAGTATGCCCCGCCAAAAAGGTTCTTTACTGTGACCTTATCCAAAACCTCCTTAAATTTCGTTCTCTTGGCTTTTAACATTTCTTTACTATATTTAGCCCTTTCTGCTTTAAACATTAATTCGTATTCTTTCCTCTTGTCCGGGTCTCTTTCCTTCTGTAAACGCCTCCTCAACGCTCTCACCTTGCTTCTAATAACCGTGAGTTGAGGATTCCACCAATACGCGTTATTCTTCTTCCCTTTTGTTTTCCTTTTATGTTTATTACATAGCTCCTCCAGATCCTCTTCGAGTTCTTGTACACAGTCATTTACGTTTTTAAGTGTTAGACTGCTCCTCCATTTCCTTATGCTATTCCTAAGATCAATGCGAAAGTCCAACCAGTTCAAGTTGTTAATATCCCACCTCTTTCTATGGTTGTAAATTCCTTGCGTTTTTTCCATCGTTAAGTTAAATATTATGGCGTTATGATCAGTTAAGGAATTTATGTCCTCCACCCTCCAATTACTAATATTACCATCTTCCAGACCGAAAGTAATCGTCAAGTCCAACCATCCCAGCCCAAATGGGCCACGATAGGTCGGTTCACTGTCGGGATCATTATGTATAGTTCCATCATGCGCCATGACCATTCCCAATATAATTAGCCCACGTGCATCCGTGGGCCGTTGGCCCCAGACAGCTGACTTCGCATTCAAATCCCCCATTAAAATGATCTTTTCCCCGCTGAACTTAGTGATAATTTCTTTTAACTGACTTATATGGGGCTCAGTCCTATCCACATTTGCATCGCGTAGCAGAGGAATATACATCGAAATTACAATAAATGTTGCCTTCATAACATTGCATTTCACGACTACTATATGTTCAGTTATATGTATTCTAACCGTTCTAATTCTTTTACTTAAAATAATTACAGCTTTTGAATTTGACTCCGAGTGCACCAGTTGGAGATCACCGGTAATACCGGCCACAAGATTTCGGGCCAAATAAGGCTCGTTGACTGAAGCAATATCCCAATTACAAGAAAGAAAGTCCACCGCGAACTGCGACGCGGCATTGTGCGACTTGTTAAGATTCAAATGAAAGAAATTAAGAAAAATCTCGGAAGAGTTAGCCAAAAAAAGTTAGAGATTTAATTCTCTCCACCTCGGTGCAGTAACTGTTGCACCTCTTATCGGTGGGTAAGTGTTTAACATCCTCTGTTGTTTTATTGAATTTATTGTATCTAACACAATTCGCACAGCTAATTTCTGCCTCACAATTCTTCATCTCATGGCCATCTACGCCACAATTTTTGCAAGTTACTACTTTGGCCCGACAATATTTAGCCGGATGCCCGAATCTCCAACAGTTAAAGCAGATACGTGGTCTTATGTATTCTCTATAGCCATGGCATTCCCAGTCCAATTTTAATTTGGTCTTTCCCTTCAATCTTTTATAGGCTTCCCCACTTAATCCAAATATCCAGTTATATCCTCTATTCACTTTAAACTTCGTTATCACTTTTATATCGTCATTCTCTAATTCTTCATTATGTTCCTTAAGTTTCTCAACTATCTCTTCCTCTTTATATTCCCCTTGTACACTGTATAGTATTATCTGCGGTCTTCTTTTCTGTGCTGTTTCAGCTTTATATTCTGTGTTCAGGTCTTCTCTTGTTTTCACTTCCTGAATTATCTTGTTTATATCTTCTTCTCTCTCAACTCCTATGGCGATTCCCCCTTTACTGATTTTCTTACACATGGTTATACCAACTTTCAGTTTACTTGGGTTAATATTATTTCGTATAGCCTCTTCAGTAAATTCCGATTTTTGTTCCTTTTTAGGGTATATCGTTTTTCGTTATTAAACCTCTTTCTAGATCTAGATCTAGAGCGATCCCTCTTTTTAACTTTTTCTGCGTATGTGCTTCCCATGTTTCTTTCCATCCCTTTTATAATTCCTCTCAAGTACTGAGTATGATTTTGTTGGTTCTTAAATGCATTAATTATTGTCGATATATCCCTTAATATTTCCTCCTTTCCCGTAGCCGAAATTTTCGGGGCGGTTAAAAGTTCAATTGCCCTTGCCTGACATTCCTTTACCACTTGTTCATTGTGTGTATACTGTCCCTCGTAATCTCTTTTCTCTCCTTCCATTATTTCTAATTCCAAATTTCTAAGTCCAAATCAACACAATTAAATACTTGTTGACATTCACAGTTAAATCTCTATACACTTAAATCACAATTCACCAAAATACACTTGTACACACTTATAAGCTATCATATGCGCACAATAACTAAATATCAATTTACGAAAATTCAGTAATAACAATATAATCACAAAATTTAACACCATAAACTTTTATCATACAATTAAACGTGTCCTACCTGGACCAAACATACTAGCCGTCCATGGAATTCCCTAGAGCACCAAGCAATTATGCTACACACTATTTATAATTAGCGAAATATCAACTCGATCGCACGAAGCGACCTTCACAGTCCTTCAACTCCTTAAGTTTTCACCGACGCGAGTAAATTCAGCTGTCTTTAAAGCGACCTTCAAACACCCTTTAAAGGCACAAATCGAATTCGTCGATCTTCGGAGCGTCCTTCAGATGAATTTCACCGGCGCGAGTAAATTCAGCTGCCTTTAAAGCGAGCTTCAAACGTCCCCCAAAGGCACAAATCGAATTCGTCGATCTTCGGAGCGTCCTTCAGATGACTTTCACCGGCGCAGATAGAAAACCCAGCTTGTGCGGATTACAGTACGCGACTAGGCTTCTTCAATCCCCGTAGGAGACTGCATCGCCTACCGCAGACGTCCACTCCCTACGCCGCTTAGGCCTAAGTTCACTGAACTTTTTACCAAAGTTTTGATAATTCGATAAATATTTGTCTTACTGTTATAAAATTTATGTCGACGTAAACCACACAAAGAAATAGAAAAGCAATTGTCAATTGAAATAATTTTTCATTATAGAGTATGAAATATTTTATTAGTCAGTCATTAATGTATGCACAGAGAGTAACAGCAAAAATTTAATACCATATTTAACAAAACATATATACATAGTATACAAAACAGTAATACTCACAAGAATTAAATTTTTTAAAGGATACGTAAATTAAAAAAAACTGCAGTCATATAAAATGCTCTACAAGATGAAATTTAAACAGTTTAGTTCATATACAAACATGTCATGGTATTTTTATAAATTACTTCCCATAAACTATTTTTCCTTTCCCTCCTCCTTCTAAATCAAGGAAATTTTCCACATTATACATAATAAATTTAAATCCTTAGAAATAATACACTTGACAGGAATAAGACAATTTTTTTTTCTATTCTGTACACATAACGTCAGGTGAGGATACTGTGGAAACATTTTTATTTTTATTTTGAGCAAATGTGACAAAAAGAAAAAGATCGCCTAACAAACCAGTTATCGTTACTTTCTATACAAATCCCGTGTGGATACGGAGATGAGTTTTTAAACTACTCCGTTGAGAAAATGTTTTCTCACATACAGTGCAGGCAAAAGGTTTCTCTCCTGTGTGGGTGTGGAGATGTTTTTTTAAATTACTCTGTTGAGAAAACATTTTCTCACATACAGTGCAGGAGAAAGGTTTCTCTTCTGTATGGGTGCGGAGATGTAATTTCAAATTGCACGATCCAGAAAACTTTCTCCAACATACAATGCAGTCGTAAGGTTTTTCTCCCGTGTGGGTGCGGATATGACTTACTAAACTAGTCTGTAGGGAAAATCTCTTCTCGCATACAGTGCAGGCGAAATGTTTCTCACCTGTGTGGGTACGAAGATGATAGTTTAAACTCCCCTTTTTGGTAAATCTTTTGTCACATACAGTACAGGCGAAAGGTTTTTCTCCTGTGTGGGTGCGGAGATGTCCTTCTAAATTACCCCGTTGAGAAAATGTTTTCTCACATATAGTGCAAGCGAAAGGTTTCTCTCCTGTATGGGTGCGGAGATGTAATTTTAAATTACACAACAAAGAAAACTTTTTCTGACATACAGTGCAGTCGTAAGATTTTTCTCCCGAGTGGGTGCGGATATGACTTACAAAACTAGTCTGTAGGGAAAATCTTTTTTCACATACACTGCAGGCGAAAGGTTTCTCGCCTGTGTGGGTGCGGAGATGAATTGTTAAATGACCCCGTTGAGAAAATCTTTCCTCACACACAGTACATGCGAAAGTTTTCTCTTCCATATGGGCACGAAGATGTGCTTTTAAATTGCTATGTACAGAGAAAATTTTCCCGCATATAGTGCATGTAAAAGGTTTCTCGCCTGCGTGGGCGCGGAGATGTGTTGTTAAATCTTCTTGCCGAGAAAATTGTTTCTCACATACAGTGCATGCGAAAGGTTCCTCTTCCATGTAAATGAGGGGATGCCTCTTTAAATTACACTGTTTAGAATACATTTTACCACATATAGTGCAGGCACAAAGTTTCTCTCCCGTGTGGGTTAAAGATGTGTTTTAAAGGACCCTGTTGAGAAACCTTTTCTCACATACAAGGCAGTTAAAAGGTTTCTCTCCCATGACAGCAAATCCTTGAACTTCTAATATTATGAAAACCTCAAACACTTCAGCTTCGTATCTCACAATCTTTACCGAGCACCTGCAAAGAGAGAAAGGAATTTCAATGAGATACATTAACACTGTGCCATCACGTATTTTTCGTATTTTTGACGTGAATTCAATAGCAATATATAAAAATTTGTTTGTGCTAGGAAATGATATATCTATAAACTAAGATGATATAAATTATGTTCTGGATTAATGAAATTACTGAGCATTTTATATTTACTGTAATTAGGGCACGAGGTTACTTACCTATCATTTTTCTTTTGTGCTAGTAGTTAATAAGAACGCGCAGAGATTTGATATCTTTCGGTTTGTAGGGATCTGTACAAAATTGCTGCTATCGGACCGATCAATAATGGATAAAAAATACTAATATTCACTCCCCCTTACAGTCCTTTTAGTTGCTCGTATTTCAGAATAATTTCATCATTAATTATTCAGTTTGATGCTGCGAGAAATTCTTCGAAAAAGAGATTAAATCTCATGGAAAAGCTCGGTTACCATCAGATTTAAAAGTTTATAAATCTAACTAGCGGCCCGTCCCGACTTTGTCCGTGTTGAACAATTATCTATCTTCAGTAGATATTAGGTAGGTATAATTTATTTTAAAACTTCATGGTATACCACATATTTCGTTTTTCTGAGGTTTTAAAATAAATTGATTCTCCGCATTTCCTGACCTAGAGAGACCAACATATAATTGTCCATGAGTAAAGCAATCTTCCCGTAAGTCAAGTCCAATATATTTGTTTGTTTCACCTTGGGATTTGTTGATGGTGATGGCAAAAGAAATTTTTATTGGTAATTGTAACGTCAGGCACTGAATTGTGTTCGGGGCCACCCGCATGCCGATTTTGATACGATTCGGCCCCATAGCCTATATGTTACAGAGTCCACACACAAAAATACACGAAAAAAGCCCCCAAAAATAATAACTTTTTTTAAATTAAAAATTCAAAAATTTGGCTACATCAGGCACTGAATCGTGTCCGGGGCCACCCGCTTGCCGATTTTTGTACGATTCAGCCCATAGTCTCGCTGTCAGAGAGGACCGCCGCGGAAGCTGTCTAAATAAGCAACTTTTAGGGGCAAAATAATTAATACATTAACTAAAAAAACTCAGGCCCGATTTTCAAAGAATAATATGCCTATGTTTTAATCTGAACTATCAACTATATCTATACAAAATTTCACCGCAATTGAAGCAATACTTTTTCACTTATAAAGGAACAAACATAGGCCTATTCGAAATAATCAATAAATTTCCCAGTTTCAATGAAACACACTGATTTTTGAATAAAGTTCAACAATTCAAGTTCGATTTAAGCAAATTGTGCATAAATTTGTACATAAATTCGAAATCCTAAAGTTTATATAAGTTAAATAAAGTTCTGTAATATTATACCAAAAAGTTTCCAGTTGATAGCCAATAAATTATAAATCATTTTTTACCTTAAATGCCCAATAAAAAGCGTAGTTCCAAATGTAATTTTCTTCAATAAACCCTTAAACGTTGCCAATTTCAAAAATCCTTTTTGTATTTATCAATACCTCCTCCACTTGAATCTTTAAAATATTAAATGTTTTACTGATAATAAACGAAAATGAAGTTTGATGTGTTGCTATGGTTACTTGACTATGGTTGACAAAGAAAATTCAAATGTTAAATGTTTTACTGAAAATAAATGAAAATATCATTTCATGTGTTGTTATGGTTACTTGACTATGGTTGACAAAGGGAAAGTTGTAAAGGTGAAGCCTGAGCTCAACATTTAGGCCCCTAACTTTCTACTAGGGATGCGACATCGATGACAAAACATCGATATTCAATATTAAAACATCGATGCTAATAAAACATCGCCCAAAAACCATCGATGTTTTTAAACATCGATGTTCTAGAACATCCATATTTTAAAACTGGTTTAGTAATCTCTAACATTAATGTTACTTCTGTTAGTCGTGGGGGAGGGGGGCGGGGATGATTTAATTTTACTCTCTGATTGGGCTGATACAAATGACAAAAACTTGGTTGCTTTTGCCTTGGGCTACATTGATGACTCAAAATTCTCGTTGTAAATATCACCATGCTTTGCTTTCAAAAGTTCAGATAAATTCGTGGTATTGCCAGAAGTTTTGAGGGACTTAAGGCAAATATTGCAGTTCGCCAATTTGTCAGAGGTTTTGCAAAAATATTTCCAAAAGCTACTTTTGGGAGGCACCTTACTAATAATATTAACGTCAACTTATATAAAACCAGAACAAAACAAAAACTTAAATGGCTGCTCTCGTGTATATACTATTTGTAAAATAAAACCCCATGGAAGGTTCTGGAGTGTCAGGAACATTCCAAGCGCTCTGATTGGTCCATTGGTTGTTGATTGCCATTTGTCTGTTTGCTAATGAATCGTTCCCCCTTTTGTATTCGTCCTTTTCAGAATTCAGACTTACATTTACTGAGTGTGAAAATTATGCTACGTGGTAATTTTTTTTAATTTATGGTACTTTTACATAAAAAAAAACATCGAGCACAAAACATCGATGTTAAAAAAACATCGGCTTCAATAAATCGATGCTTTAAACATCGATGTCTTTATCAAAACATCGACATCGATGTCGCATCCCTACTTTCTACTGATCAGATATACATAATATACAGCCTATGTCCATCTGGAATAATGAACCTTTCAAATAGTGAAAGAATTTTTCAAATAGGTGCAGTCGTTCCAGAGATTATCCTCCACATACAAAATCCGCTCTCTCTCTTTATATATTAGTATAGCTATCCGTGTTTGCAATGTGATGAGTGTCAAGTTCAAAATCGTAGTTCTGAGAAAAACGAGATTGAAAAATAACGGTTGAAAAATAACGATTGAAAAATAAGGCCAGTTTTTTAAGTTTAATTCTTTTAAAAGTAAATTTTCCAATTTTATTTTTGTTGAGTAGAGTGTTAAGTCCTTGATTCAGACATATCCCCTTTAACACTGACATGTTTGTGTTTTGTTTCACATATCCGAAATATTCCCTGATGAATAAAAATATTTAGGAGTGGAATTGGACTTAGCTTTCTGTACCATGCAGTAGCTCTTGATCTTTCAAACATGTCTGGTTTGAAAACTCATTTTAGCCCATTTTGGACATAACACCCTTTGCATGGTAAACACAGATACAATATATAAAATTATTACAGGAATTAACGAAGAATATGATGCTTATTGGTTTGTTTAGGAATATTTGTTTGGATTGTACTTTGTTGGCTACAGATATTTTTCACCACACTCTCCACATTTTAATCTGGTATGTCGTGTATTATAATACATTAGAATTTTCAATAGTATAAATTCTTCAATTCCATTCCGTTAATCTACTGTACAATAGTACTGTTATGTGTTTCTTCACATAACGTGAATCAAAGATTTCAAATTAGTTATCTGTGGAACTCTTGTAGTCTATGAGAAATACCTCAGGAATATATGGTTGATAAGGTCTTTTTCAGACTAACACATTTTAAATATTGTATTACGAGATTTTAAAAACGTAATAAAAATTCTAAACAAAATAAACCTACATGGTTATGATGCGATGCCATTGCTCCTCCTAAATTACTTGTGATAACAATTTTAAATTTTCATACTCAGAAATATTAATTCATAACAGCTTAAAGAAGATTTATCCCTGTTATCTCTCGCGCAATTTATTTTTGTATTTTTTAAAGACTATGGGTTGTTATTAAAATCAGCCGAATGGATGTGGGGAGTAACTTGAATGTTAAACAGTCACATACTGATTTGACACAAATCGGTATTATAGAAAAGGAACAATTTTAGAGTTGTAAAAGAAGAAAAAAAATTACATATATACACTTCAGTAGAAACATAATTAAATTATATAACTTCCTAATTAAAATTTTGGCTGAAGTACGATACTCATATCGATACGGGAAGTGTGGCAATAAAAATTTTCTCGCGGTAACCTCCGACTTAAAGGCTGCTGTGTACTAACCCTATTGGATTCGCTCACCTCAATGTTATCGCACAGAGAAAATGATTCAACTATTTACAGCTACATAAATACTGATAATCCAAATGAAAATGGTATTTTCAGACAGCCTGAACTTTTCTGTACCTTGCAACAGGATTCATTTTATCAATTTCGTCCACCAAAGGAATTGATGAGCGTTTAAAACACACTATACCAGATTTCCCCCTCCCCGAGTAATTTAAAATACTATTTGCATTTTTTTAAACGAAACATGCCCCAGGGTGTGAAATTTCTTTCTCTATTACGGAGAACAATTTTTAAAAAAAATCTTTAAATCAAAGTCAGCAATCCTTACACAAATTTTCTCCATAGGTTAAAATTGAAATGAACGAATGAAATAAGGTTAATACACAGCAGCCTTAAGGAAACCGTTCTCGCTTATTATGCGGGAGGGTGTTTGTTTATAAACGGGCTTTTTTTTTTTTTTTGTACTGAACTTTTGTTATTACCGCATCGTAATAAATGATTAATGAATTGATAATAATTGTTTTAACGCTTTATTTGTAAATTACAATGATTTTTTCCTATTGTAAATGTTTATTTTCAGAATTAAAAAAAATGTTTTAAGTGGGAGTGCTGCGTGATTGCTGCTTATTAACGTGTGACATTATTAAAGAAATTTTTGGAAAAAATTTGGTATTTTTTTTATAATTCTATAATTTGCTTTTTTTTCTCTATTTTTTATCATTTTTTAATTTACTATTTTCTGGGGTGGGTGGGGAGGGGGTTGTTTAAATTTATGTGTGGTTTTAAATTAAAGTTAAATTTGTCTAAAAAATTATCTTTTTGCATTTTTGTATTTCTCCAAAGCTATGCAAACAATTTTTGTGTAACCTGATATCGGCACACCTTCCTCATTGTAATTAATTTTTTTAATTTTCTCAGTCTTGCAGGATGGTTATTAAAGGTTACATAAGCTTCAATATTATAGTTTATTCTTATAAATTCTCTTTTTTGCATTTCCATGGATAAAATGTCATTATTTTCTATTGTATTCACAGTAGATGTTGAGCCAAAGAGCCCTTAACAAAGTCTATGACTAAAGAGAAATGCTAGTTATTTATGAGAGTCTTTAACATTGAGTCATCCGAACTGTAGACATTTTAAAATTTTAATTTGCATACAACCACTCAGCGAGGTATATAAGCACAAAAAAGACTACTACACAATAAATGTACTACAAATAAATGTTCTAATTCTATATATTGCCTAAAAAACGAGTTTTTTCAATTTCAAAATAAATTGTAAGAGAAAATTCTTTTATAACAATATGCAGGCCTATAAAACTGTAAATTGGTACTAAATATGTTAATTGACTTATATTATCTTTTAAACACTCTTCAAACTTGCGATTATAATAACATAGTCTTCCTATAAATCCCGAAATGTTAAGACTTAAAATTATAAAAATTAGTAAAATGAAATTAAATAAATTAAGAATAATTCGAATTACATTGATTATCTTGACTTACCTTGATAATGGATAATAAAAGAAATAAAATGATTGTGTGATGCAGAACTTATTGGAAAACTATTTTGTTCTTATAGTATAAGGCAATCTCATAATATTTTTCATTTTGTTCATCAAGTCAAATGATTTCAAGATATTCACATAGACTAGAATTATTTTGGTCAGAACTCTACCATACAGTTCAGTGCTACAGGAAATGAGATGAAAGTTAAGCTAATCCTATTATGGTTTGCTTTGGTTTCGAGTGCTACGGTCAACTTTTTGCTCCATAAGCGCTAAGTAGACCGGGACCTACAGTTTAATGGCGATTCCGAATGGCTACAAACATCCATGCCAAGAATGGGACTCGAACCCACAGGATCTCAACCCGATGCCAGCGCCTTAGCCATTCGGCCATCCCCTAGCTCTATACCTATTATAACACATCTAATTAGAGAAAATCACAACTACCTCTTCCTAAAAGAAGAGATAGAAAAGCAATTGTCAATTTAAATAACTTTTCATTATAGAGTATGAAATATTTTATTACTCAGTCAATAATGTATGCACATAGAGTAACAGCAAAAATTTAATACCATATTTAACAAAACATATATACATAGTATACTAAACAGTAATACTCACACGAATTAAATTTTTTAAAGGATACGTAAATTTAAAAAAAATTATCTGGGTACAGATGTGTTAGACGCACCTTGTTGCCAAGTTGGCGATTTTTTTAAGTTTTGCGATTTTGTGTTTGGTGTGGCAGCCATGAGATTTTGTTATTTTGTGGCAACCCAGTTTGAACGGCTAGTTGTGTGTGTTTGTTTACGTGATATAGTATGGCGGCCATGTTGTTGCGAAATATTAATGACGTATTTTGGATAGTATTAGATGTAGATTTTACTTTGGTGTTGCCACTTTGTGTTTTTGTTGCTTTTAGGATTCTGTTGTTGCCAGATTCGGGTGTGTCTTGTGTTTTGCGTCATTGAATGGTTTTTTTTAACGTTCTTTAGTGTAGTTATATTATGTTGTGGCAACGGTTTTTGAATTTTTCGTTTATGTTTGAATTGAGATTTTAAGTTTCAGCTAGGATGCAGCTTGGGTACAATAATCTGGTTGTATATTTCAATTTATTTTTGTTCATTTATTTATTATCTGTTCAGTATTTAGTGTAATTTAGAAATATCAGGGGATTTTAGTGTCTAAAATAGAGGCGATATAATGGAAATAGATCATTTGAATTTGTGCTGTAATATATGTTTAATGAAGAAATATATATTTAACCAAGGTGTTTTTTATGCTTATTTAAATTATTTATTATTAGTTGGACTGACTAGTTGTATTATACTGACTTTTTTAGCCTGAAAATTAATGAGTAATTTATTAGGCCTAATAAATTACTCATTAATTTTAAGGTTTTAGTTTTTGTATTTATGCAGCCGTTTTTAGATATATATATTTAATACAGCCGTTTTTAGATACTTTTGCGTATGTTTTAAAGTAGCGGTTGAGCATTTCTGTTTAGGTTTTGAATTTTAATACAGCCGTTTTTAGGTATATTTGCGTATGTTTTAAATAAGTGGTTGAGCATTTCTGCTAAGGTTTTGAAGTTTAATACAGCCGATTTTAGATATTTTTGCGTATGTTTTAAAGTAGCGGTTGAGCATTTCTGTTTAGGTTTTTAATTTTAATACAGCCGGTTTTAGATATATTCGTGTATGTTTTAAAGTAGCTGTTGTGGAATTTTGTCATGTTTTTGAAAGTTTATTATTGCTATTGGTAAGTTTGTTATGAATTTATTTTTATATTTGGGTTGTTATTGATATTTTGTGTATATCTGTTATTTTAAGCGTAAAATGTCCGCGTAGACCTGTTTTGGCGACTAGTTGGCGCCAAAAGTTTTTGTCACCAAGGGAGGTGCATCTGGCACATCTGTTCCATAATTCTCACATATTACTGCTAAGCAAGTGGAGATTTATAATATTCACAAAAATCTAAAATATAGAAATGTACTGAAAACTTTAAAATATTTGGATCTTTCACTGACCCCACATTTTCACTGTTTAGCAAGTTTGTTTTGATGTCTTGTAGCCAATTAAGAGCAATTAAAACCAGAAGCTCAACAAATTCTCTTATGAAAAAATGGCTACACATTTTGAAATTTGCTAAAAAACACCTTTAAGCAGTTGAAGGGTTTACAAAATCTAAATACATACTGAAACTTTATTTACCAAATGATGTTTCAATGAGGTAACATGCAATGTGAAATATACAAAATACCCACAATTTTTCTGTCCTGAGCAATTTACACGTCTATATCAAGACAACAAATTCTAGTTACTAGTCAGAGTTCACTTTTTAACATTTTAAAAAGTGTGTGAAACTAAACTCCCCACAGTTCCCTACGGACTTAAAATGATACGAAAAATCATAAAACAGCTTTAGGAATACTGTGCATAAAAGGATAGAAAATATGTATATAAATTATGAAAGGCTATAATCCGATTGGACTTATTCGGCCCCATACTAGTACAGAGTCCCACACAAAGAAAAATTTAAAATATGTCTGAAAGGAAATCCTGTGATCCTTTAGAAACCTTCTAGAATGCCTGAGACAAGATATGGCCACTGGATTTCGATCAAGTTTTTGCCAGAGCCACTGAGCTTGCAACTTATTTAGAAATCACTCCAGAATTTCGAGAAACATATTCATGAAAATGAAAAAGGATATTTAAATATGAGTATGGAGATGAACCAATAAGTAATATGAAAGAAATGTTTGAGGTGCATTATTTTTAACAAATACCATACAAAGGAAGACAGACTAGACAAGTTTATTCCTGATTCCACAGAACAAACATCAAAAACAAGACAAACACTGTTATTAGAAATTGCTTTGACACATGTAAAAATGATTCAGAATGATGACCAAATAAAGTCTATAAAAGATGAAGACATAGATAGCTATAGGCTGGTTGAAGAAATACTTAATATTAAAACCAATTGTTTCGAGAAACCCTATGAAAATTCTAAAATAGTTACAAATGACTGCTACCAGCTATTCCAATGCATTTACACCTCCAGAGAAATTTTTAACAATTCATATAATTGTAGTGTGATGAAGCGCTTTCGATTTTAAAGAAAATTAAAATTTTTAAAGTGATCGAAGGCTGTTTTCATCACATTTCGGTTAGAATGCTAGGAAGCCGCCTTTGATTAGAGGACGGAACAGTAGTCTTTTACGCCTTAGCCAATTTAAAAGCGGCGGTGCGCGATAGGGGGTAGGTGATTCCAGACGCAGATAAGGAGATGGCACCAGGGTTTGACATTAAAGTAAAATACCCCATTGTAAAGGATTTATTGGACCTGTAGACCGCAAAACACGTGGACTGGACTTTGGGTGGTCTGTGTATGACGAAATTAAGGCGTGCATGGGTTATGGGATTATCCAATCCGAGAAATGAAAATGGAGGCTAAGTGGTGGATTTTTGAAAGCTTTCCTGAATGGATTAGGAGTCACGAGAAGGCGTGGACTTTGTTATAAAAAAAATAAATAAATAGAAGACTTAGAGTTTTTTTCGAGGATTCACTCTGCATGCCGGCTCGGGTTCCTTTTCCCCGGTGCTTAGCATCGCAGGTGATGAAGTGTTGTTATTTTAACTGTAGAGGAACAGTTGAGCTTGCCCTGGAGTTTCCCGAAGAAATATGTCGTTTAGCGGAGCAGAGATCCGGTTGATGTATCCCGGTATGAGAGCCTCCTGATTCTGATACTAGAATTTGTTTTGCTGATCATGAAAATCTGGTTGCGGCCTTCACAAATAAACTAGAGTAGAGGTGGAGAGAATTGCGCCTTCACGTTGGAGTTCCGATTTGAGTGGTCCCGGAGATGAAAAGAGTTTTCGATAGAGAGTGTGTGAGGACCTCCTGACAAATACCCCCATCTTTTAAAAAGAGCGGAAGAAGCCTACGATAGATGACCACGAAAGATGTCCATGACAGAGCAAAAAGCCTACGATAGATGACCACGACCGAGGCCCACGTCAGCCTAAGATGTTGAGTGCCAGCTACCATAGAAGGAAGAAGCGATACCCCATGCCTAAGCAGAGCTTCGACGCCAGAGTCCCAGTGCTGTATCGTCAAACTGAGTGAGTGAAAGTCAAATTTTGTTTTGTTCAGACCCCACCGAGCTAAATGAAAGATTAGTGCGGGAACAGTGTTTTTGTAAAGATAATTTTGATGAATAGGAGTTCTTGGCTATGAGTTAGTTTAATAATTATATGCTCCCTGAATCCAAAAGGTGTAGATTTAATTAAATACATGTCGTTTGATATGAATCGAGGAGAAAAGGCTAAAAGATTAGTAAAATGTGTAAACTGTGTGCGAAGATTTGGTGATTCGGTTTTTGAGTTAAATTGTAAATAGATAAGGTTGTAAATAAACTATAATTTTGTATTTAAGAAAACTTGCTTTCGTCAATGAGTTGATTTCCGTTATTTTTAAAGAAAGTTTGTAGGTTAAGATTTTATAATTTGTTCGTAGGCCAATAATGTCCAGAACTTGGAGTGCTATTCAACCAAATACCTAAACACAACGCACCCAACTACCCCTTTTGATAACATAAAATGTACTACCACAAATAAAATACGAATTCACGTCCAAACCAAATAAAGTCAGGACAGGCCCTTTACGACATGTAGCATTGGGGAAAAGTAGCTTTTCTAGATAAAAATTAATTAAAACATACTTGAGGTGAATAATTTCGCAAGAGATAATCAATAGCCTCCAAATACTATCTATAGACCATGTAGAAACAAAGAAATTTAAATTACAGCAATTTACAAATGATCTTGCTGATTAGAAATCTATAAAATTCAATTATAAATAAATTTTTTCTGTGAATAAAATATGTAGTCTAGCTACCTTTTAGAGTTTCTATTCTTAAAAATGTACATAAAAAATATAATATGACCACATTCCTAATTTTTTATCCTTTAAGCTGCGCATTAAGTTTTTATCATTTAATGTGTATTAGAATTTTGTAGGACCACACAGAAATTTCTGCAATTGGGCCACACAATGACTACAGCTGACTATTATCAAAGGCATGACAAGCACTCGAATCTCCAATTTTCCAGTGCTAAGAAATTAAGTATTATACTGTTACCTAAATATATTAAGTTAGTGTAGAAATTTCCAAATTTTTAAATATCAAAATGTAGAGGTCCCACAAAATCTAATTTTTTTAATGAGATTACTATAAATTATGTTTAAAACAAAACAATATATGTATCCTAAAACCCATACATAACTAAAAACTGAAGATAAATCCTAAAACCACAAACATCAGTTGGACTAAAACTTAAGGACAGAAACTATATATATTAAGAAATTTACCCGAGACATGAACAGCAAGAAACCAATTATAAATTTTGCCACTACACAATAATCTATTGAGTTTAAGGAATACGCAGGTTAGCAAGAGAGGTGTATGAAAGAGAGCAAACACCTAAAATCTAGTTCTAAACTGACCCAAGTACAATTTTTACAATAAAAAATCATATCAAGGCTATTATAAATACCAGTTAATGTAGATTTTATAAATTTTGAAATGTTTCTACTGAAGACATCTTCAGCATGAATTGTGCAGAGAAAATTAACCATTTTTATTTATAATATATGAATAATTTTGTACAGGTTTGAAGTGTTAAATAGTTTATTTTTCTTTTAATAGGAATTTCAATTTTAAATATCAAGTATTTCTTAAATCATCCTCTTTGAAATTCATTGATTTAAAACTCTAAACAAGCATATTATAATTAATAATGTACCAAAAATGATGAATAATTAATAGTATTACATTTAATGGTGTTGCTGTTATCTTTGTTGCAATGAAAAATGAACATGAATGTCATTTATTAAATCTTTTCATCCAAATTTTAGCACTCAATGAATACAGAATCAAATAACATAACATAATATAAAAATTGATTTCAAATGTCATCATAAATAAAAAGTTCTCCGATGGAAGAATGATACAAGAAAGCAATTGCTAAACTGAAGATTACTGCTCATGATGCCAAGCTATAAACATCACGAAAACTCACCAAATTTTGTACAAATTCATAATTAAGGTGGAACATTTAATTATTTAATAAGTTCTATCTATAGTTTCATATGAAATTAACAGTATATATTGATTTCATTGTAATTTAAAAAATTTTAAAGCATGTTAATGATGATTTGTTAACTTTAATAAGCTTGAGATATTTTAAAAATTTTAACAGATTTTAGCATGGTATTAAATTTAAAAAACACCACACATAAATGCTGGGAAAAGTGATGAATTTTTTTTTTTTTTTTTTTTTGCCTTGAATTTGGTGATTATATAAATCATTCGTTTGTTCAGCTATAACTGGGTTGTAATATTTAATGTTTTATTATTCAGTTTAATGGTTTAATATATTGCAAACCTGATCCAGCTAAGCTTCGCTCTTACATCCCCAAAGGTCAATGATTAATCTCAGAAATGTAACTTGAATTTTAACAATTTCAACTAAATGAATTTGAATGATGATGATTTAGATGTTTTTAGCCAATGAAATTTGAACTTACATTCAGTCATTGAAGTGAATGAAAACTATTATGAATTCTTTACATTTTTATTTTCTTCCTTTTCAAGAAATACAATCTGGAAGATGAGACCTTACCCTTCGTTATTCATATCTAGATTATAGATCTAACTCCAGGCCTGAGTGCATGTGGGACATTTTCCTTTACCTTGGTTCTAATTGAATTCTAATTCTACAAATATAGATTCATATTGTTTTTTTTTTTTTTAGTTATTTCGGACCCTTTTACGAAATTTAAATTTTGTTCTTAGTTTTATAAAATGAATCTTATGCATTGAAAATATTAATTTTTGATCTAAAAATTTACCTGTAATACTATGCTCATATATTTTTAAAATTTTTCTTTATACAATAAAAATAACTTGCTACTAACTTTTAAATTTAAAGCACGTTATTTAATTTTTTGTGCATTTATGTGTATATTGTAGTATTAACATTTACCTATATTTTATAGTTTTAAAGATTTTTTATAAAAATATTCTAATATTGTTTATTAGCTACTTATTGCTGAATTTTCATACAAAGTGTTGAGTGTCAGGGTAAAAGTTTTAAAACAATTCGAAGTAGTGTTTTCCTAAATGTCTCGTCAGAACTGCACTTGGTGAAGTTCGACAACTTTCAGTCGAACGGCACGAGATATGGAACAGTTCAATAGTTATACGTATTGTATTGACATTTAGCTTCAGTCGCAGAGAAATAGAGTTATACGTAGAAATCATATACATCATTTTCAAATCCTTAACTAGACAGATTATACAATACAAAAAAAGGACTACATCTGTACCCCAAAAAATAATGTCCTGTAAATTAATCTTACTTAAGTACCTGTTTATTTTTCCAGCATGTAGATCAATGTTATTTCAGTCCGTGTTACATTCCAAAAAGTGCAAAAGTTTGCCGCCAAAGGAGCCACATTCTTCTTTTTTCACTAACATTACTTTTAATTTCTTTTACTAGGAGAGCCATGAAGAATTGTTTACAATAAACGTGAACCTCTTGCTTACGGCAGTGTCTAAGCAACCGGCCGTAGCTACGGAGACTAGATAACCGGCTGGCTGCGCATGCGCTTTTGACAAGCGGTTCATGTTTATTGTTTATTGTAAACAATTCTTTTCATGACTCTCCTAGTAATTAAAAGAAATTAAAAGTAATCTTAGTAAAAAAAAGAGAAAAAGTGACACACTTGGCGACAAACTTTCGCAGCTTTTGGAATGTAACACGGACTGAAATAACATTGATCTACATGCTGGAAAAATTAAATAGGAATTTAAGTAAGATTAATTTACAGGACATTATATTTTTTGTATCGTATGATCTGTTTTATTAAGGAGTTGAAAATGATGTATATGATTTCTACGTATAACTCTATTTTTTTTTTTGCGACTGAAGGTAAATGTCAATACAATACGTATAACTATTGAACTGTTCCATATCTCTTGCCGTTCAGCAAAAGTTGTCGAACTTCACAAAGTGAAGTTCTAACGCTACATTTTGGAAAACGCTACTTCGTATTGTTTTAAAACTCTTACCCTGACACTCAACACTTTGTATGAAAATTCAACAATAAGTAGCAAATAAACAATATTAGAATATTTTTTTTTTAAATCTTAAAAACTATAAATTAAATATGTTAATACTACAATATACACATAAATATACAATAAATGTAAAAAATTAAATAACGTGCTTTAAATTTAAAAGTTAATAGCAAGATAATTTCAATGCATAAGAATTCATTTAGAAAACTAAGAAAAAAATTTAAATTTCGGAAAGGTTGCAAAATAACTTTAAAAAAAAGAATGGGAATCTTTATTTGTAGAATTAGAATTCAATTAGAACCAAGGTGAAGTGATGTCCCAGATGCACTCAGGCCTGGAGTAAAACCTATAATATAGATATGAATAACGAATGGTAAGGTCTCATCTTCCAGATTGTATTCTTTGAAAAGGAAGAAATAAAAATGTTATGAATTGAATTCAAAATATTTTTCATTCACTTCAATGGCTGAAGGCAAGTTCAAATTTCATTGGCTAAAAATATCTAAATCATCATCATTCAAATTCATTTAGTTGAAACTGTTAAAAATCAAGTGACATTTCTGAGATATAATCATTGACCTTTGGGGATATAAGAGCGAAGCTTAGCTGGATGAGGTTTGCAGCATATTAAACCATTAAACAGAATAATAAAACATTATAAATATTACAACCCAGTTATAGCTGAACAAAGGAATGATATGATCACAAAATTCGATGCCAAAAAAATTCACCAATTTACCCAGCATTCATGTGTGTGGTGTTTTTTAAATTTAATACCATGCTAAAATCTGTTAAAATTTTTAAAAGATCTCATGCTTATTAAAGTTAACAAATCATTATTAACATGCTTTAAATTTTTTAAAGTTACAATGAAATCAATATATACTGTTAATTTCGTATGAAACTATAGATAGAACTTATTAAATTATTAAATGTTCCATATTAATTATGATTTTGTACTAAATTTGGTGAGTTTTGGAGATGTTTATAGCTTGGCACCATGTGCAGTAATCTTCAGTTTAGTAATTGCTTTCTTGTGTCATTCTTTTATCAGAGAACTTTTTATTTATGCTGGCATTTGAAACCATTGTTTATGTTATGTTATTTAATTCTATATTCATTCACTACTAAAATTTTGATGACAAGATTTAATAAATAACATTTATATTCATTTTTCATTTCAACAAAGATAACAGCAACAGTATTAAATATAATACTCCTAAATATTCATCATTTTTGGTACATCATTCATTATAATATGCTTGTTTAGAATTTTAAATCAATGAATTTCAAAGAGGATAATTTAAGAGATATTTGATATTTAAAATTGAAATTCCTATTAAAAGAAAAATGAATTATTTAACACTTCAAAGCTGTACAAAGATATTCACATATTATATATAAAAATGTTTAATGTTCTCTGCACCATGCATTCTAAAGATATCTTCAGAAAAAACATTACAAGATTTATAAAATCTGCATGAACTGATATTTATGACAGTCTTGGTATGATTTTTTATTGTAAAAATTATACTTGGGTCAGTTTAGAACTAGATTTTAGCTCGTTTGCTCTCTTATCTGCATATTCGTTAAACTCAATAGATTATTGAGTAGTGACAAAATTTATAATTGCTTTCTTGCTGTTCATGTCTCGGGTAAATTTCTTAATATATATAGTTTCTGTCCTTAAATTTTAGTCAAATTGATGTTTGTGGTTTTAGGATTCATCTTCAGTTTTTAGTTATGTACGGCTTTTAGGATACATATATTGTTTTGTTTTAAACATAATTTATAGAAATCTGATTAAAAAAAATTAGAATTTGTGGGAACTCTACATTTTGATTTTTAAAAATTTGGAAATTTCTATACTTAATATATTAAGGTACTTAGTATATACTTAATATATTAAGGTAATAGTATAACACTTAATTTCTTAGCACTGGAAAATTGGAAAATTGAGTGCTTGACATTCATGGCTTTGATAATAGTCAGCTTTAGTCATTGTGGGGCCCAGTTGCAGAAATTTCTGTGTGGTCCTACAAAATTCTAATATATATTAAATGATAAAAATTTAATGTGAAGCATAAAGGATAAAAAATTAGGAATGTGGTCATATTATATTTTTTGTACATTTTTAAGAATAGAAACTCTAAAAGGTAGCTAGACTAATTATTTTAGTCACAGAAAAAAAATTATTTATAATTGAATTTTATAGATTTTTAATCAGCAAGATCATTTGTAAATTGCTGTAATTTAAATTTTCTCTTTTCTCCATACTCTATAGATAGTACTGGAAGGCTCTTGATTATCTCTTGCGAAATTATTCACCGCAAGTATGTTTGAATTAATTTTTATTTAGAAAAGCTTCTTTTTCCCAATACTTCAATTATATAAATTGTTAAAAAATTTTCTCTAAAGGTGTAAATGCATTTGAAAAGCCGGTAGCTGTTATTTTTAGCTATATTAGAATTTTTACAGGGTTTCTGAATAATAGGTAATATCAAGTATTTCTTCAACCAGCATATAGCTATCTATATCTACATGTTTTATAGACTTCATTTGGTCCTTATTCTGAATCATTTTTACATGTGTCAAGACAATTTCTGGTAACACTGTTTGTCATGTTTTTGATGTTTGTACTGTGGAATCTGGAATAAACTTGTCTAGTCTGTCTACATTTGTATGGTATTTGTTAAAAACAATGCACCTCAACCATTTCTTTCATATTACTTATTGTTCATCTCCATACTCATAGTTAAATATCCTTTTTCATTTTCGTTAATATGTTTCTCGAAATTCTGGAGTGATATCTAAATAATTTGCAAGCTCAGTGGCTCTGACAAAAACTTGATCGAATTCACAGTGGCCGTATTTTGTCTCAGGCATTCTAGAAAGTTTCTAAATGGTCACAGGATTTCCTTTCAGACATGTTTTAAATTTTTCTTTGTGTGGGACTCTGTACTAGTATTGGGCCCAATAAATCCAATTGGATAGCCTTTTATAATTTATGTGCATATTTTCTATCCTTTTACACACAGTATTCCTATAGCTGTCTTATGATTTTTCATATCATTTTAAGTCTGTGGGGAGTTTTGATTCACGAACTTTTTAATGTTTTAAAGTGAACTCTGACTAGTAACTAGAATTTGTTGTCTTGATATAGACGTATAAATTACTCAGGATAGAAAAATCGTGGGTATTTTGTATATTTCACATTGCATGTTACCTCATTGAAACATTATTTGGTAAATCAAGTTTCAGTATGTATTTAGATTTTTTAAACCCTTCAACTGCTTAAAGGTTAATCATGAGGAAAAATAATAATTCTGAATTATGTATAGTATCTCCTTGAAAATCTAACATGTCCTGAGTATCGTAATTAAAAATGGTCAGAATGTGATTTTTGGACTCATATGTATATATGCAGTAGTATTTACTATTTAATTAATGCAAAGTTATGTAAGCATATTTTTGGTGTTGTGTGGCATTTTCTTGCACCTCATTTCACCACTTTTATATGTCCTGATCTACTTTAGAGTGATGATTTTGATAAGAAACCTGAAAGTGGCGATGAACTTTATCAAAATCTTTTAATGAAAACATGAAGTCTTTAGATAAAGTTAATTAAATTTGAATAAAATTCCTGTAAGTTCTCTTCTGAAATGTATGAATGAGTATTTCAATATACAAAGTTAAAGTTGAGTAAGAGCCACCTCCTCCTGTGGTACCTGGTATTAATCTGGCGAGTGGTGAATTCCTCATAAATTCACTTCCAGTGTAAGCAGATAATAATCAGCCTCTTGTCCAATCACAAATGTTATTCTATGTTGCTCTCTACCTCAAGAAATAGATGGTCATGTTTTAATAGTTCCAAGTACTCCTTATCCAAATCTACCTCAGATATTTTGAGTTTCATCATTTTTTTTAGAATTTTTGTATAAGCTCAACAATCATTGTTAATTACCAGTCTTCAAATATTTGATACTCCAATGAGATTTATATAAAATAATTTTGCTGTACAATTTGTATAGAAAGTAACAATAACTGGTTAGTTAGGCGATCTTTTTGTTTTTGTCACATTTGCTCAAAATAAAGATAAAAAATGTTTCGGCAGTATCCTCACATGAGGTTATGTGTACAGAATAGAAAAAAATTACATTGTCTTATTCCTGTCAAGTGTATTATTTCTAAGGATTTAAATTTATTATTGTATATAACGTGGGAAATTTCCTTGATTTTGAATGAGGAGGGAAAGGAAAAATGGTTTATGGGAAGTAATTTATAAAAATACCATAACATGTTTGTATATGAACTAAACTGTTTAAATTTCATGTTGTACAGCATTTTATATGACTGCAGATTTTTTTCTAATTTTATGTATCCTTTAAAAAATTTAATTCATGTGAGTATTACTGTTTTGAATTCTATGTATATATGTTTTATTAAATTTGGTATTAAATTTTTGCTGTTACTCTCTGTGCATACATTAATGACTGAGTACTAAAATATTTCATACTCTATAATGAAAAATTATTTAAATTGACAATTGCTTTTCAATGTCTTTGTTTAGGAAGAGGTAGTTGTGATTTTCTCTAATTAGATGTGTTATATTAGGTATAGAGCCAGGAGATGGCCAAATGGCTATGGTGCTGACATTCAGTTCAGATCCTGTGGGTTCGAGTGAGCTCTCTTGTAGCAAAAATTTGACCGTAGCGCTCGAAACCATACCAAACCATAATAGGTATAGCTATTTCTAGTACATTTATTGTGTAGTAGTCCCATTTGTGCTTATATACCTAGCTGAGTGGTTGTATGCAAATCGAGATTTTTAAAATGTTTACAGTTCGGATGACTCAATCTTAAAGACTGTCATAAATCATTAGCATTTCTCTTTAGTCATAGGCTTTGTTAAGAGCTCTTTGGCCTAACATCTTCTGTGAATACATTAGAAAATCATGACATTTTATCCATGGAAATGCATGAAAGAGCATTTATAAGAATAAACTTTAATTTAGAAGCTTACGTAACCTTTAATAATTATCCTGCAAAATTGAGAAAATTAAAAAACTTAAGTTCAAATGAGGAAGATGTGCCATAATCAGGTTACACAAAAAACTGTTTGTAAAGCTTTGGAGAAATACAAAAATTCAAAAACATAATTTTTTAGAAAAATTGAACTTTAATTAAAAACCACACTAATTTAAACAACCTCCTTGTTTTATACAAGTTCTTTTATTAACAACCACAATTATAGTTACAGGACAGCTTATATTCTACAGTTGCGAAACACAGATACAATTAAGAAACATAAAACAGTTAACAGTTATAAAACATCTCCCCTTTTTCAAAGAAGTGTTTTTACACAAAATAAAACACATGTTTACATGTACCCATACCTCAAGGGAGGTTTAGTTACTCGTCCAGACCTCGTTATATATGGTTTAAAGTCCATATTATTTTCCTCAGTTGTTTCTGATTCAAAATTAGAATTCCGTAAATTAATATTTTCATTTGTACAACCAATAGTAGAATCACTCATTTCTTCACTATTTCTAAAATTAGGTGCGTTATACAAAGGTTTCAGATCTACTCTATTCCTTCTTTTCATACGAGTAAATTCATTTAGTACCCAATAACTTCTAGGACTAGTATCTTTTTTTATAACTTTTCCTCATTCCCAAGATTTACCAGTACAATTTAACACATTTTGATTGGTAGGTAGATCTAGCAAAGGCTTTGACGTTTTATCATAACACGATTTAGACAAATTTTGCTTGTTTAAGATTTTTTCCTTGTGTTAACCTGACTTTCTGGAATTAGTAGTTGTCTATTTAAAGGTATTTTAGTTCGAACTCGCCTACTCATTAAAGACTGGGCAGGTGAAAACTCGGTATTTTTTAAAGATGTATTTCTATATTCCATTAATGCTGTATAATTACTTTGCTCAGTTATATTACATTTTTACCATGTTTTTATTAACTCGCTTTCTTGTTTGTGTGTTTGTTTGTCCAGTCCAAATATTGCAATCTATTTTTAACTAACTTCCCGACTAGCTAGACATTTGAAACTTTTAGAATAGCTCAGATATTGATGACAATGCATTTTTTAATACTTTTAGCCATCTTTAAACACAATTAAATTTATTTTCAGTTAATTTTGTTTTGTAGACTGGTGTAGCCATCTATCCGCGGGAACGGGAACGAAAAGTTAAACGCAAGTTAACTTCCAATTAACTTCATTTTCTTCAAGTTGATGGGATAATTCATCAAAAAAATTTTAAACAGTATTTACTAATACATAGAATTGTCAAGTTTATATGATATAAAAACTTCTTTTTGTCTTCTAATTATTTAGGAATATTATTCGCTATTTTAACTCCACTTTCAGCCTCATCATTTGATATAGCATATCTGGGGCTGCTATTAATAATTTCAAAATCCCATTCCAATGCAAACTTTTAAACTCATATGAGTTAAAAGGCATATTATCCGCAACTAAAACTCTAAGAATACTATGCGTGCTAAATATTATTTTTAATTACAAATTACTTCACTCGCCCGCTTATTATTCATGGGAACGATTTCTAACCATTTAGTTAAATAATCCATTAAGACTAAATAATCCTTTTTTTCCGAATTCACAAATATCACACCCCACCTTTTCAAAAGTCAAAGATAAAATTTCATGTGAAATGAGTGGTTCTTTACAGTTTTTTGGTCTGTATTTTTCACAAACGAAACAATTAGCAACTAAGTTTTCAATATCATTTGACATATTTGGCCAATACAACAGTTCTCTAGCTCTTGCCTTACATTTACACAGTCACTGTCTTCTTTAAGATAGGATCTAGACAACAAATTAGCAACATACATATGTTTACCTGGTAAATACATTACATCAAGATTATACTTAAGTAATTTCATCTTCATTTCTTGTAATCTACTAGATAGTACATTTACAACATTTTTATTAGGGACTAGCTGAAGTACCCGGCGATGCCCGGGATTTTAAGAATGTTTGTTAACCAAAATCAATTTAAAAATTAACACAGTATAAATAACATAGAAAAAATATATGTGAAATGTTATACACGTCTCAGAATTTCAGCCTTTCATCATTGTAGTACTGAAATCTGAAAAGTAAAAATGTCAAATTCTCTAATGTTTGTTAACCAAAATTACCCTGAATAAAAATATATTTATAGGGTATTTATATACATATGTTTACCTGGTAAATACATTACATCAAGATCATACTTAAGTAATTTCAACTTCATTTCTTGTAATATACTAGATGTACATTTACAACATTTTTATTAGAGATTGACACTAATGGTTTATGATCTGTATGAACAATTTCTTTCCTACCATACATAAAATTATGAAATTTCTTAGTTGCAAAGACTATACTCAAATATTCCTTTTCAATTTGAGCATAGTTTTGCTCTGCATCAGACAAACTACGAGATGCAAAAGCTATTGGTTGGCCCTCCTGGAGCAAACAAAATCCAAGTCCATTTTTTTTTAGCTATCACATTGCAACACAACTTGTTTCTTGCAGTCAAATGTCCCAAGTACTGGGGATTTGCTTACCATTAGTTTTAACTCATTAAGGGCCTTAGAATGAATGGGTAGTCAATTTCAATGAACACTAGATTTAAGCAACTCTTAAAGGAGCAGTAAACTCAGACATTTTTGGTATGAACTTCCTCAAGAAGTTTATCATGCCCAAAATTCTTTGCTATTTTTTTTTATTACTAGGAGTTTCCAAATTTAAGATTGTCCTAACCTGCTCAGGATCTGGTTTCATTCCAAATTTATTAAACACATACTCAACATATTTCACTTCACTTAGTCTATATTGCAACTTACAAGTATTAAATTTCACATTTAATTTTCTAGCTCTTTCAATAACTCTATCAAGAATGTCATCATGCTCCTGAGGAGTTTCAGCAGCAATTAACAAATCATCAAAATAAATTAACACACCAGGTATATCACCAAAATTTTTCTCTTGAAATTTTTGAAAAATTTTTGGGGCACTACTTAATCCAAAAGGTAGTTTGTTGAATTTCAATCAACCAAAGGAAGTACTAAATTTACACAACTCACTAGATTCCCTGTCAAGCTGTATTTGATGAAACCCATCTTTTAAATCTAGAACAGAGTAAACACTTTTACTACATAATTTTGTCAACAGTTCATCTACAGTTGGAATTAAATGACTCTCTCTTTTTATTACTTTGTTTAGATCCTGTGGGTCTAAACATATCCTAATAGTTCCATCCGGTTTTTCAACAATAACCAAATTATTAACCCATCCCACTGGACTATCTACTTCCCTAATTATACCCTCATTTTTAAGAACCTGTATCTTTTAATTTGCACTTAATTAATCAGGACATGGAAATTTTAAGAGCTATTTGAGTAGATTCAAATTGTGTTCGTCGACCCCCTGTGACTGCAGCGTTGGTGGCGAGGAAAATACTAAACATGTTCTGTTTTTGTGTTCGAAGTACCGCAGGGAGAGAAATATTTTTAAATTGGCTCTTAAGGACTTAAATATTAACTGGCCTCCAAATTTCTTTCTGCTCGTTTCTGGGAAGTGTGCTTTCGGCTTATTTTGTAAATTTATTGTAAATATTTGTAATTCTTCTTAGTTTCTTGTATTTGTTTTATTTTGTCTCTTTCTTATGTTTTCTTAGTGTTTTATACTTACCTCTAAGTCTGATACTTTGTGGTACACGGGAGTTTTATGTGTATTTTTTTAATTAAAAAAAATTTACGCTTAATAACTTCAGGAATTTGCCTAGGCGGCCTAGCAACAGCTACATCATTTTCGTCTATTTTTATAGAGAACTTTAAATTGAAAGTACCCAATCCCTGAAATACATCTTTATTCTTATCTATGAATCGATCTTTATCGAGTACTGCCCACACATTTCCTTTTAATAGGATGAAATTCAACAGAACTAGACAATCCATGAAATGGGTTAGAATATTTTTTGCAATCTACAATTACAAATTCAACACGTTTAGAATTACTACCAATTTTGCACATGAAATCAACAATGCCCACTGGGTTAATTTTATCACTTCCATAAACTTTAATACTATATTAGTTGGTTTTAAACAAGATTTAGACTTTAAAGTTATAAAAATGTTGCTAGGTATCACATATACACCAGCACCTGTATCAATTTTAAAACGCAATATATCACTACTTACCTGCAATATCCTGTATCCAACTTGAACTTGTAGCTACACCATTAATACTATCATATTTAATATAATATAAAACCATACTATCATTTAAAGCACCTATTGGTATATGTTTTAACTTAGAATATGGACACCCAAGTGCAAAATGATTAAATTTTCCACACTTATTACACTGTTTTCCAAAAGCAGGACATTGAGCTTTTTTATGATCTCGATTGCATTTTTTACATAAATACACACTAGTCTGATTCGATGTAGTTAGTTTCTTTTTACAGAACACTTCTTCTCGAGAACTCTGACGCCGACAATTAGACTTTCGGTTTCGTTCGGTCAGCTGTACTTTCGTATCTCGGCAAGGTGCCACAACATCAACATCAGACGCTTTTCTTTGTAGTATTTCAGACTGTTTTTTGCTCAATTCCGAAGCTCGACACATTTCAATAGTCTTATCTAAATCCAATTTATGTTCACGCAGAAGCCTTTCTTGAAGTGTTTTATCCACTGTTCCAGGTACGATACGGTCACGCAAAACATTTTCCGTTCGGTCGCCATATTCACAGTATTTGACGAGCTTAGGGGGGCGTCCATTAATTACGTGAGGCTTTTTTTGGTGGGGGGGAGGGCGGGGAGGGAGTCGTGCCGAATCTCACCCAGTCTCACGTGGGGGAGAGGGGGGGTCTCGGCAAATATCACGTAATTTTTTTTCCGCAAGAAACAGTGTAAAAGTGCGAGAAAACTGCGTTATATTAAATAAAACATGTTTCTACACTAAAATATGGCTAAATCCTACACAATAGTTCCAGTAGTCACTCTTGAGACCACACATGCGTCCCAGAGGACTGAATTAGAATGAATATTCTTTTGCGAATTTTAGTAGTTCCTATTAAAGTATTTTATTGTTCGATTTTCTCACTGTGATTCTAGACTACGTTCTTAGTAGTCTTAAATACTAGTATTAACTAGTCTTAAATAAAAAATAATTTAGCAAATTGTTTTTCTTTTTAATAAATCCAACGAAATCAAGCACAGATTAACGTATTTACACTAAAAATACGCATTTTGAAAAATCTGACGTGAGATTAAGGGGGAGGGTGTCGAAAAATCACCAAATTCGCCTCACGTAATTAATGGACTCCCCCTTACGCAAGTCCATTACAAAATCGTCGAAACGTTCGTTTTTCTCTTGTTGGCGGGAATTAAAAATATATCGCTCCACCACAATATTCTGACGAGGATTAGCATATAATTCAAAGTCTTTTAAAACCTTTTCAAAATCACCTCGTTCTGCTTCTGTCAATGGGAATGTGTTATACAATTCCATTGCATCGTCACCCACGCAGTTAGGTAGAATAGCTACTCGTACATCAGCTGCTTTTTCTGTATGGCCACCAACTTTTAAAAATATTTCAAAGTTCTGAAGAAATTTGCGCCATTCTTCAGCCACTTTTCCGAAAAGGTAAAGCAGTTTGGGAGCTTTTAAAGATGTATCCATATTCCGAAAGTCATAAATCGTTTTCTACTTTTACTTGCTTAGCGGTTCGACTCGACTGCGCCATGTTTTATACAAGTTCTTTTATTAGAAACTACAATTACAGTTACAGGACAGCGTATATACTACAGTTACGAAACATAAAACAGTTAAAAGTTATATACTTATAAACACTCCTCCCCACCCACTCGAAAAAATAATAAGTTGAAAAAATGGTAAAAAAAAAGGAAAATATGAGAAAATTATAAAAATATAAAAAAATATCAAATTTTTCCTAAAAATTCTTTAATAATGTCACACTTTGATAAGTAGCAATCACGCAGCACTCCCACTTAAAACCTTTCTTTTATTCTGAAAAATGAACATTTTCAATAGGAAAAGATAGTTGTAATGTAGAAATAAAACTTTAAAACAATTATTATCAATTCATTAATCATTCATTACGATGCGGTAATGATAAAAGTTCAGTACAAAAAAATCCCGTTCATAAACAAACACCCTCCCGCATAACAAGCGAGAACGGATTCCTTAAGGCTGCTGTGTATTAACCTTATTTCATTCGTTCATTTCAATTTTATCCTACGGAGAAAATTTGTGTAAGGATTGCTGACTTTGATTTAAAGATTTTTTGAAAAAATTGTTCTCCGTAATAGAGAAAGAAATTTCACACCCTGGGGCATGTTTCGTTTAAAAAAATGCAAATAGTATTTTAAATTTTAAATTACTCGGGGAGGGGGGAAATCTGGTATAGTGTGTTTTAAACGCTCATCAATTCCTTTGGTGGACGAAATTGATAAAATCAATCCTGTTGCAAGGTACAGAAAAGTTCAGGCTGTCTGAAAATACCATTTTCATTTGGATTATCAGTATTTATGTAGCTGTAAATAGTTGAATCATTTTCTCTGTGTGATAACATTGAGGTGAGCAAATCCAATTGGGTTAGTACACAGCAGCCTTAAGTCGAAGGTTACCGCGAGAAAATTTTTATTGCCACACTTCCCGTATCGGTCTGAGTATCTACTTCAGCCAAAATTTTATTTAGAAAGATAGCTTATGTGATTATGTTTCTACTTAAGTGTATATATGTAATTTTTTTATCTTTTACGGCTCTGATATTGTTTCTTTACTATAATACCGATCTGTGTCAAATAAGTATGTGGCTTTATAAAAGCTGTTTTTTTTCAATCCCGTTTTTCCCAAAACTACGATTTTGAACTTGACACTCATTACACTGCAAACACAGATATTAGATTTATAAACTTTTAATCTGATTGTAACCGTGTTTTTCCATGAGATGTTAATCTCTTGAATTTCTCAGAGCATTAAACTGAATAATTTATGAGGAAATTATTCTGAAATACGGACAACTGAAATGAATGTAAGGGGGAGGGAATATTGGTATTTTTTATCCATTATTGATCGGTCCGATAGCAGCAGATTTGTGCAGATCCCTACAAACCGAAATATATCAAATCTCTTCGCGTTCTTATGAACTACCAGCACAAAAGAAAAAGGATAGCTAAGTTACCTCGTGTCCTAGTTACAATAAATTTAAAATGCTCAGTAATTTGATTAATCCAGAACATAATTTATAACATCTTAGTTTCTAGCTATCTCATTTCCTGGCACAAACAAATTTTTATATATCGCTATTGACTTCACGTCAAAAATACGAAAAATGCGTAATGGCATAGTGTTAATGTATCTAATTAAAATTCCTTACCCCTCTCTTTCCAGGTGTCCGGTAAAGATTGTGAGATACGAAACTTAAGTGTGGTGTCCATGAAATTAGAAGTTAAAGGATTTTCTGGCACGGGAGAGAAACCTTTCAACTGCATTGAATGTGAGAAAAGATTTTCTCAGCAGGGTTCTTTAAAACACACATTCGCACCCACACGAGAAGGAAACCTTTCGCATGCACTGTATGTGGTAATATGTTTTCTAAACAGTGTAATTTAGAGAGACATCTCCCCACCCACACGGGAGAGAAACCTTTCGCATGCACTGTATGTGAGAGAAAATTTACTCGGCAAGAAGATTTAACAACACATCTCTGCTCCCACGCTGGCGAGAAACCTTTTACATGCACTATATGCGGGAAAATTTTCTCTGTACATAGCAAATTAAAAGCACATCTCCGCTCCCACACGAGAGAGAAATCTTTCGCCTGCACTGTGTGTGAGAAAGTGTTTTCTCAAAGGTATATTTTAGAAAGACATATCCATACCCGTACAGGAGAAAAACGTTTCGCCTGCACTGTGTGTGACAAAAGATTTACCAAAAAGGGGAGTTTAAACTATCATCTCCGTACCCACATGACCCCGTTGACATCTCACACAGGAGAGACACCTTTCGCCTGCACTGTGTGTGACAAAAGTTTTACCCATAAGGGGAGTTTAATCAATCATCTCCGTACCCACACAGGAGAGACACCTTTCGCCTGCACTGTATGTGACAAAAGTTTTACCAAAAAGGAGAGTTTAAACTATCATCTCCGTACCCACACGGGAGAGAAACCATTCGACTGCACTGTATGTGGGAAAAAATTTTCTATACGGCAAAGTTTAACAATACATCTCCGAATCCATACGGGAGAGAAACCTTTCGCCTGCACTTTATGTGACAAAAGATTTACCCAAAAGGTGAGTTTAGATAATCATCTCCGCACCCACACAGGAGAGAAATCTTTCGCTTGCAGTGTATGTGAGAGAAGATATGCTATCCAGAGTAATTTAAAAAATCATCTCCGTACCCACACGGGAGAGAAACCTTTTGCATGCACTGTATGTGGGAAAAGATTTACTTTTCAGGGTAATTTAAAAGTGCATCTCCTCACCCATACGGTAGAGAAACCTTTCGCCTGCTCTGTATGTGAGAAAAGATTTACTCATCCGGGTAATTTAAAAGTACATCTCCTCACCCATACGGGAGAGAAACCTTTCGCCTGCTCTGTATGTGAGAAAACATTTTCTCGACGGTTTCATTTAGAAAAACATCTTCGCACACACACAGACGAGAAACTTTTCGAAACCATTCCCTGAAATGTATGTGAGAAAAGGTTTTTTCAACAGGTTTCTTTAAATCACATCTCTGTACCCACACGGGAGAGAAACCTTTCGCGTGCACTGTATATGGCAAAATGTTCTTTCTATAGGATCATTTAAAAAGACATCTCCGTACCCACACATAAGATACACCTTTCGAGGCATTGTATGTGGGAAAAAGTTTGCTGAACAGCGTAATTTAAAAAGACACCTCTGCACCCTCGCGGGAGAGGCACATTTCGCATGCAGTGTATGCGAGAAAAGATTTTCTTTTTGCTGGAATTTGAAACGTCTCCTTATCAATGAAGGAAATAGTTTTGGTAAATAAGCGTTGCATTGAAAAATTTCAAATCAAGATTCCCATATTTTCAATCCGCATTCAAATTTTCAGTCAGATTCCTCAATTTCAAAATTGAGGAATCTGCTTTAATGTACTATGTTATTAAAGGAATAAATGATAGACTGGAAAACAAAACTATTTTGTACGGATGTAAGAATATTAGAATTCAGAGGAAAACTTAAAATTTATGAATTAATAAAGGGTGATTCAGCAAAGAGTAAAGGTTCTTTCGATAGAATTAGAACAAAACATGAATGTAATGATAGAATTAATGCTTTTGATAAAATGAAATCAAAATGTGAGCATAGTGATAGATTTAATTCTAAAAACGAAAGTGTAAATAAAGTGAAGTATAATGGTGGTTTTGAAAAAATGAAATACAGTGATTTTGATAATCGTAAAAATAAGATTTGTTTTAATTGTGGTGAAAAGAATCACATTTCTAAATTTTGTATCCATAAAGAGAAATGTATCCAGTGTTTTCTTTGCGATGGTTTTGGGCACATTGCTTCATCATGTCCAAGAACGAATTCGAAACCAGAAGTAGCCACATTGAATGTTCAGGTAGAACCGAAACTGAACAATAGAGTAATGATTGATAATTTAAGTGTAAGTTCACTAATAGATACTGGAAGTAGCCCTACTTCCCAAATCTATGTTTGATAAATTAAATAATGGAGAATTGATTCCATCAAATTCCTTAATTAGTTTTCGTAAATGCGTAGTGAAACCATTAGGTTATTTTAAAGGAAATATTACGGTTGATGATATTAAGTGTAATGTAGATATTTGTGTTGTTGAAAACAATGTTATGTCTTATGATGTCATAGTAGAACTTAACGTATTAATACAAGGTGAGACACTAATAAATTAAAACGGAATTATGATTAAAAATAAATCCCAGTGTGAAAAAGAAATAACATGTTATCTGTTCTACCAGCTGATTTAACTTTTAATGAAGTTGAACTGAACATTGAACCTGACGTTCCAAATACTTTCAAGGATAAGGTGCAACAATTAATTTCGAAATATGTACTGTTGTTATTAATCAAACAAATATTTTTGCTGTTGTAGAAAAAGAAAATGTAGTGTCGAGAAGTTAGCTTGAAATGATCGAGATCGAATTTCAAGCTAATTTTGAAGCTGAAAGAGATGAACTGAGAAAACATGAAAAGCAACACATTTTTAAAACCCAAGAAGAAATCCGGACGACGTATAACTTACGAAGAAAAGAATCGCAATCTTATAAAGTTAACGATTTGTTCGCTATAAAAAGAACTCGGTTCGGATCGCACTTGAAACTAAAATCGAAATACTTAGGACCCTACAAAATTATTAAGGTTAGAGGAGGCAAGACCTATGCCGTGGTCAAAGAAGTAAGTTAAGAAGTACCTAACTGCACGACGACATGCGCTGAATTTCTAAAACCATGGGATATCATGCCAAGATATTAATGCAGAAACGTATCATCTCAAAAAGAAAATAATGGACTGCATTTTTAAAGACGAAAAGATTGAGTAACACTGAAGACCTGAATACTGTGTATTTTGAAAATGAAGATAAAAGCCGAATTGACAGAAAATGAAGATTAAAGACGAACTGACTCCTTTTTCATTTTTAGAGCTAAGACGATAAGAAGCTCTATATGTTCCAAACATTTGTTTCTTTTTAGATAATTTTGTACATTTTCAGTCTTGCTAGGTTTTTTTTTTGTATATTTGCAGTATCGTCTGAAGGGCCAGCCGAGTGCAGGCGGGCCGAATGTAGTGATTGAACTTACATCGGTCCGTACTATCTGCATATTCCACCAGATGACACTAATATCCGTTTGGGCCGCTTGAGCTCAACTAAAGCAGGAGAGGTCTGGCAACCCCAGTCAGTCAGCGGTTAGACCATGCCAGAACGATGACGTGTTTTGTCTGATAGCAGTAGCCGAGTGCTCCTTAATTGGCCTATGTAATGATGTATATTTAACTATAAATCCTTGTAAATAATTTTATTTTGTAAATATGTATTCATTAAATATTAGTATAGATTATAATAGCTCAGTTATTTAAATCACCGCACGGCTATCCTGTCCCATATATATGTGTGTGTGAGAGAGAGAGAGAGTGAATGAATGAATATATATATATATATATATATATATATATATATATATATATATATATATATATTATATTATATTTTATATATATATTATATATTATAATATATATATATATTTATATTATATTATATTTTATATATATATTATATATTATAATATATATATATATATATATTATATCTTATATTTTAAAAACATCGTGTTATAGCTTTATACCGCATCTTCCTGTTTTAAAAGTGTGTTTGCTTGCATCAGTGTTAAAAAAGATTAGAGCATACACGACACCGAATCCCGTAGAATAATGACTTTATTAGGACCGGAACCTAATGACGAAACGTTACGATTGTGCTTTACAGTATGGAAAAGCCAAATAAGGTGGTTGAAGAACTCGTCGGATAAAAAAAGAAATTTTGAATAAAGCCACCATCCATCGGAAAAAAAAAATTGGAGGTCCCATCATAGGATATTGCAGAGCCGGTCTATGGATTCGTGCGATGCCATTATTCGAAGATTAATGTTTATCGTGTCATGCTGCGAATTTGCGGAATCTTGAACATAAAAAGGGTTGTCCATTTCAAATGTCTCAGTTACAAAAACGTAAAAGTCATTTTAAGTGACATTTAAATTAAGATTGAAGTTCAGAACATTTCAAAAAAATTTTTTTTATAAAGCAACAGGGGAAAAAATGTTTAGAAAGGAAAGAAATGAATTTTTCATTGAACACGGACAATACAGTTATGCTTGTTTCCAATGATATTTTATATTTTATTTACCATTAATTTTTGAGAAATCATTAAAAATATGAGCCAATACAAAATTTCACTGCTCCCGATAAATAACGAAAACATTATTTTTTCTTCCTTTTGGTAGTATTAAATAATCTGTTTAGGTATTAAATATATTTCTGTCTCTGTTTCTTTCATACGCTCCTTACAGGATTAGTGGTATGTGGTTCCGGTTTTAGCACTTTCTATTAGACACCACAAAGGGTCAGACTTAAGCCGGTGCCTCCGTCGACTTGGACGGAGCACTCTCACAGGCGACATCTCGCCTGCCTGTACCATCCTCCCAATTCTAAAATCTTCCCGGAGGGAGTTTCCGGCCTACAGATTTTAAGAAAAACATTCTTAGACTATAGAAAATATCATACTTTTTACAAATCACTTTCAATTGAATGTATAGCCTTAGAAAAAAATAAACTATTCTACAGGGGAAAATATATTTTACTGCAGATGAGAAAATTTTAAGGTTATCCAACGACAGACCAGTATTCCACGATGGAAAAGATGGTAGATAATCCCCTAAGACAATTTTTCTTTTTCACATAATTTTCTAAATTATGCTTAAGATGATAAAAATTGATTACACCAAACAACAATAGCTGGAACTGTCTCAAACAAATGTACTATAGTTATAGAAATTGATAAACTAGGTAAAACATTGGTTATAATAAGGAGAACTTGCATAATAAAAAATACGGTAAATATTTTTTTTTTTAATCTTACATTCTTCTTCCAAACTACGTCTGTCCGCATTGAAACGAAGAGAACATTTGAAATCTCTTCGCAAGACCAGCTTTTTCTCTTTAGCCCAGTCGATCAGTTTTTGACGTCTGCTTCCATTCGTTTTAACTCCCCAGATGATTTTCATTCTTTCTACGGTTTCCCTGTTTTCTTCTGCAAGAGATGCACATTCAACAATAGCTACAGTTCCTTTAGATCCACCATATGAGCTTCGATATACCACCATATAAGAGATCCACCATATGAGCTTCCACCATATGAGCAAGATAATGGACGGCTTGCACATCCTGACTAGATTCACAACAGTTGAATAATTTCCTTCATCATCCAAAATAATTTCTCCAGGCTCGATGTCGTCATCGTCCGACAAGCTTTGTATAATGGTTTAAATGGGGGAGAGTTAGGGAAGGTCACGGGACCAAATATGGTGGGCAGTTGATGAGGAGGAGAGATGTCAAGGGACCAAAAATAATGGGCTAACTCGTGATCGTATAGAATGATGGTCACAGTAGTTAATTTGTAGTGTACTGCCAAATTATTAATTAATTATATCACTACTATCTGTTTGTCCGACCAAAACTTGTACCCTGCGTTGTGTTTGGAGAAATCGCATGTTATCTAATTGATTAATAACAGATGAATTTATTGAAATGACACACACACACACATATATATATATATGTGACATTTCACCCCTGATTCCATAACACACACAATAATAATCACAAATGACGAGGTAGAGTTCTATAAAATTGCAGTCCTTTATTTAATACCAGTTGGGAGCGGATATCAGAGCGTCCTTCTAGCATGACGCTGAACATAGAAGTGCTTACAAAGACAGACAATCGCAGACTGCCTGCTCTCTTAGTCAGGGTCTGTACCAAAGTCAGCGACTGTTTACATGAACACAGATGTTTTTCGTGGGTGGTATACTACTGTAAGAAGCACATTGGGTGCGCTTTATCTTTATGATATTGTTTGACACTTTTGATCCTTTATCTCTGGCACCTGCAGCCATTATCTCTGAGATATTGTGAACTGCGGATTTTAGATGACTAGAGATGGGGTTTGGTTACTCCTTCTGGGCGGCATGGCTAATAATCCTATCAACTGAAAAGAATTTATTGTGTTATTTTCCCCACTGGAATTTGCAGATGTTCACTTGCTTTTGGGTGGGCTATTCCTGAGAGAAAGGGTCCTCTCTTAACAGATGTGGGACCCGAATTATAGAAATAGACGAGATTCAACTTATAATGTCAAGATTCAACTTATAATGTCACATATATATATATATATATATATATATATATATATATATATATATATATATATATATATATATATATATTCATACATCTATTAAGATGTGAGGTACCCTAGAACCATTTTCATATAATCATTTAACTCAACACTTTATTACTCATTGTAACCAGACCTTAGGATGAGAGGCACGCTACATACACGTTAATTAGGGATCAATAAAATACTGCACAATACCTTCGCTGATGGATCATTAACGTCTTTATTCCCTCTCACACATTCGGCTAGAAGTCGCTGGATAGCAGGCGATTCTTTGCAGATCCGCACGTTCCATCGGATAATGTTTGTCGCGGTGACTCGTCGGTGGGTGGTCCGTTGAATTATGATGTGGGCGCCAGTCTAATCGGTCCCGGGGGAGTGGTTCCGCTCTTTCACTCAGTTTTCTGTTCGGCCTGATTCACTGGACTTCTGCTGGGTGGGGGTTTATTATCCGGGCTGACCGCTCTTTCCAGATTGCTATCACGTAGAAGGCTATTTATTTTTATTCTGGTGCAGAAATCATGACTCTCATCTCCATTCCTGAGCTAGTCGCGTGCTATCACCGCCATTTCCTTCAACGACCAATTTACACCTGCAACGCAAATATCTTCCCGCCGCTACAAAATGCGGATTTCCATATTTGGCCTTTTATCGCCTACGGAGGATTGATTTTCCATCGGTTGCTTTCCAGCAAAGCGGGAGACAGTTTTGTTTTCACATCACCATTTCAACTAATTTTCTGAAGTACACCAACATAAATTTTCGAATTGTCTTAATTCCTATAAAATTGTTTCCTGTTCATTTTATGATTTGAAATAGTATGTGACTCTTATAGTATCCATGCATTCTTATAAATTACTTTGCCAATTTTTTTTTGCTCTCCGAAATACAGTGGCTCCCAAAAGTGTTCGTGAACTTACGATTTTCAATGAAATAGGGGTCTATCCATTGATTAAAATGAATATTTCAGAATGGGTATTTAATAATAAGATCTACACTGCTGGCCACTGTAAATGCAACACCCTAAATAACATGAAATTTACAACATGCATTAGCGGAGGTGAGATATGCAAATGATTAGAATTTCAACGCAGACGCACATCACGCGCGCCTGTGGCGCCACTTCAAAGCGCTATTTAAGGCTTGGAGATTTCGACGATTTCAAGTTCGGCAATTGTGTTTTTCTTGTGGTTTTTCAAAAAAAACCGATCAATTATGCCTCGTCGAAAACAGCGATCATCTTTTGATCAAGTATCCGAGTTCGACAGAGGAAGGATAGTGGCCTACCGAGATTGTGGATTATCTTTCAGGGAAATCGGTAGTCGTGTTGGACGAAACCAAACAACTGTAATGCGGATATGTGATCGTTGGATGCAGGAGGGTACGACGGACCGGCGTGTTCGATCGCATCCACCTCAGCGCACCACTTCACGTGATGACAGGCAAATTGTGCGTATGGCAGTGACGGATCGCTCAGTCACATCACGAACCATAGCACAGCACATGCAGTCTGTAACGCATCATCCATTGTCTGGGCGTACCATTCGACGCCGTTTACAGCAGAGTGGTCTGTCCGCAAGACGTCCATTGCTTTGTCTACCCTTGACGCAGAACCACAGACGTCTCTGCCACCAATGGTGCGATGACAGAAGGATGTGAACGGCAGAATGGAATGAAATTGTCTTTACTGACGAGTCACGCTTCTGTCTGCAACACCACGATGGTCGCATTCGAGTCTGGAGACACCGTGAAGAGAGGATGCTGAACAGCTGCGTTATGCACCTTCACACTGGTCCTGCACCGGGTATTATGGTATGGGGCGGTATTGGATATCCCTCTCGCACACCTCTAGTACGCATTGCCGGTACTTTAAACAGCCAGCGCTACATCTCCGAGGTGTTGGAGCCAGTTGTCCTTCCTTACCTTCAGAGCTTGCCCACAGCCATATTTCAACAGGACATTGCGCGACCACACGTGGCACGCATTGTCCAACGGTTCTTCGTTAATCGCCAGATTGAATTGCTTCCCTGGCTGCCTCGCTCTCCGGATCTTTCGCCGATAGAAAACATGTGGTCCATGGTTGCTCTACGATTGACCCAGATTCCATCCCCAGCTGCCACAGCAGATCAACTTTGGCAACGTGTGGAAGCTACTTGGTTTGCTGTACCCCAAGAACTCATCCAAAGTCTCTTTGAATCAATTCCGAGGCGTGTGGCAGCGGTGATCTCCAACAATGGCGGCTTCTCTGGCTACTGATTTTGGCAGGAACCACACTTCACAGAAGTCTATAAATTTAATCATTTGATACTTGGTCAACATGTTATCTACAAAATAAATTTTGTTGTGATATCTCATGTCTTTCTTGGTGTTGCAATTTGGGTGGCCAGTAGTGTATAATCTATTCTTAACAAAACTACATGAAATATTTTGAAAACATAGTAAAACTTTATTTTTAAGAAACCAATAATCCAAAAGTAACAAAAACTTTATCTCACAAAAGTCATCGTACACTTGTAAAAAATCTCTACATATTAGTAAATATTCTAATTTTTTGTTAAATTAATATTTAGTAGGATATTCTTTAGCATCCAGAACAGCTTTTAAACGTCTGGGAATAGATTGCTTTAGTTCTTTTGTAATTTTTCATCAATGTTCATCCATTCTTCCATCATAATTGTTTTTAGTTCGTTTTTCGTGTGAATGTCGTGTTTTCGTACTCGAACCTCCAGTTCTCTCCAAATATGTTCTATTGGGTTTAAATCTAGCGATTGAGGTGGTGTTTCAAAACTTGTGGACAATTTTAGACACCAGATGCGAACGTTGAGAGCCATGTGCTTAGGATCGTTATCTTGATAAAAAACAAAGTTGTTTCCAATACCCAAATTTTGAGCTGATAATTTTAAATTTTCTCTTAAAATATTCATAAAAATAGCATGATTCATTATGCCATCAATAAATACCAAATTTACTAGTCCTGATGCTGACATGCACCCCCACACAATTATACCTCCACCGGCATGCTAAACCGTTCGCTCCATTAACATTAAACAGCGATTTCTTTTCTTAAAAACAAATCCCAGGTCCCTCATTAAATTTCTGACACTTCTAACGCAGAAATTAGGAAGATCGTCGTCTTCATTTATAGCAAGCATTACTTTATGAGCAGTGGGTATTTCATTTTTTAAATAAACGGAATGCACCTTTTTACGAATTGCCGTTTTCGTAAACTCATCATAAATTTGGTTTCTTCTTTGAGTCTGCACTTTCAAAGGACGTTTTTTTTTCTCGGGAGTCGAAAGTACGCCATTATTCTTCATATCAACTTTTATTCTAAGAATACTGGACTGTTTGACGCCGGTCAGATCAGCACAGAGCAAAACAATTTCGTTTTCTGATTTCATAGGATTCTGTTCTCTGAGCCTTGTGTAAACATTTAGAACGATAACCTTAGCAGAACTTCGTAGCGGTTTTCCAGCTTTATGAGGCTGAAAAGTATAAACAAACGAATTTGAACAAGACGCCATAATGAAAATAACTGACGGAACAACAAAAGGGTTTACACGACAGAAATGAATCTGGAGTATATTGTCTACTTCCCGTTAAAAGACCTGACACCAGTTTTAGGGTTGCTATCTCGAGGAAATCGATTCTCAGAATGAGAGGTAGGGGATAATCAACAGCTCATCAGCATTACATACGAAAAGTATTTATCTCTCTTTAGGCATTAAGAAAATTATGAAGGTTTTAATATTTAGGCTTTAAGAAAACAATCACATGTTTTGATTTCTATTTTCATGTAATCAATGTATTTTGAAACTTTTAACCATGCATCGTTCTACTTACTATTTCCCGAAGTAATGTGAGGGAGTTTCAGAAATCCTCAATAAAATTTAGAGTCCTGTTTACTTTTAAAAATACGGGATCATACAAAAATTTATTATTATAGATGCAGATTTCTGGGATTTTGGGTTTTTGAAATTGTTAGTTTTTTCTGAAAGCCAGCAACTCTATCTTTCGTAGCGAGGAATTTTAGAATTTTTATGGGTTTCAGAAATATTAAAATGGAAGAATGCTTCCATTTCTTCAACCAGCATATTGAGATATACATATGCACGTTTTACACACTTCGTTTAGTCGTTATTCTGAATAATTTTTACATCTGTTTACGAAATTTTCTTTTAGACATTTAAAAAAAATTTTCCTAATCTAATAGGTCAAATCGACTTAAAGCCGAACCTGCCCTTTAAAGTGTTATGATAACTACACTAATGACCTCTTCCTATGAAAAATCACATGCATTTAATTTTTTTAACACTTTATAGAATTTTCCATTTTCCGCAATTTAATTAGGGGAATATTTCGTCAAACTCTAATTTCATCCTGTGTGAAATATCTTCTCATAACTTGGTTTTTGTTAGCCATATTTTTGCCGAGTTTAAAAATTAAATGAAAGCGTGAAAGATTTTTTGCTTAGTTGCAAGTTTATAACTTGGAAAATAGACATAAGAAATCAGCGTTTAAACATTTCAGATTGTACAGCAAATCACAGCAGTTAATATTACAATAGGTATAGTGTTGAAAATTTTCTTTCAATTGTTAACTGCAGATGTGTATTCCTCCCCACTTGTCTCTTGTAAACACTGCCTTTTCTTAGGGTAAACCATTAGCCAATCGGCAGGAAGTAACACCTGTTCGACTCTTCCTTGATGCCAATACCGTTATTTGGCGAAAAGTGGGGGATCTTTGGTGACAATCTCCTCCTCACTTTCCACCCCCGTGAAAAAAGAACTGCTCCCCCCGAGTCGCCACTTTCTTTCGGAGGAGACCTGGGGTTACAAAAAATTCACATCCACATTGAACACCAGATACTCCCGCCAAGGAAACGAAGCCTTGTGAATGGTCAGATTATGCTATGACGTTACATTCTCTCTCGCATGCTTTATTGCGCATTATTTACTAAATACATGAAACTCCACATTTTTCTTGCTCAAATATGTCTACGCTTTACCAGTTAAATCATTATTTTAATGATTTATGTCTGAAATGTACCTTTTATCAACTCTGTTAATAGGAAAAAGTGCGAACTATATCGCAATGGCGGAATCATACTGCTCTAGCCTTTTGCCTATATTCAGGTTAGATATTCACCGAGTATAATCTATTTGCCAATACTCATTTCTCTATCTCTCTAAGTCCTGCAGCTACCTCTCTCTGCATTACGCGTCGCTCGTTCTCTAAATACCTCTTCTTCTCCGTCAGTCAACACATCTCTATCTCGGAGCTCTAAGTGTTTCTTCATACAGTTTTTGAGTCTGTTATTTTCGTCCTTCTTCCTTAGTTCCGCCTCTTTTCTTCGTTTCAATTTGCCAAATATATTTTTGCTACCCTTCTATTGGACTAATCGTTTCTTCCAGAATCCTTACTCTCCACCCTGTCGTACGTGTGGCATTTTATCTCTCCAGCACACCGTTCCAACGGACATCTTCCCATATTCTACGAATTCCATATGTTTTACATTTCCTCCTTTTTAGCCAAATCGCCACAATTCATCGCTCTCCTTCGTTAATCTGCTTTGTACTTCACTTATTATTTGTCCACATCTGCAATTCCTCTTTGCGGTGTGACTTTTCATTCCGTAATTGCACCGAAGTATCTTGTTCCTTAGAGTTCGGCTAAGTCCATCGTTTATTCATTTCCTGCCTTCATCAATTCTTGTCGCGGTCTTTCCGCCGTTTATCCTTTCTCTATTCATCTTTGCTATTTTCCCCACTCTTTCTTTACTCCATTTCTCTTATTTCATTACTTAATCTGTTTTCAATGTCACAGCCATTTTAACCCGTGACACTTTGTATTCCAGATGACACGGATTCTGGACTCGGTTTAAGGACAGTTTTGGCCCTTTTCACATGGATATTTTCCTTTTTCTTCATCGATTCTTCATTTACCACAACTTAAGTGCCTTTATCAGCATTTGAAATGTTTTGTTCAGACGATTAAGAAACACCACTTTAAAGAGTGACAGTTACAGAAGGCGTTGTCTGGCAGGATTTTATCTCTTCACGACTAGCAAACACTTAGCAACATTTTAACCTAGAAAGTACTAGCTGCAAACACAAACAATGAAAAAAATTGTGTTACTATGCTTAATCTGTAGAAAATTGAATCAATCAAATAAAGTGCTTTAAAATATTCAGCCCTAGAATTTCTCCTTGCTGAAAAAATTATAGACATTAGTGTAGTGCTTATTTAACAACCAATCAAACCTTTTGTAAGGAAATTAGGGTCATGACTACTTTTTCACTTCGCCGCAGTATATAAAATTCATAATGTAAGGTAACACTATCAAAGATTTTGAGCAAGTGATTATACATGAAAGAACTAGCTTCAAATACATAGAATAAAAAAGGGGGTTTTATGATGCTTAAACTCTCGAAAATGAAATTTATAAAATAGCTTGACAAAAATTATTAAGGCCTAGAATTCCCCATTGTATAAAAAATATATAAACATTAGTGTAATTTCGAAGCTTATTTAACTTCAAATTTAACGTGTTACAAAAGACTTTAGATAGTCATGGATACACTTTTTCCCTCACCACTGTTTGAACTTCCTAAAGTAAGGTATGAGAACGCTTCGGAATCACAAGTAGGTATTTAGTCAAAATATACAATATTTATTATAAATAAAAATTCAAAAAGTTTTTTTTCTTCGATCAAACCCAGAGATAACTTCAGTGTATTCAAAACAGAAGCTTAAAATTTAATTCACTGTAAATGCAATATATGAGCTTGCTTCGTAAAACTTTTTATTAATTGTTTTAATAAGGTAAATAATTACTTTAAATATTTATTTTTTGCTTTTAATTTATTATTTGCAATTTTCTGTCCATAATTTTAAATGATTTACTGCGGATAAAATAATTATCTATATTTTTTAAAGTTTTAAATTTTATTTTTACTTAAATTTTTTTTAATGGTTGGACTGCAGTATTCAGTCAGAATAGTTCTTGTCTTTCCTCAGCCGATAAGAATATACTGTATACAAACTTTTACGAAATTACATTTTATTTCGGCCTTTGTCAGGGCACACATATTCCATACAACGAAACGGAAGGAGAATTTCACTTCATCGCTAAACAAGAGTCACGTGATTCTCGCCGGTCTTTTGGCAAGCATTTGGCAGCTTGCCAAAAGACCGGCTGTAACATCCTGCCCCACGTTGAAATGTTACATTTCAAGAAACAAACAAATTTAAATTATCAAACAAACAACAAATGAACATAATGAATAGCGTACAGGTTTCAGACACACATACAAAATAAATGTATTACTGATTATTTTCCATTGGCTTTAAACATATCTTAGAAATTGCTCTTTTAACAGTTCCATGAGGACCTTTCACAACTTCTACTCTGGCCTTGTCATCACTGCCTTTAATTATCTCTTGTATACGACCTTTAGTCCACTGACAAGGTGATGAATGATTGTGACTTAACAAAACAATAGAATTTGGTTTAACATTTTCCGTTTCAAATTTCCATTATTTCGTGCTTGAAGATTATTTAGATAATCTGATTTCCATTTTTTCCATATATATTGCACGAATTTTCCCAATAATTTCCACTGAGATAAGTAGTTATCTGGCTTGTAAGTTAACTCTTGTTCTGTAATAGAAATTAAAGGTTTTCTTATGAGGAAATGGACGGGAGCGAGTACCGCAAAATCGTTTGGGTCTAATGACAAATGTGTAAGGGGTCTATTTAAGACAGCTTCAGTTTGAGCTGTAACAGTAACAAATTGCTCTAACGTTAGATGGGAATTTCCGATAGATTTTTTTAAAGTGATGTTTAAATGACTTGACCCCTGTTTCTCACAAGTCACCGAAATTTGGTGAATTGGGGGGGGGATAAACTTCCAAGCGATTTCCTCATTTGACAAGTAATTTGCAATATCTTCATTGGGGGTTTTAATAACCTTGTACAGACGGTTTAGCTCAGAACTGGCTCCCTTGAAATTAGTGCCGTTATCTGTACCAATAGTGGAAGGTTTACCTCTCCTGCTACAAAATCTTTTTAAAGTTGCAATCATTACGCCGGTAGTTAAATCAGTAACGACCTCCAGATGTATTCCCTTTGATGATACAACGCAAATAAAAATTGCGACATAAATCGTGTGATTTGTTCCTTTTCTTTGACCCTTGTATTTAATGAGATAATAGCCGCAAAAATCGATTCTCTGATCAGTAAATGTAGAAGCGTGAGTTGTTCTCTCTTGAGGGAGATTTCCCATAATTTGTTATACAGATTTAGGCTTATTTTTGAAGCTAGTAATACAATTATGAATTACAGATCTAGCTGTTTCACGACCACTTAAAGGCCAAATTGCTTCCCTTACAAGATAGAAAAGAGTTTGAGCTCCCACATGAAGGTATTTAAGATGAAAAAATGTCATAATCATTAGAGTTAAATCTTGGTTTTTTGGAAGCAAAGTAGGGAATTTTTTCTATTGATAAACTTGAATTAAGTAACATATCACCTACTCTAATTACACCTTGTTTATCCAAATATGGAGTTAGGCAGCTGCTTTTCTAAAAATAGTCAAGAACTTCACGCGGGCGCAATGATAAATGCACGTTCAAGTAATGCGTGAGGCTCGATTTTAGTAGAAAAGTGCAAGCTAAAAAGATGATTTTAAAATCCGAAATCGGCGTAAAGGCTTCACCAGCGTAAGCGCTGCTCCCAACAAATTTTCGACGTTTTTTTTTACGTACTAGGGGCAAAGCCCCTAGTACGTAAAAACCCCTAGTGCGAAATGCTAGTGCTTTGCCCCCTAGTGCTTTGCCCCTAGTGCGAAAATCGAGCGTAGCGAACCTAGGGGCTTTGCCCCTAGGTTCGCTACGCTCGATTTTCGCACGGGACTTTCGGCCCCCTAATAAGACTTGCTTGTAAAAAGGCTTAATAAGGCTTAAAAGGGAATTTTTTTTTACTCGTAAAAGGCCCTTGATAAGGCATACTCGTTAAAAAATATTTGTTATTGCAATGTGATATTAACGTGACCGACTACGTTGACAACATCAATTTTCGACAATTGCTCGAGTTTTTTTTTAATTTGGGTTTCTTATTTTTTGGACCTTCCTCTTTCCAAAACTCTTTTTCTTTGAGTTTTTATATGAAAAATTTCCTCATTGTTGACCGATTTTAATTATTTTAGGCTTTTTAAGACCGCCTGAAGGTGGGTAACGAAAATTTTGAATTTGATTTTAGTTTCTTTTAAATTATTTTTACATCTTTCCACTGTTAGGGCTAATAGCGAGATACATAGGGGTGATTCTCGGACAATGTGACACCTTCCATCCATTTACTGTTGTCATCCTTATGTTAAGGGCTTTTCCTCACTGTTGAATTATAAGCTTTAAAATTAAATTAAACATCGAATTTTTAAGATAGATTCATTTCTTGATAAAAATATTAGTCTGTTTTAAAATATTTTTAAACAAATGAGATCTAGTTTGAAGGAGAAATGTCTATAGTGTTGGATTGTAAAAAGATCAAATATCTACGATCATTTTTTGACGAGTTATCGTAATCTGAATATTAAAAAGTCAATATTTTCCCGCAAAAAAAAATCAAAGTCCGACGCAGATGAGACATGTCTTACTTTGGTCCCCCCATTTTCAGCATCCATTGGTACCGCTTTCGACCCCATTCCCCCAGCGGTTTTGGAGGAGACAACGTGACAAGCTTTTGACAGCGGCGGCAGCAGTGGGAGATACTTTTTTTATAATAGAGAGATCCGCCGCAGCGCTTACGTGCGAAATTACGGTAAATATATATATATATATATATATATATACACTATCTACCATTAAGTATTTTAATACCCATGCAAACGATAATATCTATGGTCCTGACGTCACGCCCTCCGCCGTTAAATATCGTATTAGAAACAAGATTGGCATTAGTCGCATGAAGATGCCACGAAGTGCAGAGTTATCTGATTTCGGGAAAGGTGTAATCGTAGGGTATCACAGAAATGGCCGATCCTTAAGGGACATATCTAGTGAGCTGAATTACCCAAAATCGACAGTGGCCTATGAGATACAGAAGTGGAAGGTGAGCGGGGATTGTCAGAATGTGTCCTGAGTCGGCAGACCCACGAAACTGGGAGATAGAGACCATTGGGGGCTGTCCGGAGAAATTCGGAAGAACCGCAACCAACCGATGGCCCACATACTCCAGGAGTTTCAACAGGCATCCAGGAGTGTTGGTTTGATAAATACCATTCGTGAGGAAGCACATCTGCTTGGTTTTCATGGTTTCGCTGCATTAATAAGTAATTTAATTTAATCTTGTAGCAGTCATAATATATATATATATATATATATATATATATATATATATATATATATATATATATACAGGCAGCCCTCCTACAGCACGACAACTTACAACACGGTTGCAGGGCGCGGTAGCCCAGTTGGCAAGAGCGATGGGCCAGTGATCTGAACGTCCCTGGTTCGATGCTCGTCGATGCAAATCTACCGCCGTGTTGACAAAGGTGGCCGGGGCACGTAAAATAGGGCGTGGCTACAATGTCCTCCAAGTTCTCAAATTTACTTCTGGAGGAGCGGGGTCAAGTGTTCCGGTCTCGTCACTTGACTCGGTTCAAAATTACGGGACCGGTCATTAAGCGAAGTCGAACCCCGACCCTTGTGGTGCTAATTCAAAACAGGAGCCGCACCTTCATCGCCCAAAGCCTTCGGGACTTGATCCGATATTACATGTCGGTCAAGGGGCATAAACAACAACAGCACGGTTTCTCCCTAACCCGATAGGATAAATTGCAGGAACCCTCGTATAACACTGCAACCTGTAACACGGTTTCGCTCTAACACGATAAAAAAAATTGCGAATACCTTTGTACAACACTGTACTTCTACAGCACTAGATATTATGATTTTTGTTTAACTCATTTAAAAATTAATTACCTTAAAATAATGACGGGAAGGAATAAGAAACTATAGTGGCTTTACATGAAAATGTATAAACAAATTATAATTTATTCATTTATAACACTATAAAATTACAAGAAGGCCTAAGCTTAAACTGAAACTCTTGAATCATTTTTCTTGAATGCAGACCCTTCCGCTGAAAAAAGCCGAAAATTCAAAAGAGAGCTGCAAAATTGTCTACCTCCATACCGTGATATCTACAATGACCTTGTAAGAACCAGCAAACAAACCAAAATTGCAGATTTTTTAAAGAGGATAGAAGGTGCAAAAAATCTAAATGAAGAAAAAGGTTCTGAAAGTGAAGGTGATATTGTTCAACCGAACACACATTCTCGTTTGATTGCACTGAGTAGTGATGGGGAAGAAATTTATTAAATTAATGTCGCATTAAATGAAAATAGTATTTTTTGTTTCTTTTCGTTTTGTGTTATATATACATTTATATTTTTAATAAATATTAACATGCTTATATGGAATTAAAAAAATTGATTTTAATAAGTTTTCGGAACGTTTTTGTACTGTCTCTGGATCTGATATAACACAGTTTCACACAACACGGCATTTTCTAGGAACCTATCTACCGTGTTATAGGAGGGTCATCTGTATATATATATATATATATATATATATATATATATATATATATATATATATATATATATATATATATATATATATATATATATATATATATATATATATATATATATATATATATATATATATATATATATATATACAGTCGAACCTCCATATATCGAAGTGGCAAAATGCCGGAAAAAATTCGATATATAGAAATTTCGATATATAGAATTGATCTTAGTTTTATCATAATTCTACTAAAACATTAAAATTAAAGCTAATTTTCGTATACGAAGCTCCATTTCTAATTTATATGCGAATCAAATTAAATGAAAGTTAATAACTAAAAAATGAATTAATATGAAATATTTATTGAGTACTATATACCTTTAAAAAAAATGCATGCAGTGGTTACAATGATCACATTTACATTCTTTAAAAAAAAATACGAATCTTGTTGAACAGCCAGTTTAGCGGAAAGTTCATCGAAGAAATGCTCGCATTTATTCAGTCCACTAAAAACTTCATCAGGGACATTTCCCGCGAATTGAAGTCCACGACGTATTGTTTCAAATGCCGAAAAATATGTCGTGAAAAAAAATTTCGATATATAGAAACAGTTTTTCTATGTAATGAAGATGGAGATTTGCTAAGAGTTCGATATATACAAAATTTCGATATGGGGAAGTTCGATATATGGACGTTCGACTGTATATATATATGTGTGTGTGTGTGTGTGTATGTATAATGTGTGTGTGTGTATGTAAATAAGTCTCTTCTCTCCTTCCCCTTTCTTCTTTTCTCTTATTTTATGTGTGTTTAAGAATGCAATTTCCACTACACTTTAATTGAATCAAGAGAACCTTTCTTCATACACTCGAATCCAGTACTGGAGGTTCGACATATTGTCCAGGCACTCCGAAAAATTACCCAATGGATAGACGAATAAGTTGTTTTTAGTTCGCACAGTCGTTTGAGAAGCTCGTTGTATGTTTTCTGCTCGTTCTACCGGTCAAGCGAACTTTCTAATAAATAAAAAAAATCGCATCTCAGATGTTAAAATATTTTTTAGAGTACCTGTCAGGCCGTCGTTTATCAATAATGATAGTTTTAACAAAACACAGTCTTGTAGTTTTCAGCACGGCTTTAAAGTATATGAACCAAAATGGAAAGTTCCATTTGAATTGGTTTTCGTGGATGTTTTTATTTATTTATCCATCCGAAATCTTTATTTCAGGACGGATTTGATTTTTCTCCTAAAGATTTGGATCGTTCCGGATATAGTGGTTTTTTCTAATAATGAATATTTTAATATTTTTGAATAGTTGGTGTTGTGTATTTTAGTTATATAACAATAGTTTTGTTCTCATGTTGATTTTCGTCTCAAATGGAGACTTGTGCATTTTGTAACTATACCCCAGTCCAGTCCAGCTAAATGTGAGTAGGTAGTATTTTCTATTTAAGGGAGGAAATTCTCAATAAATTAAATTAAATTACATTAAATTTTAAGTTTAGCTTTTAGTGATGATTTTGGGGGTTTCGCCTGTGGGGACTGGCCATTCCTACATCCGAGCCTCATTTGGGGAGGTGGGGGGGGGTTTGTCAAATCTAGGAATTACTAATAAGAAAAAGAGATTCACTAACATGAATATACTGCACTCCCCGTTCGAGAAATGTTGTTGTTTTCGCAGCGGAGAGTTCAGGGTCATCGATAATTGCTCGCACGCGATGTCTGACGCAATCATCGAATGTTCGAGAGAGGGGTTTCGGATGATCGCCCACGCTTTTGCATAACGCGAGAAAAAGAACGGAGTTTAGGGATATCTTTGATAGAGATAGGATGCGTGTTTTCCCACTGGATGGGTTCAGCCGAATTGGCAGACCGGACTGTTTAATTTTTTGTTTCAATAAACGCCACGACATCGATATGGAGTTCCTGTAATATCTGAGTCTTCATTTTTTATGTATTTCTCCCGCACAGTAAACTTTTCTACAATTATTCTACAGCTGCGTCGCAGTCGTGTCATATATATATATATATATATATATATATATATATATATATCTGTGTGTGTGTGTGTGTGTGTGTGTTAAGAATTAATTAGAAAATAATAGTAGCTAAGCAATTTACAGGGGGACCTCAGAATAATCAAATTGAACATTAAAATCACTGGCAAAACGCGTTGGAAAAAGGTTTTTTCCCCGTCTAGAATGGATGGCCTCGATTCGCGAAAGTGAATTGAAGTTCCATCGAGGGAATCTATTTTTGACGTACAGGGTTTGGCGCGAAAATTAATGCTTAGGTAAACAGAAAAATATTCTAGAATTTTCCAGATGGTGCTTTGCGCATACGCCATAAAGGGGGACGCGATGATGAGAACAAAGAATTACGCAGATCGCGGGAACAAGTCGTTGAAATCGGAAGCATGCTAGCCGGGTCTGTGAGTTTTCTCAAACGGCGAGCGGCAAGATGCGCGAACGTTGGAGTGATGGTTTTCACGAAGTTGGAGAAAATAAACCTTAATTGATTTGGATAGTAATATGTCGTCATTATTTGCGTCTGCCTTACTTTGGTGCCACGAACTATAAACTAAGAAGACTGCGAATGCTAATTTGGTAAGCAGGCGTAAATCCTACGCTTGTCATATATATATATATAGGTTTTATTCTTTTGTTGCATTTTACTACTGTAGACGTGTATTAGTACGTGACATTTCATTATTACAAAAAAGCAGTTTAGATAAAGCAAATCTTAGCGGTGAAAATGACTACCTACGGCGCTTATAGATATGGGGTGTCATTAAGCTCTCCCAGTGTTAAAGTATAATTTAATAAGAGAAATGTTTAACATTTGCATAATATTGAATTTATTACAGAAAACTGCTTTCGTTTACTACGGAAATATCCTAAAATCTCTGCTGGTGTCTCAATATTTGGTTACGGTACGGTACCTAAGAAAATGTTACATGCGGTGTTTACGCCGGTGCGGCGCTTATCCCGATTTCGTTTTTTTTAAATGAAATTTCAGTCCCTGCGGTGATTATGGTGGGTGCGGTGCATACGTGCGAAATTACGGTAGTTAAAATATTGGTGTTTCCGCACATAAAATATGAAGAATTATAGTTAAAAAGTTGCTACATACGATGGCTACACTGAAATTTTTGAGCTAAGGCTAAATGGTACAAGTTGAACTTACCAACTCTAAGGAGTGTTCAAAGTAGTTCCCTCCGAGATCAATGCACTTTTGTAAGCGAATTTTCCAAAGGTTAAATGCCGCAAGCAGTCCACTTTTTGTAATAGTGGAAAAATATACTTTTAGGGTGGATGTTCTATCACTTTGATGTGTTTTTGTTCAAGAAATTCGACTGAAATCCTTTCTGTATGAGAAGATGCATTGTCATGGTGAAGCACGATTCCCCTAACATTCACTTCTTGAAGAATTGCTGGAAGACACTTGGTGGTCTACGAGTAAGCTTTCATTCTCTACTGCCTCTTGAGCTTTTTGGATTTGACCAGCCCAGTACTTGTACTTCCGAAAAACACGGAATCCTTTACTTTTTTCTTTGATCGGTCATTACTTACGGTCTACTGCTGTTTCAAAAATTTCAGTGTTATCCTCATAAAATTAGAAAAAAAATAATAATACAACTTTGTCGCTTAATGTTTAAACCTAATTCTTGCGTATTTCTGTTTACATTAAAATTCTGTGCATATAATTTGTTTTCATATTTATGTCATACAGTTTGTGTTATACATCATTTACGAAGGTCCTCTAAATCTTTAGGGAATTTTTCTATTGTTGTTGATTAGTTTATTTTTATTACCAGAATGTCAAAACATCTTATGCGATTTTATTTCGTTCTCCAAGACTGCTCTATTGGATTCGCTCAGCCCAATGTTAACGTATAGAGAAAGTTTATTCAGTATTTATCACCTTGGATTGCCTTCGAAAGATATATTCTTTAAACTGTACTCCATAATAGAGAAAGAAAATTTTTTCTCGGGTATATTTTTCGCTCTCTTAAACAAACGAAAAGAATATTCTTAAATTTCAATGACTCGAGGAAAAACCGGGGTGTACTGTGTTTTTCATGTAGATCATTTCCTGCGGTTGATGACATTTGTAAAATGAATAAGATAACATTGTAAAATATTTCTTTCGCTATCGAGTCTCTATCCTTGTTATTTTATTATTTTAAAGAAGAAAACAATTTTCAAAGTAGAGATGACATGGTTCACAAACAAAGAAATCTTAGGGTAAAAAGCGCAACCTCAAGTGCAATACATTGGTTGTATTCTATGGGTACCATCTATGGATATTTTTAAATACAAATATAAACATATAAGTATTTTTTTTAACTAAATCAAAATGTGCAGGAAGCACATCGGTATAAAAGAAAAGTATAAAGCTTTTTATCCATTAATGAAACTCAAAATATTTTTATGCTACATAAATGTTACGTGTTTCGATGATTCAATTGGTTTTTGGAAGGAGTGAAATTTCTTTTCATTGATTTCAAACGATTTTAAAACAACTTTTGCTTCTGTTTAACTACATTTGTCCTGTCGTGAGAAACGACGTAACAGGAAGAGATTTTAAAAACCCTAACTTCTCGTGACATTTTAGGTATTTGAGGCAACTGCTCTTAAAAGTATACCCTCTAGATATTGATTACTATCCCAATAATGACATGATAAAAATTTATCGATTCTTGTCACAGGCGGCTAGAATCTCCCTTCGACAATACGCACTCGGACTCTGATTGGTCGATGGGCGGAGCTGCTCACTTTTCCGGTTATGACGTAGTTTTAGTCTCTTTAAATGTAGTATTTTTCTTACTCCTTCACGTGCAACCGTTGTACTGTACTAAAATATTGGCCTAGTACTACGGATGTTGTGTGTTCGATTCCAGGCGGTGTCGTTTTTTTCCAAAATTCCCTTTTTGCTATATTTAGCTTTCCCCGTTAGAACTCTACAATCATCTCAATACGAAAATGTACGACCCCGAAAAGGGCCCTTTTTTATGGTTTTTTGAAGTTCTTATTTACTTCTTAAGTGTAAAATTTTTTTCTGCTATGGGCCATTTCTCCTATCATAATAACTTCTCTACCGTGGAATTTTAATTTTTTGACTTGTAAATTTTTTAACTTTTTCAATTTTAAATTTTATTCTCTCAATTAATTTCACACCGAAATTACTTCTTTAATTTTTTAATTCTTAACTTATTTACCTTATAAATTTTAACTTTTCCTACTTTAAATTTTTTACTAATCATCATACATACCTTGATATTAATAACTTGCTTACAGGAGATGGTCTTCAAGACCTAGGCACTCCACTTGCAAAGACACTGTACTCATACATTTTTAAACTTACATGTATTTCTAATCCATTTAAGAGAGGTTCATAATTCATTATCAAGATCAATATCAAAGCGAAGAAAATACTTAATTCTAAGAATGCTAAGAATGATTAATTTTGATATATATTTTTATGTAGGAACTTGCATATATATGAGTTGGCGCATTGAGATGAGCAACTGTATTCCCATACCGATAAAAAAAATCTGATGAATAAAAAATCTTTTGATTTCAATTAATGTCTCAGGGGAAACATTTGTTTAAGATGTATAATCTGAGAACATATCAGTCTTCAGATCTTACATTTAATCCAAGGATTTATTATGGGTACACATAACAGTGATCTTTCATTTTATGGGAATGAAATTTCACTTTTTGATTGGTGTTTTGTTTTTGAAATGTCTGTCTTTCTTACACAAGGATTAAACAAACTTGAAATTAATTTAGAACCCTGTGAAGAAAAAAATATTCTCATCGTACATGTGTATGTAGATTTTGCAGTTTTGGCCAATCCTTAAATCAAGGAAATGAACAGAAAAATTATCTACCAGTTCCTTGGAAGCGTTTTTGTATTAGAAAAATGATGATTTAAAACTTCAATTATAAATGGATGGGGTAATTGTAAATTGCATTTTACAGCTTTTTAAAACTGATATTTTTTAAATTTTATTTTTATGCCACATTAGAAGAAAGGTTAAAATAACTATTGACTGTTAAGTTAAAATGTTATGATCATTCATATACTGTTTATAGTTGCTTTAAGAATGCATCGAGTTGAATTAAAAAAATTCTCTATGTAATGTAAATTTTTCAGTGAAATCCAACCTTTTGGAATGAAAAATCTAGCTATTATGCCCCATAAAAATGTTATAATATTATTTGAGCTTACAAATGAACATAATTGCTTAATCACATAGTTTTTTATTTGTATAATTTCTGAAAGTCTTCAAAAACTTGCATTGAAACAGTTGATGAAATAATGGCTATAATTCACTCTTTGTCTGTTATACAACTACACAAGACCACTCAATTTTTGCTTGATATTGTAGGCACAGAAGATCTTGAGAATGACTTCACTAATTTTTTTCACATATTTATTATGTATTTTAAGTTTACTTCTGTCTCTAGTCATTAGTGTAAAAAAATGGAAATCATTGCAAATTTCTATAGATCTGTATGCTGTAGTCTGTATTTCTATAGACTGTATAGATATGTCTGATAAGAAGCTAAAAGCCAATAAGTTTTAACTTCTTATCAGACAGTTTATTCATACTTGTTGAAATCTGAGAGAAAACCCCAAATTGCACATGTAGTCTGAATCATGTTATTTAATTCCTTTCATTCAAATTAATTCACTTCTGTATATAATAACACACCAAACGATATGTGTGAATGAATTTGAAGGTAGACATAAATGTATCAGTTTATTCAATTTTAAAAAATCTAACACAATGCAACATAACTCAATATTGCCAATTGTATGATAAACATACATACAAGTAAGATGTTCATAATAAAACCATTTCACTTGATAAGTCATATAAAGACATAATTCTGATTTTACATGAACAAAACTGTGGTAAAGAATAAGTTGAAATATATTTTAGAGCTATACAAAATTGCTAGATTTCAGATAAAGTATATTTTCAAAAAAGTAATTACATGCATACTAAAGATAATTTATCAAAAGAAATAAATTTCTGGCATGCATTCTCTACTTACTGCATATTACGATTAAACCATGATGAATCCATATTTATTTAGATGGGGAAAAATTTAAGCATGCTGATAAATGCTGTAAATGCTCGAAAACAGGCATAAATGATAAATACTTTGAAAGACTTGTAAAATTTCATACAGGAAAAATTACCAAAAAACACACTAGTTCAAATCACCGTTACAAAGAGGGCCAAAGGATAATTTAAGATCACTTCCAAATATACTACGCAAGATGGATTATCAAGTCCGAAACATCCCAAACAAAACATACACAGTCACAAAAATACATACTTGCACCGAAACTTGTAACATCATCTGTTGTGAATGCCTCAGCGTATGTGTTGAAACGTAAACGTAATCTCATTTTAGAGACAAATATTTATTCAAAACGTATATCTTCAGAACAAATCATAATGCTACTGCATGAACATCGTAACATATAACATCGTAATGACTCGAAACTAAATTCAAAAACACACCATCTAACTGTGTTGCCACACAGGAACATAATCTCGGCGTAACCATTGAGTCGTAACATACTCCCACCTTTGATTACATGGTTTATAATCAAACAAAAAATACAAAACTTCTTACAAACGTACTAATTCGAGTAAATATTACAATAAAATTACATTCTTTTCCTTTTCTCATATTCAAATTAAAATTAAACAGTTAACTAATAAAACAACAATATGAACACACTTATAAAAAATTACAAATATACATTACGATATAAGCAAAGTTACTAATGTTCATCAAGAGAGTTCCTTTAACTAAAAGTTTTAAGTGTCACAATATCTAGCTGGGAGTTTCACAACTCTTCCTCGTTTCGTGGTTTTATCCTTTTCTTTAATATCAAGACACATATCGTCTGGACTGATATCAACACTATGAAGTTGGTCCTTTTGAGCCTTAGTAGAAGTTGATCTGATATTCACTTCATCTTGATGTAACTCTAGAGGGTAGAGACGTTGAAGCGGTCGAATAACATTGCCATTAGCGACTCTTAATTTTGCTACTCTCTGAATTGTATCTTTGCCCGGAAAGAGTTCAAGAATTCTGGCAATCGGCCAGTGAATTCTTTTCAGATTGTCTGAACCGATCAACACTATATCTCCCGGTGCTAACTTATTCCTCTTTGCAGTTAAATGTGGATTTCGAACAAGCTTTCCGAGATATTCTTCTTTAAATCGTTGTCTCAACCTTTCTCTTAATGATTGTAGATATCGAGCCCATTTTAGCAAATATTTTGAGTCGACAATATCTAGGTCTGTAGTATCCCCTTCTCGTATATCTTTTATAAAATGAGATGTGATAAAGGCTTTAACTCATTCGGGTCATCCGATAGGTATGTTAAAGGACGATTGTTAATTGTACATTCGATGTCACAAAGTAAAGTGACCATCTCTTCATAATTCAGACTAGCTCGTCCAAGGTTTCTTCTAAGGGGCTCTGTCACGGATGCGCTCCCACCATCCAGCATACCATGGTGCAGCTGGAGGATTGAAATGCCATTTAATTTGGAGCAACGCACTCTCTGTCTCTATTTTCATCCAGTCAAGTGCTTTTACAGCTCGAGCTATCCCGCTAAAATTGGTACCGTTGTCTGTATACATAATTGATGCTCTCCCTCTTCTCGCAAAAAACCGCCTCATCGCTTGGATAAATGCGTCTGTTGAGAGAGAAGTCACCAACTCTAAATGGATTGCTCGGTAGACTCCACAGGTAATCAGGACGATCCATGATTTTGTACCTCCTCGCAAATAAAGAGGTCCTGCTAAATCAGCACCAGTCACTTGAAACGCAGCCACTCGATTAATTCTATCAATGGGTAATGGAGACGTTTCTGGAATTACTTTCTTAGAAGAGTAACGCTTGCACTGTATGCAAGTACGAAGGGCTTCACGAACTACTCTTCGGCCTTGGGGAATCCAAAATCGTTGCTGCAAATATGATAGTGTTGTTTGCACTCCACTATGTCGTAATATCTTATGATTGTGTTCAATCAGTCGCCTTACTATAGGATGATCTGGCAAAACATTGGACGTAAAAAATCATCTGGATCATCACTGAGAATCAGCCTTGTCTTTACCTTTAGTAAACCGCCATCATCATAGAACTGTATGCTTTTAGCATATTTTTCTTTCTTTTCAGGCGACCATTCTGACTGAACTAATCGTAACGCCACTGCTTCGGCATTTTCTACTTCTTGACCGGTTAAATCTGAAGTGATTTTTGGAAGTTTCTGCTTAGCATTATGACAGAATCAGAGTACCCAAGCAATCGTTCGTATAATCTTAGGATAACTTTGGAAATACAACAATCTTCGGCTAAAATCTTCATTCTGAAATGCAATGGAAGTGCTTGCTGTAACATACTTCTTTCTCTCCTTCAATGCTTCTTCAGGAATCGTAATCTTTGCACTAGGCCAAGAGTTTTCTGGTTGACGTAACCAGGCTGGTCCCTCCCACCATCGACTGCGTAATATTTCCTCAAAGTTACACGAGCGAGAAGGTAAATCTGCTGGGTTCATTTCCCCGGGTACTAATCTCCAGTTGTTGATATATGTGAGAGTCCGAATTTCTTTTACACGATTGCCAACAAAGGTATTCCAGGGCTCATTCTTCGTAATCCAACTCAGCACAACCATAGAATCAGTCCACAAAATAATTTGTAGAGGTAACTGTGACGCTCATTGTATTATGGATGCCAATCGTGCACCAATCGCAGCTCCTAGTAACTCTAGACGGGGAATGGAGGCCCTTTGCATTGGATCTACTCTTGATTTAGCAAAGATCAATCTCACAGAAATGCAAGTCTCATCTTCTGACCGCAAAAATGCACAACACGCATAAGTATCCTTAGATGCATCCGTAAATACGTGTAAACTATTTAGTGCATATTTTACCATAGACATTCTTCTTGTAATGCTGCACTGTTCTACTAAATGCAAAGTTTTAATCCATTTTCTATATCTTTTCCGTATATCAATCGGTAATATTTGATCAGGATTAACCCTAACAGTTTTTTGGAAATGCGTAAGTGTTTCTTCGTCTAATAGATGTGAAGATTTTTTTCCCAGAGGATCTCTTATTCCTAATGTTTCTAACTCCCATAATTTAGGCATTTCAAAATTCTGTAGACTGAAAGATATCATATTGATTGTAGCTCTTCTTTTCTGAGTACCCAAAACGCTCCATCCAAATCTTGTCTCGATTGCTGAAATTCCAGATCTTAAAATTTGTATTTTACCTGTCAGTATTTTCCCAGTGTATCGGCCCCAAGCAACATACGTATAGGAGGTTCTCCGGGCCTTATGTCAGTCAGGTAAATTCTGTGATCAGCGAGCTCAGAGATCAGCTCCGGATCTTTAACTCTAGGTAAAACTCCTAGGACTAACTCCGTGTAAAAAATACGGGCCGGCGCATTAGGTCAGTATCGTTTCCGTCACGGGCGTGTCCTCTGGCCCGCGACTACCCGTTCGAGTGCCGGGCCGCTTCCGGTAGGAATGGATCTATCGTGCATTCGACTGCAAACCGCGAGCCAGCCGTGCGTAACCCGGCAATGCGGACACAAAGCCGCCGCGTAACCGGAGGTTGACGGGTCGGTTACGGGAGCAATAATTGGTGTCGACATACCGTCACCCACCCATCTCGTAACCAACAATGTGCCGGGGATCTTAGCGACGTGCCGTCACTCAACCGCAATCGGAATAGTGACACTATTTCAAAGTTTTGCGTAGAATCCTTTTTATTCATATGCTTATTATTCAGGATTTTTTTATAATCTTGATGAATAACATCTACCTTTACACTTTATTCTGGCCTTTATATTACTAGTATTAATGCCTTCTAATTTTACCTTATTCTCACGTATTTTTAGTCAGTACCAAATATTGATCCTTGTTATTACCTAAAAAAATTTATATGAATCACGAGTTTCCATCTATTTTTGCGATTTTACGTTGTTTTGTTCCTTCATATTTACCCAAAACTGGAAGTCAATATATTAAAACCAATCTTTAAAGCTAAATCTATCTTTCCATTTGATCTTAGGTTCCCCACTTTTTCTTTTAAATGTAGAATAAGATATAGTATGGAAAAGGATACTATGTTTTTCTTTCCATTCATATTGTTTTTTAATTTCATCCAAAGAAATGTAACATAAATCCATGTTTTTAATAACTAACCCCAAAAGTATGTATTCTCCCCAGTAAAATTTAATTATAACAAATTTCATACATTTATTGGAGTAATTTATGTTTAGTGATATGATGAGACCCACCATCAAACCTTAGTTTCAGCTTATCAAAATTTGCTGAGAATAATTTATGTAAATTATTTTTTGTATATGATACTTTAAGTAGAGTTGGTAAATATTTTTCAGATAAGCAAACTATATTTTCTATAGTTAACTTTGAGAAATTTCATTCCATTCTGTGGTTATAAGGAGTAATCCATGTGTGAAAAATATGAGTTGACTATAGGATTTCTTACAAAATGATTAAAAATGAAAAATGCATGCAGTTTTCTATAAATCTTGCCAAGTCATTTTTTTTTCATAGTTGAAAACTATGATTTAGTTCAAGAAACACATTGACACATCTGATAAGTCAAAAAAAATATTTTTTATACAAACACATGGTTTTAAATACAGAAAAAGAGAGGTGATTTAAAATAAAAGTTTATTTAGAAGTACATAACATTTTTACATTTTCTAATAAAAACTTGGTCAATTCGTTGTACCTCTGTTCCATCTTTACAGCATCTGAAAAAAAAGAAAGAAAAAAATTAGTCCATAAATTTAAGTGTAAGGAAAATGACTCCCATCCCCTGATATAATTTATGGATCAAAACAATGTTTTTATTTAATACATTCCTTGAGAACCTGAAATGACTCTTTAGGTAATCTCATGTAACCTGTATATACTTTAAAGAACACTGTATATCTTTTACACATCCAAAAAACAGAGCAAGAAGAATAAAGAATTTATTGAAACATGTATAGGAGTTGCTTATGTTAGTAAGGCAAAAACTTCTCCCAGAATGCATAAAGTACTTGGATTCTGGGAACTCTTCCCAGAATGCATAAAGTATTCCTAATTGAATTCATTAAATTCAATTAGGAAATTAAAATTCTGAGACAGAAGTTTTAAAAAAAACTTGATGTAAAACAACACCCAAACATGGGTGCAGTTTTAAATCTGTCATTTTATTGATAACTACTTGCATAAAGTAACTTCCTACCACATTTTTTGTAAAACCAATTAAATACTGTAAAAGCTATGTCATGTAAAAATGTTTACTTGATTCATTAATATAGTAATAGAAAATAGTTGTAAATGAGTATTCCCCTTTTCACCAAATTCTCTCTCAGTACAATAGAAAATTCAACCCTGTAAAAAAATTGAAGAAACACAAGAATAAAGATTGAATGCTAAATAAAACATTAGCATTCAAAATCTTAAATTTCTAAATCTGACCCAACATCTGTATTAATGCTGTCTATGGCTGTCATGGATTCTGAAAATAAATATTCATAAGAATTTTAATTTTTATTCAATAATTTGCCCTTTTTTTCTTCTTTTTGCAAACGCACTTTGTTTTACACTATTGGTCTAATATATCACAAAGAACGATGCATAACAAACAAAAATTTAACCTTGAAAATCACAAAATCAAACTTGGATACTATTCAAAATGTCCAATTGCTTTTTGTCTTTATGAAAGATTTAAAAGTCACAGACATATTAAGCAATAGTTTAAATCAGCATCCAGACTATCCCAGAGCACACACACATACACTAAAAACAAACAAACAAAAAAAAACTTATAAATCAGAAAAATATTTCATCGTTAATTTGTTTGTTTCCTCTAGTGTAGGTAGGCGGTTTCTAGATAGTTACATATTTAGTTCAAGAACTTAATACTGTATATATGTTTCTTATGTGCTGGTCTAACATAGGATTTTAAAACAGTAAGCTATAGGCTTTCAATGATAAATCATTCCTGATGTGACTTAACCCTTAACTGGTAACATACATATTTTGTTCATTGCAAGTAACATGCGTCTCTGAGACGTGTACATAACAAAAATTTATTTTAGAGGTGGAAATTTAATAAAACTACATATAAATTAACTAAATATGTTTTATTTGATTGTTAACAATACAATTAAAATTAAATTATACATAGAGTTAAAATAATACAACTAAAATACAATTAAAATCGGCATCACGGAAACAAAAACTACTTTTTTTACTCCAAGAGCACAAGAATTGCCCACTTTTTTCGAGCACTCTAGGCAACACGGATTTTCACATTTTATACATTTGTTAGCAGTTTGCCTCCTTTTTTGATAAGGACAATATTGGCACGTTTTTATCTTGGGAAGCTTATCAGAAATTTCTTGAGAGGCGCTACGCGTTTTTTTAGGTTCTCGAAGAATGTCTCGTGCTATTTTTTTAGGTCATCCGGAAAGTTTGGGATGGAAAACCGACGTTGCACTTGTTTTTCTAACAAACTGTTTGCTAATGAATTTATAAAGGCAAAACGTGTCATTACAGGCGTCAAGACTACCGCTTTATTGTAAAATATTGTCTGGGGCCACCGTCTCGACCTTCTATTCGGCGAATAGTTCACGATAATTTTGTCTAAATTATCCACTCCTGATTTTCTTGAATTGTAAAAACTTATTATTTCTGGTTTGTTACTGGATTGGTTGGTAAATTTTGTGTTATACATGGAGGATATCAAATTGACGGCTTTATTTTGTTTTGCCATTGAAGACCCATCACCAGAGGGGCCAGGAACAACCTCTTCCTATGAATTTCCATCGACCCTTTCATTTGTCTCATCCTCAATGTCTTGCTCATCTAATTCAGACTCAGTGTCATATTTAGAATGTTCTATTTCATCCTCGGCATTATAGGAATCATCAGAATCAAATTCTTCATCACTCGGCACACCTCCTTCTTCAGCAAGAGCATCCATTGACATTTTTTTTCTCTTAGCAGAAAATATACCTACCATGCTGAAAAAAAACTTGACGTATACCAAATTAAATAAATAAATAAATACATATTGGCGCAAAATTATGTTCAAGAATCTGTAACTATTTTTTCTGCAAACACATATCTCGGAGATGGGGAGAAAAGAGAAAGGAAAAAAATGTATGCAATCAATGAAATATTTCAAAAACTTTTGAATATAATTACATTGATCTTGAATGTAATCTATCAAGAACATAAATCAATAAATTAGTTAAAAGTTTAATTGACAGGAGTAAAAACATTTAGTAATCAATTTTTTTGAGAACATGAAGGATTTAGAACTCTCCAAGGTTTTTAGGAGAGTAAATAAAAATATGTATAAAAATAAATTGAGAAGAACAACGTGCTGAGCAAACACATTCAAACATAAAACATGTCATTATTGGTTAGGTACGTACCTCACGTGCAGTAGAAAAGAACGTTACAAGTAATACACATCTGTTAGACGTCGTACGTTTTAGTTATGACCTTACTAAAACCACAAAACACAACTGATTGGCTTGAAACTTCACAAGCGTTGTTTAGACTATCTACCATGAGCATACACTGAAGGTTTCATTTGAAAAATAGCGCTAAAGTATGAAATACGAGATATTAGCAAACCTAAGCGTCTCTGAGACGTGTATTACCAGTTAAGGGTTAAAAAATTATGATCAGTAAAATATTTAGCTATTCCCAACCAATTCCTAAAGATATTTGATTAGATCTGATTAAACTCCTCATTTACAGACATGCATGGGAAGAAAAGGGATGATTAAAAAAAGGAAAATGCTCCAAAACTTTGTTTAGAATAATTGAATTTAAGTATTAAGACTTAAAATGGAATAAACATGTTTAACAGAGAGAAAAAATTATGACATGCATAAAATTAAATTTTACCAAAATTTAAAATTACTTAGCCCATTAACTAATGAATTAATACATTCAAAAGCAATTTCCTTTTTACTACTTCTGTAATGAATTATCAACGAACCTCTAACAACTGATCAGGAAATTCTAAAAATATTTTTAAAATTTTAATGTTAACCATTAAGAATAAATAAAGCTGGGCACTTCACATTTTCATAATATAAATATCATTTTTCAGTTATTATAAAAGACTCTGTAAACCAGGCGTTTTGCTTTTTGGAACTGTATCTTGTATCCGTGAATTCATTGATTATACAGGAGTTCTATTACATTATTAAGAAAGGGTTATTTCATTCACTTATCAAACACACATTTTGATATAATAAACCACAACTCACAGTGGATGTCTTAGCTACAGTTTTATAAACAAACTTTGTCCATGAACAGATTTTATATTTTCTAAATAAACCTTGGCATTTTATACTTTTATAATATAAACCTCTTTTCGGCAAGAGTTAAAAAGACTTTCACAAGAGTCATATTAACTGAAATCCCTGGACTGCACTTTCTCACTCACCTAAAACCTTAACAACAAGCTTCACAGTTAAAAAAGAATAAATAAAGGAAATCAATATTCAATCCACAAATTATTGAGACCAACGTTTATGAGAAAGTTGAGATTAGCATATGAGTTAAAAAAAAATTAATTTGAAATTTTTAGTTCTTTAATAAATATTTTTATAGTTTTTTCACAGAAAAATTTAAATTAAAGTTCAAAATAAATCTAAAAAAATATTAAAAACAGTGATTTTGGCCACGAGTCTACTGCTGAAAACAAAAGTATATGTCGAGAAAAAAAAAAGTTACTCAAACTTACGCAGGTTATGAATCCAAGTGAGCTATGATGAATCCAAGTCAGCTTTGGTCTTCCAAAACGACTGCGATCTGAAGCTAGATTCCACTTTCAAAATTCTGTAAAGAAACCAATATTTTCTTATAATGCCATAATAAAAATTGAACGATTTATCAAACCAAGAAGTATTGAAAAGTAGAGTTCTTTATAAACTTGCTTATCACTAAAATAAAAAGGGGAATATGACCCCTTTACATATAACTTTGGGCTAAGTTCTTATTTATTTTTAACAGAATGATACCTAAAGGCTTTCTTAAAGTCTTTTGAAAACAAAGAGCTTATATAGACAGTTATTGAGATCATTATCACATTTTTAATAAAGATTTTACCAATGACACACACAGAATGCAAAAGTTTACCTAAAGTTTTAATAACAATCTAACATACATGATGTTATCTAAATAAAAGTTCTCATCCTTGTCGGGTTCTTCAAGATTTTAAAGCTGAAACTGAGAAATAAAATTATATAAATGCACAATGACCAACAATTTAATAACTTAGGGATGAAAAATGGAATAACCTTTTGCATCTATATATGATTAAGCAATAACAAAAAATAAAAACAATTATAATCATTAATATTCACATTTATACTGATATGTGCATGAGTATTTTGCATCTTTTACGCACTCATGCAATACTGCATGATGGGGCATAAATCAGAATTATATGGTTTGTTGCGTTAAAAGTATGCATGATCTATAAGTATAAAATCAATAAAGTTCTGTTAGAATTTATAAAAATTATAGCATGAAATTGGACCTTCTTAGTTGGTATTGTGAAGTGTATATAAATATCCATAATTTGCTAAATTTTTTGTTTCTCAATATAAAGCCCAAGTTAACATACAGGCAAAATGCTGTCTATATTACCATTAAAAACATGAATAATGTATTTGGATAGCAGTCAAAATTATAGCACCATTGACTCTTTTTTTAAAAATTTTTAGTATTTCAGATCTGGTATTATGAAATACATCAAATGTTCAAATGTTTTGATTATCTCATAGATTTCGTAGGCATTCATGAAAAGAAAATTTTAATGTTTCATGCAAACTGATGAAAAAAAAGTTAGGTTAGAAAGAAATTCTAGTGGTTTTTATAAACAGATTAAGAACATCCTACTGTCATATTAAAAGTCTTTTTTTGTTATTTTTTTTACCAATTTCATTGTACTTATTTATTTTAAATCTTTTTCATGCTACTAATTGTGTGGAAAAATATTTTTCTCTTAGTTTAGGGAACACTGCATTGATATATCAATAATAATTGAAAATATCAATATATTCAATAGTTATATAAATTATATATCAACAATTTTTAATATAAATAATATAACCACAAGTAATATTGGTTGCTTTTGACATTTTTTAAGATGACTTTAATTATAATTATTCCTAAAAAATATATTATCTGTTATAAAAAACCTTCTAGAGAAAACTGGAATTCCTAAACAAGTTAACCTGATTCAATTAAGGCTTTCCAAACAAATTATTACTTAAAAAGGTACTTATGTGTGCATGTTACTATGAGATAGCTGTTAATGTGATTATAATGGATTATAATGGATTATGCTTTTACATTTTGCTTTAGTATGTTTATGATTATTCTCAATCTCTTCTTTCTCTGTGAATATGCTTTCTCTGAATTTCAAAGGGGGAGTTTTTAATTTGAGTTGGGATGTTTGTTTATAGGCTTATCAGCTATCTAATTCAGTGAATGAATAAATTTTGGAGTAAAATATCATAGAAACAGATGTCAATTTCATTAAATAACTTATTATACATGGATCATAATTATATTGTGCAATAATTTAGCAATTATTAAAATTTAGATATCAAACTAATATTTCATTGATTTATCATGCAATACATTGAACAGGAAGAAAACTATCAAAGAAAATTTATAATGATGAACAAACCATTTACTTCCTTTGTCCATCTAAAATATTAACTGAAACACGAATCTTAAATTTTTCCGAAACAAAATGTTTGTATTTATACATACGAAAGTGCTCGTAAGTGCCATAAGAATTGCTAATATAAGTATAAGTATTGCTAATTCAATAGACACTCAATTCAGTAGAATTTGATCTGAAATACGGTCAATTCATATGATAACTTGGATTAAAACACTATCTTATAACAGTAATAGAATAATGTTCATTATGTAAGGGTGTTAAATAAAATCTAAAAGCAATAATTTAAGACTAACGAATGAAACTTACTTGTGAATTAATTTCAGCCAACTTGTAAGCAATCTTTAATGGCGCCTTTTCAATCACGTGCAACTGAACGTCCAATCAGATGACACTAGTGAATTGTAGTTCCGAGCCAAGGTCACGAGGTGAAAAATATGTTTTGGAATTTCAATATGCTATAGCATTCAAAGGCTGCCTTTTGGAATTAGAATAAAGAATATAAAATTTTATTGCTCTACTGAAATATTTTTCAGGTGCTTCAAAATAGATATTTTTGTAAAAAGAGATAAAATTCTTTTTTCTGTTTATTTTATGGTATATTAACTTAATAATATATATTTTTTGTAGATAAAATATTCAAAATATTTTTATAGGAAACTTAGGTATTTCTAAGTATTTCTAATTTTTAGATGTCATAACAGAACAACTGATTTTGTAAAATTTCGCAATTTTCATAATCTTAATTTTACAGTACCATATTCTTATAATACACATTGGAATGAAAAAAACAATTTTTAATTAACGGACCTTAGTTAAAATAAACAAATCACACTTATTTAGAAAAATATTAATGTAATGTCTTTAAAGGCAAAGTGTTATTTTGAAATAAACATTCATATTTTTCAAAAGTCCATAGTAATCATACATGGTTTGCTATACTTATTTCACTGACACATTGAATTGCTTTCTCTTTCAAATTTTGGCATTATCTTTTGAGAATGTATTTTTGACTCGCTAACTAGTTTAACAATCCTCTCAACTGCTTGTGTGTGACATGGGAAAATTATTGAAGTCAATACATTGACTCTCGTGATCAGATTCTTTTGCTTCCTTTATAAACTGCTTTAATTTGTCATCAGAAATATGCCTCTTCATAGGAAGTCCTGTTACTTTAACATCATTCCATTCAATCATATCAATATAATCCTTGGCATCAAAGTTTAATACGCTGAAATAAAAACTTTTTGATGCCACCTTCATTTTCAGCCCTTGCTTTTAGTATCCGGGGTAATCCAAGCTCTCTCTTACATGACTGCGATCATCTGATATCATGCAAAGGACGAGATTTTCAGAAGCAGATTTCTGGCACTGGAAAATGTATATAAGATAGCATAATAGCATTTTTCAATGGCAACAACCAGCATTTAAACATTACTGTAATTGGAATGGATGGAACTGCCGTGAACACTGGATTGAATAATGGTGTGGTTCCTTTATTGGAAAAGGAATTAAGAAGGCCACTGCAGTGGTTGATTTGTCTATTTCATGGAAATAAACTGCACCTACGTCCTAATTTGGAGGAGAAATAGGTAAACAACTAGAAAACTGCTATGAACTTCCAGTGATTGAATTTTCTCCTATTGAAAATGGCATTCCATTACTAGAAATTAAGGATGATTTAAGTTTGGACCCAAAATATTTGTTAGAAATGTCTAATGCAATCTCTGTTGGAAGGTGCTCTTCTGATTTGTCTATGAGAAAACCAGGAAAACTTTGTTATTCATGATAGCTTACATTAGCAAACCGAATACTTCACTTGTATGTGGGAAAAGAATATACTGCAAAAAAATCTCCGAATACTGACTGAGTACATTTTGTAAGTATATGCACCTGTTTCATTTCACATAAAGCTGAAACTATCTTATATCCATGGATCTAAGCACTTGTGGAAACTTGTGAGCTATTCACGTTACCTCCATCAGACTCTTAAGAATGTAATTGACCCAGTCATTCAAAGAAATTCTTACTTTGCTGCTTCTGAAAATCTCCTCCTATGTATGATATCAGTTGATCGCAGCCACGCAAGAGAGCTTGGATTACGCCGGATTCTAAAAGCAAGGACTGAAAAATGAAGGGGGCATTAGAAAGTTTTAAATTCAAAGTAGAAACTTTGATGCCAAGGATTATATTGATATGATTGTACGTAAAGATGTTAAAGTAACAGAACGAGGCATATTTCTGATTACAAACTAAAGCAGTTTATAAAGGAAGCAAAATAATCTGATCAGGAGAGTCAACGTATTGACTTCAGCAATTTTCCATGTCACACACAAGCAGTAGAAAGGATTGTTAAATTCGTTACCGAGTCACCCTTACCCGTCCGTGGCACTTCTGCAAGAGTTGCATTGATAAAAACGAAAATACATTCTCAAAAGATAATGCCAAAATTTAATAATAAAAAACAAAACAAAACACAATTCAATGTGTCAGTGAAATAAGTAATGGAAACCATGTGTGATTACTATGGACTTTTGAAAAACATGATTTTTTTTTCAAAATAACGTTTAACATCCCCAATCTCAAAGAACTTGTTAATCTTATGCACAGTAAGTGTGCGTTTAAATTTTCTTCTACACCCACTTTTGACTATATTCCTAAATCTGAAAAAGTTAAACCTCTGAATCAGGCAGATGAGCCTAAAGCAGGATGATTAACCTTTTGCAGCATCTGGGTATCTTTTTCAAGGCAGGTGGGCCGCATAAAAAAGTCAACTACATTCAAAAGTTTAGTTTTATTATGAAAATGAAAAATACATTGTATATGTAATGTATAAAATATTATAATCTTGGTATGCAATGTGATGTGGTAATTTTGAACGAAATCGAACATAATGTGATTTTTGAAATTGGTGTTTTTTTAATATGTCTGCTATATTAACTATGAAAAATATTATTATTTGATGAAATTATAACTTTTGCAAATAAATGTGATTTTGAATTAATTTTAATTGCATTAGGATTAGGAAAATGGTGAAACACAACATCAACATTGGAAGGATTTATATTTGTTATATCATGCGCGGGCCGCAGGTTAAACACCGTTGGCCTAAAGCGAATTGCTCGCGACTCTAACTGAACTAGCATTAATGATCGAATCCCTCTCTCAAACCAATTTTCTATCCTAGGAAACTGTCGTAATCCGGAGGAAAGAAATTCCCGCTGCTAATGATGAATTTCCTGTTAGGCGGGAAACCAAACCTGAGCCATGTTTTTTTTAAATGTCGGAAGGGTACAAAGATACCCTCAACAAAATGTACAACCTAGTCAAAATTCAATATCCCAAATCAATTTCATGAAACTTTGTCAAAATCTTATCTGAAAACATTACTGCAATTGGATTAATATCGGACCTTTCAAAATTACTTAATTAACTTACGCATTGAATTTTTTTGGAAAAAAATCCCAAAACCAAACAGCCACTTAAAATCCTTTTTAAGGAATCCTTACCGACACTTTGGCTGTGAATGTCGAAGGCGAATTAATTATTTTAGGCTTTAGCGTCGCCATTGCCGGCAATTATACTCCCAATTTTAACGTCACTGTAAAAACTGGTAACCAGTTTGGTACCAATCAAACTTCCAATACTCTTTCATACAGCTAAGCTCTTAAAAATAATTTAAATCTCTCATCTAGCAAACCTATTCAAAATTTACAACCCAACAATGTTTAATCTTTGGGAAACCTAGATGCACACTAAATAAATTTATCAAAATCCGCGATGTGTTAGCTGAAATTAAAAATTTATGTTCCGACCTTAATATTTCAAATCTTACCCAGTCCATTAATTGTTCACAGGTTAATTCATTGGTTTCTGATAGTGCTTAACATTTTTCATTTGTTTTTCTGTTCCATGCTAGGCAGTTTCCTCTTACTGAAGTTCCACAATTAACAATCTGTCAGTGAATGCTGGTGTGTGGCGTCCGTTTTTGCGTCCCATGCTTCCACCCTGGGTTCGATCCCGAAAGGTGCACTTCTGTTTTCTGTGCTCGCGGATGTTCAGACCTGCCAATTTAATTTATTAAATATAACTTATTATTTTAAACTTAATTGCCTTATTTTTTATTTCTAACATTTATTTAAACTAATTTTTTGGCCTTTTTTTCTTATTGTAAATATTATTTCTCGTATCCTGACTCAATTACAAAAAAACAATGTAATATATTCTTCAATGTACGTACTGAGGATAAAGGGTCTTATTTTGTGATCTTATTTGGTGTCTCATGACATCTACTGTCTATGTCTCTGACATTGCAATACATTAATATTTTTCTAAATATGTGTGATTTGTTGGTGGTAAATTTTGTGTTATACATGGAGGATATCAAATTGACGGCTTTATTTTGTTTTGCCATTGAAGACCCATCACCAGAGGGGCCAGGAACAACCTCTTCCTCTGAATTTCCATCGACCCTTTCATTTGTCTCATCCTCAATGTCTTGCTCATCTAATTCAGACTCAGTGTCATGTTTAGAATGTTCTATTTCATCCTCGGCATTATAGGAATCATCAGAATCAAATTCTTCATCACTCGGCACACGTCCTTCTTCAGCAAGAGCATCCATTGACATTTTTTTTTCTCTTAGCAGAAAATATACCTACCATGCTGAAAAAAAACTTGACGTATACCAAATTAAATAAATAAATAAATACATATTGGCGCAAAATTATGTTCAAGAATCTGTAACTATTTTTTCTGCAAACACATATCTCGGAGATGGGGAGAAAAGAGAAAGGAAAAAAATGTATGCAATCAATGAAATATTTCAAAAACTTTTGAATATAATTACATTGATCTTGAATGTAATCTATCAAGAACATAAATCAATAAATTAGTTAAAAGTTTAATTGACAGGAGGAAACATTTAGTAATCAATTTTTTTGAGAACATGAAGGATTTAGAACTCTCCAAGGTTTTTAGGAGAGTAAATAAAAATATGTATAAAAATAAATTGAGAAGAACAACGTGCTGAGCAAACACATTCAAACATAAAACATGTCATTATTGGTTAGGTACGTACCTCACGTGCAGTAGAAAAGAACGTTACAAGTAATACACATCTGTTAGACGTCGTACGTTTTAGTTATGACCTTACTGAAACCACAAAACACAACTGATTGGCTTGAAACTTCACAAGCGTTCACAACCACACTAAATATGTGTGGTTACGAATCAGAGCTCCATTTCCGGGGCAATAAAGTTATTTCGGTGTCGGGTCAATTCCCATCCAACCGTCACCGGCTCTCAAAAGGGCACACATTACGGGATCCCCCGTCGGAGATTCGTAAGTCACCCGGCAACTGTACGGATCATTTTCCCCGAGCCTATCGTTCTACCGGCACCTCTAGCACCGGTCCGTCAAGTTGCCGTCAGTCTTGTGTTTGTTGGATATATATATATATATATATATATATATATATATATATATATATATATATATATATATATATATATATATATATATATATTAACTGACAAAAACAAATTTTGATGAGAAATGATATGATTTTTGAAGAGAAAAAATAAAAAATTTCTGGTGAAAAAAAATCCGTTTCTTCTCTATTCTTTACTTTTATGTCCTTTTTTGTATTACGACCGAATCTCTACATCCCAATAAAAAGAAAAAAAAAATTACACTGCTTTCTCCTCCTGCATTACGAAGAAGTAATGAACAGACATTTAGCTTAACATAAGATATTAAAATTGCTTTTCCATATCTCTATAGCATAAACATTTGAGTAAAATAAAGATAAAAATTGTAATTTATAAAATATATATATAAATCTCCATAAAATTCTTCATAGCCAAAAAAAATACTTGTTGAATGCTGCTATGTTAAAAGTAAAGCAGTATTTACCAAGTATTCATCTGGCTTTTATGTTTGTAAGATACTTTTTATCTATTTAAATGAGTACAAAACAAACTATGCATAGGCATTAATTATAATAGATGTTTTTCAAGCCAAAGAAATACTATTAAGCTCCTGAAATTTATAGAAAACAGTAGAAATTAACAAGTATTTTCCATTTGGTTTAAGCCTTGGTGATTCATAAAAAATATACAGTTTATACAGGGGCGAAACTAAACATTCAGGGGCCCTTGGGGAAAATATGCAAATTAGGCCCCCTGAAATATTACGAATCTATTTTTTACCCCCTGCCTTAGAGTTCCGGGCCATTGCCCCGGTTGGCCCACCCTAGGTATGCTCCGAGTTTATATAAAGAGAACTTTAGCATTAAAATAATTTTTAAACACTTCATATCCACAGGAACAATTGATATAAACCTGCTATTATAGTTAATATGACTCTGCCTGACAAAATCACGGTAAAAATGTTTAGCTGTGAAAAGGAATATTAAGAAAAGAATAAATTAACATATAGAAATAGAGGAAAAAAGTTTGTGAACATGATATGGAAATGAATCTTGATTTGCAATCTAGCTCCCTTCGATAAAAACAAATTTCGAGAACTGTTGTTGTGTCTAAGGTACCTAAGGCTGGCGACTGTTTCAGATTTCAGTTTGTATACATATGAAAACAAGGCAGAAAACATAAACATATACATAAACACACAAACAGAAGAATTTTTATTTACGAACAATTACAAAATCAGGCTGATAACATATAAAAACAAAAAATTATAGGAGAAATATGAAAAAATGATTTGCTGACCGATATTAAAAAATTACCTGTTATTCTTTTCTTTCACCTGAGTACATTAAGTGCCATGAAATATGTAGTTTGTTGAATAAGCTCAGAAAAGTTTTTAAAAAATGGCAGGCACTCTAGGCAACAGCCATAGAGAACATCTTGAGCACTTTGTAAAAATGTATGTATATATAATTAAAAAAACTCATGCATCCAGTAACTACTGATGGTCACACACCTTGCAACCAGACAAAGCTTTTTGTATGGTAGTCTACGCTTTGCAAATATGAACAGCTGTTCTCAAATACATCCCAAGTAAAACACGTCTACAGAAATTCACTGATTCTAGCACCCACAATCATCTATCACTCAATGTCCGATAATTTATATTTTTTACCCATTCACTTCGCAAGCGATAAGCTTCAACTCTCCTGACAATCATCAACCAACCCCATTTTGTACGAATTTAACACTTTAGCAGCAACAGCTTGATATTATAGCTGATTTACTTAAAACTGTCAGGTGGAAATAATAATTCGGCCATTCAGTGTAGAAATGCACATACATGCAAATGTTAGAGAGGTGTTGTTCAAGAATCATATGAAGAGAAAAAAGAGTTTGAACAATAAAGCCGGAAGTCTTTTTTAAATTATCTATGATATCTGCACGTATATAAATGCATTTGTATAATATAATGTAGATCTATTATTAGTATTATTTTCAACTGAATTTTATTCCATTTTTAGAATATTGAATACGGTATCAAATTTTTAATATCTAATTTCATTTCCTTATGTTTAAATTAACATTCAATAAATTATAGCTCAGAAAACCTCAAAAAGTAAGAGTATGATTAAAAAGTGCATTTGGAATTCTATGACTTTTTATCTTTTTTTTTCTAACCTAACAGAAGAAAAATATTTAAGAACTTTAGAATTTATTAAATAATACCATACCTGTAGACATATACATATTACAGAACAAACTGCTTCATATGATCGGTAAAGGTGTAAGATATGACAAGTAATTACGAAGTCCTACATAGAACAAAAAAGTACTTTTTATTCAAAAACAGTGTACTTGAAAAATCTTTGTTACGGATGTAAAGTAATCAAAATCACTTTTTGTGAGCAAGAATTTTTCCTTTAAATTGCTGTATATAATAGTTACAGGCAGTGAGATCTAAATGGTTAGGACTAAGGGTGATATAAATAATCTTTAGAATGTGATTAGACCAGCCCAATTAATTCTATAATTATTTAACAAACTTTATGTTTGTTTCTTTACTATCAAAATTCGAAAGAGCAACCAGGAGAAATTTAATTTACGCATAAAATAGATATATGAATTAAACATTGCATATTGCATCATAGATTTGCAATATAACATTAATCCATAAAATTTTATATTTATTCGAAAACGTGTCTACATGACACAGAATTTCAAATTTCGATTGGATACAGTTTGACATAACAAATATTACTGAATAAATATCTATAGGGGAGTATGTGCCCAATAACTCGTATGTACCAGACGAAATTCAAATACGACCTGTGTTTTCTCAATTAATAATGCGATTAAACTTAATTTTGCCACAATTTTCAAACTCTACATAACATTAAAATATAAATTTTTACTATGCACCTGTGAAATATTCAGAACAGTAACGTAATATCTCAAAATCCACAGAAAATCAATGAATGGCAAAGACATTCTTACTTTTCACAGCCATCTGTTTCTTTTATATTGTTTCTAAAACAATACGAAATTCAATTCCACTCTCTGTATCAATCCTGAATCTACGAATTAAATTAAAGTGATTGTAATAAATGCTCAAAGTAAATACAAACCCAGACTCTCAGGGCGAGATGACTCCAAAAAGCCATTATACGAATGCACACGAGTATAATCAGTCTCTGAGCATGCGCATTTACGCGCATATCAAGGAGCCGTTAAGCTACACAGACGCTCGTTATATTTATAGTCTCAAATGGCAACAGTGTTGTTCAAGCAAACGGTTCTTGTTTCTTGTAAACAATTCTTTTCGTGATTCTCCTAGTAATTAAAAGAAATTAAAAGTAATTTTAGTAAAAAAAAGAAAAAAGTGGCTTCCTTGGCGACAAACTATCGGAGCTTTTGGAATGTAACACGGACTGAAATAACATTGATCTACATGCTGGAAAAATACACAGGTACTTAAGTAAAATTAATTTACAGGACATTATTTTTTTTTGTATTGTATCATCCGTTTTATTAAGGAGTCGAAATTAATGTATATGATTTCTACGTATAACTCTATTTTTTACGACTGAAGCTAAATGTCTATACAATACGTATAACTATTGAACTGTTCCATATCTCGTGCCGTTCGGCGGAAAGTTCTCGGAACTTCACTAAGTGCAGTTCTGACGAGATGTTTTGGAAAACACTACCCCGAATTGTTTTGAAACTTTTCCTCTGATACTCAACACTTTGTATGAAAATTCAACAATAAGTAGCTAATAAACTATTAGAATTTTTTTTTTAAATCTTAAAAACTATAAAATAAAAAAGGTAATACTACAATATACACATAAATATACGACAAATGTAAAAAAATAAATAACTTGCATTATATTTAGAAGTTAATAGTAAGATAATTTCAATGTATATAGAAAAATTTTAAAAATATGTATGAGCATAATATTGCAGGTAAATTTTTACATCAAAAATTAATATTTTCAATGCATAAGAGTTAATTTAGAAAAATAAGAATAAAATTTAAATTTCGGAAAGGGTGCAAAATAACTTTAAAAAAAGAATGGGAATCTTTATTTGTAAAATTAGAATTCAATTAGAACCAAGGTGAAGTGATGTCCCTGATACACTCAGGCCTGGAGTAAGATCTATAATCTAGATATGAATAACGAGAGGTAGGGTCTCATCTTCCAGATAGTATTCTTTGAAAAGGAAGAAAATAAAAATGTTATAAAAAGAATTCAAAATATTTTTCATTCACTTCAATGGCTGTAAGTTCAAATTTAATTGGCTAAAAACATCTTAATCGTCATTATTCAAATTCATTTAGTTGAAAGTGATAAAAAGCAAGTGACATTTCTGAGATATAATCATTGTCCTTTGGGGATGTAAGACCGAAGCTTAACTGGATCAGGTTTGCAGCTTATTAAGCCATTAAACTAAATAATAAAACATTATAAATATTTCAAACCAGTTATAGCTGAACAAACGAATGATTTATATGATCACCAAATTCGAGGCCAAAAAAAATTCACCACTTTTCGCAGAATTCATGTGTGTGGTGTTTTTTAAATTTCATACCATGCTAAATTCTGTTAAAATTTTTAAAGATCTCAAGCTTATTAAAGTTAACTAATACTACTAAGCATTCATCATTAACATGCTTTAAATTTTTTAAAATTACAATGAAATCAATATATACTGTTAATTTCGTTTGAAACTATAGATAGAACTTATTAAATTATTAAATATCCCATGTTAATTATGAATTTGTACTAAATTCTGTGAGTTTTGGGGATGTTTTTAGCTTGGCACCATGTGCTGTAATCTTCAGGTTAGCCATTGGTTTCTTGTGTCATTCTTCTATAAGAGAACTTTTTTCTTATGATGGCATTTGACACCATTTTTTATGTTATGTTATGTTATTTGATTCTGTATTCATTCAGTGCTAAAATTTTGATGGCAAAATTTAATAAATAACATACATGTTCATTTTTCATTGCTACAAAGATAACAGCAACATCATTAAATGTAATACTACTAAGCATTCATCATTTTTAGTACATCATTCATTATAATATGCTTGTTTAGAGTTTTAAATCAATGAATTTCAAAGAGGATTATTTAAGAGATACGTGATATTTAAAATTGAATTTCCTATTAAAAGAAATATAAATTATTTAACACTTCAAAGCAGTACAAAGATATTCATATATAAAATATAAAAATGTTTAATTTTCTCTGCATCATGCATTCCAAAGATTTTTTCAGTAGAAACATTTCAAGATTTATAAAATCTGCATGAACTGATATTTATGACAGCCTTGGTATGATTTTTTATTGTAAAAATTGTACTTGGGTCAATTTAGAACTAGATTTTAGCTGTCTCCTCTCTTACTAGCATATTCGTTAATCTCAATAGGTTATCGAGTAGTGGCAAAATTTATGATTGTTTTCTTGCTGTTCATGTCTCGTGTAAATTTCTTAAGTTTCTGTCCTTAAGTTAAATTTTAGTCAAAATGATGTTTGTGGTTTTAGAATTTATCTACAGTTTTTAGTTATGTATGGGTTTTAGGATACATATATTGTTTTGTTTTAAACATAATTTATAGAAATCTGATTTAAAAAAAAATTAGATTTTGTGAGAACTCTACATTTTGATATTTAAAAATTTGGAAATTTGTATACTTACTTAACATATTAAGGTAACAGAGTATAGTATTTAATTTCTTAGCACTGGAAAATTGGAGATTCGAGTGCTTGTCATGGCTTTGATAATAGTTAGCTGTAGTCATTGTGGGGCCCAATTGCAGAAATTTCTGTGCTCCTACAAAATTGTAATATGCATTAAATGATAAAAATTTAATGTGAAGCATAAAGGATAAAAAATTAGGAATGTGGTCATATTATATTTTTTATGTACATTTATAAGAATAGAAACTCTAAAAGGTAGCTAGACTACATATTTTATTCACAGAAAACAAATTATTTTTAATTGAATTTTATAGATTTTCAATCAACAAGACCATTTGTAAATTGCTGTAATTTAAATTTCCTTGTTTCTACATACTCAATAGATAGTATTGGAAAGTTATTGATTATTTCTTGTGAAATTATTCACCTCAGGTATGTTTAAATTTATTTTTATCTGGAAAAGCTTCTTTTTCCCAATGCTATAATTGCGTGAATTGTTAAAAATTTCTCTAAAGGTGTAAACGTATTGGAAAAGCCGGTAGCAGTCTTTTATAGCTATTTTAGAATTTTTATAGGGTTTCCGAAACAATAGGTTTTAATATTAAGTATTTCTTCTACCAGCATATAGCTATCTATGTCTACATCTTTTATAGACTTCATTTGGTCATTATTCTGAATCATTTTTACATGTGTCAAGGCATCACGGAAATTTCTAGTAACACTGTATGTTTTTGATGTTTGTTCTGTAAAATCTGGAATAAACTTGTCTAGTCTGTCTACCTTTGTATGGTATTTGTTAAAAATAATGCACCTCAAACATTTCTTTCATATTACTTATTGGTTCATCTCCATACTTGTAGTTAAATATCCTTTTTCATTTTCATGAATAAGTTTCTCGAAATTCTGGAGTGATATCTAAATAAGTTGCAAGCTCAGTGGCTCTGACAAAAACGATCGAAATCTCAGTGGCCATATTTTGTCTCAGGCATTCTAGAAGATTTCTAAATGGTCACAGGATTTCTGTTTTAGACATGTTTTGAATTTTTCTTTCTGTGAGACTCTGTACTAATATGGGGTCCAATATTTCCAATCGGATAGCCTTTCACAATTTATGTATATATTTTCCAGGGTTGGGTTTCTTCCGGAAGAAAGTAGTTTCTTCCAGGACAGTGGAAAAAACTGGAAGAAACTGGAAGTAATGGAAGAAATGGAAAAACCGAACAGAAAATAAAACAGATGCTCAAAATCAAAATTAAAATATATTAACTATATAAAAGAATTAAACTCAAAGCATAATATATGAAATCTAAAGTGCATAACTTAATTAATATTAAAGATATTAATATTTTTTTTAAATGCAATCCTTTGTTTGAGCTGGTACTGACAAGTTTATTTCCCTCTTCCCCATTTCATTTCCACCTTACCTTTCACACCTGCAATGTTTTATTCTCTCCTTTTGTTCAAGTCTTGCCAGGGCCTTTTTATCGCATGGGCAAATCGGGACTTTGCCCAGGGCCCCTGATGCTAGGGGGCCCCAAAACCCCCTTGTTGTATGCACCTAGTACTTCTAATAGTATGTATTTTTATAAATGTCCGTAAGGGGGGGCCCCAAAATAGCATCTGCCCAGGGGCCCCCAGCGTTCATAATCGGGCCCTGAGTCTGGCCCCATAAGGCTAGAAAGAATGTAGTCAGTCATAGGCACACATTGATTGTGTCTCTGACATTTCTGTGCTGGACATGTAAAGGAGTGTAAGAACAAGTCATTTTTTATTTCTTTGAAGTTTGTTTGCATTACCAATACAACAGGAAATGAGGTGGACATACCAAATAAATTTTAAAATATTTGCAAGTGCAGTGACATACCCAATGGGTATACACTATTGGTATGTCGAAATGCTTTAAACTCTCCTTAAGTTCTGCAGGACTTGAAAGAATTTTTTCTTCTTTTGCATTCATCCATTCTAAGTTGAGAAACTGATTGCAGCATCCTATTGCTAAAAAACTTTTGTTTTGTTATACCATGTTGCACTGTAGTATGGAAAATGAGGAAGTTGATGACATTTTTTAATACAATAATGATTGTATATTAGTTTAAATAATAAAAAATTATGCTGGTTAAATTGAAATTGATAACTTTTAATGGATCTTGTGTATTTTGGATAAAATTTCTTTTATTCAGGTGTGTGATCTGATCTTGGCTAAAAAACTGATGTAATTATTAATTTGTACCTTGAAAGTTACAACTTATGTAGTAAATTCTTAAAGAAAAACATTTTTTTCCAGCCGGTTTTTTCCGAGGTTTTTTCCACTTTGGAAGAAACTTGCCAACCCTGATATTTTCTATCCTTTTAAGCCGGCCACTCACGTAGACTTCCGTCATCTGGGGCGGCTGGAATTTTCGCGCCTCGGATACCTGGCATCAGCCACTCACGAGGACTCTCGGTGTCTGAGGCGCCGGATATTTTCCGTCTCGTTCACCTGCCTTCGCCCATTCGTGATGCCCGATTTAGCTCAGTTCGATGTTATTTTAATAACATCGGCACAGTGAGTTGGCAAAACTTCATGATTTAATACAATTTTATAAAATTATGCCATTTTCTTTGCTTTTTCTTTTTATTAATTAATACATTTAATAAACTAAAAAATAAAGATGTTTACTCAATAATAATAATTGTCGTATTGCATCAGTTATTTATTCCACGTGGCTCTCCAAATCCATACTACCCTCTTCATTATTCAATTATATATCTAAATTGTTATTTATATTTAATTTTGAAGAATGGAATGTAAGAAATCTTAAAAAAAAAATGAAGTCGATACTACAATTAGAACCGATTTTATGGCCAAATGTATAAAGCTAATAGTACAGTGATTTTTAGAAAATTAAACTTTAAATGGCTTTTTCTGAAAACTTATTTTTCGAACTTGTGCGCACTATTTCTTCAAAACTAATGGTCACAAATTGCTAAAATTTTGTATACAAGATATCTAGTATGTTTATATAATTTCCACCTAAATTTACGTAAGTACATAATATTAAATTTTACAGCATTTTTTTTAAAAACATTTTATATTTCTTGTACATTACGATGCTTTTAAATATATATTTATGTGAATAATATATATTTAAAATATATATTATAAATATATATTTATGTGAATGTTTTAAAAATATATTTATGTGAAATAGGGTAGTTATTTTAGGTGTAGATTAAAATATTACCTACGGATAGAATACATACAAATAATTTAATATATATATCTCATATTTTAAAAAAAATCTGCACGCAGTGTATTCATTATTCATAAAACATTAACTTTTGTTTTATATAAAATAATTTCTAATAATCTCCCAATAATTCTGCTTTTGTTTTCTATCAGATAAAGCTTTGTACATTTCACTCTAAAAAATTGGTTTAAATTAATTACAAATTAACTGTTTGACAACACATTAAGCTTGGTAGTAAAATCAGTGCATTTTTGTGAGAGCAAAGGTGGTCTCCCAGCTTTTAAACAAATAATATTACAAAAATTACAAAAAAATTAAATATTTAGAAAAATTTGAAATAAATGACATTTTGTAATAAGTTTAATTTTGTTTATTTACTTATTTATTTGAAAAATTGTTTATTCATAAATTTTCTATACAGTTCAATGAACGATATTAAAAATTCGGGATTAAAGAATAATTTTTCAGCTTCCATTATGTTCGAAAACATGCGGTAAACTGCAGGCTAACTTTCAGGCGCCTGGTATCTAGCGTACAGTACCCCACTCACGGAGACTTCTCGCGCCAGGAATTCGGTCTGGATTGAAATTCCAGACACAACATTTTTATCATCTGACGTCTCACCAAGACACCCCACTGACGGAGACTCTTGGTGCCTGAGGCACCAAAAGCCCGTCATCACAGATGACGGAAGTCTACGTGAGTGGCCGGCTTTACGCACAGTGTTCCTAAAGCTGTCTTATGATTTTTCATATCATTTTAAGTCCGTGGGAAACTGTGGGGAGTGTAGTTTCACGAACTGTTTAAAATGTTATAAAGTGAACTCTGACTAGTTACTAGCATTTGTTGTCTTGATATAGACGTGTAAATTACTCAGCATAGAAAAATCGTGGGTATTTTGTATAATTCACATTGCATGTTACCTCATTGAAACATCATTTGGTAAATCAAGTTTCAGTATGTATTTAGCTTTTTTAAACCCTTCAATTGCTTAAAGGTGTTTTTTAGCGAATTTCAAAATGTGTAGCCATCTTTTCACAAGAGAATATCTTGAGCTTCTTGTTTTAATTGCTCTTAATTTGCTACAAGACAGCAAAACAAACTTGTAAAACGGTAAAAATGTGGGGTCAGTGAAATCTCCCAATAATTTTAAGTTTTCAGTACATTTCTATTTTTAGATTTTTGTGAATATTATAAATCTTCACTTTCTTTGCAGTAATATGTGAGAATTATTGCTCGGTTTAGTTCTGTAGGAATAAATATATATGACAGAACGTTTCCAAGATGTAAAAAACGAAGGCAAAAAAAAGAAAAGTAATCATTTCTCAGGAAAAATAATAATTTTGAATTTTATATAGTATCTCCTTGAAAATCTAACATGTCCTGAGCATCGTAATTAAAAATGGTCAGAATGTGATATTTGGATTCATAGGTATATATGCAGTAGTGTTTACAATTTAATTAATGCAAATATATGTAAGCATATTTTTGGTGTTGTGTGGCATTTTCTTGCACCTCGTTTCATCACTTTTATACGTCCTGATCTACTTTAGAGTGATGATTTTGATAAGAAACCTGAAAGTGGCTCTGAACTTTATCAAAATCTTTTAATGAAAACAAGAGTCTTTAGATAAAGTTAATTAAATTTGAATAAAATTCCTGTAAGTTCTCTTGTGAAATGCATGAATGAGTGTTTCAATATACAAAGTTAAAGATGACTAAGAGCCACCTTCTTCTCTGGCACCTGGTATTAATCTGGCGAGTGGTGAATTCGTCATAAATTCACTTCCAGTATAAGCCGATAATAATCTGGCTCTTATCCAATCGCAAATGTTATTCTATGATACTCTGTACCTCAAGAAATAGGTGGTCTCGTTTTAATAGTTCCAAGTACTCCTTATCCCAACCTACACCTCAGATATCTTGAGTTTCATAATTTTTTTTAGAATTATTGTATAAGCTCAACAATCCATCATTGTTAATTACTAGTCTACAAATATTTGATACTTTAATGAGATTTATATAAAAGAATTTTTCTCTACAATTTGTATAGAAAGTAACAATAACTGGTTTGTTAGGCGATCTTTTTCTTTTTACTCTATAATGAAAACTTATTTAGATTGACAATTGCTTTTCTATCTCTTTGTTTAGGAAGAGGTAGCTGTGATTTTCTCTAATTAGATGTGTTATAATAGGTATAGAGCCAGGGATGGCCGAATGGCTAGGGTACTGGCATTAGGTTTAGATCCTGTGGGTTCGAGTCCCATTCTTTGCATCGATGTTTGTAGTCGTTCGGAATCGTCTTTAAACTCTAGGTCCCGGTGTAATTAGCTCTCGTGTAGCAAAAAGTTGACCGTAGCGCTCGAAACCAAACCAAACCAAACCAGAATAGGTATAGCCATAATGGGTATAGCTATTTCTAGTACATTTATTGTGTAGTAGTCCCATTTGTGCTTATATACCTCGCTGAGTGGTTGTATGCAAATCAAAAATTTTAAAACGTTTACAGTTCGGATGACTCAATCTTAAAGACTGTCATAAATAACTAGCATTTCTCTTTAGTCATAGGCTTTGTTAAGGGCTCTTTGGCCCAACATCTATTGTGAATACAACAGAAAATAATGACATTTTATCCATGCTTAAAAGAGCATTTATAAAAATAAATTTTAATTTAGAAGCTTACGTAACCTTTAATAATCATCCTGCAAAATTGAGAAAATTTTAAAAATCAATTTCAAATGAGGAAGATGTGCCGAAATCAGGTTACACAACAACTGTTTGCAAAGCTTTGGAGAAATACAAAAATTCAAGAACATAATTTTTTCGAAAAATTGAACTTTAATTAAAAACCACACAAATTTAAACAACCTCCTTGTTTTATACAAGTTATTTTATTAACAACCACAATTATAGTTACAGGACAGCTTATATTTTACAGTTGCGAAACACAGATACAATTAAGAAACATAAAACAGTTAACAGTTATAAAACATCTCCCCTTTTTCAAGAAGTGTTTTTACACAAAATAAAACACATGTTTACATGTACCCATACCTCAAGGGAGGTTTAGTTACTCGTTCAGACCTGGTTATAAATGTTTAAAGTCCCTATTATTTTCCTCAGTTGTTTCTGATTCACAATTAGAATTCCTTAAATTAATATTTTCATTTGTACAACCAATAGTAGAATCACTCTTTTCTTCACTATTTCTAAAATTAGGTGCGTTATACGAAGGTTTCAGATCTACTCTATTCCTTCTTTTTATACGATTGAATTCATTTTTTACCCAATAACTTCTAGGACTAGTATCTTTTTTTATAACTTTTCCTCGTTCCCAAGATTTACCAGTACAAATTAACACATTTTGATTGGGAGGTAGATCTGACAAAGGCTTTGACGTTTTATCATAGCACGATTTAGACAAATTTTGCTTGTTTAAAATTTTTTCCCTTGTGTTAATCTGAATTTCTGGAATTAGTAGCTGTCTATTTAAAGGTATTTTAGTTCGAAGTCGCCTACTCATTAAAGACTGGGCTAGTGAAAACTCGGTATTTTTTAAAGGTTTGTTTCTATATTTCATTAACGCTGTATAAATACTTTGTTATATTACATTTTTACCATATTTTTATTAACTCGCTTTCTTGTTTGTGTGTGTGTTTGTTCAGACCAAATCTTGCAATCGATTTTTAACTAACTTCCCGACTAGCTAGACATTTGAAACTTTTAGAATAGCCCAGAACACGATGACAATGCATTATTTGAATACTTTTAGCCATCTTTAAGCAGAATTAAATTAATTTTCAGTTAGTTTTGTTTTTTAGACTGTTGCAGCCATCTATCTGCCGGAACGGGAACGAATAGTTAAACGCAAGTTAACTTCCAATTAACTTCATTTTCTTCAAGTTCATGGGATAATTTATCAAAAAATTTTAAAGAGTATTTACTAATACATAGAATTGTCAAGTTTATATGATATAAAAACTTCTTTTTGTCTTGTAATTATTTATGAATACTCTTCGCTATTTTAACTCCACTTTCAGCCTCATCATTTGATTTAGCATATCTGGGGCTGCTATTAACAATTTCAAAATCGCATTCCAATGCAAACTTTTTATACTCATATGAGTTAAACGGCATATTATCCGCAACTAAAGCTTTAGGAATACCATGCGTGCTAAATATTATTTTTAGTTATAAATTATTTCACTCGCCCGCTTATTATTTATGGGAATGATTTCTAACCATTTAGTTAAATAATCCATTAAGACTAAATATTCCTTTTTTCCGAATTCACAAATATCACACCCCACCTTTTCAAAAGTCAAAGATAAAATTTCTTGTGAAAGGAGTGGTTCTTTACAGTTTTTTGGTCTGTATTTTTCACAAACGAAACACTTAGCAACTAAGTTTTCAATATCATTTGACATATTTGGCCAATACAACAGTTCTCTAGCTCTTGCCTTACATTTACACGGTCACTGTCCTCTTTAAGATAGGATCTAGACAACAAATTAGCAACATACATATGTTTACCTGGTAAATACATTACATCAAGATCATACTTAAGTAATTTCAACTTCATTTCTTGTAATCTACTAACTTTTACAACATTTTTATTAGAGATTGACACTAATGGTTTATGATCTGTATGATCAATTTCTTTCCTACCATACATAAAATAATGAAATTTCTTAGTTGCAAAGACAATACTCAAATATTCCTTTTCAATTTGAGCATAGTTTTGCTCTGCATCACACAAACTACGAGATGCAAAAGCTATTGGTTGGCCCTCCTGGAGCAAACAAAATCCAAGTCCATTTTTTTTAGCTATCACATTGCAAAACAACTTGTTTCTTGCAGTCAAATGTCCCAAGTACTGGGGATTTGCTTACCATTAGTTTTAACTCATTAAGGGCCTTAGAATGAATGGGTAGCCAATTCCAATGAACACTAGATTTAAGAAAGTCTTAAAGGAGCAGCAAACTCAGACATGTGTGGTATGAACTTCCTCAAGAAGATAATCGTGCCCAAAATTCTTTACTACTCTTTTTCATTACGAGGAGTTTCCAAATTTAAGATTGCCCTAACCTGCTCAGGATCTGGTGTCATTCCAAATTTATTAAACACATACTTAACATATTTCACTTCACTTAGTCTATATTGCAACTTACAAGGTTTAAATTTCACATTTAATTTTCTAGCTCTTTCAATAACTCTATCAAGAATGTCATCATGCTCCTGAGGAGTTTCAACAGCAATTAACAAATCATCAAAATAAATTTCACACCAGGAATATCAACAAAATTTTTCTTTTGAAATTTTTGAAGAACTTTTGGGGCACTACTTAATCCAAAAGGTAGTCTGTTGAATTTTAAACAATCAAAGGGAGTACTAAATTTACACAACTCACTAGATTCCCTGTCAAGCTGTATTTGATAAAACCCATCTTTTAAATCTAGAACAGAGTAAACACTTTTACTACATAATTTTGTCAACAGTTCATCTACAATTGGAATTAAATGACTCTCTTTTTATTACTTTGTTTAGATTCTGTGGGTCTAAACATATCCTAATAGTTCCATCCGGTTTTCCAACAGTAACCAAATTATTATCCCATCCCACTGGACTATCTACTTCCCTAATTATACCCTCATTTTTAAGAACGTGTAATTTATCTTTTAATTTACACTTAATAACTTCAGGAATTCGCCAATGCGGCCTAGCAATAGCTACAGCATTTTCGTCTTTTTTTATAGAGCACTTTAAATTGAAAGTACCTAATCCCTCAAATACATCTTTATTCTTATCTATGAACCGATCTTTATCCAGTACTTCAGTACTGCCCACACATTTCCTTTTAATAGGATGAAATTCAACAGAACTAGACAATCCTAGCAATGGTTTAGAATATTTTTTACAATCTACAATTACAAATTCAACACGTTTAGAATTACTACCAATTTTACACATAAAATCAACAATGCCCACTGGGTTAATTTTATCACCTCCATAAACTTTTAGTACTATATTAGTTGGTTTTAAACAAGATTTAGACTTTAAAGTTATAAAAATGTTGCTAGGTATCACATTTACACCAGCATTTGTACATTTGTACATTTTACCAGCTCCTTTCAAGTCTCAGTGCTCCTGATCTATCCTCAACAAAGACATTCAAAGAACTCTTGTCATTAATTAAACAACATTTATCGCCAAAACCCAACTTTTTAACGGAACAACATAAATTTTTCTCTAGACTTCAAAATCAAGGTGAGTCGATATCTACTTTCATTTCTTCATTGAAAGATCTTACAAAAAAGGAATTTATATCTGAATGTAATTCAAGTGATTGTTCTAAATCTATGTTAAACTTATTACGTTCTCAGTTTATTCGAGGTTTGTCTGATTCTGATAACGTGTGAAATTATTACAACAAGGTGATATAACATTTGAAAAACTATCGAAATTGCTTTAGCTATTGAAGCTGCAAAAATTGAAAACAAAGAAATTTATAAGAGTCATTTTTCCACTTCTGTTAACAAAATATTGCACAATAGTGACAAGAATAGGCGTCATTTTCAAACCAGAAATGTAAATTCCAAAACCAGAAGTAGATCAAAATCACCCATGAAATCGAAACGTGCTAATTTAAAAGAGCTTGGATTAGAAGGATTATGTTTACGTTGTGGAAAATCCAATCATAGAACTCAAAATTGCTTTCTAGCGAATAAATTACGCTGTAAATCGTGTAAAAAACAAGGTCATTTAGTTTCAGTTTGCATTTCTAGCTTAATAAAAAACAAAACGAACAATCGAAACATTAACCACATAATGAATAACTCAGATGACTTAGCTGTGAATCAGATTTATGATGTGTTTTCTAATGATTATGCAACTGATGATAAGATGTACGCTACTGTTAAATTGAATGGTTTTGAACATCGATTCGAATGCGATTCAGGAAGCAAAGTAAGCATAATGAATGCTGATGAATTCAAAAAATTAAAGCTTAACGTTCCAATTCAGAGAACAAATGTGTGTTTTCGAAGTTACACGGGCCAGCTTTTCAAACCACTTGGTGTTGTAAAGTTAAACGTTTCGTATCAAAATAATTTCAGTTATGAAGATTTATTTGTTGTGTCAAGTCAAAAAAGTTCTATTTTAGGACGTGATTGGATTCGAAAATCTATATATATAAAAGAGCTTGTCTGTTTGTTTGTCCGCTATAGAATCATAGACTGTTTCACCCACCGGGACCAAATTCGGCACAGTTAATGTTTAGGACCCGAGAAACTTAAATCAGCAAAAACGAAGTTTGGGGCTCAATTAGTTTTTTTAAAATTAATTTTTTAATGATTTTTTGTGCCCGTAAGAGGTGCGAGACCCCCTGTGGATACAGACGTTCAGTGAAATCCGAACCTATCCCTCTTCCCCCGCGCGGGAGAAGAGGGGTGCGCGGGGGGTGAGAGCTTCATGGTAATAAGCTTTGGCTTTGCCTAATTGACTGACTAACTGACAGATAACGCACAGTCCAAACCGTTGGACATAAAGAGCTGAAATTTTGCATGGTGATTCTTCTATAGTGGAGTTTATACTGGAGGGGTGAACTGAAAAAGATTTTTGAAAATTTCTTCTTCGATTTTTTAAAATTAAATTTTTAAGCTGTTTTTCTAATTTTTTTAAGTTTGCATTTAAAATGATAATCCGAGGGTTATAAAATTTATATCGCGAGAAAGATCATAAAAATTCCTTTAAATGGAAATCTTTTTCGAATCGTTACCTCCCTTTTCTGATTTTTGGTGAATTTTTAAACATTAATTTTTAGAATTTAATTTATGAAATGCTGATCAAGTGGTTTCTTTTCTTTTGTGATATTTTAAATTAATTTTGCGTTACGTGCATAACAACGAAATAAATTGACAAAAGAAATATTAAAATACGGTAAAAGATAAAATTTAACCACTAGACTAACTGAGATGGGAGTTTTTTAAGAATGCAGTTCAAATTAGTATGTTTTAACACAACTTTCCCGGCTCTGCTTTTTGTCCTTTTTTATTTGCAGTTTTCCTCATCGCTTGAACCGATTTACAATTTGCTTTTTCTACGGTTTTTGGCCTTAGGAAAATTAAAAACCGATACGGTTTTTGGCCTGTCGACAATAAAAAACCGAATCACCAAAGTAAGGAAAATAGGCTTCATGTGAAATCGCGCCCTACTTTGAATAAATAAAAGGGGCATCTTTCACTTTAACTCTTGGGTGATGTGGAAAAAAGTGCATCTCTTGAGTGATGTGGAACAAACTGAGCTTTTAAGGGAAAAATAAATGATAAAGGCAAATGTAAATTATAAAACTTATTTCTAATTAAACAGATTTCTAATTAAATCTAATTAAACAGTAAACTTATTCAATCCAAACGTGCGAATCACGCAACACTGTGTTATTAATTCTCAATAAAATCAGACGAAGATCCGCAGGCTCAAAGTTTCTTTCTTTCTTATTGTTTGTATATCATTTCAGTAGAAACGCGCTAAGCGCATTCTGTCTGGCCAGATGAACATGAAGAGCGGGGGTTGCAGCCCAGTATTTTTTTGATGGAATGCATCAAAATTTTTATATCTATATATCTACCCGGGCATCGCCGGGCAATAATGCTAGTTGAACATAAATTTACATGATCTTAACAAAATTTCAAATGTTCCCTGTGTTGATATTTCTATTTCCAAAATTATTGATTTATATTCTGATGTATTTGAACCTAAGAATGGTTGTATTCCTGATTACACATGTTCTCTAAAACTAATCCCAGATTCTAACCCAGTTTTTATTAAAGCCCGTACGGTTCCATATGCTTTAAAACAAAAAGTTGATCAAGAACTTGATAAATTAGAGGCAGAAGGCATAATTGAAAAAATTGACTTTTCTGAATGGGAACACCCCTCGTGGTTGTTTCAAAATCCGATGGCTCCGTACGCATTTGTGCAGATTTTAAAGTCACAGTTAATAATCAGCTCCAAAATGCACGACACCCGATTCCTAGAATTGAGGATATTTTTAATAAATTGCGCGATGGAAAATTTTTCTGTACCCTACACATTTACAAAGCATACTTACACCTGAAGGTCGACGACGAAAGTGCTAAATTTCAAACTCTTTCAACCCATCGTGGTACATATTTAGCCAAAAGGCTATTCTTTGGTATAAAAACTGCTCCTAATGAGTTCCACAAATTTATTGACCAGTTCGTACAAGATTTGGATGGTACAATTGCATATTTTGACGACATAATTATTCAAGGTAAAGACAAACAAGAATGTCAACAACGTTTAATTAAAGTACTTAAAAAGTTACGTGAATTTAACTTGCCTCTAAATCTTACCAAATGTAAATTTTTTTAAGAAAAAGTTCAGTACTTAGGACACATTATTAACTCTGCTGGACTCCACATATCACCAGACAAAATCAAAGCCATCTCTGAAACACCTCGGCCTAGAAATGTTGATGATGTCCGTAAATTCATTGGTCTGGTAATGTATTATTCCAAATTTATTCCGGATACCTCCAGTCTTCTTCATCCATTAAATAACCTCTTATGTAAAAACATTCGTTTCAAATGGACTGCACCGTGTGAAGCTGCTTTCTTAAACGCAAAATCAGTTATTACTAGCAATCAAGTCCTTGTACCTTACAATCCAGATCTCCCAGTTACTTTAGCCACAGATGCCAGTCCCTTTGGACTCTCAGGGGTTCTGTCGCATACAATGCCTGATGGAACTGAACGCCCGATCGCTTTCACATCTAGAAGTCTGACTGCTGCTGAGAAAAATTATAGTCAACTTGATCGCGAGGCAACTGCAGTGGTGTGGGCTTGTAAAAAATTTTATGACTGCATTTTTGGAAGGAAATTTACCTTAATTCTCGATAATAAAGCCATTTGCACCATCTTCCATCCTGAGAAAAGTTTCCCAGCTATGTCTCATCAAGAATGCTTCGATATGCCCATTTTCTTTCTAGTTTTGATTACACAATTATACATCGAAAATCTGAGAAACATTTAAATGCAGATTACCTTTCCAGATATCCATTACTGATATCAATTAATCAAATTAATTGTATTGACGAATCACAAGCATACCAGCAATTTATTATCAACTACATTTCAACAGAAACCTTAACGGCACAGAAAATTAAAGAAGAAACAGAGCTTGATCCAGAATTGAGAAAGATGAAATATGACATTGTTCTTGGAAACGCATTCGATCCTACCATAACTCTTCAAGATGGAATCCTGTTTAGAGGAAATCGAGTGATCATCCCAAAATCTCTTCAACCAGAAATGCTCAATCAACTATATACAACACACATAGGCATTGTTAAGATGAAGGCTCTTTCTCGAAATTACTGCTATTGGAAGAACATCGATTCCGATATTGAGAATACTGTAAAGAGTTGCCGAGAATGTTGCAATATCAAAAAGAATCCAGCTAAGGCACCCCTCCACATTTGGGAATCACCAGAGAAAAACAGGCAAAGAATACATATTGACTATGCCGGTTTTCTACCGCTCCGAGCGCAAAAAGAAGAACCAAAACTTCCCCCTCCGTGATTCAAGAAAGAATTTTCCCCCTCTTCAAATGGTGATATCTACAATACAAAGAGTATCAAAATAGATACAAATCGGAAATATCAATAGAGAACAACAAAAGGATAAAAACGGTGAAAATCTTTAATCAGTGGAGTAACATCATCAAAAGTTATAACAGTACAACTGAAATGATCGGCTAAAGCAACCGCCGCGGCGGGGGATGTTGAGTCCCGCGGGGCTCCTATTGTTCGATTAAGGCTGGGTTTCCCGGCTCGGAGGCGGACAATCACCCCTGATGTTGTTAAATTGCTGTGCCACATCCGCCTTTGTTAATTAACTTGGTACTTCGGGATCGTGCACACTCATCATCAGGGATCCTGGCAATTTAGCTAGGTCTAGCCTCCGAGTAGGAGAGACGGGCAGGGTCGCATCACCCATGGGGCTGAGCTCCCCCGCCGCTAAGGTCCACAGATCGAAAACTATACAAGATTAAACAAAAATGGAAGAAGCAAACAAGAACGAAGACACTGCTAAAGGACTTTATCAAAGTCTTCTTACGGACATTGCGTCAAGCAAATTCTTCAGTGTCGAGAAGAAGAAACAAATGACAGAGGCCTGTCTGGGACTATTAGATATAATACATTCCCAACAACTTGAAATAGCACACATGACAGGACAACTCACACAACTACAAAAGGCTCCAACCTACGCAGACGCAACAAAAAACAACAAGGACTCAAGAGAAAGATCCAGGTCGAAAAAGCGAACACAAAATAACACGCACGAACTAACAGTGTTTCCCATAGAAGATCAAAACGCGGAACAAACAAGTGCTGACATAAGAAATATGATAAATCCGAGCAAACTAAAAATCGGAATAACAAAATTCAGAAAAATAGGCAAAGGAGGATTACTGATCGGCACAGACAAAGAAGAAGACCTAGAAAAACTCATACGAGAATTCAAAGAAAAAGACGCTCTGAACGACAATTGCAAAATGGAAAAACCAAAGAAAAGGAACCCACAAATAATAGTATACGGAGTGCAAACAACATATGATAAAGAAGAGATGAAAGAAAAACTAAAAGAGCAGAACGAAGAACTTGTTGAATCAGAACTAGAAATAATAACCAGTTTCAAAACAAATAGGGGAGAAAACTGGATAATCAGCCTAAACGGAGAAGCCTTTAAAAACATAGAACATCAAAGAAAAATCAAATTAGACTGGCAGAAATACAGCATTAAAGAATATATCAAACCACTAATTTGCTACAACTGCTGGAGGCATGGCCACCTAGCAAAAGTCTGCAAAAACAAAAAAATCTCTAAGAACTGTGGAGAACAACACCACGAAGGAAACTGTCAAACGGAAACAAACTGCGGAAACTGCGCATTTCACAACGCCAAAAACAAAACAAAATACGATACAAATCACACGCCTACCGCTTTTACATGCAAGATCAAACTCATGGAGGTAGAAAAACTGAAGACAAGAATAAACTATGGCTGAAAACAACGTAAACAACTTCAAATTCTTGCACTTAAATCTAAACAAATCTTTCCTAGCAGCATTCGAATTGGCAAACGACATAATCACCCTCGATCTGGATTGCATCTCTCTAAACGAACCGCACGTGGTTCATGCCGCAACCCACTACATCAGAGGTATACCTTCTACATACACAACCATAAAAGCAGACTTAGACCCAAAAGCAGTGTTACTCCTAAAAGTGAAATACAGCTTCTACAAGTTACACACGAGTGACCACCTAATAGCAATAAAAGTGAACTTCAACGGAAACAGCATAATAATTATCTCACTATATCTCCCACCATCACCAAGAGGCGATCTGGAAAGAACGGAACCACACCTAAATACCCTAAGAACATTATTAAACGAAAATAGAAGCGAAAGAATCCTCATCATGGGAGATCTAAACGCAAAATCATCCATCTGGGGACAGAGGCCCACAGATGAAAGAGGTCAAGCAATTCTGAAACTTGCGGCTTTCTTTGACCTAAAGATTTTAAACAACCCAGACAGCCCACCAACATTCAACGGACCCTCTGGACAAAGCTGGATAGATCTCACATTGACAAAAGGCATTGAAGACAATCACATAAGAAATTGGAAAATAAAAGACGACCATAACCTGACAGACCACAACGCAATAACATTTGAAATAAAACTTGACGCACCCACATACTACAAAATATATACAACAAGATGGGATATAAAATCATTGGAATGGCCGGAATTCAAAGCAGAACTAAGCGGAAAATTAAAAGAATATCAAGGAAACTTCCAAACACAAGAATTAGACACCACAGTAAATAAATTCACAGAAGACATAGCAAATCTATGCATGCAGCATAAAATAAAAACAAAAGGTCAAAGAAACGTCTACTGGTGGTCACCGAAACTAAACATACAACGTAGAAAAGTTAGGGCTTTAAGAAGAAAAATGCAGCGAACAACTAACGAAAACGAAAGAGACAGTTACAAAATAATATACAAAAGAGAAAGAGCAAAATACAAGAAAGCACTACTTGAAGCAAAAAGAAACACATACAGAGAATATCTGGAAAAAATTACAGTAAAAGATACATTCGGAACAATATACAAAATAATTAGAGACAAAATGTACAAGAGGCAAACAATAGAAGGAGTAAAAGACGAAAACGGGACACTTCATACAGACAACAATGAAATAGAAATAATACTGGCAAAATATCATTTTGAAACAAAAAACGAACCCACATCTTCAACACAGACAAGAAACCAAATAGCAAACACGGAGAATGAAATAACTGAAAAAGAAATAAAAATAATAATAAAAGAAATGGCAAAAGACAAAGCGCCGGGCTATGATGGACTCACCACAAGCATAATGGAAGAAATAGAAATAAGCAACACGACAACATTAAAAGAACTATACAATGCATGCTGGAATATAGCTAAATTTCCCAAAGAATGGAAAACTTCAAAAATTGTCCATTTCCCGAAAGAAGGAAAAGACCATACACAAGCCAGCAATTACAGACCAATCTGCCTCCTACCAGTAATGGGGAAAGTCTACGACAAAATACTTACAAACAGACTAGTTGAACATCTAGAAGAAAATAAATTATTAGCAGACAAGCAATATGGATTTAGAAGAAATATGGGAACATCAGTCGCCCTACGCAAAGCCCTAGGAACAATCAAGGAAAACAAAAAAGCAAAAAACAACACATGTATGATATCACTAGATATAAAAAGTGCTTTCAACTCCATAAAAAGATCAAGAATAATAGAAGAACTGAAAAAACTCAACATAGAAGACACCCTACTAAATTCAATAATAGACTACCTCACTGACAGAAAAATACTGCTAAGCAACGGAGACTGGGAGTACAACGTCGGGGTTCCCCAAGGTTCTTCACTAGGCCCCATTCTTAGGCTAATAATAATTAACGGGCTACTACAAGACTGCACTAGCGATAAAACATACCACCTACAAGCTTTCGCCGATGACATTTTAATACTAATAAAAAGCCCAGTAATCTACAAATTCCAAGATCTCTCCAGAAAGATACTAACCAAATGCGAAGCATGGGCCAGAAAGAACGAACTACAATTTAACGTTGATAAATGCACCTATACAATTATTTCATCAAAAAAAGAAGTCTCAAGAAAACCGACAACAAAAATAAACGGAGAAAACATAAAATACAAAACAGAAATAAAATATCTTGGAGTAATAATCGATAAAGACTTAAACATCTACAGCCACCTACAAATGGTGAAAGAAAAATCTATAGCTTTAATGTATAAAATACTAAGATTTTCAAGAAAAACATGGGGACTAAAGCCAGAAATAGCAAAAGAAATTTATAAAATTACAATAGAGAAAATATTACTTCATGAAGCACAAGCATGGTATTACAACACTAAAAAATTCAACAAAAAAACTACAACAAATTCAACGTCCACTGCTTCTAATGATAACAAAATGCTACAAAACAGTGGCTACTTACACGCTAGCAATCCTAGCGGGCTGCATACCACTAGACATTAGAGCAAAACAAGAACAGGATTGGTACCTACTTTACAAAGAGGGAATAGAACTGGAAATAAACGGCGAGAAGTATAACTCAGAAAATACAGAAACAAAAGTCAACAAAATCAGAAAAATAAAAGACATCACAACACACAACTGGGACAGAAAAGGCATGCAACAAAATGACGACTATTATTACACAGATGGCTCAAAAATAAACAAACGCGTAGGTGCAGGAGTAATAAGATACAACAAGCAAGACAAAATAAAGAAATTAAAAGAAAGAATATCCGACAACTCGACCTCCTACCTAGCTGAAATTCACGCAATAAAAATGGCTGTAAACGACGCTTCAGAAAGCGAACTATCAAACATAGACCTCTTCACTGATTCACGCAGCGCACTTCAAGCACTACACTCACAAGACAGATGATGAAGAAATACAAAACCTGAAAAGCATCATCAAAACCAAACAAGTAAAAATAAATTTCCACTGGGTCAAGGCGCACGCTGGACACACAGAAAACGAAGAAGTCGACAAACTAGCGAAAGAAGCAACAGAACTGGAAATAGTCACAACCAATTACAAGAACAGGAAAGAAAACGTAAAAAACATACTTTACACAGAAGCATTAAAAACATGGCAAACTAGATGGGACATCTCAGAAAAAGGTAGAAGAGTCCATGAAATATTTCCAAAAGTATCAACCACAAGATTAAAAGGAAACTTCTGGATCAATCAAGCCTTAACAGAACATGGCAGCATCGGATCCTACCAAAACAGATTTTTCAACAAACCAGACACCTGCACTTGTGGCTTGCCCCAAACAATAGATCATTGCATCTTCCATTGCCCAGACTTTCAAGACGAACGCAGAGACCTACCTTCAGGAGCAAACACCTGGCCACCGTCAAAATTTTACACAGATTACTACTGCTCGAAAATATTAATCAGGATCCTCACCAAATTAATGGCTCAACACTACCCATCTGATACTACCTAACTGTTTTCTGCTTAAGTCTACATACAGCAAACTTTTATTTACCTCCCTTACTACGTGTCCATCTATCTCGTACTACTATCATTTGTACTCGTTTTATTTCTGTTTACTATACTGCACCTACACTCTCCACGGTTACAACAAACTCTTCAATACTGTACCTTACAACTAGAATATTGCATCTGTAACAAATTTCATACTCTGTAACCAGATTGTATTTCTCATTACGGAACCTTTTATATTCATTACTTTTCAACTACTGTATTCTTTGTACTACTGTAACCTTTGTAGATTTCAAATAAGAAAAAAAAAAGGACACTGAGTCGCTGGAGCACAAACGCAGGACGTTCAACTGTACTAAAGTGTAACTTAACTCTACTTATGCATTAATCTAACGGAACTAAGTTATTCACCCTTCAAAACAAAAAGAACGTTAGCTTGTTGGCACACAAACTACCAACATATTTGGCATCTTCTTTCCTCCCTCGCATAGAACAGCACTCAGTAAGGTGGTTGCTACCAATCACATGCCCTCTAATTCTATAGTAAAATATTATTTGCAGCTGAGGCTATGCCTCATGAATGATCTGTACTTAAATTTCCTCAGCGTTGGCAGGCATTGACAAGATACCACGCGGCCTTTAAGCCGGGCGGGTTGGCGTCGAGCGATCAGTAATCAGCTTCCTAGTATGCCTCACGGCAGGGCTGTTTTCCATTGTGATATTGACTATGCCGGCCCATTCATGGAACACTATTTTTTAATTGTTGTGGATGCACTTTCAAAATGGCCAGAAATATTTGCAACAAAGAAATCTCCAACTAATTCAAGCACTATGTTCTTCCTTGAAGAAATTTTCAGCCGACATGGACTACCCGAAATCATAGTGTCCGATAATGCTTCAATTTTCAAATCCAAAGAGTTCAAGGATTATTGTAAAACTAATGGTATCCAACAACGTCTCATTGCACCAGGCTACCCAGCAACTAATGGACAGGCAGAAAGATACGTCCAAATTCTTAAAACAAAATTGAAATGTATGAAATTTTACCCAGGCACGCTTCATAGTTAGTTCTATAAACTCCTTTTCGATTCAGAATAACTCCACTCAACAATGGTCAAACTCCATCGGAACTGTTATTGGGGGAAAATTTACGATCAGAACTTGATCTAATTAAACCAACATCAAGATTGAAGAATAATGCCTCACAGCCAGATTTTAACAAAAGTTACTGACTCGGAGAAAGGGTTCAATCTCGAAATTATATATCATCTAACAAATCGAGGTATGGCACCGTCTTTAAGAAACTTGGACGACTTGATTACCTCATAGAGTTGGATGACGGAAATGTGCTTAAACGGCACTTCAACCAGTTAAGATACTTCAACCAGTTAAGATCCTGTCAAGTTGAAAAGGCATTAACCCCTTTAGATTTTCTTGGCCCAAGAAAGTTCACTTCTCGCTGCCAGCATCCAATCCTTCAATCTCCAGTCATCACAATGGTATTTCCTCGCAACAGCACGACCAAGTTCCTGTACATCAACCTCCAATGAATGTTACTTCCCGATGTGTAAAACTCAATGATCCGAAATCTTTTCTCCAGTTACCCTCAAGCTCCACAGTAGCACAAAAAACAGTGTTAAAACAACATCTGACTCCAGCATTACAGATCATCCAGTCCGATTGAGAAGATCAACTCGTCAACGAAAACCAGTCGTGAAGCTTAACCTCTAACAACAACATCAAAAATTATTCGATGTAATTTAATCTTTATTCAATTTCCTTCACTAATTACAATTTGTTTATAGGTAAATATTTAACGTTTTAAATAAGCATCGGAGAATTGTTATGTATTAACTACTGCTACTTTCACTACTACTATTTTCTACTTCCACTTCTACCCACTTTTTGTGTTCGTTCTGTTCCTGTTGTTGATGTTCAATAAAACGTATTGTTGATAATGTCGGTCATTGGTCTCCTCAATGATTCAACAAAATAATTACATCAATATCAAACAAATATTTAACACGCCGGCAATTAGACTTTCGGTTTCGTTCGGTCAGCTGTACTTTCGTATCTCGGCAAGGCGCCACAAAATCAACATAAGACGCTTTTCTTTGTAGTATTTCAGACTGTTTTTTGCTCAATTCCGAAGTTCTACACATTTCAATAGTCTTATCTAAATCCAATTTATGTTCACGCAGAAGCCTTTCTTGAAGTGTTTTATCCACTGTTCCAAGTACGATACGGTCATGCAAAACACTTTCTGTTTGGTCGCCATATTCACAGTGTTTGACGAGCTTACACAAGTTCGTTACAAAATCGTCGAAACGTTCGTTTTCCTCTTGTTGGCGGGAATTAAAAATATATAGCTCCACCACAATATTCCGTCGAGGATTAGCATACAATTCACAGGCTTTTAAAGCCTTTTCAAAATCACCTCGTTCTGCTTCTGTCAATGGGAATATGTTATACAATTCCACTACATCGTCATCCACGCAGTTAGGTAGAATAGCTACTCGTACATCATCTGCTTTTTCTGTATGGCCACCAGCTTTTAAAAATATTTCAAAGTTCTGACGAAATTTGCGCCATTCTTCAGGATAAGGCAAAGCAGTTTGGGAGCTTTTAAAGATGCATCCATATTCCGGAAGTCATAAATCCTTTTCTACTTTTACTCGCTTAGCGGTTCGACTCGACTGCGTCATGTTTTATACAAGTGCTTTTATTAACAACTACAGTTACAGGACAGCTTATATACTATAATTATGAAACACAGATACAGTTAAGAAATATAAAACAGTTAACAGTTATATACATATAAACACTCCTCCCCACCCACCCGAAAAAATAATAAAATGAAAAAATTGTAAAAAATGGAAAATATGAGAAAATTATAAAAAAATACCAAATTTTTCCAAAAATTTCTTTAATGTCACACTTTGATAAGTAGCAATCACGCAGCACTCCCACTAAAAAACTTTTTTATTCTGAAAAATAAACATTTACAATAGGAAAAGATCGTTGTAATGTACAAATAAAGCGTTAAAACAATTATTATCAATTCATTAATCATTTATTACAATGCGGTAATGACAAAAGTTCAGTACAAAAAAAAGCCCGTTTATAAACAAACACCTCCCGCATAACAATTGAGAACGGTTTCCTTAAGGCTGCTGTGTATTAACCTTATTTCATTCGTTCATTTCAATTTTAACCTATGGAGAAAATTGATGCAAAGATTGCTGACTTTGATTTAAAGATTTTATGGAAAAATTGTTATTCGTTATAGAGAAAGAAATTTCACACCCCGGAGAATGTTTCGTTTAAAAAAATGCAAATAGTATTTTAAATTACTCGGGGAGGGGGGGGGGGGAATCTGGTATAGTGTGTTTTAAACGCTCATCAATTCCTTTGGTGGACGAAATTGATAAAAAGAATCCTGTTGCAAGTTACAGAAAAGTTTCGGCTGTCTGAAAATACCATTTTTATTGGATTATCAGTATTTATGTAGTTGCAAATAGTTGAATCACTTTCTCCGTGCGATAACATTGAGGTGAGCGAACCCAATTGGGTTAGTACACAGCAGCCTTACGTAGGGGGTTACCGCGAAAAAATTTTTATTGCCACATTTCCCGTATCGGTATGAGTATCGTACTTCAGCCAAAATTTTAATTTGGAGGATGTATAATTTAATTGAGTTTCTACTGAAGTGTATATATGAAATTTTTTTAGCTTTTACGGCTCTGATATTATTTTTATACTATAATACCGATCTCTGTCAAATAAGTATGTGGCTGTTTAAGATTCAAGTTACTCCCCACATCCATTCGGCTTATTTTACTTACAACCTGCAGTCTTAAAAAAATACAAAAATAAATTGCAGGAGAGACAGCAGGCGTAAATCACATTTAAGCAGTTCTGAATTAATATTTCCGAGTATGAAAATTTAAAATTGTTATAACAAGTTATTTAGGAGGAGCAATCGCATCGCATCATAACCGTGTAGGCTTATTTTGTTTAGAATTTTTATTACGTTTTTAAAATCTCTGATTACAATATTTAAAATGTGTCAGTCTGAAGCAGACCTTATCAACCATATATTCATGAGGTATTTCTCATAGACTACAAGAGTTTCACAGATATCTAATTTGAAATGTTTGATTCACGTTATGTGAAGAATCACATAACAGTACTATTGTACAGTAGATTAACGGAGTGGAATTGGAAGAATTTATACTATTGAAAATTCTAATGTATTATAATACACGACATACCAGATTAAAATGTGGAGAGTGTGGTGAAAAAGATCTGTATACAGAAAAATATCTGCAACTGAATACAATCGATACAAATATGCCTAAACAAACCAATAAGCATCATATTCTTCGTTAATTCCTGTAATAATTTTATATATTATATGTGTGTTAACCGTGCAAAGGGTGTTAAGTCCGAAATGGGCTAAAATGAGTTATCACTCCTGAGATGTTTGATAAATCAAGAGCTACTGCATGGTACAAAAAGCGAAGTCAACAAAAATTTAAATTCGAAAATTTAGTTAAATAATTTAAACTTAAAACAATTGGCTTTATAAAAGCTGTTTTTTTTTCAATCCCGTTTTTCCCAAAACTATTTTGAACTTGACACTCATTACACTGCAAACGCGGATATTAGATTTATAAACTTTTTAATCTGAAGGTCATCGAGCTTTTCCATGAGATGTTAGATCTCGACCTCTCTTGCTCGAGCTCTCTTGAATTTCTCGCAGCATTAAACTCAATAATTAAAGAGGAAATTATTCTGATATACGGGCAACTGAAATGAATGTAAGGGGGAGGGAATATTGGTATTTTTATCCATTATTGATCGGTCAGATAGCAGCAGTTTGGTGCAGATCCTTACAAACCGTAATATATCAAATTACTTCGCGTTCTTATGAACTACCAGCACAAAAGAAAGAAGGATAGCTAAGTTACCGCGTGTCCTAATTACAATAAATTTAAAATGCTCAGTAATTTGATTAATCCAGAACATAATTTATAACATCTTAGTTTATAGATATCTGATTTTCTGGCACAAACAAATTTTTATATATCGCTATTGACTTCACGTGAAAAATGTGTAATGACATAGTGTTAATGTATCTCATTCAAATTCCTTACTCCTCTCTTTCCAGGTGCCCGGTAAAGATTGTGAGATAGGAAAGTGTGGTGTCCATGAAATTAGAAGTTAAAGGATTTTCTGGCACGGGAGAGATACCTTTCAACTGCATTGAATGTGAGAAAAGATTGTCTTAACTCACTTATGTGGTAATGTTTTCTAAACAGTGTAATTTAGAGAGACATCTTCCCACCCACACGGGAGAGAAACCTTTCGCATGCACTGTATGTGAGAAAATTTTTTCTGGGCACGAATATTTAATAACACATCTTCTCTACTCCCACGGAGGCGAGAAACCTTTTACATGCGTTATATGCGGGAAAATTTTCTCTGTACAATGGAAATTAAGAGCACATCTCCGCCTCCACACGGGAGAGAAACCTTTCGCATGCACTGTGTGTGAGGAAAGATTTTCTCAACGGTCTAGTTTAACAAGACATTTCCTCACCCACTCAGGCGAGAAACATTTCGCCTGCAATGTATGTGAGAAAAGATTCCCTATACAGGCTAGTTTAGTAAGTCATATCCGCACCCACACGGAAGAGAAACCTTTCGCCTGCAATGTATGTGAGAAAAGATTTCTCATACAGGCTAATTTAGTAAGTCATATCCGCACCCACACGGGAGAGAAACCCTTCGAATGTACTGTATGTTTGGAAAAGTTTTCTTTACCGGGTACATTAAAAAAGCATCTCCGCACCCATACGGGAGAGAAACCTTATGTCTGCACTTTTTGTCAGAAAGCATTTTCTTGTAGGTCTAATTTAGTAAGACATCTCGATACCCATACAGGAGAGAAACGTTTCGCCTGCACTGTATGTGACAAAAGATTTACCCAAAAGGAGAGTTTAAATGATCATCTTCTCCAGATCCACACAGGAGAGAAACCTTTCGCCTACACTATGTGTGACAAAAGTTTTACCCAAAAGGGGAGTTTAAACTATCATAATCGTACCCTCACAGGTGAGACACCTTTCGCCTGTACTGTATGTGGTAAAATGTTTTCTTTTCACAATGATTTTAAAAATCATCTCCGTACCCACACGGGAGAGAAACCATTCGACTGCACTGTATGTGGAAAAAAATTTTATACACGTCGTAGTATAAAAAAGCATGTCCTAATCCATACGGAAGAGAAACCTTTCGCCTGCACTTTATGTGACAAAGGATTTATCCAAAAGTGGAGTTTAGACAATCATCTCCGCACCCACACAGGAGAGAAACCTTTCGCGTGCAGTGCATGTGAGAGAAGATTTTCTTTCAAGAGTAGTTTAAAAATTCATCTCCGTACCCATGCGGGAGAGAAACCTTAAGCCTGCACTATGTGGTAAAATATTTTTTCTACAGTGTCATTTAAAAAGATATCTCCGCACTCACACATAAGATACACCTTTCGAGGCATAGTATGTGGGAAAAAGTTTGCTGAAAAACGTAATTTAAAAAGACATCTCTGTACCCTCGCGGGAGAGGCACATTTCGCATGCAGTGTATGCGAGAAATGATTTTCTTTTTGGTGGAATTTGAAACGTCTCTTTATCAACGAAGGAAATAGTTTTGGTAGATAAGCGTTGCATTGAAAAATTTCAAATCAAGATTCCCATATTTTCAATCCGCATTCAAATTTTCAGTCATATTCCTCAATTTCAAAATTGAGGAATCTGCTCTAATGCACTATGTTATTAAAGGAATAAATGATAGACTGGAAAACAAAACTATTTTGTACGGATGTAAGAATTTATTACAATTCAGAGAAAAATTAAAATTTATGAATTAATAAAGAGTGATTCAGCAAAGAGTAAAGGTTCTTTCGATAGAATTAGAACAAAACATGATTTTAATGATAGAAGTAATGCTTTTGATAAAACGAAATCAAAATATGAGCATAGTGATAGATTTAATTCTAAAAACGAAAGTATAAATAAAGTGAAGTATAATTGTAGTTTTGAAAAAATGAAATACAATGATTTTGATAATCGTAAAAATAAGATTTGTTTTAATTGTGGTGAAAAGAATCACATTTTGAAATTTTGTATCCATATTGAGAAATGTATCTAGTGCTTTCTTTGCGATGGTTTTGGGCACATTGCTTCATCATGTCCAAGAATGAATTCGAAACCAGAAGTAGCCACATTGAATGTTCAGGTAGAACCGAAACTGAACAATAGAGTAATGATTGATAATTTAAGTGTAAGTTCACTAATAGATACTGAAATTAACGTTACTTCGCAAATCTGTTTGATAAATTAAATAATGGAGAATTAATACCATCAAATTCTTTAATTGGTTTCCGTAAATGTGTAGTGAAATCATTAGGCTATTTTAACGGAAATATTACGGTTGATGATATTAAGTGTAATGCAGATATTTGTGTTGTTAAAAACAATGTTATGTCTTATGATTTCATAGTAAGACTTAACGTATTAATACAAGGTGAGACACTAATAAATTAAAACAGAGCTATGATTAAAAATTAATCTCTGTGAAAAAGAAATTAACATGTTATCATCTGTGAAAAAGAAATTAACTTTTAAAGAAGTTGAACTGAACATTGAACCTGACGTTCCAAATACTTTCAAGGATAAGGTGCAACAATTAATTTCGAAATATGTACTGTTGTTATTAATCAAACAAATATTTTTGCTGTTGTTGAAAAAGAAAATGTAGTGTCACAAATGAAAGAAAAGATCGATGAACTTTGAACTTATAACAAAATGTTGCAAGGACAGATTGAACAGATCAACTAGACTATCATACCAGTTCTTTCAAAGTTATCTTTAGAAACTCAGTGGTATAAATTTACGAAGGATCTGCGGCAGACGATTAATTCCACATATCAAGGGAGCATAGATACTACACTTTTTGAGTTACTTCTTGGTACGAAAATGAATGTAGGAGGTCTGAATAAGCTCAAAGAAATGATCGAGATCGAATTTCAAGCTAATTTTGAAGCTCAAAGAGATGAACTGAGAAAACATGAAAAGCAACAGATTTTTAAAACCCAAGAAGAAATCCGGACGACGTATAACTTACGAAGAAATGAATCGCAATCTTATAAGATTAACGATTTGGTCGCTATAAAAAGAACTCAGTTCGGACCGCACTTGAAACTAAAATCGAAATACTTAGGACCCTACAAAATCATTAAGTTTAAAGGAGGCAAGACCTATGCCGTGGTCAAAGAAGTAGGTCAAGAAGGACCTAACTGCACCACGACATGCGCTGAATTTCTAAAAGCATGAGATATCATGCCAAGATATTAATGCAAAAACGTATCATCTCAAAAAGAAAATAATAGACTGCATTTTTAAACACGAAAAGACTGCATTTTAAAGACGAAAAGATTGAGTAACATTGAAGACGAGAATACTGTGTATTTTGAAAATGATGATAAAAGCAGAATTGACAGAAAATGAAGATTAAGACGAACTGACTCATTTTTCATTTTTAGAGCTAAGACGATAAGAAGCTCTATATGTTCAAAACATTTGTTTCTTTTCCGATAATTTTGTATTTTTTCAGTCTTGCTGTTCGCTGTTTTTTTTGTATATTTGCAGTATCGTCTGAAGGGCCAACCGATTGCAGGCGGGCCGAATGTAGTGATTGAACCTACGTCGTTCAGTACTACCTGCATATTCCACCATATGACACTAATATCCGTTTGCACCGCTTGAGCTCAAGTAAAGAAGAGATCTGGCAACCCCAGTCTGTCAGCGGTTAGACCATGGCAGAACGATGACGTGTTTTGTCTGATAGCAGTAGCCGACTGCTCCTTAATTTGCCTATGTAATCATGTATATTTAACTACGGATACTTGTAAATAATTTCTTTTGTAAATATGTATTCATTAAATATTAGTATAGATTATAATAGCTCAGTTATTTAAATCACCGCACGGCTATTCTGTCCCATATATATATATATATATATATATATATATATATATATATATATATATATATGTGTGTGTGTGTATATGTATGTATAAATATTAGATCTTATATTTTAAAAACATCGTGTTATAGCTTTATACCGCATCTTCCTGTTTTAAAAGTGTGTTTGTTTGCATTAGTGTTAAAAAAGATTAGAGCATACACGACACCGGATCCCGTGGAATAATGACTTTACTAGGACCGAAACCTAATGACGAAACGTTACGATTGTGCTTTACAGTATGGAATAGCCAAATAAGGTGGTTGAAGGACTCGTCGGATAGAAAACCAAATTTTGAATAAAACCACCATCCATCGGAAAAAAAATTGGAGGTCCCATCATAGGATATTGCAGAGCCGGTCTATGGATTCGGGTGATGCCATTAATTCGAAGATGAATGTTTATCGTGTCATGCTGCGAATTTGCGGAATCTTGAAAATAAAAAGGATTGTCAGTTTCAAATGTCTGAGTTACAAAAACATAAAAGTCATTCTAAGTGACACTTAAATTAAGATTGACGTTCAGAACATTTTAAAAATATTTTTTTTTTATAAAGCAACAGGGGAAAATTTTTTACAAAGGAAAGGAATGAATTTCTCACTGAACACGGACAATACAGTTATGCTTGTTTCCAATGATATTTTATATTTTATTTAGCATAAATTTTTGAGAAACCATTAAAAATATGACCCAATACAAAATTTCACTGCTACCGATAAATAACAAAAACATTATTTTTTTCTTCCTCTTGGTAGTATTAAAGAATCTGTTTAGGTATTAAATAAATTTTTGTCTCTGTTTCTTTCGTACGCTCCTTACAGGATTAGTGGTTTATGGTTCCGGTTTTAGCACTTTCTATTAGACACCACAAAGGGTCAGACTTAAGCCGGTGCCTCCGTCGACTTAGACGGAGCACCCTCACAGGCGACATCTGGCCTGCCTGTACCATCCTCCCACTTCTAAAATCTCCCCGGAGGGACTTTCCGGCCTACAGATTTCAAGAAAAACATTCTTAGACTATAGAAAATATACTTTTTACAAATCACTTTCAGTTGAATGTATAGCCTTAGAAAAAAATAAATTATTCTATACGGGAAATATATTTTACTGCAGATGAGAAAATTTTAAGGTTACCCAACGACAGACCAGTGTTCCACGATGGAAAAGATGGTAGATAATCCCCTAAGACTTTTTCTTTTTCCCATAATTTTCTACATTATGCTTAAGATGATAAAAATTGATTACTCCAAACAACAATAGCTGGAACTGTCTCAAACAAATGTACTATAGCTACGGAAATTGACAAACTAGGTAAAACATTGGTTATAATAAGTAGAATTTGCATAATAAAAAATACGGTAAATAATTTTTTTTAAATATTTCATTCTTCTTTCAAACTACGTCTGTCCGCATTGAAACGAAGGAAGAGAACATTTGAAATCTCTTCGCAAGGCCAGCTTTTTCTCTTTTGCCCAGTCGATCAGTTTTTGACGTCTGTTTCGAGTCGCTTTAACTCTCCAAATGTTTTTGATTCTTCGGTTTCCCTGTTTTCTTCTGCAAGAGATGCACATTCAATAGCAGCTACAGTTCCTTTAGTTCCATCATATGAGCTTCGTTGAAAATCGACATGAGCAGGATAATGGACGTCTTGCACATCCTGACTAGATTCACATTAGTTGAATAATTTCCTTCATCATCCAAAATAATTTCTCCGGGTTCGATGTTGTCATCGTCCCACAAGCTTTGTATAATGCTTTAAATGGTGGAGAGTTAGGGATGGTCACGGGACCAAATATGGTGGAGAGTTGATAAGGAGGCGAGATGTCATTGGACCAAATATAATGGGCTAACTCGTGATCGTATAGCATGATGGTCACAGTAGTTAATTTGTAGTGTACTGCGAAAGCCAAATTATTAATTTTATCACTACTATCTGTTTGTCCGACCAAAACTTTTGTGCCCTGTGTTGTGTTTGGAGAAATCGCACATCATCTAATTGATTAATAACACATGTATTTATTCAAATGACACACACACACACACACTTACATATATATATATATATATATATATATATATATATATATATATATATATATATATTTTAAAAAGTAAACCATAGAAATAAACAAAATTAAAATTCAAGCATAGACTGCTAAATCACTATAACATAAAACATATCCTGCAAAGAAAACATTTTCAATAGAGGATAGCGCAGAAGCTTCATATCCCCAAAATGAAAAAACAAATAAATAATCCAATAGAAATAGATAAAAAATTATACTAAAATAGACAAAAAACAAGCAGAAATCAAGCACTCTGAGCATCCACGCACCAACGGCAAGATTCTGTATAAGTGTCGGAACTGAACCATAAAACGACAGAGGTAATCGACAGGTCACGTCATCAGGGGGCCTAACCATGTCAATTACCTCAAGGGGAACTTTCTGAATAGGATGCAGGTAAGCCCAAAAGACATCCCAAGGCCCCGAGTCCCCCAAAGAAGCAATTAGTCAAGAAGAAAATGAAAAGACAAACACAACTTACTGTATGGGCTCAACGCACCTTACAAGCAAGCACAGAAAAATCCTAATGCAATATAATCAAGCTCAGAGTGCTTGATTTCTGCTTGTTTTTTGTCTATTTTAGTATAATTTTTTATCTATTTCTATTGGATTATTTATATATATATATATATATATATTCATACATCTACTACTTATTTAAGATATGAGATACCCTAGAAACATTTTAATATAATCATTTAACTCAACACTATATTACTCATTGTAACCAGACCTTAGGATGAGAGGCACGCTACATACACGTTAATTAGGGATCAATAACATACTGCACAATACCTTCGCTGATGGATCTTTAACGTCTTTATTCCCTCACAGATTCGGCTAGAAGTCGTTGGATAGCAGACGATTCTTTGCAGATCCGCACGTTCCATCGGATAATGTCTGTCGCGGTAGATCGTCGTGGGTGGTCCGTTAAATTATGATGTGGGGATCAGTCTGATCGGTCCCGGGGAAGTGGTGCTGCCCTTTCACTCAGTTGTCTGTTCGGCCTCATTCACTGGACTTCTGCTGGGTGGGGGTTTATTATCCGGGCTGACCGCTATTTCCAGATTGCTATCATGTAGAAGGCTATTTATTTTTATTCTGGTGCAGAAATCATGACTCTCATCTCCATTCCTCAGCTAGTCGTGTGCTATCACCGCCATTTCCTTCTAATCTATTTGCCAATACTCATTTCCCTATCTCTCTAAATCCTACAGCTACTTATCTCTGCATTATGTGTCGCTCGTTCTCTAAATACCTCTGCTTCTCCGTCAGTTAACACATCTCTATCTCGGAGCTCTAAGTGTTTCTTTATACAGTTTTGTGAGTCTAATATTTTCGTCCTTGTTCCTTAGTTCCGCCTCTTTTCTTCGTTTCAATCGGCCAAATATATTTTTACTTCCCTTCTATTGGACTAATCGTTTCTTCCAGAATTCTTACTCTCCACCCTGTCATAGGTGTGGCATTTTATATCATCAGCACACCGTTCCCACGGCCATCTTCCCATATTCTGCGAATTCCATCTATTTTACATTTCCTTCTTTTTAGTCAAATCGCCACAATTCATCACTCCCCTTCGTTAATCTGCTTTGTACTTCCCTTATTATTTGCCCACATCTGCAATTCCTGTTTGCGGTGTGACTTTTCATTCCGTAATTGCACCTAAGTATCTTGTTCCTTAGAGTTCGGCTAAGTCCATCGTTTATTCATTTCCTGCCTTCATCAATTCTTGTCGCGGTAAGGAAGTAAGGACAGTTTTGGCCCTTTTCACATGGATATTTTCCTTTTTCTTCATTTACCACAACTTAAGTGCCTTTACTAGCATTTGAAATGTTTGGGGCAGACGATTAATAAACACCACTTTAAAGAGTGACAGTTACAGAAGGCGGCGTCTGGAAGGATTTTATCTCTTCACGACTAGCAAACACTTGGAGCAACATTTTAACCTAGAAAGTACTAGTTGCAAACACAAACAATGAAAAAAATTCTGTTACTATGCTTAATCTGTAGAAAATTGAATCAATCAAATAAAATGCTTTAAAATATTCAGTCCTAGAATTTCTCCTTGCTGAAAAAATTATAGACATTTGTGTAGTGCTTATTTAACAACCAATCAAACATTTTGTAAGGAAATTAGGGCCATGACTACTTTTTTACTTCGCCGCAGTATATAAAATTCATAATGTAAGGTAACACTATCAAAGATTTCGAGCAAGTGATTATACATGAAAGAACTAGCTTCAAATACATAGAATAAAAAATGGGGTTTTATGATGCTTAAGCTCTCGAAAATGAAATTTATAAAATAGCTTGACAAAAATTATTAAGGCCTAGAATTCCCCATTGTATAAGAAATATATAAACATTAGTGTAATTTCGAAGCTTATTTAACTTCAAATTTAACGTGTTACAAAAGACTTTAGATAGTCATGGATACACTTTTTCCCCTCACTACAGTTTGAACTTCCTGAAGTAAGGTATGAGAACGCTTCGGACTCACAAGTAGGTATTTAGTCAGAATATACAATATTTATTATAAATGAAAATTCAAAAAGTTTTTTTTTCTTCGATCAAACCCAGAGATATTTTCAGTGTATTCAAAACAGAAGCTTAATATTTATTTCACTGTAAATGCAATGTATGAGCTTGCTTCGTAAAACTTTTTATTAATTGTTTTAATAAGTTAAATAAGTACTTTAAATATATTTTTTTTGCTTTTAATTTATTATTTGCAATTTTCTGTCCATAATTTTAAATGATTTACTGCGGATAAAATAATTATCTATATTTTTTAAAGTTTTAAATTTTATTTTTACTAAAATTTTTTTTAACGATTGCACTACAGTATTCAGTCAGAATAGTTCTTGTCTTTGGTCAATCGATAAGAATATACTGTATACAAACTTTTACGAAATTACATTTTATTTCGGGCTTTGTCAGGGCACACATATTCCATACAACGAAACGGAAGGAGAATTTCACTTCATCGCTAAACAAGAGTCACGTGATTCTCGCCCGTCTTTTGGCAAGCTGCCAAATGCTTGCTGTAACATCCTGCCCTGGCTGTAACATCCTGCCCTACGTTGAAATGTTACATTTCAAGAAACAAACAAATTTAAATTATCAGACAAACAACAAATAAACATAATGAATAGCGGACAGGTTTCAGACACTTACAAAATAAATTTGCAAAATAAATTTACTGATTATTTTCCATTGGCTTTAAACATATCTTAGAAATTGCTTTTTAACAGTTCCACGAGGAGCTTTCACAACTACTACTCTGGCCTTTCATCAGTGCCTTTAATTATCTCTTGTATACGACCTACAGTCCACTGACAAGGTGGTGAGTGATTGTCCCTTAACAAAACAATAGAATTTGGTTTAACAATTTCCGTTTCAAATTTCCATTTACTTCGTGCTTGAAGATTATTTAGATAATCTGATTTCCATTTTTTCCATATATATTGCACGAATTTTCCTAATAATTTCCACAGAGATAAGTAGTTATCTGGCTTGTAAGTTAACTCTTGTTCTGTAATAGAAATTAAAGGTCTTCTTATGAGGAAATGGACGGGAGCGAGTACCGCAAAATCGTTTGGGTCTGATGACAAATGTGTAAGGGGTCTTCTATTTAAGACAGCTTCAATTTGAGCTGTAACAGTAACAAATTGCTCTAACGTTAGATGGGAATTTCCGAGGCATTTCTTTTTAAGTGATGTTTAAATGACTTGACCCCTGTTTCTCACAAGTCACCGAAATTTGGTGAATTGGGGGGGGGGATAAACTTCCAAGCGATTTCCTCATTTGTAAGTAATTTGCAATATCTTCATTGGGGGTTTTAATAACCTTGTACAGACGGTTTAGCTCAGAACTGGCTCCCTTGAAATTAGTGCCGTTATCTGTACCAATTGTGGAAGGTTTACCTCTCCTGCTACAAAATCTTTTTAAAGTTGCAATCATTACGTCGGTAGTTAAATCAGTAACGACCTCCAGAAGTATTGCCTTTGTTACAACGCAAATAAAAATTGCGACATAAATCTTGTGATTTGTTCCTTTTCTTTGACCCTTGTATTTAATGAGAAAATAGCCGCAAAAATCGATTCTCTGATCAGTAAATGGAGAAGCGTGAGTTGTTCTCTCTTGAGGGAGATTTCCAATAATTTGTTATACAGTTTTAGGCTTATTTTTGAAGCAAGTAATACAATTACGAATTACTGATCTAGTTGTTTCACGACCACTTAAAGGCCAAGGCTTCCCTTACAAGATAGAAAAGAGTTTGAGTTCCCACATGAAGGTATTTAAGATGAAAAAATGTCATAATCATTGGAGTTAAATCATGGTTTTTTGGAAGCAAAGTGGGGAATTTTTATCTATTGATAAACTTGAATTAAGTAACATACCACCTACTCTAATTACACCTTGCTTGTCCAAATATGGAGTTAGGCAGCTGCTTTTCTAAAAATAGTCAAGAACTTCACGCGGGCGCAGTGATAAACGCACGTTCAAGTAATGCGTGAGGCTCGATTTTAGTAGAAAAGTGCAAGCTAAAAAGAAGATTTTAGAATCCGAAATCGGCGTAAAGGCTGCCCCAGCGTAAGCGCTGCTCCCAACAAATTTTCGACGTTTTTTTTTTACATACTAGGGGCTTTGCCCCTAGGTTCGCTACGCTCGCTTTTCGTACGGGACTTTCGGCCCCTAATAAGACTCACTTGTAAAAAGGCTTAATAAAGCTTAAATAGAATTTTTTTTACTCGTAAAAGGCCCTTGATAAAGCTTACTCGTAAAAAAATATTTGTTATTGCAATGTCAGGGCTCACAGACCTGCGCCAATTTGCGCCAATTTCGATCATGCTGCGCCAAATCGTCGAAATCGTACTGCGCCAAGTCAAAAATTTTGCGCCATTTTTTATCTTTCCACACTGGCTTATGAGAGAGCGTCGCGAGTCAGCGTCGGAGACGCAGAACCACATTTTTGCTTGCTCATCTGCTTCTCCATTGGTTTACTGCAATTTCCACGCCCCTCGAACCGGTTTGACCTGCCTGAACGACCTAAGTTTGAAACGGACAATTGTTGCGAATCGGCGAAACTTCATTTCTCTCCAATTTCTTCACTGCACTACGCTCCTATAAACTGTCTTTGTTTTAAGTGAATGGTACCAGAGACGACCTAGCTTAACAAAAGAATAAGATTCTATTTCAAGAATGATGTTTGCTCCTAAAGGTAAGTTATTTTTTTTATTTCACATTTTTGTTCTTGACTTTATTGTAATAAGAATTTTTAATTCGTATTTTTTTTTACCTATTCGTCAAAATAACACGTGGTTAATTCGTAACTTAACAAATTCTTTTTAATTTGTACTTTCAGGGGTGAAAATCTTCTGCTTTTACGATATTTTCCGCTTTTTTGTGTTCCAAATTCAGAGTTTTCAACGGCAAATTGCAGATAAAAATTTGACTTTCTCCGGCATTTTCCGGACAGAATTCCGCATTTTGTTAATCTAAATTCGGACGTTTTAACGGCAAATTGCCGCTAAAATTCAAGCTTTCTTCATTTTTTCAGAGATAATTACCTTTTTAAAGCAGTTTGTTAATAAAAAATCGGGCTTTCTACGGCATTTATCCGTAGAAAGAATTTCGTCTTTTTAGATAATTTTGATATTCAAATTCAGAGTTTTAAACTGTAAATTACCAATAAAAATCGGGCTTTCTACGGCATTTTCCGGACAGCATTTTATTAATCAAAATTCAGCGTTATTAATTTTTATTATCGATATTGATGAGTAACTTAAAGAAAAAGTAACAGTGCATGAATTGTAATTATTATAGTTATATTAACCAAAATGTTGAAGTCAAAATTATGGCATAAATTTTTCCTCTTTTTTTTGGACTGGAGCTGTTTTCACCCCTGTACTTTCTTCCATTTTAATTAGTACTGTTAAATATTTTGTGGCAATTTATGTATGGGAAAAATGCTAAAGACCCCTCCCCCCAAGTTATTATATATGTGAAACATGTTAATTATCTATCAGAGGTTAATGTTATATGTTTTATTTAATTAAAATATTAATTAAATTTATTGTTTTTTCTTTTTATTACTATATAAAAGAATGAAATTTATTGGGTTTATTAATTTTCTTTGATGAATTAGCCCAAGTAAAATATTAGCCTTTTGCAGAATTTAATGTGTGGATAGGAATGTTTTGAGTGCTTTTCGTAAAATTTAAATTTCATAAAAAGTTCTTTCAATCATGTTCTGAAATGTGTATATGGCTACAAAAAAGGAGGAAAGCAAACCCCTTATCCCCTTCAGTCTCCCAGTGTTATGCATACTTAACAACTCAGCCATGCACATTAAATTAAACAGAAAGCTTCCTCCCCCTTTAGTCTCCCAGTGTTTTCTTACCAGCCATGCCCAAAAAAATTAATATTCCATTCTAAACATCTTCTTTTTTTATTTAGGAAGATCCTCCCAATTCAATTCTAATGTGCTGAGTGAGAAAGACGCTAATGGAGATGTTATTGGAACTTGGTGCAAAGCTGGTTTTAAGAAAGAAGATGGCATTTGTTTCATATGCAACAAAGTTATAAATTGTTCTCAACATGGTGTGACAGCGATTAAAAGGCACGCATCAAGCAAAGGTCACATTGAAAGCTGTAAGAAGATGCGGAATACAGATGGTATTATAAAAAAATCTGTGCAGCAGCAAATAATGTTTAACGCTCCAAGTTTTAGTAAAACACACCAAGAGAAAGTTTGTGCTGCTGAGACTATGTTTTGTGTTGCTGTAGCTGCTCACAATATACCATATTCGTTTCCAAACACAGCTACAAGTGTTTTTCCAGAAATGTTTAGCGACAGTTTGATTGCAAAAGATTTTAAATGCAAGAGCTCTAAATTATCATACGTAATTTCGGATGGAATAGGGCCTTACTTGAAAGAACAAATGCTCGAAGAAATTTCAAAATCTCAATGTTATTTCTCAATTCAAATAGACGAAACTCCTATTGCTGAAAAGAGAGTTCAGCAATTAGATATCCTTCTTCGGTACTTTTCTGAAAAAAAAAGAGCAAGTAGTTGTGCACCATTTCGAAACTTGTCATATTGGGTGTGCTACAGCAGATATCATTGTAACATGTGTTACTAACTCATTGCAGTGTTTACCGGGAAATAAACTTATGAACATATTTTCTGATGGGCCGAATGTGATGAAGTCATTTAAAAAAAAATGAGACATTTACATCCCGAATTAATTGATATCGGAGAGTGTGTCTTGCACAAAGTTCATAACAGTTTTTCTTATGCATTGAATACCTTTGGAAGTGATGTAGAGAACTTGGTAATTGATATATTTTATTTTTTTAAACGGTCCTCTTCCCACAGTTCAAAGTTAAAAGATATTCAAATCAAGTTAGGGTTACCAGAGTCTGTCTTTTTAAGGCATGTTAGCAGTCGTTGGCTAACACTTCAAACTTCTGTTGAGAGAGTTGTGGAGCAGTTTTCTGTTCTACCGGAATATTTTAAAAAGAATGAATCAAAATGTGATAGCCAGCGACTAAATAGAATAAGCCTTGCATTTACTGATAAAAAGCTATTTGCCAAGCTTTTATTTTTTAAAAATGTATCAAAAGTTTTTACAAAATTCTTGAGAGTATTCCAAGCTGAAACACCTATGATACATATACTCTATGATGAAATGATAAATCTGGTTAAAACACTGATGGGGAGATTTCTGAAAGAAGAATGCTTCGGAAAAAAACAAGTGGAGGAACTTAAATCTTTAGGCATAGAGAAAGGTGAATATTGGAGCAAAGTAGATATTGGGTCTGATACTGAAAGAGCTATCAATTCATTAACTGAAAAGGATAGAAAATTTGTTCGCATGGGAGCTCGTTCCTTTTATATTTCAACAGTGAAATATTTATTGAAAGTTTTACCTCTTGAAAACAAGATTTTGAGAACTTTAACATGTCTGAATCCACCTAACCGTTTAAAAGAAGAGTCCTTAAATTTAATTAAATTTCTAGCATCCCAACTTCCTAATATTATTGCCATTGAAGAAGTATCAGAAGTTTGTGATGAATTCATCCGTTTGCAAGGAGAAGAAAGCTCTGATGTAAATATTATGACCGAAGAAGTTAAAACTATTGATAATTTTGATTTGTGGACTGATGAAGAAGTTGAAAATGAGTCACAGCCACATATAAGCATTGCACCAATTGACAAATATTGGACTAAAGTTTTCAAAATTAAGGATAGTAAAGCAAATTTGAAGTATAGCAAATTGGGAAAGCTTATAAAAGCTCTGCTTTCTCTGCCTCATGGCAATGCTGATATAGAGAGAGGTTTTAGCATTAATAAAAATGCCTTGCATAGCCGAAGCAGTTTAAGCCTTGAAAGTATTAATGCACTTCGTACCATTAAATCTCATTTGAAATATGACTGTTCAAACCAAGTAGAAAAGTTTGCTATAAATTGGGACGTTATAAAATATGTTCAAAATGCGTATAACAAAAAATGTGAGAGAATGAATGCGGTACATCAAAGAAAAAAAGAAAGATTGAAGAAGATAGTAAAGTAGGTATTGAAGTGTTAAGAAAAGAAGGCAGAGAGTTAGATGAGAAATTGAAAGCAGCCCAAAAAATGCTTTCTACTGCCCAAGCGGCTATATCCTGTGGCATTAAAACCAAAGACATGTCAACAGTAGAAAGTGGGCAGGTATTGCTTACTGAAGCAACATCTCGTGTCAATAACATTTTAAAAGCCCATGATAATAGACAGAAATTATCAAAGATAATCACTGTTAAAAAGTAATTTCTCTTGAAATGTGATAAATGGTCCAGAAACTGATACTAGTTATTCTTTTTGATTGTTTGTTTATTTAAATGATTGACTAATATATTAAAAAAATCCTTTGTATTTTGAAACTCATTTCAAAATTTTTTTTATTTTTAAGTTTATATAAAATTTGTTATAACGTATGCAATTTTTTTTTATGAGAGTTTCACCTGAATAAAAGGTTTTTCTGCAACAAAATTCTTTTATTTGAAACAAAAAATAATTTTGCCTGCTGCAAAACAAAAATTTTCTGCTACAAAAGTCAATTTTACCTGCTACAAAACTAAGATTTTCTGCTACGAAAGTCAATTTTGCCTGCTCCAAAATTGGATATTTCCTGCTACAAATCACGATAGGTCACTGTGAGCCCTGCAATGTGATATTAACGTGACTGACTACGTTGAAAACATCGATATTCGACAATTGCTCGAGTTTTTTTATTTGTGTTTCTTATTTTTTGGACCTTCCTCTTTCAAAAACTGTTTTTCTTTTTTCTTTGCGTGATTTAAAAGAAATTTTATAGCCATTACAAAACATATATATGAGAGTTTAACCTTTTTTGCCACACTCTGCTTCTCTTTAGAGTCAAAAAAATTTTCAAGAATTTAGTATAAAAATAATGCTTGCGCATGAAGTATTTATTTTGATACAGATACATTTCCCTTTAAAAAAATAATAATAAACTGAAGAAATGAACTTCTGAAATGAAAATGGCAGCAAAGATCGTTTGTTTACAATCGTGAATTTTAGTTTTTATATGAAAAATTTGCTAATTGTTGACCGATTTAATTATTTTAGGCTTTTTGAGACCGCGTGAGGGTGGGTAAGGAGAATTTTGAATTTGATTTTAGTTTCTTTTAAATTATTTTTACATCTTTCCTCTGTTAGGGCTAATAGCGAGATACATAGGGGTATTTCTCGGGCAATGTAACACCTTCCATCCATTTACTGTTGTCATCCTTATGTTAAGGGCTTTACCTCACTGTTGAATTATAAGCTTTAAAATTAAATTAACTATCGAATTTTTAAGATAGATTCATTTCTTCATAAAAATATTAGTCTGTTTTAAAATATTTTTAAACAAATGAGATCTAGTTTGAATGAGAAATGTCTATAGTCTTAGATTGTCAAAAGATCAAATATCTACGATTATTTTTTCACGAGTTATCGTAATCTGAATTTTAAAATGTCAATATTTTCCCACAAAAAATCAAAATCCGACGCAGATGAGACATGTCTTACTTTGGTTCCCCCATTTTTCTGCATTCATTTGTATCGCTCTCGATCCCATTCCCCCAGCGGTTTTGGAGCAGACAACGTGACAAGCTTTTGACAGCGGCGGCAGCAGTGGGAGATACTTTTTTTATAATAGAGAGATCCGCCGCAGCGCTTACGTGCGAAATTACGGTGTATATATATATATATATATATTTATATATATATACACAGAATCTACCATTAAGTATTTTAATACCCACGCAAACGATAATATCTGTGGTCCTGACGTCAAGCCCTCCGCCATTAAGTATCGTGTTAGAAAGAACATTGGCATTCGTCGCATGAAGATGCCACGAAGTGCAGAGTTATCTGATTTCGGGAAAGATGTAATCGTAGAGTATCACAGAAATGGCCGATCCTTAAGAGACATATCTAGCGAGCTGAATTACCCAAAATCGACAAGTAATTTGCATGAGCCTATGAGATACAGAAGTGGAAAGTGAGCGGGGATTATCAGAATGTGTTCCGAGTCGGCAGACTCACGAAACTGGGAGATAGATACCATCGGGTGCTGTCCTGAGAAATTCGGAAGAACCGCAACCAACCGATGGCCCACATACTCCAGGAGTTTCAACATGCATCCAGGAGTGTTGGTTCGATAAATACCATTCGTGAGGAAGCACATCTGCTTGGTTTTCATGGTTTTGCTGCCTTCCATAAACCTTTGATCACAAAGTCCAACCACGCTGCTCTGTTAATGTGGTGCAAATCACGTCGAAAGTGGACCGTAGATCAGTGAAACGGGTTCTCTGAAGCCATGAATCAAGGTTCACTCTCTACCGTTCGGATGGCAGGGTCTGGATCCGTCATCTGCCTGTAGAACGCCTCTTGCCAGAATGTACAACCTCTGACAATAAAGTTCGGTGAATGAAGTCAGAACGGCCAATCTGACAACACTGGCGAAACAAAACTCTGCACCTGCGTAGCGGCAGGTGTTGACCATCTGCCCCCACCGTTGTTTAGTTGAGCGTCGTTTGTGTTCCGTGTATGACTTGTTTTTCAAAGTGCTTGTTCAGTGCGTTTGTTCCGTGCGACAAATCGTTACCCAGAATTTAGGGATGAGAAAAACGCGTTGCCCGTCTTGTGCCACATCACTTGGATGACGATCACAAGGCATTAGTTAAGGCATTATCCACAAGGAATTTCTACCTGAGGGAACGACTATTAATGTTGAAGGGTACATTTTGAATTTTGACCCGTTTCATGAAACGTCTACGCAGGGTACGACCCCAGTACGCACAACAAGGTTCATGGTTTTTTGTTCACGATAATGCTCGCCCTCACACTGCCAATATCGTCAAACAGTTCCTGGCATAAAAGGGGGTGGTGCAAATTGAACATCCACCATAATCGCCAGATCTCAATCCTCCAGACTTCTTCCTATTCTCACAACTCAAACTCGCTTTGAAAGGAAAGAGATTTGACGATATTCCTGACATCCAACGAAACGTGACGAGGCTTTTGAACTCCATCCCAAAAGAAGACTTCTTGCAAAGTTTCCAGAACATGTATAGCAGATGTCAGCGGTGCATAGTAATGGGAGGTGACTATTTCGAAGGACAGTAGGGTAACTTTCGTTAATATTTCATCTACGTTAATGTTACAGGACTATTCACCGAACTTTATTGTCAGACCTTGTATTTTGCCCACAGTAAAGTTCGGTGGATTTGGAAGTATGGTCTGGGTGTGTTTCTCCTGGTATGGACTGGGATCCTTGGTCTCAATTCTTGGTAAGCTCAACGCCGACGCCTACTGCACTATTTTGGAGACAGTGGGCTTTCTACACGTGGCAGTTTTACGGGTTGGACCCATGTTACATCCAGGACGACACCGCCAGCTATCATGTTGCGAAATCCACCATAGATTGTTCTGGTGACAATGGGGTTAATGGAATGGACTGGCCTGCCCCCAGAGCCCAGACCTGAGCCCTATCGAGAACCTCTGGGACTAGTTGGATTGCCGAATTTAGGGATACAGCAACCGTCCAAAATCGGTGAAGGAACTTACATATCTTCTCCAATCCGAGTGGAATAAAATACCTCAAGCCGTCATACAAGGACTTGTGGAAAGCGTGCCCCGGAGGGAGACTGTAATTGCCTCTCGTGGAGGCTCTAACATCTATTGAATATGAATAAATTTTGTTTTTCTCTCCTATCACAGGTGTCCAAATACTTATTGGTATATATATATATATATATATATATATATATATATATATATGTCACGGCGCTTTCGCCGCGCACCCTTCAAAACACTAGTTGTTCTAAATGCAGTCATCAAACAGTAGGCCATTGGAAGAACTAATACTTAAATAACATTTAAAGACTTCTTTATTAATTAACATTAATTAATTATCCAATTAACCCAGCTAAATCGGCAATTCCAATCATCTCGCAGCTCATGCGGCAGACGTATGTCCTGACTCTATCAAAGATTTCCCTAAACTGCGTAATTTCTTTCTCTTGGTTATATAAAGGTGTAGGCCCTCATCGAGACCCCCTTTCTCGAACATCCGATGAATTATATAAGATAACGCGCGCGAGCAATTCGGTGACCCTGAACTCTCCGCTGTGAAAAACAGTCTACTTCCTGAATTGGAGATCACACCAGGACTTTAATAGAAAATTACCGTTTAACGCTCATTAATATAATTAAATATCGCTTATGCTTCTGTCATCGCAATTTTCCCACCTTTCCCTCTGAAGGCGTGCACACAAAGAGTAGTTAATTCTCCGGAGCACGTCTCCAGAAGAGAAAAACAACAAAATCAATTTCAAAAATCTAAATGACCATCAACTGAAAAGAATGCTGAATAGGGCTGCAATCCCCACACAACAAAAATCTCAGGAGAGAACCCATTAATTATTTCCTAAATTTTTTCTAGCTAAAAACTTTAACCCTAACCTAAAATTAATCCCTACATGCGCTTAGCTGGATTGAATTGAGGTGTTGTTACAGGATTCATAAGGTCTCCTTTTGAGACATAAATTCACGTAAAAGAAACATTAATCGTTACAATATCAACTATCAAAAATTGTACAAAATATTAAAAAAAACTGTTACATATAAAGGTCCGTATTATGTTTGATCAAACTTTCCATCTGAGTCTATAACAGTAATACGCAGTCCTTGTTAATGAATGACGAAGTCCAACTCTGTGCAGGAAATAGCACCACAACAATACAAAAACAAAAACGAAAGTATAAAAATTACTGAATGGAACTAAGAATACAAGATAAATGGGATTATTAAAATATCAGAAAAACAGTAAGTTATATCTTAAAAAGTATGGATTCAAAATTAGTCATCCTTCAAATTTCTTTACAATACTCAAAATAAATCACTTTCTCATTATTTATTCTTATGTTCTTTTCATAATCTTTCAATAATCAACAAAAAACTCTGACCAATATGTGAATTGAAGGAAGCATGTAAAACTGCTCATGCTTGTTCAAAACTTAAATCCTTCACTTAATTGCTAAAATATGTTAAAAACTCATATTTTATTCCATATTACTTATACAATCCTACCATTACAAAAATTAAAACATATCAAAATCCCTCACTTTATATCAATAAGAAAAACAATACTACTATGATTTCCATACCTTATTTTTAAAAAACACATAATATAAAATTTTTTTTCTCAGCACCATGAAACACATTTCTTTAAACCTTTGAAAACAACTGTAAACCAAAATAACACTTTTTAATTTAGATGGAGGAGAGGAAGGAAAAATAGTTTCTGGGAAGTAATTTGTAAAAATACCGTAACATGTTTGTATACGAACTAAACTGTTTAAATTTCATCTTGTAGAGCATTTTATATGACTGCAGATTTTTTTAAAAATTTACGTAAGCTTTAAAAAATTTAATTCGTGTGAGTATTACTGTTTTGTATACTATGTATATATGTTTTGTTAAATATGGTATTAAATATTTGCTGTTACTCTATGTGCATACATTAATGACTGAGTAATAAAATATTTCATACTCTATAATGAAAAGTTATTTAAATTGACAATTGCTTTTCTATCTCTTCGTTTAGGAAGAGGTAGTTGTGGTTTTCTCTAATTAGATGTGTTATAATAGGTATAGAGCTATTTGATGGCCAAATGGCTAGGGCGCTGGCATCCGGTTGAGATCCTGTGGGTCCGAGTCCCATTCTTGGCATGGATGTTTGTAGCCATTCAGAATCGCTTTTAAACTGTAGGTCCCTGTCTAATTAGCGCTCATGGAGCAAAAACTGGACCGTAGCACTCGAAACCAAAGCAAACCATAATAGGATTAGCTTAACTTTCATCTCATTTCCTGTAGCACTGAACTGTATGGTAGAGTTCTGACCAAAATAATTCTAGTCTATGTGAATATTTTGAAATCATTTGACTTGATGAACAAAATGAAAAATATTATGAGATTGCTTTATACTATAAGAACAAAATAGTATTCCAATATGTTCTGCATCACACAATCATTTTATTTATTTTATTATCCAGTATCAAGGTAACTCAAGATAATCAATGTAATTCGAATTATTCTTAATTTATTTAATTTCATTTTACTAATTTTTATAATTTTAAGTCTTAACATTTCAGGATTTATAGGAAGACTATGTTATTATAATCGCAAGTTTGAAGAGTGTTTAAAAGATAATTTAAGTCAATTAACATGTTTAGTACCAATTTACAGTTTTATAGGCTTGCATATTGTTATAAAAGAATTTTCTCTTACAATTTATTTTGAAATTGAAAAAACTCGTTTTTTAGGCAATATATAGAATTAGAACATTTATTTGTAGTACATTTATTGTGTAGTAGTCCTTTTTGTGCTTATATACCTCGCTGAGTGGTTGTATGCAAATTAAAATTTTAAAATGTTTACAGTTCGGAGGACTCAATCTTAAAGACTCTCATAAATAACTAGCATTTCTCTTTAGTCATACGCTTTGTTAAGGGCTCTTTGGCTCAACATCTACTGTGAATACAATAGAAAATAATGACATTTTATCCATGGAAATGCAAAAAAGGGAATTTATAAGAATAAACTATAATTTTGAAGCTTATGTAACCTTTAATAGCCATCCTGCAAGACTGAGAAAATTAAAAAAATTAATTACAATGAGGAAGGTGTGCCGATATCAGGTTACACAAAAATTGTTTGCATAGCTTTGGAGAAATACAAAAAATGCAAAAAGATAATTTTTTAGAAAAGTTTAACTTTAATTTAAAACCACACATAAATTTAAACAACCCCCTCCCCACCCACCCCACAAAATAGTAAATTAAAAAATGATAAAAAATAGAAAAAAAAGCAAATATAGAATTATAAAAAAATACCAAATTTTTTTTCACAAATTTCTTTAATAATGTCACACGTTAATAAGCAGCAATCACGCAGCACCCCCACTTAAAACCTTTTTTTAATTCTGAAAAATGAACATTTACAATAGGAAAAGATCATTGTAGAGTTCAAATATAGCGTTAAAATAATTGTTATCCATTTATTTATCATTTATAGCGATGCGGTAATGACAAAATTTTGATAAAAAAAAAAAACCCGTTCATAAACAAAAACCCTCCCTCATAACGAGCGAGAACGGTTTCCTTAAGGCTGCTGTGTATTAACCTTATTTCATTCGTTCATTTCAATTTTAACCTATGGAGAAAATTTGTGCAAGGATTGCTGACTTGGATTTAAGGTTTTTTGAAAAAATTGTTCTCTGTAATAGAGAAAGAAATTTCACACCCTGGGGCATGTTTAGTTTAAAAAAATGCAAATAGTATTTTAAATTTTAAATTACTCCGGGAGGGGGGAAATCTGGTATAGTGTGTTTTAAACGTTCATCAATTCCTTTGGTAGACGAAATTGATAAAATGAATCCTGTTGCAAGGTACAGAAAAGTTCAGGCTGTCTGAAAATACCATTTTCATTTGGATTATCAGTATTTATGTAGCTGTAAATAGTTGAATCATTTTCTCCGTGCGATAACATTGAGGTGAGCGAATCCAATTGGGTTAGTACACAGCAGCCTTAAGTCGGAGGTTACCGCGAGAAAATTTTTATTGCCACACTTCCCGTATCGGCATGAGTATCGTACTTCAGCCAAAATTTTAATTAGGAAGTTATGTAATTTAATTATGTTTCTACTGAAGTGTATATATGTAATTTTTTTTCTTCTTTTACAACTCTAAAATTGTTCCTTTTCTATAATACCGATCTGTGTCAAATCAGTATGTGACTGTTTAACATTCAAGTTACTCCCCACATCCATTCGGCTGATTTTAATAACAACCCATAGTCTTTAAAAAATACAAAAATAAATTGCGCGAGAGATAGCAGGGATAAATCTTCTTTAAGCAGTTCTGAATTAATATTTCTGAGTATGAAAATTTAAAATTGTTATCACAAGTAATTCAGGAGGAGCAATCGCATCGCATCATAACCGTGTAGGTTTATTTTGTTTAGAATTTTTATTACGTTTTTAAAATCTCGTAATACAATAGTTAAAAGGTGTCAGTCCGAAAAAGACCTTATCAACCATATATTCCTGAGATATTTCTCATAGACTACAAGAGTTCCACAGATAACTAATTTGAAATGTTTGATTCACGTTATGTGAAGAAACACATAACAGTACTATTGTACAGTAGATTAACGGAATGGAATTGAAGAATTTATACTATTGAAAATTCTAATGTATTATAATACACAACATACCAGATTAAAATGTGGAGAGTGTGGTGAAAAATATCTGTAGCCAACAAAGTACAATCCAAACAAATATTCCTAAACAAACCAATAAGCATCATATTCTTCGTTCATTCCTGTAATAATTTTATATATTGTATCTGTATTTACCGTGCAGAGGGTGTTATGTACGAAATGGGCTAAAATGAGTTTTCAAACCAGACATGTTTGAAAGATCAAGAGCTACTGCATGGTACAGAAAGCTAAGTCCAATTCCACTCCTAAATATTTTTATTCATCAGGGAATATTTCGGATATGTGAAACAAAACACAAACATGTCAGTGTTAAAGGGGATATGTCTGAATCAAGGACTTGACACTCTACTCACCAAAAATAAAATTGGAAAATTTACTTTAAAAAGAATTAAACTTAAAAAACTGGCCTTTTAAAAGCCGTTATTTTTCAATCCCGTTTTTCTCAAAACTACGATTTTGAACTTGACACTCATCACATTGCAAACACGGATAGCTATACTAATATATAAAGAGAGAGAGCGGATTTTGTATGTGGAGGATAATCTCTGGAACGACTGCACCTATTTGAAAAATTCTTTCACTATTTGAAAGGTTCATTATTCCAGATGGACATAGGCTATATATTATGTATATCTGATCAGTAGAAAGTAGGGATGCGACATCGATGTCGATGTTTTGATAAAGACATCGATGTTTAAAGCATCGATTTATTGAAGCCGATGTTTTTTTAACATCGATGTTTTGTGCTCGATGTTTTTTGTTAATGAAAAAGTACCATAAATAAAAAAATTTACCACGTAGCATAATTTTCACACTCAGTAAATGTAAGTCTGAATTCTGAAAAGGACGAATACAAAACGGGGAACGATTCCTTAGCAAACAGACAAATGGCAATCAACAACCAATGGACCAATCAGAGCGCTTGGAATGTTCCTGACACTCCAGAACCTTCCATGGGGTTTTATTTTACAAATAGTATATACACGAGAGTAGCCATTTAAGTTTTTGTTTTGTTCTGGTTTTATATACGTTGACGTTAATATTATTAGTAAGATGCCTCCCAAAAGTACCGTTGGGAAATATTTTTGCAAAACCTCTGACAAATTGGCGAACTGCAATATTTGCCTTAAGTCCCTCAAAACTTCTGGCAATATCACGAATTTATCTGGACATTTGAAAGCAAAGCATGGCGATATTTACAACGAGAATTTTGAGTCATCAATGTAGCCCAAGGCAAAAGCAACCAAGTTTTTGTCATTTGTATGAGCCCAATCAGAGAGTAAAATTAAATCATCCCCGACCCCCCCCCCCCACGACTAACAAAAGTAACATTAATGTTAGAGATTACTAAACCAGTTTTAAAAAATGGATGTTCTAAAACATCTATGTTTAAAAACATCGATGGTTATTGGGCGATGTTTTATTAGCATCGATGTTTTAATATTGAATATCGATGTTTTGTTATCGATATCGCATCCCTAGTAGAAAGAAAGTTAGGGGCCTAAATGTTGAGCTGAGGCTTCACCTTTACAACTTTCCCTTTGTCAACTATAGTCAAGTAACCATAACAACACATGAAATGATATTTTCATTTATTATCAGTAAAACATTTAACATTTGAATTTTCTTTGTCAACCACAGTCAAGTAACCATAGCAACACATCAAACTTCATTTTCATTTATTATCAGTAAAACATTTAATGGTTTATTGAAGAAAATTACATTTGGAACTACGCTTTTTATTGGACATTTAAGGTAAAAAATGATTTACAATTTATTAGCTATCAACTGGAAATTTATTGGTATAATATTTCAGAACTTTATTTAACTTATATAAACTTTATGATTTTGAATTTATGTACAAATTTATGCACAATTTGCTTAAATCGAACTTGAATTATTGAACTTTATTCAAAAATCAGCGTGTTTCATTGAAACTGGGAAATTTATTGATTATTTCGAATAGGCCTATGTTTGTTCCTTTATAAGTGAAAAAGTATTTCTTCAATTGCGCTGAAATTTTGTATAGATATAGTTGATAGTTCAGATTAAAACAGAGGCATATTATTCTTTGAAAATCGGGCCTCGGAGTTTTTTTAGTTAATGTTTTAATTATTTTACCGCTAAAAGTTGCTTATTTAGACAGCTTCCGCGGCAGTCCTCTTTTACAGCGAGACTATGGGCCGAATCGTACCAAAATCGGCAAGCGGGTGGCCCCGGACACGATTCAGTGCCTGATGTAGCCAAATTTTTGAATTTCTAATTTAAAAAAGAGTTATGATTTCTTGTGTGCCATTTTTGGTACTTTTTTCGTGTATTTTTGTGTGTGGACTCTGTAACGTATAGGCTATTGGGCCGAATCGTATCAAAATCGGCATGCGGGTGGCCCCGAACACAATTCAGTGCCTGACGTTACAATTACCAATAAAAATTTCTTTTGCCATCACCATCAACAAATCCCAAGGTGAAACAAACAAATATATTGGACTTGACTTACGAGAAGATTGCTTTACTCATGGACAATTATATGTTGGTCTCTCTAGGTCAGGAAATGCGGAGAATTAATTTATTTTAAAACCTCAGAAAAACGAAATATGTGGTATATCATGAAGTTTTAAAATAAATTATACCTACCTAATATATACTGAAGATAGATAATTGTTCAACACGGACAAAGTCGGGACGGGCCGCTAGTTAGATTTATAAACTTTTAAATCTGATGGTAACCGAGCTTTTCCATGAGATTTAATCTCTTTTTCGAAGAATTTCTCGCAGCATCAAACTGAATAATTAATGATGAAATTATTCTGAAATACGAACAACTAAAAGGACTGTAAGGGGGAGGGAATATTAGTATTTTTTATCCATTATTGATCGGTCCGATAGCAGCAGTTTTGTACAGATCCCTACAAACCGAAACATATCAAATCCCTGCGCGTTCTTATGACCTACCACAACAAAAGAAAAATTATAGGTAAGTAACCTCGTGCCCTAATTACAGTAAATATAAAATGCTCAGTAATTTCATTAATCCAGAACATAATTTATATCATCTTAGTTTATAGATATCTCATTTCCTAGCACAAACAAATTTTTATATATTGCTATTTAATTCACGTCAAAAATACGAAAAATGCGTGATGGCACAGTATTAATGTATCTCATTGAAATTCCTTTCTCTCTTTGCAGGTGCTCGGTAAAGATTGTGAGATATGAAGCTGAAGTGTTTGAGGTGTTCATAATATTAGAAGTTCAAGGATTTGCTGTCATGGGAGAGAAACCTTTTAACTGCCTTGTATGTGAGAAAAGGTTTTCTCAACTGGGTCCTTTAAAACACATCTTTAACCCACACGGGAGAGAAACTTTGTGCCTGCACTATATGTGGTAAAATGTTTTCTAAACAGTGTAATTTAAAGAAGCATCCCCCATTTACATGGAAGAGGAACCTTTCGCATCCACTGTATGTGAGAAACAATTTTCTCGGCAAGAAGATTTAACAATACATCTCCGCTCCCACGCAGGCGAGAAACCTTTTACATGCACTACATGCGGGAAAATTTTCTCTGTACATAGCAATTTAAAAGCACATCTTCGTGCCCATATGGAAGAGAAAACTTTCGCATCTACTGTGTGTGAGGAACGATTTTCTCAACGGGGTCATTTAACAATTCATCTCCGCACCCACACAGGCGAGAAAGCTTTCGCCTGCAGTGTATGTGAAAAAAGATTTTCCCTACAGACTAGTTTTGTAAGTCATATCCGCACCCACTCGGGAGAAAAATCTTACGACTGCACTGTATGTCAGAAAAAGTTTTCTTTGTTGCGTAATTTAAAATTACATCTCCGCACCCATACAGGAGAGAAACCTTTCGCCTGCACTATATGTGAGAAAACATTTTCTCAACGGGGTAATTTAGAAGGACATCTCCGCACCCACACAGGAGAGAAACCTTTCGCCTGTACTGTATGTGACAAAAGATTTACCAAAAAGGGGAGTTTAAACTATCATCTTCGTACCCACACAGGTGAGAAACATTTCGCCTGCACTGTATGCGAGAAGAGATTTTCCCTACAGACTAGTTTAGTACGTCATATCCGCACCCACACGGGAGAAAAACCTTACGACTGCATTGTATGTTGGAGAAAGTTTTCTAGATCGTGCAATTTGAAATTACATCTCCGCACCCATACAGAAGAGAAACCTTTCGCCTGCACTGTATGTGAGAAAACGTTTTCTCAACAGAGTAATTTAAAAAAACATCTTTACACCCACACAGGAGAGAAACCTTTTGCCTGCACTGTATGTGAGAAAACATTTTCTCAACGGAGTAGTTTAAAAACTCATCTCCGTATCCACACGGGATTTGTATAGAAAGTAACGATAACTGGTTTGTTAGGCGATTTTTTTCTTTTTGTCACATTTGCTCAAAATAAAAATAAAAAGGTTTCCACAGTATCCTCACCTGACGTTATGTGTACAGAATAGAAAAAAAATTGTCTTATTCCTGTCAAGTGTATTATTTCTAAGGATTTAAATTTATTATGTATAATGTGGGAAATTTCCTTGATTTAGAAGGAGGAGGGAAAGGAAAAATAGTTTATGGGAAGTAATTTATAAAAATACCATAACCTGTTTGTATATGAACTAAACTGTTTAAATTTCATGTTGTAGAGCATTTTATATGACTGCAGATTTTTTTCTAATTTTATGTATCCTTTAAAAAATTTAATTCATGTGAGTATTACTGTTTTGAATTCTATGTATATATGTTTTATTAAATTTGGTATTAAATTTTTGCTGTTACTCTCTGTGCATACATTAATGACTGAGTAATAAAATATTTCATACTCTATAATGAAAAATTATTTCAATTGACAATTGCTTTTCTATTTCTTTGTTTAGGAAGATGTAATTGTGATTTTCTCTAATTAGGTGTGTTATAATAGGTATAGAGCCCCGTGATGGCTAGGGCGCTGGCATTCGAATCAGATCATGTGGGTTTGAGTCCCATTGCTGGCATGGATGTGTGTAGCAATGAGTGTTTAATAAAAATCATCTGTTATAAATATAAAGAGATCAATGGTGCTACAATCAAATTATGGGTGCCTAATGTATATGGAGCACATTCCTCTTCTGCTACTAAATGGGCTTTCACTTTTGCAAGTTTTACTTTATTTTTAACCTGAACCTCCAAACTGTTTGTTAATTCGATCCGCACCTGATGTTTAATGCCAAAATTGACAAATCGTTGAATTCAATGATTTGTTCAGGTTTTGTATTCTGCATAGACAACTCTAGTAGCTCAAGTGAAGATAAGTTTCTGAAAATATTTCGAACTGCTTCTATAAACGCTGGCGGCAATGTATTTTTATACACAAATTTCTCGTTAGTCCAATTTCTGATATTGACATAAGGATTTAGCACCTTTAGTGCAACATTGGTGATAAATATTTTAATCTCTTGAATACTTGTTGCAAAATATGGCTCATACAACTTTTCTAATATTTTGGAGATTGTCAGAATTTATCTGAACCTTTTCAAAACATATCCAACATATTCTACTTTATTCAATAGTAATTCTTTTGTAGGGATTACTATTTATGATTGATTGAATTTAAAATGGTTCTTAGTGTTTTCAAATTTCTCGTGGATGCAACATTTCAACATGTAGCATCTAATTTTAAAGATAATCAATAAACTTACTTATTATGGGACACTATTTATAAAAAGTCCTGTAAAATTTATTTGTATAGAATAAATCTCCATTGCACAGCTACCAAAGTTATATTTATACATACACATACACACACACACACACACACACATATATATATATATATATATATATATATATATATATATGTGTGTGTGTGTGTGTGTGTGTGTGTGTGTATGTGTGTGTGTGTGTGTGTATAGATACGAGTTTGGGGCCAACTTAAAGTGTTGTCGCCAGCACACGATGTTTTGGAGTCCACGATAAACAAAAACTATGGTTTTGCACGTTCAGCGTCTACCATGGAGTAAATGATAAATCCGGCTCTTGGGTCTTTAGCTGGCAGGTGGTTTGGTTGGAGCTGTGTGGCAACACGGGGTTTCGGTTGCTAGATAGATTGTGAACCGGGAATAAAAAGTTAGTTCTAAAGTTGGATTGATGCGAGTGGTTGAGTTTTAGCAGAAGAAATTCCTTTGTGGATGTTCTACGGTTCTTAGACTACGATAGCAAGACGAGGTCCTAGGAAGGAGAGAATATTAAGGTCGTAAATTGGGTTTAACTAATTATTGTATAATTTGACTGTGTATTAAAATTCATCCTTGTCATCGAAGAGTACTTATGTGCTGGAATTGTTTAGCTTCCAGTGAAGATTCTGTGTTCATTTATGTCTACATTTCTGCAAGTTGTAAAAAATGTACTGAAGATATAATGTTATATAAAATTCTGTCTCATTCAATTAGCAGTAACTGGCTTATTTATTTCTGTGTTTGAAATTCACTATTTAGTATATCTACCCGTCGCTCGGATTTGATACAATTTTTGGTGTCCAGAAGTGGGATATTTTAAGTGAATGCCAGTTACCCGAAAAAGGAAGGAACAGTTTAAACTACTATTAGATTCGATGGCGAAACTTGGCGAAAGCCAGAACCAGATCGCCAATCAGTTAAAAGTAGAAATTGGTGAGAGCAAGAATCAGCTCGCCAATCAGTTAGAAGTAAAATTTGGCGAAAGCCAAAATCAGTTAGAAGCAAAAATTGGCGAAAGCCAGAACCAGCTCGCCAATCAATTAGAAGTAAAAATTGGCGAAAGCTAGAATTTGCGCGTCAATCAATTAGAATTAAAAATTGGCGAAAGCTAGAATTTGCGCGTCAATCAATTAGAATTAAAAATTGGCGAAAGCCAGAATTTGTTCGCCAATCAGTTAGGAGTAAAAATTGGCGAAAGCCAGAATTAGCTCGCCAATCAGTTAGAAGTAAAAATTGGCGAAAGGCAAAATCAGCTCGCGAATCAGTTAGAAGTAAAAATTGGCGAGAGCCAGAAGAAGTTGGAAACTGGTCTTGGCGAAATTAGCGAGAGCGAAGAGCTGTTAAAAATAACCATGGGCTAAAAGTTTCACGAAATGGAAGAACGTATCGACATTATTGAGTCGAAACTCAAGGCGGTGGTTGAAACTGTAGAACGCGTCAGCACTATGGAATCGAAACTCAAGGCTACGGTTGAGACTGTTGTTGAACAGAAAATGAGAGAGGCCGTCAGCAGGCAAATGAACGGCTTAGATAAAAAGTTCGCAGAAGAGTCAGCGCCAGTTACTGTACCTTGCTACTCTGACGCTAGCATTGAGGAAGTGTTCCCGGTGTCGAAATCGTCCCTCCCGACCGTAAAAGTGTCTACCTACGACGTCAAAACGTCTTGGCAGGTGTTTAAAACAGTTTCATATGGCGTCGACTGCCAATGCCTGGGATATTGCAATGCAAGCTTGCCAACTGGCCACTTCACTCCGAGGCGCGGCTGCCGATGTGCTGCAGACCATCGCAGAAGAAAAACAATTACATTTTGATGCCTTGTCGAGTGCACTCGAAATGCGTTTTGGCAAGAAATGCCGTAAAGAGTATAGCCGCTTACAACTGAAATCCCGTCAACAGAAACACTTCAGGAACTCGCTTCGGCTATAGAGGGTTTGGCTCAATTAGCTTTCGCGGAATGTCCGACAGAGGTGAAGGATAACCTGGCATTGAAGTACTTCGTCGACTCCATACGCGATCTGGAGAGTCAACGGGCTCTTAGAATGGCGGAAATCAAAGCCTTGAAGTCCGCATTGGTGTACGCAATGAAGTACGAGTCCTCTCACAGGGCAACGCACCGTGATCGTCAACTAGTGAGAGGGGTGACCGCTGCCGAAAACGACCCGTTAAACGCCCGTTTTGAAGATATGGAAAAACGAACTTGAAGATATGGAAAAGCGCCTTAGCAGGGATGAATTCAAATATGCCGCCAAGAAGAAATCCAATGAAGTGCTGTACCTGCGGGTGCGAGGGGCATCTCAAAAGGAATTGCTTAGCGCGCCAAGCTGATCAATCAAGACGCCAAGGCCCAGGGAAATTAGTCCTCGGCCACCTGATTTGGCGAAGGCAGCCAGACGAGGAGAAGCTCTCTTACAGTACACTGAATGTGTCGTCGATGCATCATGAAGAGAACAGGCCGTTTGTTGAAGGGTTCGTAAATGGTCAACCGTGTAGCATGTTAGTCGACACAGGGGCTAACGTGACCATCGTCAGGACGCATAAAGCTCAAGAGCTTGGCGAGAAGCTAATTTTCACGCAGCTAAACATTATTTACAGACCGTGATCGGGGACAAAATTAAGATGAACGGAAAAATTGCACTTAACATAACAGTCGGAAATAATAGTTATCGGCATACGGTATATGTTGCCGATATTTTTGATCCGATGATTCTTGGGCTTGACTTTTTAACCAGAAATAACTTCATAATAGAGTTCAAATCTAATCAAATCATAGCCATGCAAGATAGCACCATATCCTCCATGTCAGAAAATAGTAAAAGAGGTCTTTTAGCTGCCGCAATTCTTGTGGATCAGTCGAAAGGTACGGTTCCCGTCAAGATTACCGATGTCAGCAATAAAGCTAAGAAAATTCAGAAGAATGAAATGTTGTCAACTTATATCCCGATCACTGAAAAAGTAGAAAGCGTGACCTGCCAGTCGTCGAGCGCTCTAATTTGACCTCAGATTGATTAAAGAGTGCGGAATTGTCTGATGAACGAAGAATGGAGGCAGAAAAATTCATCGATGAATTACAAGCCGTGCTCGCTCGTGCAACACATGTGGGCCGCATGAACTTGACGCAACACCGAATTGTCACGGAGAACCACGCCCCGGTCAAGCAGCATTCTAGAAGACTTCCTTTGGCGAAGCAAGATCAATGTAGCAAGTGACAGAATTAAGAAGGGGTACGATGCGACAGCGACATATCATGAGTTCCAGGAAGGAACCAAAGTTTGGCTGTGGAGTCCCGTTCGCCGGGAGGGTCTATCTCCCAAGCTACAGTTCCGCTGGAGAGGTTCATTCGTCGTCAAAGGAATTAACGACGTCGTTGTGTATATTCGAGATTCTGCGAAGTGCAAAGCGAAGTTCGTACATTACGACCGGCTCGTTCCTTAGCATGGAACGTGAGTGGGTCCTGAAGTATTTGAGTATACCCGGGCCACGGCTCGTAGGCTGTTGCCAAGTAGATCCAGACTGTCCATCTTTTTAATGTTGCATCTGTATTAAGACAGAATATTTTTATTTGTTTCTTTATTTAGTTTTTAATGATATATGTTTTATGTTTATTTACGTAAAGTTGTATACATAGTGGTAGTATTTAGGACCGTAGTTGTTAATGTAAGGACTGCCTGGGACGTTAAGTCTTTTAGAGGAGGGGGCAATGTTACGAGTTTGGGGCCAACTTAGAGTGTTGTTACCCTCAAGCGGTGTTTTGGAGTCCACGATAAACAAAAATGATGGTTTTGCACGTTCAGCGTCTACCATGGAGTAAATAATAAATCCGGCTCTTGGGTCTTTAGCTGGCAGGTGGTTTGGTTGGAGCTGTGTGGCAACACGGGGTTTCGGTTGCTAGATAGATTGTGAACCGGGAATAAAAAGTTAGTTCTAAAGTTGGATTGATGCGAGTGGTTGAGTTTTAGCAGAAGAGATTCTATTGTGAATGTTCTACGGTTCTTAGACTAGGATAGCAAGACGAGGTCCTAGGAAGGAGTGAATATTAAGGTCGTATATTGTGTTTAATTAATTATTGTATTATTTGACTGTGTATTAAAATTCCTCTTTGTCATCGAAGAATACTTAGGTGCTGGAATTGTTTAGCTTCCAGTGAAGATTCTGTGTTCGTTTATGTCTACATTTCTGCAAGTTGTACAAAGTGTACTGAAGATATAATGTTATATAAAATTCTGTCTTAAAGGTAACTGGCATATTTATTTCTGTGTTTGAAATTCACTATTTAGAATATCTAACCGTCGCTCGGGTTTGGTACAATATCAATATATATATATATATATATATATATATATATATATATATATATATATATATGAGATCCGGGAGAAGAAACAAGTTTGAAAGTGTCGTCCAGGGGTATTTCAATAACTAAACGTTAATTTACCGACGTAGATTTATTTAAAGTTGGATATGTCGGCACATCACATTAACCCTTTCAACGGCAGTGACGAAATATTACGTCGAGCCCTGACTGTCTCATCCGGGCAGTGACGAAATATTACGTCCGACCTTAGCCGTCTCATTCGGGCAGTGACGTACCCCTGAACAGGCGCAGGTTATTTTTCCAGCACTGAACGGAGTTTTTCCCCCGTTTTCGGAACGATAAAAGGTGCTTGATTTACAACCTCGAATTGTCCGAAATTGGGGAATGAAGACCCCTACATGTACATCTCCGATTCTGACGCATTCACGGGATGGGGGTCTGAATAGAGCGACGTTGGTAAGTTGGAGGGGCGGGGGGGGGGTTGCAGATCGACTTTCCCGAAAAGTCAGATGTTCGGTAATTGCATCAGTTTCCAAGAAGGAAGGTCAAGAATGGAGGGTGTGGAATATCTAGCTGGCTGTTGTAAGGCCACAGGAACAGGGCGCTTATGAATTTCCCTAGGATCATAATCTGGGAGATTCGCGAATTTTTATGTTTTTAAACATTAACAAGTTAAAAATTTCAAAGGCAATAATTTAAATTATGATTAAATTATTATTACGATTAATGATAAAGTTTTCATTGCACTATTAGTATTTACATATGATAAATTATATATTAAATACATGAAACCATGATTTTTTTTATCCTATGTCAACAAAACTCTTACTAATCACAGTGATAGATAAAATATGATATTGCAATGATAGAAGTTCCCTCCTACTTTATCTTTTACTTTACAATCTAGATAAAGCCATTATAGCTAATAAAATTACATTTGAATGAAACATAATGTAAAACTATATACATAAGTAATTTTGATTTAAATCAATGATTTTTTTAAAAAATCAAGTGATTTAAATCCTAATTTAAATCAGGATTTAATTCATGTACTGTATATTTAAATTATGTATATTTAAATTTAATTAATCGTCTTTTAATAATTTTTATAACTAAAATAACGATTTTAATAACTAAAATAATGTCTAAACATATTTTATTTTATTTTATCAATTTGGCTACATTTCAAACTTTTCAATTATTATTTTATTACTTTCCATACAAGTTTGAAAAGTTATTTGATGTTGTACAGTGCTTCATACTGGGAAATGGCTGAATGGTAGGGCTCTGTCTTTCGGTCCCGAATCCTACTTCTGGCATGGATGATTCCCGCCTTTCGTAATCGGCTTTAAAATTAGGTTCCAGTCTATCTAATTAACCCTCGTGTAACAAAATATTGTTTAGTTCTTCATCTCGGTCTTCTAACATCTTGTTTTAATCTGTAAATTAATGGGTTGGAGGGATTGGTGAGAAATTCTTAGGTGTTTCTTTTCTTTTTTTTTTAACTCACGTTGAACTACCTACCCAAATTATCAGGTGTAAGGTGTTTAGAGCGTCACATTCGAGGTTATCTCCACAATTTTGATCATCCTCATGAGATAGGAATTTTCTCCTGATTTCGTACCCCTCTCTTGCGTAGCCGACTTCCCAGCGAGAGGATTTTCGGACCCCGTAGCTGTTTCCTTAAAATTTCATTGATTTTTGATAGTGGTCGGAAGCAAATTAATGAAAGCATAATTTTCCGGGTGAACCTTACGGTGCTGGAGTTCGCAGGTTCGAGTCCCTTTTCTATATGAATTTTTGTATTCATCTGTATCGACATTAAGCAGTAAGTCCCGGTCAAATTAGTCTTCGAGTACCAAAAATTGACCTAAGCTCTCTAAACAACCAAATTATCGGAATTTCTTTATTACAGCATTTAACTAGGACATTGATATGACCGATACAATCTTAAAATTGCAGTTAAAAAAAAGATGTATTTTCATAGACACAAAAAGAATATGATTAAAACAAAACTGATTTGTAAAATTGTGTATTTAACTATAAACTTGTGTATGTACGTATGTGCAATAGCGTCTAAATAGTGCATTCAATTGAACTCAAATCCAATATGTGTGTTGCGAGAAAATACTAAATTTTTAATTCTGATATTTCAAAAAATTTGGTTTTCTGCATGAAAACCATGAAAATTGGCAAGTCATAAGTTAAGCATGAATATTCATTCATCAACAAAATTTTTCGGCTGCAATATAAATATTATAAAAATTAATTTTGGATGTTGTTCCAAAATTGTTATTAATTCGCTATTGCACTGCAAATCAATCAAAAATAAGAAAATGAAAAAGGGTGAGCTGATTGCTTATCAACGGGGGAAAACTTTGATAATGAAGTGGCATGATAAAAGATCTGTCGCCATTTTAAGCACGATCCATTCCACAGAAATGCAAAATATAACAAAACATGGGAAAACTTATAAAAAACCCGTACCAGTTCTGGATTGCAACCATACAATGGGTGGTGTGGACAGAATGGATGCATCTATTTAAAATTATGGCAAAATAAGAAAAACGATAACAGAAAATTATGGGATATAAGAAAAACGATGATAACAGAAAAAATATTATAAAAAAATTGTCAGGCACCTTTTAGATTGGAATTCATTCCTTCTTTACAAAACAAAAATGGAGGGAATCTTAATAATCTGAACTTCCGTTTGAAATTAATAGAGAGAATAATGGAAGAAAACATTTCTTCTGAATAAGAAAATATCTCTATCCATTCATGCAAAATTTGTGATGAAGCTTTGTGCCCCGCTTCCTGTTTTGAAAAATACCATACAAAAGAATAGAATGTTTAACATATATTTCTATATTTAAAATAACTATACGTCTTTGTTTACATCACATTTTCACATAATAAGAAATAAGCAATTGTGTATGATATAGCGATCTATTATCGATCTTCTGTTGTAAAAAATTGTAGCACTTGAAAATATGGTATTATGTATTAAGGTTATAACAAGATCATTGCATCTATAATTGTAACATCAGAAAGAACTAACAAATTTTTAGCGATATAATTATTTATTTGTAATATAAAAGAAAATATACTGTCGTGAAAACATATAGAATAAATGAGTCGAAACTAAAAGCAAGGGTGAAACCATGTTGCTGTTGACCCTTGCATGATAAAATAGTTGATTACCAGATTACACGGATTTGAGCCTATTCCCTCAGCCACAAGGATCAACCCCATGCCAGCTGAGAGATTCTGCACCCTTGCCCAATGATCTGGAACTGACGCTAAGAGTTTGAGCCTGTTTCCTTGACGACAACGATCAACCCCATGCCAGCCGTGAGACTCTGCACCCTTGCACAAAGATCAGGAACTGAGTGGTAACTTCCAGACTGTGTTTACTGATATTCTACGTGGACTGCCAATTATGACGCAACGGATTATTATCCTTATACCTGTGAGTGTTAATGAGTCCGAGGACTGAAACTCATGCGTATACATGTGGTGTCATCGATGTCAGCCAAGGTTTGTTTCAGAGTATTTTATATTAATGATAGGGAAGTGTCATTTGGAACTCTAATTTCGGCATTCCTAAAATTTTAAGATTTTGAGAGAAAGATTGAAAACAATTAAAACATTAATTACAAAGTTATGTTGAGAAATTTAATTACTGATGAATTTGAATATGATTGATGATTGGTGATTTTGAATATGATGTGTGTAACTATAAGTAAATGTTACTGGTGATTTTAATTGGTAGTAACAAAGTTATTGTGAGGAATTTAATTACTGACAAAACATTATTATTGAGGTGTATAACTATTAGTAAAAATTATTGATGAATGTAATTGGTAGTAACAAAGTTATGATGAGGAATTTTATTACTGATGGAACTGATTATCAATGATGTGTGTATCTATTAGCAAATATTTATTGTTGAAATTAATTGTGATAATTATTGCGGTTAACATTTGTGAATATCTAGAAAAATTGCATTGAATGATTAACTTGAAAGAAATTTAGAATAAGATTAAATAATTTGAAGAAAGTTTAATGAATTTTGAAGTGTTATTGTATATAAAATATATAGTAGTGTAAATAAACCATATATATTCAAGCATAACCTTTGAGCAGTCATTTTGGTACTGTGTGTCACTTTTTATACTAACCTTGAGATCATGCCAAAAATGGAATATTATGTTATAACCTTAATTCTAAAATTTAATATTATCTAATTTTGGTTTGTTAAAATAATTCTTTTTTCCGAAATTTCATTACATATACGAAACAATAAGTAATTCTGTGTGTGAACTGCAATATTCTTTTATCGTTTTGTGTGAGTGTAATTCGTTTAACAATGAAATATAAAATTCATAGGATAAAACAATGTGATTGTAACATGACACATTTAAATAATTTGTGTATTATTATGTTTTAATTATACAAAATTTACACTTATAACATTTTTTAACCACTTGCAGTGTTTCAGAATGTGTAAATATTTTTACGGCTGTTAAAATGTATCTTCTGTGTAACAAAATGGTAATTATAGAAGTTTAAATTTTTGGTTCCTGAAATCAATGAAGAAATAAAATTTATATGGGAAAACGTGTGAAAAATATTATGCTAGTGAGATGAAATATTTAATGGAATTCTCTAGAATTTTTTATTAACTTAAAACTATAAGAGATGGTTTAAAATCTGAAATATTTAATATTTAATTTATATTTTCGAATGCTTTGTTTTGAAAATATCTGAAGTTTGGAAGAAATTGAATATAATATTTTTGCCAAATTTTCATAGCATTTTAACGTTATCATCAACCGCTAAGGAGGAGTGTTTCAGAGGAACGGAAATCTCTTATACACGACCCTCAAAAGCTGTTCCCCCTTTTCCTCTGGTCTAGCCTACGGCTAGAGCGGGTGGAATAAGCCACACACACACACACGTTCGGTTTCCTAGAAAAATTCCGCTTTCTTGTTGGGGAACAAATTTGGGGGAGACACTAGCGGGGTGCTAAATTTTATTACTGTAGAGGGTTGCGGTGACAGGCAAAAGATACTTCCGAAAAGGGGGAAAGAAGTATTTTTGCAGTGAAAACAAACTTTTTCCCAGGGAATCGGGCCGCTTGAAGGGTAGAACTGTACAAGTTTCAGAAGCCAGGATAGGTGAATTAGAGTTTCGAATTGAGCCGGTGAAAGGGTTAAAACACTATATGACAGAAATATAAATTCGTGAACACTGATATAGTTCTTGAATCCTAACAATTGTATGCAGCCCGCTGTGTGTGCATACACCAGCTTCCACTCGCCGAATGTCCAGATGCGTAGACGAAAAACTATGGCGTTCCCTACTGCGCCCTCTGGTGGATTATTTCATCCTACATCGCTCGGCCATCAGACCTGCAGTCTTCTCGCTGCACGGGAACAAATCTGAAAAAAAGAATAAAACAGGGAGAGAGTATATACAGAGAAGTGTGTGGACAGGTTATTTGGTCCACGGTTTTAACAGATTTGTTGAAGTATTGGTCAGGTTTGGACCTTCATGTTCTCCAAGTTTCTTAACTTCATATCTGTCCTTGGGCATTACACGGATCACTTCGTAGGGTCCGAGAAATTTTTGCCTTATCTTCATTCCACTACCGTATTGAGTACGTTGGAGAACCACAAGATCTCCTTCTTTATACGCATGGGATTTTTTCCCTTTTCTTGTCAAATCCTCTTCGGTATTCTTCTTGATCTTTAAAATGTTCTTCTTCGCCTCCTCGAGGATCTCTTTAAGGTTGTTCATCATAAAGTGGATTCTTTCTTCTTCTAAAATTTCTAAAATTCTGGATTCCTCTCTGCTTCTCATCTTGAGTCCTGTTAACAATTCGAATGGTGTCTTTCTTGTGCTTCTCGATACTGTTGAGTTGATCGTTCTTTGCAATATAATATGTCTACATGTTTGTACCACTTGGTTGGATCGTCTAATGATAATTTGGATAGAATTGGGATCAACGTTGCATGTAATCTCTACGTTTCCGTTTCCTCGTAGAACTCCCGTGGAAACTTTGATGTGTCCAATATTTTCACACTCACAATAGTCTTGAAATTCTTTAGGATTAAATGCTCCACCACGATCAGAGATCGCTTGCTGTTGTTTTAACCTCGCTATGGCATCTTGGGTGGTGTTGTCACTCCGCCCAACTTTCAAATTAAATATTTGGAAGTGACACCGAACTTATAGGGTAAGCAAAATTCCTACCTCCATTGTCCCGGGGGAGCTCCTTTAAAATGAAACAGATCCTGTGATGTTATTCTTTAGGTACTCATATAATATCGAGAAATATTAGTTTAATTCAGATTACTAATGACTCACATACAACTTTATATATATATTAATTTAGACCAAAATTACATACTTCCCGCCGTAAAAACGGGACCGAAAAATATGTCACCAACAGGCGCCGTATCATAACATAACAATAATAAAAGAAAATAATAAAACTCAAAACTTAATTGCGTGTTGCCAAACATCAAAAAGTTATCTCGCGAAATGTGGCAGGAGTCAACAAAGGTAAATCAAACAACGAGTGAAAACCATGGTAAACCATGGAGTCTGCGACATTCTCCCACCTTGAGTTTTTTAATATCAATAAAAAAAACTCAAACAATTGACTCGTTAAAAAGTCTTAAAAAATCGAGTCTCTGAGGAAGTTTTAAAGTTCGTCCATATCGAGAATGAGGAATTGCACGAATGTTACATGTATCAGCATACTCAAGTTCTATGTGCTTTTCCATAATTAACTTTTTCACTAATTGGTGTTTACTTAGCAGTAATGTCGGAAATCTGAATGTTTGTAAATCTTTTCTTGAAGCAACTCTAGTTTCAACTGTTAACAATCCTTCATTGTCTTTTATAACATGCAAATTCAGCTGTTTCTGTTTATTGAAACTTTCTAGTTGTATTTCTTTCAAAATTAACTTTTCTGCTTCTTCGAATTCGGCAACTTCCAGTTTTCCTTTCTTTCGGTCGTTTTGACCTATCTTTAAATTTCCAGAAAATCGTAGAACATAGGCCATGATTCTTGTAATTTTACCAAAGGATGATATATCCTCGAAGAATTTAAATTTATTTGTTTCTGAATTCATGGCAGAAGTAACAGTCTTCCTCTTTTCAGAATTAACAACTTCAGTGTTCGGAACAACTTCAGATACTGGCCATTCTTTAGGAAGTAATGCCAACCAACTAGGTCCCTCCCACCAACGAGATTTCAACAGTTCTTCTGTACTACATCCCCTGGATGGAAAGTCTGCTGGATTCAGGGGTCCGGCAATATGTCGCCAATCTTCCGATTGAGTTAACTTTCTGATTTCTCGAACTCGATTGTAAACAAATGTGGCCCAGTTGTCATTTTTTGTTATCCAACACAACGCGTTCATAGAATCTTCCAGTATGTCGTAGGTACATCCTCAAGATTCATATCGGTTTTAACAGTGTCAACTAATCTAGCTGCAATTGAACACGCTAAAAGCTCCAATCTAGGGATAGATATCTGTTTTAGTGGAGCTACTCGGCTTCTAGCTTGAATTAGCTGGCATGTTGTGCCTTTATCTGTTTGACATCTCAAGAAAACACAGGTTGCGTGTATGCTAATTTACTAGCATCACAAAAGGTGTGCAAGGACAGGTCAGCTTCTTGTTGAAAGTCTGTTAAAAGATATCTTGTTATTCTGAGTTTCGGCAAATTTATCAACTCGTTTTTCCATCGCTCGAACTTTTTCTTCGTTGACATAGGGAGTTCTGCATCCCACGTAACTTTGTTCTTCCAACATTCTTGCAAAAGTATTTTAGGCTGCAACGTTACGGGACAAGTAAAGCCTATCGGGTCGAAAATTCGATGGACAGCTGAAAAAATTGTCCTCTTAGTTACCACTGTTTCTTCATCGGAAAAGGGTTTCAGATCGATGGCTAGAGAATCTTCATTCAGTATCCAATTCAATCCTAACACAAGAACAATCTTTTGGTTGACCGTAACTTGCTCGGAGGAAGTCGGAGTGTGCTCCCACCCTCGGAGTTCGAATTTGCCCTCACTCAGAATAGCTTGCGATTCAGCAATCAATTTATTCAATTCTTCTTTGCTGTTAACACTGCATACCAAATTATCTACATAAAATGACTTTAAGAGAATATGTGCAGTTTCCCAATAATGGTTGGAACATTCTTTAAGTGGAATTCTAAAGTGGTCACTATAAAGAAATGGGCTAGATGATATCCCGAATACTACTCTTTTGTGTTGATAAACAGTCAGGTTTTCGGTTTTTCCCTCTTCGTTCCAAAGAAATCTTAAAAATGGTCTGTCACGTTCTTGTAGCCCAATCTGCAGGAAAGCTTTCTTTATATCCGCAATTACCCCAAATCTACCGTATCGAAACCTATTTATTATAGAGGGTATAAGCTCAATGAGATTTGGGCCTTTTTCCAAACATTCGTTGATCGATGGAGAATTTTTTTCCTTCGCAGATCCATCAAAAACTGGGCAAACCTTAGTGGTTGAGTTTTCCTTAAATACCGGTCTGTGTGGTAAATAATGTTCTTTGGCTATTTCTAGACAGGATTCAACTTTTTTAATTATATCTTCTTTCCCCCACTCATTAAACACTTCTTCGTAGTAGCGTAATTTTTGGATCCTTTCTAATGATTTGACGCAATTCACAAGTCTTTTTTCTGCTATCTTTCTGCAGCTAGTAAGAGGAGGGTGATCTTTTATCCACGGTAAATTTACCACGTAACGGCCTTCGTGATCTCTTTTAACATTTTGGAGAAAATGTAATTTCGCTGCCTCTTCTAATTCCTTTTTAGACTGATTTTCCCCAGAATCTCGAATACCTATTGTATCTAACTGCCATAATTCTGGGATATTCAAATCACTAATATGTAGAGAGAGCAGAGTCTCACAGCATCTAGTTTTTCCTCCAGAATTTCCCATCAGTGTCCAGCCTAAACGAGTATGCATGGCAACCAGTCCCTCAGATATTTGCTTCATTTTACCGGTGAACAATCTTCCTGCAAAGTCAGCGCCAACTAATATATGTATTTCGTTTGGATCTCTTTCATACATGCAAGTATTTTCGTTAATAGAAATATCACTTACTAAAATGCCAGATTGTTTAATTTTATTGATAATCCCAGAATTACTGATTTTGGGTATCGCAACACAAATTCTTTTTTGATCCATAACATCTAACTCGCACGAGAAACTCTTATCAATATTACTTATATTCACGCTATATTTTTTGTGATCTTCCTTTTTCTCAATTCCGCCAAATAGACCATGAACAACAGTTTCTTCTCCTAAACATCCTAATTTTATAGCTACTGCCAGGAATTTACTGATATAAGATTTTACAGATCCACTGTCGAGTAATATTCTAACGTAATAATCTAAACCATTTACACTTACGCACGCAACTAAGGTCTGCAAAAACACTTGCTTCGAAAATGATTTATTAGCAAGTACGCTATCATCAATATCACCATTAAGCATATTACTATTTAAAGGTTTGAAAAGGTTTGAAAGTTTTCTTTGAAGATATATACCGATGGCAGCAGGGGTGATGGGAGAATTTCTGGTAGTGGAGTGCACATACCAACTCCTACCGGTGCTGTGGAATTTAAAATTAAAAATCCAGATTTCTGTTCGGTATTTAGATCAGAGCTTATTGCTATCAGGAAAGGCTTGCAGTATGCGTGTCAAGTTGAGGATGAATTTCACGATGTCTGGATTTTAACTGACAGCCGTGCTTCAATTCAGCACCTCTCTAATTGGACTATTATTGGGGACCAGACTAGCCTGGACATCTTAGATCTTCTTGACCGGCTTTCATCTGGACACACTATTCATTTCCAGTGGATCCCTTCCCATGTTGGGATCGACGGTAATGAAAGGGCCGACTTTTTAGCCAGGACTGCGGCTGAGGAGTACGTGAGTCCTTGTGAGGCACTTACTTTTAGAGAGATTTACTCCCTCATGAAGATCAAACAAAACCATCTTTGGAGAACTCCTCCTTGCCACCCATGGTACTTTGGAAGAAGTCCGGGTGGGTCTTTTCAGATCAAGCCCAGAAAGTACCAAACGGCCTTCTCGCGCTTCATGAGTGGTCATATAAAAGCACTCACTTTTCGGCAGGGACAGAAGATCTTCCCGGAGTGCCACTGGTGCTCTGCCGACATGGCCTGCCCTGCCCATATTTTAAATTGTTTGGGTTTTACTAAGGACGAGGTCCTTCTGGACCCTCTACTGATTTTAGACTTTTTGGAAACTTTTGGTTTTATGGAGATTGTCTAGCCTTGCTAGACATTCTGGGATTAGTAAAAAAAAAGAGAGTTCACTTTTAGCCATTTTATTTTCATTTGCATAACATAAAATGTCAGAATGGTTTTTTGAACAAAATTTGCAAGTTATTCGGGCTCTACACGTTTTCGATAAATGATTAGCGTGCCTTATGCAACGAAAACAATAACCCTTTTTCATTAAAATATCTTTTCTTTTTTGCAAAGGCAGTGAAAAAACAAATTTACATTTCGACGATTCATGTGAAGATTCATTACAAAATATGCACGGATAGCAACTTTCTTTCTTTTCAACGGTTAGTAGATCTGTCGCGGTAAATACTGTTCTATTTATTTTTTTATTCTCTTCCGCCAAAAATTTCGGTTTGTGCGACTCATAGTCTCGTCGCCAACTCCTGTTTGCTTTGCTCTCGATGTGGTAATTTACATGGTACCTTTCCGTTGCGCTCAGTTGCTGAGATAAAAACTCAATCATCTGCTTTAAATCATAATCGGATTCTCCAATTTCTTTATTAAACTCAAACATTAAATGTGGAAGTAATAATTTTATTAACATAGGCGTTAAAAGGTTCCCATACGTATCAGAATTAATTCCAATCGATTCGAGACTTCTAATTTCAGTTTGGACTTGATCGAAAAATTTCCTAAATGATATAGGATCTCTTGCATTTTTCAATGGTGGAATTTGTAATAAACTGTTTAAATGAGTATTTATTAAGATATTCTTTTTTCCAAATCGAGATGACAGAATATCTATGGCAGTATCATAATTTGCTGGTGTTATTGCCAGACCTTCGATTGATTCAAGTGCGGATCCTTTTAAATAGGTTCTTAAATAACTAAACTTAGTAATTTTATCTAATGATTCATTTTTATGTATCGCGGTCTCATCAGTATTCCAAAACGTGAGCCACTGATTCTTCTCTCCATAAAAATGATTAATACTAAGCTTCGGTAATTTAACACTAGCCCTTTCCGTTACAAAAGTGTTGTTTCTTAGTTCAGACGAACTTGATGTAGAAATTTCCATTGAATTACTTTTTGACAATTACAGTATTTTCTTTTTTGCGCGAAATGTCCATGTTATTATCTTATCTTGGTAATCTGTTGCGCTTTTTAATTCATTATCTAAATCCTTGAGATCTACAGCAGATTCTATTTCTATATTTATAGCTTTTAGTTCATCAGAATAAATTCTTATACGTTCTAAAAGTTCTTCTAAGACGTCTATAGAAACTTCAGAATTATTAACTTCATTTTCAATACTTTTAATATTCTTAGCGACTGATGATCTAATACTAGTACGTTTTTTTTAACTTAGTCAAAACGTCGTCAGCCATATTAATGGTTATGTGTGTCACACTATTTTTTTTAATATCAAACTTCAGTTCTAAACCAAATCTATACAAATCTCTTCTTTCTTATATATCTATCTCAAATAGCTCTCATCCCGGCAGGGATGCCAAAAAATGTTGTCACTCCGCCCAACTTTCAAATTAAATATTTGGAAGTGACACCGAACTTATAGGGTAAGCAAAATTCCTACCTCCATTGTCCGGAGGAGCTCCATTAAAATGAAACAGATCCTGTGATGTTATTCTTTAGGTACTCATATAATATCGAAAAATATTAGTTTAATTCAGATTACTAATGACACACATACAACTTTATATATATATTAATTTAGACCAAAATTACATACTTCCCGCCGTAAAAACGGGACCGAAAAATATGTCACCAACAGGCGCCGTATCATAACATAACAATAATAAAAGAAAAGAATAAAACTCAAAACTTAATTGCTTGTTGCCAAACATCAAAAAGTTATCTCGCGAAATGTGGCAGGAGTCAACAAAGGTAAATCAAACAACGAGTGAAAACCATGGTAAACCATGGAGCCTGCGACAGGTGGATACAGTCTTTACGGGATATAACCACGCAAACTTTGTGAAAGCATCTATCACGCTAAAGATGTGATTGTAATTTTTGTTTGTGGTCGGAAGAGGACCAATAAAATCAACATGGTAAGTAGACAAAGGCATGTCTTCTTTAGGAATCGGATTTAACAAACCTTCTGCTTTTCCTGCTTTCTTATTTACTAAGGTACATTTAACACAGTTATTTATGACGTTTTCAACACATTTTTTAAGGTTAGGAAAAAAAATCGCGTTTAACTACATCCTCAGTTTTGGCCATTCCAAAATGTCCTAACTGATGAGCATTTCTAACAACCTCAGTCTGCATCATTTGCTGTACTACCAAGACTTCAGAATCGTTTACAATTTTATATAGTACATTTTTCTTCAAAACATAATCTATTGTCTTAATATCTTCCAATAATTTTTTAATGGTTTCTATATACTTGTCATCTTATTTTATGTGTTATACCTTCGCATGTGACACTCATAACTGGATGTCTGCTAAGTAAATCGACATGTCTCATACGTTCACCAGGGCGGTGTTTGATTTCGTAATCGTATTGTTGTAGGAAAAGAGACCATCGCGCCACTTTAGGTGCTGTTTCTTTCTTATTCATTGCTTCCACAAAAGCTGAACAATCAGTATAAATTTTGAATTTTGTACCCAACAAGTGGTGTCTGAATTTTTTAAGAGCCTGTACAACGGGCAGTACTTCTAATTCGTAACTACACAGCTTCTCCTCTTGTAATGAGGTTTTGCGACTCATATAATGAATCGGGTGATAATTATCATCATCGTCCTTTTGTAGCAAACTTGCTCCAAATCCTAACTTAGAGGCATCCGTATTGAGTTCTATGCTTCTCCCCGGTTGAAATAGGTGTAAAATGGGTTCGTTACATAAAAGTTCCTTGAGTTTCTGGAAGGTTTGTTTTTGTTCATCATTAAACTTAAAAGGTGTTGAGGCACACATCAAGTCACTTAAAGGCCTCGCTATCGTAGCATAGTGTGAGATAATTTTTCTGAAAAATCCGATAAGTCCGAGAAAACTTTGAACTTCTTTAATATTCTTAGGTTGGGGAAAATTTTGGACGGCTATAGTTTTTTCTTTAGAGGGTCGAATAGTACCCTGTTCAATAATATGTTGTAAGAAATCAATCTTCTTTTTCATAAACTTGCATTTCTTTAAATTAAGCTCAAGGCCGTATTTAGCTGCTGTATTTAGAACCCGTACTAATTTTTCTAAACCTTCAATTTCATCCTCATAGGGAATAATAATATCGTCTAAGTATATAATCAAAGTACCATCCCTTAAAAAATCTCTAAAAATATGATTTATATATCTCTGGAAAACCGCGGGACTGTTAGCTAATCGAAAATGGATTTTCAAAAATTCGTATTGTCCGCTTTCTGTAACAAATGACGTGTATTTTTGGCTAAATTCATCGATGTCAACGTGAAAAAAGGCATTTTTAAGATCAAGAGTAGTGAAAATCTTACCCTTCTCTAATTTATCTATAACCTCTTCTAAATTTTGCAGAGGGTATTTATCTTTAATCTTTTTTTGTTTAATTGACGGTAGTCAACACATAGGCGCATTGTCCCATCTTTCTTTCTACAAATTACAACTGGTGATGAATAATTTGATACGCTTTCTTTTATAATACCTTGTTTCAATCACTCGTTAATTTGGCTTTCAACTTCTCTTTTTTCTATTAGTGGTAGACGCCTATTACGAATCGAAATTGGTTCCTCGTCCGTTAAAATTATTTTCATTTTTAAATTTGTTGTCTCTGTTTTAATCGGGTTGTAATCGGAAATTAACTTATTTAATTCATCTTTTATCTCCGCGTTTGAAATATGGCTCAAATCATAAGGACAGTCCTCAGTCAGCGATAAATTAACTAAAAAAGATTCCAATCCTTTCTCGCTTTCGTTTTCAAAACATCTCTGCATATCGCTTAATCCCGTTTGTATTTCTTGATTACTCCTTTCAGGGCAACGAAAAACCTCACGCTCAGAAATGTGAACCACTGAGTCATCACTTTGTCCGACAGATACCGGATGTTTATAGATTGTTTCTTTTAATGCATGTAAAACTTTAGGAGGATTAATAAATGGTACGTGCAATTCATCTGTGACAGCGCAATTTACGTTCGAAGGTCTCTTTTAATCTTCTAGCCAGACAGAAATAGCCGCGGTATCAGCAATTATTTTTTCTCCAAAGGTTGAAATTAGTTCAATTTCCCCGTCACACTTGATTGAGACGTTAGGGATGTATTTTGGATTTAAAACAAAAATTTCACTTCTTGAATAAATTAATGCTTTAATTACGTTTCCATAAATGTTAATAGTCACACGTTCAAGCGACTGTGAAGAGGACATTTTAACTTTAGCTACCAATTTATTTTCAGTTTTTCCTTTTGTTTTGAGGGAATAGATTGTCTTTCGGTTTGGTTTTTGATTCAATTAGTACAATATTTTGCCAGATGGTAAAAACTTCCTCACGTGCAGCATTCTTTGGACGGATATCTATATTTAATTCAGTTGTTTCTCATAGGGGTGGAGTGTATTTAGCCTCTTTCGGAAATTTCTGAAATTTATTAGTGTTTTCCTGCGTCTGAAAACTTACTTCACTGAAAGATATACCTCGATTTACAAAGTGTATATCAATTTCTTTTCCTAAATCCTTTGGTTTCATCCACGTTTCACCCAACATGACATTAATGTATGATGAAACTTCTTTGTCCAAAGTTTGAAAAAGCTTATCGGATACGATTAGTTGACACAACGCTTCAAAATCATTAACTTCACGCAAACTACAATAGTATTGAAAATTTCCGACAATCTTGACGCGAATTGCGTATGCGTTTCATTGATTTCCCTTCTAGCCTTCCGAAAGTTACTTAGGCATTCTTGCGCGGTAGGATGGAATTCTTTGCATACTAATGACTTAACGGTATCGTAACATTTAATATCGTCTTAACTTATGTAAAATAAGATGTTTTTCGCTTTATCACCGAGGTGGTTGATCAAAATTTCCGCTTTATACTCTTCTGGTACGTTTTTAGTTTTAAAGGCCCTTTCTAAAGTTTGAAAAAACAAATTAAAGTTTTCTGGTTTTTCTGGATTAAAGTACGTATGCTGTGAATCAATTTTTCTAGGTTACATGAACTAGACACTGTGTCACTTCTCGAACCAGCGAATTCATTTCGATCTGCCCTTTGACTCCTAACTTTCTCTAATTCTACCTGTTTTTCTAATTGGGCAAGTTTAATTTTCTCCAATTCAATTTTTTCTAATTGGGCGAGTTTAATTTTCTGCAATTCAATTTTTTGATTTTCTAGAGCTAACTACTCTTCTCTCGCTCTAATTTCGTTTTCGATTGTCTGTCCTCAATTATGGACATTGGTAAGTTTGTAACATGTTTGCGGTCATCTTTAAACGCTTTACATCCTTCAATTCTACTCTTCAACTGCACCACTGTCAACCCAGCAAGTGGTGTTTCCTCAATTTCAGTTAATAAATTGATTAAATCTTCTTTCTTTGAATTTTTATACATTTTGTATCAATCATATATCAATCATTCGCTAGCTGGTAAATATAAATAAAAGTTCGCCTACCTGTTTTCACTTGAGCCGGAGCCAGTCCCAGTATAAAATCGAAATAAATAATATCCACGAAGGCATAAAATTCCAAGAGTTTATCGCGGCCAGACCCCCCACTGTGAGATCCGGGAGTAGAAACAAGTTTGAAAGTGTCGTCCAGGGGTATTTCAATAACTAAACGTTGATTAACCGATGTAGATTTATTTAAAGTTGGATATGTCGGCACATCACATTAAAACACAATATGACAGAAATATAAATTCGTGAACACTGATATAGTTCTTTAATCCTAACAATTATATGCAGCCTGCTGTGTCTGCATACGCCAGCTTCCACTCGCCGAATGTCCAGATGCGCAGATGAAAAACTATGGGGTTGCCTACTGCGCCCTCTAGTGGATATTTCATCCTACATATATATATATATATATATATATGTGTGTGTGTGTGTGCTCATAAATATAACTTTATATATATATATGTTACCGGCAAAGTTTAAAATCCGGCATTCTATAGAAGTCATTTTATAGAATGCCGAAAACTGATCGGCAATGTATGAAACGGTTAAGTTTTCGCACATTTCCTTAGGAATTCTATAGAATGCCAAATGACATACCGGCAAAGTATGAAATACATCTCCGATTCCTTTCAAATATCACTTGGCAAGGCACGTGACTTTTAATCCTCCGCTCAGGCCCAGAACTAGCCATTTGAAAATTTGCGCTTTGTTCGGGAGTGTCAAAATACACGATTTTCCTTAAATTTGTTCAACAAAAAATTATTTTTATACTGTGATGCATGAAAAGGTCAGAGCAAGATATAGTATTGGAGAAGGAGTCACAGTCAATAGACATGCAACGACGATTCGCAGATGAACTGTCTAAGCTTCGAGTCAATGCAAAAACAGTTTGTTCTTAACCGAAACTACTTACCAGAAGTTAATAAATGATGTAAAAAAAGCCAAAATGACTACTAAGAAGGAACCATGAGACTATTGGTTGCTGTATCGCTATGATGTGATGTTTGTGGAAAACAAAATTAACTCCCCAACAAACACAGGACTGACGGCAGCTTATCGGGCCAGTGCTGGAGGCACCGGTTGAACGACAAGTACGGGAGAATTTTGTCGGGCCACTGGCGGGTTGTTTACGAACCTCCGAAGGGGAAACGCTTTCCGTTTACGTGTTTCAGGGCCTGTTATGGGTTGATATGAATCCCACCGAAATCGTTTACCCTGCATCGTCCCGGAACTGTACCTCCGATTCGTAACCACAAGTAACAGATATCTGCATCAGAATTATGGATTTGAAAGGGAAGGCGAAGATTAAATTTAACAGACTTTTCAAAAATATTTATTTCATTGTTGTGAAACTTCTTTTACGCGGAAAATTCCCATAATTTTCCTTGTATGTAAAGATTGTATTATGTGAAAAGTATTATGTGAAATTGTATAATTGTATTATGTGAAAATTCACATAATTTTCCTTGTATGTAAAGATTGTATTCTGTGTGTATGTTTTTAACTCCCTAGAAGCTTATAAAAACAGATGAAAATTAGTTTCAATTTTATATATTACTGGAGAAATTAAATATCTACTTAAAAATGGGTCCTTGTTTCACCACTCTTTATTTATAAGAGAGGAAATAGTGATAAAATTTGTATTTTTTTAAATTTCTTCTATATTATATTAAAATAATAATATATATTTTTGTAGATAAAATATTCAAAATATATTTTTCAGGAAATTTACATATTCTAAGTATTTCTAATTGTTAGATGCCATTATAAAACAACTGATTTTGTAGAATTTTTTCTCGAATTTCATCGTATTAATTTTACAGTAACATATTCTTATAATACAAATTTGAATGAAAGAAAAAGAATTTTAAATTTACAGACCTTAGTTAAAATAAACAAATCACACATATTTAGAAAAATATTAATGTAATGTAATGTCAGAGACATAGACAGTAGATGTCATGAGACACCAAAAAATATCAAAAAATAAGACCCTTTATCCTCAGTACGTACATTGAAGAATATATATTACATTGTTTTTTTTTTGTAATTGAATCAGGATACGAGAAATAATATTTACAATAAGAAAAAAAAGGCAAAAAAATTAGTTTAAATAAATGTTAGAAATAAAAAATAAGGCAATTAAGTTTAAAATAATAAGTAAGTTATATTTAATAAATTAAATTGGCAGGTTTGAACATCCGTGAGTACAGATAACAGAACTGCACTTTGCAGGATCGAACCGAGGACTGAAGCATGGGAAGCAAAAACGAACGCCCCACACCAGCATTCCCTGATAGGGTATCAAGTGTGGAACTTCAATAAGAGGAAACTGCCTCGCATGGAACAGAAAAATAAAGGAAAAATGTTAAACACTATCAGAAACCACACTATCAGAATAACACTATCAGAATTAACCTGTGAACAATTAATGGACTGGGTAAGATTTGAAATATTAAGATCGGAACATAAATTTTTAATTTTTAAGTCGCCGTTCGGTTTTGGGATTTTTTTTCCAAAAAAATTCAATGCGTAAGTAAATTAAGTAATTTTGAAAGGTCCGATATTAATCCAATTGCAGTAATGTTTTCAGATAAGATTTTGAGAAAGTTTCATGAAATTGATTTGGGATATTGAATTTTGACTAGGTTGTACATTTTGTTGAGGGTATCTTTGTACCCTTCCGCCATTAAAAAAAAAAACATGGCTCAGGTTTGGTTTCCCGCCTAACAGGAAATTCATCATTAGCAGCGGGAATTTCTTTCCTCCGGATTACGACAGTTTCCTAGGATAGAAAATTGGTTTGAGAGATTGATTCGATCATTAATGCTAGTTAAGTTAGAGTCGAGAGCAATTCGCTTTAGACCAAAATTTAAAAAATCACATTATGTTCGATTTCGTTCAAAATTACCACATCACATTGCATACCAAGATTATAATATTTTATACATTACATATACAATGTATTTTTCATTTTCATAATAAAACTAAACTTTTGAATGTAGTTGACTTTTTTATGCGGCCCGCCTGCCTTGAAAAAATTTACCATGTGGCCCAGATGCTGCAAAAGGTTAAACACCCTGCTTTAAGCTCATCAGCCTGATTCAGAGGTTTAACTTTTTCAGATTTAGGAATATAATCAAAAGTGGGTGTAGAATAAAATTTAAACGCACACTTACTGTGCATAAGATTAAAAAGTTCTTTGAGATTGGGGATGTTAAACGTTATTTTGAAAAAAAAGAAATTCATGTTTTTCAAAAGTCCATAGTAATCACACATGGTTTCCATTACTTATTTCACTGACACATTGAATTGTGTTTTGTTTTGTTTTTTATTATTAAATTTTGGCATTATCTTTTGAGAATGTATTTTCGTTTTTATCAATGCAACTCTTGCAGAAGTGCCACGGACGGGTAAGGGTGACTCGGTAACGAATTTAACAATCCTTTCTACTGCTTGTGTGTGACATGGAAAATTGCTGAAGTCAGTACGTTGACTCTCCTGATCAGATTATTTTGCTTCCTAGTTTATAATCAGAAATATGCCTCGTTCTGTTACTTTAACATCTTTACGTACAATCATATCAATATAATCCTTGGCATCAAAGTTTATACGTTGAACTTAAAACTTCCCAATGCCCCCTTCATTTTTCAGTCCTTGCTTTTAGAATCCGGCGTAATCCAAGCTGTCTTACGTGGCTGCGATCAACTGATATCATACATAAGAGGAGATTTTCAGAAGCAGCGAAGTACGAATTTCTTTGAATGACTGGGTCAATTACATTTTTAAGAGTCTGATGGAGGTAACGTGAATAGCTTACAAGTTTCCACAAGTGCTTCGATCCATGGATATAAGATAGTTTCAGCTTTATGTGAAACGAAACAGATGCATATACTTACAAAATGTACTCAGTCAGTATTCGGAGATTTTTTTTGCAGTACATTCTGTTCCCACATACAAGTGAAGTATTCGGTTTGCTAATGTAAGCTATCATGAATAACAAAGTTTTCCTGGTTTTCTCATAGACAAATCAGAAGAGCACCTTCCAACAGAGATTGCATTAGACATTTCTAACAAATATTTTGGGTCCACACTTAAATCATCCTTAATTTCTAGTAATGGAATGCCATTTTCAATAGGTGATAATTCAATTACTGGAAGTTCATAGCAGTTTTCTAGTTGTTTACCTATTTCTCCTCCAAATTAGGACGTAGGCGCAGTTCATTTCCATGAAATAGACAAATCAACCACTGCAGTGGCCTTCTTAATTCCTTTTCAAAGAAACGAACCACACCATTATTCAATCCAATGTTCACGGCAGTTCCATCCATTCCAATTACAGTAATGTTTAAATTCTGGTTGTTGCCATTGAAAAATGCTATTATGCTATCTTATATACATTTTCCAGTGCCAGAAATCTGCTTCTGAAAATCTCGTCCTTTGTATGATATCAGATGATCGCAGTCATGTAAGAGAGAGCTTGGATTACCCCGGAATCTAAAAGCAAGGGCTGAAAATGAAGGTGGCATCAAAAAGTTTTTATTTCAACGTATAAACTTTGATGCCAAGGATTATATTGATATGATTGAATGGAATGGTGTTAAAGTAACATGACTTCCTATGAAGAGGCATATTTCTGATGACAAACAGAAAGCAATTCAATGTGTCAGTGAAATAAGTAAAGCATACCATGTATGATTACTATGGACTTTTGAAAAATATGAATGTTTATTTCAAAATAACACTTTGCCTTTAAAGACATTGCATTAATATTTTTCTAAATAAATGTGATTTGTTTATTTTAACTAAGGTCCGTTAATTAAAAATTGTTTTTTTTCATTCCAATGTGTATTATAAGAATATACTACTGCAAAATTAAGATGATGAAAATTGCGAAATTCTACAAAATCAGTTGTTCTGTAATGACATCTAAAAATTAGAAATACTTAGAAATACCTAAGTTTCCTGTAAAAATATTTTGAATATTTTATTTACAAAAAATATATATTATTAATTTAATATACCATAAAATAAACAGAAAAAAAGAATTTTATCTCTTTTCACAAAAATATCTATTTTGAAGCACCTGAAAAATATTTCAGTAGAGCAATAAAATTTTATATTCAATACCAAAAGGCAGCTTTTGAAAGCTATAGCATAATGAAATTTCAAAACATCTTTTTTTTCGCCTCGTGATACTACAATGCACTAGTGTCATCTGATTGGACATTCAGTTGCACGTGATTGAAAAGGCGCCATTAAAGATTGCTTACAAGACAAGTTTGCTGAAATTAATCCACAAGTAAGTTTCATTCGTTAGTCTTAAATTATTGCCTTTAAATTTTATTTAACACCCTTACATAGTGAACATTATTCTATTACTGTTATATGATAGTGTTTTAATCCAAGTTATAATATGAATTGACCGTATTTTAGATCAAATTCTACTGAACTGAGTGTATTGAATTAGCAATACTAATACTTATATTAGCAATACTTATGGCATTTACGAGCACTTTCGTATGTATAAATAAAAACATTTTGTTTCGGATTCAGTTCGGATGATTCGTGTTTCAGTTAATATTTTAGATGGACAAAGGAAGTAAATGGTTTGTTCATCATTATACATTTTCTTTGATAGTTTTCTTCATGTTCAATGTATTGTATGATAAATCAATGAAATATTAGTTTGATATCTAAATTTTAATAATTATTAAATTATTGCACAATATAATTATGATCCATATGATGTAATTTAATGTAATTGACATTTGTTTCTATGATATTTTACTCAAAAATTCATTCATTCATTCACTGAATTAGCTCATAAGCCTATAAACAAACATCCCAACTCAAATTAAGAACTCCCCCTTGTCACACACAAGCAGTTGAGAGGATTGTTAAATTAAAAGAATGTCAAAAGCAACCAATATTACTTGTGGTTATATTATTTATATTAAAAATTGTTGATATATAATGTATATAACTATTGAATATATTGATATTTTCAATTATTATTGATATATAAATGCAGTATTCCCTAAAGTAAGAGAAAAATATTTTTCCACACAATTAGTAGCATGAAAAAAGTTTTAAAATAAATAAGTACAATGAAATTGGTAAAAAAAAAATAACAAAAAAAGACTTAATATGACAGTAGGATGTTCTTAATCTGTTTATAAAATCCACTACAATTTCTTTCTAACCTAACTTTTTTTTCCATCAGTTTGTATGAACATTAAAATTTTCTTTTCATGAATGCCTACGAAATCCATGAGATAATCAAAACATTTGAACATTTGATGTATTTCATAATACCAGATCTGAAATACTAAAAATTTTTAAAAAAGAGTCAATGGTGCTATAATTTTGACTGCTATCCAAATACATTATTCATTGTTTTAATGGTAATATAGACAGCATTTTATTATTAACCAAAAAAAAAAAAGGCCTTTCATTATAGTTCTGAATCAATGATATTTTGTAGTATATTATATAGTAAATATTTGAATGCTTAGAATAATTATGTCTATCAAAGTATTCTCTTTAAACATACAGACTTTGTTCCTTTCTCAACCTCCAGTCAACCAGAGCAGAAAATTATAAAATAAAGAAAGTTACTATTTTTCTTCAAAATATTTATTGCGAATCACTGTACAGGAGCCATGCCATAAGAGAGGGGAAAAAACTTTTAAATTACCATATATTAAACCTTTACATAAACATATTACTTAACAGACATTCTTAATTGCTTACAATTTCTTATATTACATTACATAGAACTTCATCCATAAAACAGCTATACTATTACAATGAAACTTTTTTAAATTTACAACATTATTTATGTTTTTAATATAATATATCCAGCATTGCAAACATTTTGCCTGTATGTTAACTTGGGCTTTATATTAAGAAACAAAAAATTTAGCATATTATGGATATTTATATACACTTCACAATTCCAACTAAGAAGGTTCAATTTCATGCTATAATTTTTATAAATTCTGACAGAACTTTATTGATTTTATACTTATAGATCATGCATACTTTTAACACAACAAACCATATAATTCTGATTTATGCCCCATCATGTAGTATGCATGAGTGCGTAAAGGATGCAAAATACTCATGCACATATCAGTATAAATGTGAATATTAATGATTATAATTGTTTTTATTTTTTGTTATTGCTTAATCATATATAGATGCAAAAGGTTATTCCATTTTTCATCCCTAAGTTATTAAATTATTGGTCATTGTGCATTTATATAATTTTATTTCTCAGTTTCAGCTTTAAAATCTTGAAGAACCCAACAACGATGAGTACTTTTATTTAGATAACATCATGTATGTTAGATTGTTATTAAAACTTTAGGTAAACTTTTGTGTCATCGGAAAAATCTTTATTCATACTGTTCAAAATAAATAAGAACTTAGCCCAAAGTTATATGTAAAGGGGTCATATTCCCCTTTTTTATTTTAGTGATAAGCAAGTTTATAAAGAACTCTACTTTTCAATACTTCTTAGTTTGATAAACCGTTCAATTTTTATTATGACATTATAAGAAAATATTGGTTTCTTTTCAGAATTTTGAATGTGGAATCTAGCTTAAGATTGCAGTCGTTTTGGAAGACCAAAGCTGACTTGAATTCATAACTTGTAAGTTTGTAACTTTTTTTTTCTCGACATATACTTTTGTTTTCAGCAGTAAACTCGTGGCCAAAATTACTGTTTTTAATATTTTTTAGATTTATTTTGAACTTTAATTTAAATATTTCTATGAAAAAACTATAAAAATATTTATTAAAGAACTAAAAATTTCAAATTAATTTTTTTAACTTATATGCTAATCTCAACTTTCTCATAAATGTTGGTCTCAATAATTTGTGGATTGAATATTAATTTACTTTATTTATTCTTTTTTAACTGTGAAGCTTGTTGTTAAGGTTTTAGGTGAGTGAGAAAGTGCAGTCCAGGGATTTAAGTTAACATGACTCTTGTGAAAGTCTTTTTAACTCTTGCTGAAAAAGAGGTTTATATTATAAAAGTATAAAATGCCAAGGTTTATTTAGAAAATATAAAATCTGTTCATTTGTAAAATCTTCATTAAAAATGTGAGAATTTCCTCAATAACTGATTTATAAGCTATTTGTTTTCAAGACTTTTAGAGAGTATTTAGTTGTCATGTTGTGCAAAATAAATAAGAACTTACTGGTCCAAAGCATAGATGTGCCCCCCCCCCCTCAACTTAACTTGAAATAAATTAAAATGTTAATAGAAGTTCAGTTAAATCAGAAAATTGTAGAAAACTTTTAAGAAAGTTGGTTTTTTCCCATTTTTTTCAAACTGACACTGAAAATACCGATTATGTCTTTAGCCCTAACATAGTTTTTAACAATGATATGATCCATAACAAAAATTCGATGCTACATTTTTTTTTTCTTCTTTTATTTATATTACATTTATTTTCCTCATTGTATAACTTTTTGAATACTACTCAAACCAATTCTATTGTTACTCAATTTCAAAAAATCATATTTCAAATTTTAAGGATCGATCGGTAGTCAATGCGCTGAGAAGGACCTTAGCTGAATTCAATTTGTATCCGTCCCAAATGTTAGAAGCACGCTATGCCTATGGTCCAAAGTATACATGTAAGGGGGTCATACTACCTTTTTTATTTCACTGATAAGCAAATAGACGAGTGCTCTGCACTAAAACGTTTTACTGATCTTGTTGAGAAGTATTGGAGAGCACGTGCACTCATGGCATAGGTGCTATTTTTGGTAGTGTGTGGCATTTGTAAAATAAATAAATAAATAGTGAACTCTGCTTTTCAATGCTTCTTGGTGTCACAAATCACTCTAATTTTTATTAATGGCATTATAAGAAAATATTGGTTTCTTTACAGAATTCTGAAACTAGAATCCATCTTCACCTCATTGTGATTTCCATGAAAAGATTCCACAACTCACTTGGCAGTGTGCTCGATTCATAATCTGTAAGTTGATTTTAACCTCACTGAACCCATTTTTTTTTTAATTCTCTAGATATCCTTTTTTTTTTCAGCAGTGAACTTGTGGGCAAAATCACAAAGTTGATAATATATTTTTTTTTAATTTATTTTTTGTACTTAAATTTGAATTTTTCTATGAAAAACCATAAAAAATATTTTTATTACATAATTCTTAATTAATAAACAACTCAAATTTTCAAATTTCTCTTTGTATATTTTATACGCTAATCCGAACATTCTCATAAACTTTGGTTGCAGTAATTTGTGGATTGATATTGATTTCCTTTATTCATTATATTTTTAACTGGCAAGCCTGTTATTAAAGTATTAGGTATGTCTGAAAGTGCAGTTCAGGGACTTCAGTTAACCGGGACTCTTGTGAAAGTCTTTTATCATAACTGCTTACCAAAAAAATTTTATATTTTTATATTATAAAGATATAAAATGCCAAGGGTTATTTTACTCTTGATAGTTAATGTTAAAAATTTTTTAATTTAATTATCAGAATTCCATGAGAAGTAGTTAGAGGTTCATTCATAATTCCTTACAGAAGTAATAATAATAATAATAATATTGCTTTTAGATGTATTAGATTATTCGTTGATGAGCTAATAGGTAGTTGAATGTCATTTGGAATACTAACTTCTGCCTAGTATTTAATTTTTTTATTATTTCATTGTCAAATTTTGGTGGAGATCTGTCACATAAAATATATTTTTGTGAGCAGCTGTTATTATAAAGTGTAAGGATAAGGGCAGTAAAAAAATATTCCAAAATATATTATTTAGGTTCAGTTAATTATTAAACAATTGTTGACTATAATAACGTTATGTTTGCAAGTGTGTAGGTTTTTTTTATGGTGTATTATTTGGTTTATCTAAATTAAGTTGAAAAATGATGCAAGCATACAAAGATTGACTGGCTGTCAATGTTGAGTGCAGTAGCATAGATTATTTTACAAAGTGCAATAAAATACTTTTAACTTTTCAAACCGAACTTCTAATCAGAATTTAAAAAAAATTTTAATAAAACTTTTAAAATTGAAAATATTTTCATGGATCTAAAGAATGGAACATAACACCTGTATTGTCAACTAAGTCATGGATAAAAGATGCAGCCCTAAAAGCAAAAGGCCTGGTTTCTGTATACTTTTATAATAATCATGTTACAACAGTATACAGAAACCAGGCTTTTTGCTTTTAGAACTGAATCGTTTATCCATGAATTTGTTGACTATACGGGTTTTCTATTCCATTGTTAAGATCTGTGAAAATACTCTCATTAGCAAAATATTTTTTTAAAAATTTAAATTTGGGTTAGAAGCTTGGTTCAAAAAGTCTAAGTGTTTCTTCACGCTTTATAATATAATCTATGCCATTTCACTCAACATTGACAGCTAGTCAATATTACCCACCTCATTTTTCAAATTAACCTAGACTAATCAAACAATATATCATAACAATTGTTTAGTAATTACTGAATCTAAATAGTATATTTTGAATAATTTTTTACTGTGGTTATCCCTAATAACAGCTGCTCACAAATAAAAAATATTTTATACTCAGATCTCCACCATAATTTGACAATTAAGTAACAAAAGATATGCTCTATTAAAATACTATGCAGAAGTTAGTATCCCAAATTACTTTCTACCACAATTTTTGTAAAACCAATTACTGTGAAAGCTACATCATATAATAAATGTTTACTTTATTCATTATTAAAGTAATAGATTAGTTGTTAAAGAGTATTTACCCTTTTCACTAAATTTCTGAGTACAGTAAGACATTCAATCCTGTCAATTATATGATTAGTTATTACAGATATAAATAAAGTAGATTAAAATGCCTTGATAGAGTACAATAATTGAAAGCTGACTGAGAGACTTGTTTAGAATGACAACAAAATTTTCTCTTCACTATCGAGAATCACTCTCACATTGAAAGTAAAGAAACACAAGAATGAAGATTGAATACTATATAAAATCTTAAATTTCTAAATCTGACCCAGCATCTGCATTAATGCTCTCTATGGCATGTTGTAATCAAATTTAGAAATTTAAGATTTTGTATGCTAATGTTTTACTTAGCATTCAATCTTTATTCTTGTGTTTCTCTACTTTCAACAGCATTATTGTCAATAGTGAAGAGGAAATTTTGGTGTCATTCTAGACAAGTCTCTGATTCAGCTTTCAGTGTTGAGCTGAAATTATGCTCAACATTAAAAACTTATTATTGTACTCTTATCAAGGCAATCTACTCTATTTTATTTATATCTATAATAACAAATTAATCGACATGGTTGGATTTTCTACTGTACAGAGAGAAATTTAGTGAAAAGGGGAATTCTCTTTAAAAAATATTTTATAACTATTTTCTATTAGTATATTTATTTAATCAAGTAAATATTTATTACATGATGTAGTTTTCACAGTATGTAATTGGTTTTACAAAAAAATGTGGTAGGAATTACTTCTTGGAAGTAGTTATCAATAAAATGACAACAGATTTAAAACTGCACTCATGTGTTGGGTGCTGTTTTATATCAAGTTTTTTTAAACCCCTGTCTCAGAATTTATATTTCCTAATTGGATTTATTTAATTCTACTTTATCAACAATGAATTTTTTCAACTACTTTCAACAATCAACTATTTTTACAACAATAAATTACCCTTTAATGTACAAAACTATGCAAAAAATAATTTTCTTATCTGCAGAGCATTTACTAACTCTACATCAAAAAATAATTTAAATAAATTCTTCTTTTGTTTCATAAATTATATCAGGGGATGGGAGTCATTTTCCTTTCACATAAATTTATGAACTGATTTTCTCTTTCTTTTTTTTCCCTAGATGCTGTAAAGATGGAGCCAGAGGCACAGCGAAAGGATCCTGTTTCGTAGAACAAATTGTGTAAATGTGCTATGTACTTTCTAAATAAACTATTTTTTACTTTAAACCAGCTCTTTTCTGTATTTAAAAACATGTGTTTCTATAATTATCTTTTGTTTTGCATAGTTTTATGAATTAAAGAGTAATTCATTAAATTCTTATAAGTCATTTTTAAAAAATATTTTCTTTTATATTATATTGGACATTCAATATCCAACACTTGATAGTACTATTTTTGAGAAATATTACTATCATAGTACTATTTTGTATAATAGAAATATTACTATCAACTATGTAGAAACTATTACTCTGTAGAAATATTACTATCATAGAACTATTTCTCAAAAATAGTACTATCAAGTGTTGGATATTGAATGTCCAATATAATATAAAAGAAAATATTTTTTAAAAATGACTTATAAGAATTTAATGAATTACTCTTTAATTCACAAAACTATGCAAAAAATAATTTTCTTATCTGTAGAGCATTTATTAACTCTACACCAAAAAATAATTTAAATAAATTCTTCTGAGCAAGTTTTCATGAGCTCACAAAGATGGGTTTCATCATACACACTACACCAATAAATTTTATACTGGGGAAGTACAAATTTTTTGGGTTAATTATTAAAGTAGTACTGTTTTACATACTATAATCTCATTCTAAGTTAAAAAAAAAAAAAAAAAACGGGAACCTTAGATCGAATGGAAAGATGATTTAGCTTTAATGGTTGGTATTAATGTTATCTTAACTTTCAAATTTGGGTAAATGTATCTTAATACAAAAGGAGGTTTTGTTCTAACAAGTAAACTTGTGATTCAAATGAAAATTTTTAGGTAATAACAAAGATCAGTATTTGGTAATACCTAAAAATACATAAGGCAAAACTGGCAAGAATACTAGAAATATGAAGGCAAAAAAAATAATAAAAGTGAAAGGGTTGATATCAGAGGTTATTCGTCAATGTATTAAATAAAAATAAGCATATAAACGAAAGGGTCCTACGCAAAACTTTAAAAAAATGCCGGCGGTCCGATTCTGGTAGAATGCTGGCATGATGCCCGGACCTACGGCACATTGCTGTTTACGGGATGGGTAGATGACGGTATGTCGACACCAATTATTGCTCCCTTAACAGGCCCGTCAACCTCCGGTTACGCTCCGGCTATCTGTCCGCATCGATGGCTTAATCGCGGCTGCATAACAGTTCGCAGTCGGATGAACGATGGCTCGATTCCTACCGGAAGCGGCCCAGAAGTCGACGGGGTAGTCGCGGGCGAGAGGACACAGCCGTGACGGAAACGATACTGACCTAATGCGCCGGCCCGGCAGTGGTGAAATCGGCTGGCCGGAATCTTCCGACCCCGGCCCGATGCCTCTGTGTTTGTTGGGTCATTTATCCTGTTAAAGAAGGCGTCTGTACAATACAGTATTACGTCACGGAAACTGAGTTATTTCACGTACTTAATGAAACTTATTTGGCTATTGGACACGGAGGACGTGATAGAATGTTGAAAGAACTTTCAACCAAATACAAAAACGTTACACGTAATGATATTCAACTGTACATCCGCCGTTGCGAAACCTGACAGAAAAAAAAGTATTTAAAAGGGCATTATTGTGAAACCTATGATTTTTTCCGAATTTAATTCCCTTTGTCAGGTAGATCTTATTGATGTTCAGTCTCAGCCAGATAGAGAATACAAATTTATTATCGTGTACTAAGATCATCTAACAAAATTTGTGATTCTGAAGGCCCTGACGTCAAAAAGAGCTGAAGAGGTAGCCTACAACCTAGTGGACATATTCTCGTTGCTTGGGGCGCCATCTATATCACAGTCTGACAATGATAGGGATTTGCCAATAATGTGGTGACCAGTTTGAAGGAGTTTCGGCCAGCACTGAAGATCGTCCATGGGGAAACTCGCCATTCAGAAAGCCTGGGTAGTGTCGAAAGAGCTAATCAAGATATTGAAAATATGCTCAGTACTTGGATGCAGGACTGCAAATCTGACCAGAGGAGTGAAGGACTGCGGTTCGTTCAATTTATTAAAAATGGAGCTTATCATTGTGGAATCAAAAGAACACCATACGAAGCCCTTTTTGGCTGCAAACCTAATGTAGTTCTTACAACGTCTTTTGTACCCCAAGATGTTTTAAAAGACATAAAAACAGGAGCAGCTAGAAAAAATAATAGGAAGCGTCCAAACGATGAAAAAAGCTGAAACAAATCAGCTTATGCAAGAAAAAAGAGCCTGTGTTAAAAAAACATGGCTGATATTTTGGCATTGTAGTCATTATAGCATGCATTTGGCATTATAGCATAGTAGATGGTGGATTAAACCAACAGGATGATAACAAGCTTACCGAAGGGATTTTCGCTCCTGCTACCTGTTGTGTGTGTTTAAAGGAAACCAGGGACGCACACGCATGCACAAAGAGTCGTCAAAAATTCATATCTTCTGTAGCCATGCTAGTAAATATTATGAATTTGATATTTTGTTCACTGTTTGTTTAGAAACTTAAAATGCTGTCGAAGGTAAAATTAATTCTAAAATTAATCTAGAAATACAAGCCAAAAAAAATGAAAATGAGTTCGGAAAAAGATTCCCACTACTTCTTTGAGAACTACTGTGTGAGTTCCTATTCCTGACGTCGACAAGGTCCGAGGTGATTCGCGCAATATTTTGGCAGTTGTAATGAGTGTGACAGAGGACGGTTTCAACCAACTTGGAAGTTCCGAGGGAAATTTTAAAACAACTATATTATGCGAGATTACAATTCACTTTATGCTCTAAGAACTTGCTTAGAATTGCAGATATTCCTGACCATGGAATTCCTCTCCGGTCAGTTGCAATTGATCAGTCCAGTGGAAGTGGCTGAGAATTCATCAAGTGTATGTGTAAAACAAAGTGCAAAAATATGAAATGTCTTTGCGTGAAAAAAAGTGATGAAGTGTAATTCAAAATGTCCTTCAAGTCTACCATGTTGTAACAAGTAGATTTATTTTAATTTTTTATTTTTCTATAAAAAATTACATTTTTTATATTTCGTTTTTAATGTGTGTATTTTTAGTAAAGTTCCTTTAATGACCCTGTTTTACTTTTTAAAAGAAATAAATTAAGTGCAATTCAGAATGAAATGATTTCCGTTTTGGGGGCAACAAGTAGTAGATTCGGGTTTTATCTTGTTTTCTTTAATAGGAAAGTCATAAATTTTGTTTTGTACAAATTTAATTTTTTTAGCGTATTAAGAATAAATTTTTTTAATGGCACTATTTCCTAATTTTTTAAAATAACATTTGTATTTTTGAGGAATGAACGTCTTTAAATAATTGCCGTATCATGACCTTTTTTGTCACACTTTGCCTAAAATAGCATTTGCCATTCTATAAAATGCCTAGGTATTATATACAATGCCTAGGGAAAGTATATAATAATTCTCATATTTCATACTTTGCCTAAAAACGCCAGGCATTCTATAAAATGCCTAGGAACTCTATAGAATTCCGGCGTTTCATACATTGCCGGTAACATATGTTTATATATATATACTAGCCGGGCTTCGCCTAGCTACGATCAAGCCATACGTGTAACATATTTATGTACTTCGGGCCCCACAAAAGAAAAAAATAGCCTACAAATGTATTAAATTCATGTGAATAAATTCCTTTCAATTTTCATTCCCGTTGCTGCCAACATATGGCAGCACCACTGCACCAAATGATTTGGTTTCTCAGCAGTGAGTGATTTTAGAATGAAAATATCTCTAAAACTATTGAATTAACAGAATAAGTGTACGCAGAAAAAATTATCAGTTTTCGAAGCTCTTTCCAAATATGTAACATTTATGTACTTTCATGAGAAAAAAAATTACACCGTTTCCTGTATATTTGTCGGCCATTTTTTTTCGAGGATCGGTGCCCGCCCGGATGAGTTACGGTCACGTGATCTCTCGACATCCACTTGTCTCTTTATTAGTATATATATATATATATATATATATATATATATATATAGTATATATATATATATATATATATATATATATATATATATATATATATATATATATATATATATCAGTATTTTTACACTACAGACTTTGAGATACTGAAACTGATTATGGTAAAGAAATGTAGGTTTTACAAAAAAAAAGTTTTTCAATATGCTTTTCTTTTTCTTTTTTGTGACACTTTTTTTTATTATTATTTTCAGGTTAAAAATCTAGCAACTAATAGCGCCATACAACAAAATAATTCGACGTTTGTGGTTAATAGCAGTTTAAAATGCATTCCTCTGTTTTTTCTTTCTTTCTTTCTTTAAAAAAAAAAAATCTTCAGTTTACAACTCTGATAATAATTAGTTTATCAGCTCGTAAGAAATAGAGTTAGAAAATCGTGATTATCTCATTAAGTTTTTATTCTATCACTTGAGTCTGTTCTAAAAGAATCATTAAACATCCCGAATTCGTGGGGAAAATATTTTACAAAACAGGGCTCGGCCTATTGATTGTAGTTCTCATTATACTTTCCTGAAGCTCTTGAACTGAAAAGCATTTCACAATTCACATCTGCTCGCCAAAGTCGTTACAGGAAATGGTCATTTCCCGTTCGGTGTTTTTTTTTTTTTCTCCTGACCAAGCAACCCGCACATGTGTTTTATTGTATCAACACAACACACAGCTCCATAGTGTGGCAGCATTTTTGAGTATGCATTTTTGAGAATGATATTTCAGGACAAAGCCTTACCGAGATGCCTACGGATGCTTCAACTGGCCATCTCTTTACTTAGTTTCTAAGGTGAGCATAGTTTTTACATTTAAAACTTTTACTAATGAAACCATCTATATGAATCTAACCTTATCTGGTATATTTTCCTTCAATTTAACTGCAGAAATAAAAACTTAACAGTAGAAATAAAAACTGAAGTTTTCATGCTTACTATATGTAAATATATATAATTCAGTGGCGGATTTACAGATTTGCCGCCCGTAGGCTATTCAATTTTTGCCGCCTCTAAATTTTGATATCTTAGTCCACAATCATCGAATCGCTATTGCGATATTCTAAAAATCCATGATCATTAATGTATAATTAATAAAGCGTTTAGCAATTGTTTATGTAGAGATGTTGAAATATTTATTATTTAGCACTGTTTATAGGACTATATTTCGATTTTTGTTAAATATTTTAATTTCTCTCCAATTTTCGAAATTCGGATTTTGTGTGTGTATAATAATTTTTTTTTAATTTGTAAATCGAAATAAAAAATTTATGAACTAAATTTGCCGCCCCTTAAAATTTGCCGCCCTAGGCTCCAGCCTACTCAGCCTGCTGGTAAATCCGCAACTGATATAATTAGTATGTTATATCTATCAATAGTTTATCTAGTGTTACAAGTATTTTACTTCTGTAATTATCTTTGGCATTTTAAAATGACTGTACATCCTAGATGTTCATTTCGATTCTCACAATCTTGTTAAAATTTGTGCTCTTCTTACATACATATAGTCGTATTTTACATTTATTTCTTGTATTCTTATTTTTTCTTTAATTAATTGAATAAGATGTTATTGATCAGATATCAATCCTTTAAGTTGTTAAAAAATAGCGAAAAGATAGTACATATACCTAAAGTTTAAATCTCAAGACAAAATCATCTTCTCTCCTCTATTATTTGTTTTAAATAATAATATTTGATTTATCATAGTTACTCAGTAAATGAAAAATTGTACCATCAATTATACAAAAATGTTATCCCTGATATAGAGGTATATTTATTTTATTAGATGAAAACATAGATTTCTGTTGTCAAATTTAACATATTCATTTTGCATATTGTTTTATGATTTTTTATGTATAAATAGCTTAGATTATTTTTCTGTTTTTTATTAATTAATTTTTTATTAATCAATCTATCTATCTATTTATTGTTCATATATATAAAAAAAGTATGGGATGGAAAATTTAGCAGTATGTAATATGTAATATATGAAAAAATATGCAATTTTTGTATTCAGCTAATAAAATTTTGTGTAGAATAAAAATGTTTTATTTTAAACCGAAGTAGGATCTATAATTAAAATTTTCATAAGCTTTTCATAACTATCCCAAAAGTAATTCAGGGTAACTTTACTGTATTTGATCTGAAAATGATGAAAATAAAACATTAGAGGTTACTTTTTTTGAGGTATGCATTAATAATTTTATTTTTTGGTACAAAATGAGAGGTTCTCCGTCAATTCAGTTTATATATTGTTTCAGTTGAAATACATACTGGTAGCATACTTTAAAAAAAAAATTATTTGTTGTAATTAGTATGAATGTCTGTCAAAGAGGTTAAAAGTTCAGGAATTTTTATCTGGAAGTATCTATGGCATACTACTTGTATTTTTTATTTTTATTTGACAGTATTTGAAAGAAAGTAGGGACAAATATAGAAGAGTTCATTAATGGTCTGAAAAGATATGGTCCTGCATTCTTAAAAGAATAAAAAAAATACAAATCTTGCCATAAGTTTATTAGTATTTCTGACTATTGGGAATATTAATGTGTTAAACAAAGTCCCTTTTTTTCTCTCTATTCTGAAAAAAAGTAACTCCCGCTGCCGCCGCTGTGAAAAGCTTGTCACGCTATCTCCTCCGAAACCGCTGGGGTTATGGGGTCGAGTCCGATACCAATAGATGCAGAAAAATGGGGGGAACAAAGTTAGATATGTCTCATCTTCGTCGGACTTTAAGTTTTTTTTTTTTTTTTTATTTTATGTTTTGTGGGGAAAAATTGACTTTTTCATCTTCAGATTACGATAACTCCAAAAAATGATCGTAGACTTGCCAAAAAATGATCGTAGAATTTTGATCTTTTTACAATCTAAGACTACAGACATTTTTCGTTCAAACTAGACCTCATTTGTTTAAAAATATTTTAAAACAGACTAATATTTTCATCAAAAAATGAAACACAGGTTTTCAAGAAATATCGATATTCCTCGAGTTTTTATATTACAAAGAAAATATTTCATCTGGAAGATGAAAGCTTTCTTATTCATATGAACCTCATTTCAAGTCTATATCTTAAAATTTCGATTTTTAATTGAATTTTTAAGCTGACAGAGGAGCGAGCGTAGCGAGCCTAGGGGCGAAGTCCCTAGTGTTTAAAAAAAAATGTGAATACAGGTTAAGAATAACATTAGTCCTGTTTGGATGTAATAAGTGATTTATATGGTGAATGTTTTCTGCATAAGTTTTCTGTCAGAAATAATTATATTTGCATTGCTAGTTAAATAAATCTTGTTTATAGTAATGTTTGCAAGTTTTAGACTATTTTAATGTTGAACTATTTCTAAAATGTCTACAGGCAGTAAGGGTATTTGTTCAATATATTCGATATTAGAAAAGCTACTCACCTGTTTAATTAGCATATGTTTTCAGCTTAGTTCTCACTTTTATAAGGCAATTCTCATTTTTAATAATTACAAGTTCTTGATTATAATTAGTTTGTCCCTCCTCATATCGTAATGAAATTATTATATTTGGCCCCGTCATCTTAATTAAAATGATATGGTAATGCTGAACCAATTCTGGCCAACATTCATTCATGTCCAGTTGTAACATTTCTTTGTCTACAATCCAAAATAGCTGTAATTATGAAGCATCTGCTAATACATTTTCTGATTATAATCAGTTAAAGGAATGTTTGTTTAGAATTTTTTTTTTCTTCTATTGCATCGTAATTAATATCAGAAATCCGATTTTCAGAAGTAGGAGTGATCTAATGATTAACCTTAAATTTTTATGTATGGTTCATACAGTCCTTAAAAACTCCTTATTTTTGGTTACTGAAAATATATAGCAGTTTTAGGTATTTATAACGGGTCTTAATTATTTTATGCAAAGAACTACTCATGTACATGCATGATCAACTCTTAAATGATACCTAGGAATAAAAAGTCGTCGTCTGTTTTGCTAGTATTGTTTTATGTTTTTACTACAATTCATTTTACCAACGAGTAAGAAATTCATGTTTTGATATGAATAAGGATGTATAGGTAGGTTTGCACATTGTTTGAGAGGATTTTCGTCACTTCCTGAGAAATTAGTTAGTACTGAATGACATTTCAAAGTATTTTTCATACAATCGTGCCTTATAAATTTAAACTAGTTGGAATTGTTTTATTCTATCTGATAAAGTTGCTGGTTCGATACCCGACGACGTGTGTAACCGCGGACGTGTAAAACCGCCGACGTGTACACTATTGGCGGCTGGTGCACAGAAAAAAATCTGTCGTAGCTGCAATGTCCTCCAAGTTCCCAAACAATACCTCTGGGGATGCGGGGTCAAGTGTTTCGGTCACGAAAATTGAGGTTTTCTCTAAGATTTCGACAAATATGAATAAACTTTCTGTTCAGGAGTAAAAAAGTACTGGCTCTTGCATACAGATCTATAGTAATTTGCAATGATTTCCAATTTATTTTCAATAATGACTAGAGATAGAAGTAAACTTATAAAATACATGTTGAAAAAGTAAACTTAAAATACATAATAAATATGTGAAAAAAATAGTGAAGTCATTCTCAAGATCTTCTGTGCATACAGTATCAAGCAAAAATTGAGTGGTCTGGTTTAGTTGTATAACAAACAAAGTGAGATTTATAGCCATTATTTCATCAACTGTTTCAATACAAGTTTTTGAAGACTTTCAGAAATTATATAAATAAAAAACTATGTGATTAAACAATTATGTTCATTTGTAAGCTCAAATTATGTTATAACATTTTTGTGGGGCATAGTGGCTAGATTTTCATTCCACAATGTTAGATTTCACTACATAATTTACATTACATAGAGCATATTTTTAAAAAAATTAAACCCAATGCATTTTTAAAGTAATTGTAAACAGTATATGAATGATCGTAACATTTTAACTTATAAAAAATAATTTGGTAAAATTAGAAAAACTGTCAGTAGTTATTTTAACCTTTTTTCTTATGTGGCATAAAAATATTTAATGAAATATCAATTCTAAAAATCTATAAAATGCAATTTCCAATTACCCCATCCATTTACAATTAAATATTTTAAAAAATATTTTTCTAATACAAAAACACTTCCAAGGAACTGGTAGATAATTTTTCTGTCCATTTCCTTGATTTCAGGATTGGCTAAAACTGCAAAATCTACATACACATGTACGATGACAATGTTTTTTTTCTTCACAGAGTTCTAAATTCATTGCAAGTCTGTTTAATCCTTGTGTAAGAAAGGCTGTGACATTTCAGAAACAAAACCCCAATCAAAAGGGGAAATTTCATTCCCCTAAAATGAAAGATCACTGTTATTTGTACACAAAATAAATTCTGGGATTTTAATGTAAAATCTGAAGACTGATGTGTTCTCAGATTATACAACTTAAACTGATGTTTCACCTGATACATTAACTGAAAATAAATGATGTTTAATCAAATGATTTTTTATTCTTCAGATTTTTTTCGTTGCGGGAATACAGTTGCTCATGTTAATGCATCAACCCATAGATATGTAGTTTTCTGCATAAAAATATAGATAAATTATGCCAAAATTAATCATTCTTACCATTCTTAGAATTAAAAATATTTTCTTCACTTTGATCTTGATAATTATGAGCCTCTCTTAAATCTACGTGGGCTCAAACCCAAAACGCACCCTTTAGAATCCTATTCGACATTCGCTCATCGATCTAGGTAATCAATAAGCCATTTTCAAGGAACCCACACCTAGCGGAGATCCACGACCTAATTAGGCAACCGGACGGTAGATTCAACATAAAGTGAGTCAAGGCACACATCGGCATTAAGGGCAACGAGCGTGCGGACGAGCTGGCCAAACTTTCGGCAAACTCCCAAATCGAGACAACAACAAATCTCCCGTGGCTAGGCTCATTACTGAAAAAAAACTAAACACTGCCATTACGGAAGAATGGCAGTATATTTGGCAGCATTGCAGCACCGGGAGTCAAACATATAAGTTCTTCCCTACCGTCCGAGTAGTTCAGATATACACCGCCCATCGTAACTTCACGGTTTACCTACATAGGTTTAAAATTTGGGACACAGACCTATGCGCCTGTGGTGACCAAGGAGACTGGCTTCATTATCTAATAAAATGCCCCCTCCACAACAGCCCACATCTAATAAACCCAACTCAATTTAATTATAACATCTGGTTTAAGCAACTGCTTGAGAATAAATGGGTAAAATTAAAAGAAAGAAGAATCATGCACTGGCTGCTCCACAACATTGTTAACGTTAATGAATATCACACCAAAAACACCACAGCAGCATAACAAAATAACACATCATAAATATACTATAACAACACACAACCTTCTTTCGTTGCTCCAGGTTTTACTTTTACTAACTCACTAACAACTAACCTAAAGGCCCCCTAGCTGTCCCCCTAACACACTACCAACTAACCTTCCCTCTCATCTATCATCTATCATCTGCTCATTTCTTCTGTCCTTTTTATTAAAAAAATCTGTGTATATATATATATATATATATATATAGTAGCATGCATATATATATATATATATATATATACAGTGGACGCTCGTTAATTCGAACTCAAAGGTTCTCGGAAAAAAGTTCGAATTATCCGATTTTAAGAGAAGATATATAACTTTAAAAGTGTATCACTGAAGAAGAAAAATCTCCTATTATGTATAACCCCAGAAAATATATTATACTATGTTATCTAAAATTAACATATTAAAAAGCAATACAGACTTGCCTTAATCATAAAATGAAGCAGAAGATATGCAGTAGAAAGTAAACTTTAATTAAAAATACGAATTACACTTTAGTGAAAAACTGTAAAGTGGATGTTTGGTTTTGTTTATGATGCCTACATTGTTCAGCCAATTTCTCGATTTGAAGTAAACATTTCAATTCATTTTCAGAGGAAGGTTCCATCTGAATAAATGCTTTCAGAGTTTTAATAGAGTCCATTATGACTTTGTCCATTATGGCCGCATTAAAAATATCTTTCGCCAGATAAGTATAGAAAAGCCCTGGCAGTTCCCTACTGAAATTAGTGCATACGTCTTCGTTTACATCAGAGCTTTGGCCACATACAGTTTGATAAGAAATATTGTGCCTTGACTTAATTAGAGAAAGCCATCCATCACTGCATTTAAAATCTGCAATACCCATTCGACTTGCCAATTCATCAGCCTTCGTCAGCACTAGGGGTCCATTTATCGGAAAATTTCGAGATCTAACATCCTGGAACCATAGCAGTAGAGCTTTTTCTAGATATTCTTGGGATGCATTTCTCATGCGTTTCCTTCCTCTAGCAAATTTAGATTTTTCCCGTGAATCTAAAATTGACTCCTTGTTTTTCAAATAAGTTGACAAGATATTTTTTTTTAATTCCATAGTCAGCTGCTAACTTTGTTTTACATTCGCCATTCTCTACTCTCTTTAAAATTTCTACCTTTGTCTTCAAAATTAGGGTTTTATACTTTCCACGCGTAGACATCCTGAATTTTTACACTTTCACATCACACACTGAGGAAGAAAAACTAGATCACATTAACTTGTCTGCACTGCAGGCATAACTGACGCAGCTCCCTAGAATCTGTAGTAAAGACTGGTTTATCTGAAATTCTAAGAAAATCGATACAAATAATGGAAAATCGCTTTGTCCGTTAAGCACTGATAAGGACAATAGCCACTAACCTTTAGCAGAAATGCAATAGTCTAGGAATGCGGGCATGTGCCTCTTTACATAAAAAAAATACAGGTGATTTTGTCACACAAAATAATAAATACAGAGTGTATTTTCTCCGTTAATTGAGGAAAAAGAAAATTTTGTTGTCAAATTTTTAGTTCGAATTAACCGAAGTGATAAAAATTTAGTTCGAATTAATGAGATATTTTTAACATTAACACCAATACAAGTCTTTGGGGGCATTTGGATTAGTTCGAATTAACCGAAAGTTCGAATTAACCGAGTTCGAATTAACGAGCGTCTACTGTATATATATATATATATATATATATATATATATATATATATATATATATATATATATATCTGCGGTATATATATATATATATATATATATATATATATATACCGCAGCCCCCACCCCCATTCTCTCCAAGTGACGTAGAAAGTGTATCAAGATAGTTCAAGAAAAATTAAAATGGGCCAACACTTAGTGAGCTTGTTAGGATCATCCGAGCACAGCCTGGATCACGGCAAAAGAAAAGAAGACGTTAAAAGTACACAGCTGGCTCTCCCGTGAAGGCTTTTGGCTCATAGAAATAAAACAACTAGCGAACTTGATAGGAACCTTCCCGAGAGAACACACAACAAAGCGGAGAAGGCCAAGTCTTCAAAGCGCAACAACCGATGAACCACGCAAACCAACTAAGGAGGTAAGTCCGACTCGCCACGACTCGGGCCACGACTCGCGTCGATGAACTTAATGTGAGTATTCGAGAGACGGGCCCGGGATTTACGCTGTCGCCTCCAAAATTGACCACCACCCTCTTTAGGCCAAGTCGCTCCTACAGTCAATGCACCGATACCGGATAGTCATTGTCTGCTTTGTTTCCCTCTTGGTCGTGCGTTTTGCTCCACCTCCACTAATAGTGAGTCGTTGGGCAGCAAATGAAATTAATTAATCAAAAGAATATTTGGCATTTGTGAGAATTTTTAGAAAATACAACTAATAATTGATTATTGGGATTTCTCAGTGTTGCGAAAATCCAACAGAATCCACTGAACACGATGCAAATGAATTTTTCACAGTTGCGATTAAGATGACCTAGTTAACAATCATATCGCTGCAGCTTGTGAACTTTCCACAAGTTTCCGAAATGCAGTTTTCTGATTGTTAACTTTGTCATCTAGCTGCAAAAAATCCATACCCTTGCTGACATTAAGGTGAAATTCAGCTAAATTCCGCCCTAGAAAGCCATGGGTTTACGAAATATATATTTTTTTGTGTTCATACGATAGATTAATGAAGAAGCTAACATAAAACTGACGGATTTTACACTGTACTGATATTTTGTTTAAAAAAAGTTCATTAAAGTAGGAAACGTAAAATAAACTTTCTATTCGATTTGGGGGCCCCCTCTGATGTGGGGGCCCGGGGCAACTGCCCCGTATGCCCCTGCCTTAGTCAGGCTCTGTGAACAGGCCCTTACCCCACGGATGGGATTCCAACCAGAAAGGGCACTACGTAGCCATGAAGGGTACCATTTCGTGTCTTGGAACCTCTCTTAAATGGATTCGAAATACATCTAAGTTCAAAAATATATGAGTACAACCTTCCTCCAGACAGGATATATTTGTTTTATAATTGTATTCACCGTGCGTACGTATGCGAAGTTTGCTCTCGCTATTCTTTGAGTTGAACGCCTTGTCAGAATGTGCACATTGGAAGAGCGTTTTACTGTCCCCACTCTCTTTAATCTTGTGCTTTATGGGCACTCTTTTAATATGTGCTTGCAGATAACGCTTTTGATAAAAACTTTGTCCACACTCTCCGCAATTGAACATATCCATCACTGCAAAACGTGTTTGATCAGGTGTAATTTACATTTCAAACAGCCGCCTGCGAGTCGTGAAATCCGATCGTATTGTCGATCTCCTAACAGCCAATGAGTGACTGAATGCGTATTGTCGAAGGGCAGATTCTAGTTTCCTGTTAAGAAGGAGTGTATTTATACTCACTAATGGCAACAGTATCGCTTAAGCAAGTAGTTTTTGTTTATCGTATTCAATTCAATTCATTATTCTCCTAATAATTGAAGAAATTAAAAGTAATCCTAGTAATAAAAAGAAAAAGTGGCTCCCTTGGCGACAAACTTTTGCAGCTTTTAGAATGCAGCACGGACTGAAATACAATTGATCTAGATGCTAGAAAAATAAACAGGTATTCAAGTAAGTTTAATTTTCAGGTCACTTTTTTCTTAATTGTATGAACTGTTTTCTTAAGAAGTTGAAATTGACATATATAATCTCTACGTATAACGCTTTTTTTTTTCTCGAGTGAAGCTAAATGTTTATACAATACGTATAACTTTTACACTGTTCCATATCTCCTGCTGTTCGCCAGAACGTTGTCGAACTCCACCGAGTGGAGTTCTCCTGATGAGAAATTTAAGAAAACACCATTTCGCATTGTTTTAAAACTTTTATCCAGACAATCAACACTTTGTATGAAAATTCAACAAGTTCCTAATAAACAAAATTAGTATATTTTCGTAAAATTTTATTTTTGTAAAACATTTTGAGGTACTTTTCCGTTAGCCGGGCGCAAGTGATAAATCGCCAAATATGGTGAGTCGCATTTTCAGCTGTTTCGTTTAATGAATTGTATTTTATTGGAAACAAAATTTATAAGTACATACAGTTGATTTAAAACTTATAATGGCCTCTACTTGTAACAAGGGTCGGTGGAGAAACTTTTTTTATTTATTACAGACATTTTTTTTCAGTAGAAATATCTTCTTCTTCTGGCCAAATCCATTGGGGACCACTGGGCTTCATATATTTCAGACTAATTTCTCTTTTGGAGTTTATGTCTAAAACAGTAGCATAATAAAATTTACTCTTACAGTGCTTTTTGCTACTGCCTGAAGTGGTAAGTGACACTAGAACATAGTCTCCTATAACAACATCAGGTGTTTGCACAATCTGAGTGGGAGAATAATATACTATCTGAGTAGTTGTGACGGTTACTTTTATCAAAGTAGATTTTGCAGTCCTTCCAATTAAAGATTTGTAGAGTCGCTCACTTGAAAGTGGTGAAAGGACTTAATTCCTTCTATGGAAAGGGAATTCTCCCATCTTGCAGATAAAATTGACTTGGATTGCAATATTTGCTTCGATGTCACATACAATGATTTAATTGCACTTATGTTCACAGCACAGGTAAAGAAATCTAGAGCAGAGTTTATCACTACTTGCCTCAATTTTACTAAGTACCAAACTTTTGACTTTATAAGCCCCCCCCCCTCCCCCTCCCCAATACTATCTACTGCACCCTTTCCCTGGGAAGTGGCAAAAAGTTCCATTCATATATTAATTGAAAATCCTCCTGAAAGAAGTACAAGTTCGAAATGGTATACTTGTTTTTGAACTGCGCCGCACAGTCATTGGAAAAAATATTTGGTTAAGTAAAAATAATCTAATAAATTTTTATTTCTTTGGAATTTTATCAATAGAATTTAAAGAAAAATGACTTTTCTTACTAAATTAATTATAAAACTTATCAAAATAAACTAAACATATTATATAATTTTTAATTCTTTTTTTAACCACATTTTTAAAAATTTGTTTGGAAACAAAAATGGTTTAACCTTTTTTTTTTTTCCATTTAGGAACTGTTTTTATAGTTATTTAAAATGTTGTCACACTAAAATTTCACACAAAATAAAAATTTAATATATTTTTAATACTTTCTACTTATTCAGAGTTGCAATAATTAGACTTTTACAAAGTTTCATGTTTTTTCATGAAAGGGTATATTTGCTACATGGTATAAAGCATCTATATGACGGGTGTGAAAGAGAGACCTTATAAATATATTTGCATTAAAAATTGAGTTTTTATATTTTTATGAAAGTTTAAATGCTTCAAAAGATAGATAAAGTTCACAAATGGCAATCTATGCACTGACAATTGATGTATTACATGTTCAATTAAGACAAATTGAAATTTCAACCCTCATGTCCACTTTTTCATAGAAATGCCCTACAGCAGGGGTCCCCAACCCTATGCCCGCGATCACCATGGCACCCGCCAAACATTTTACGTGTGCCCGCCGCTGTGCAACCACGATAAAAATATTCAGTTTTCAATAAAATGCTGTGTAAAAGTTTTCTCATTTTTAATGATTAACCATATAAAAGTAGAAATTGTGTCTGACACTACAGATAAAAGCACAAAGTGTAATGTGGCCGATCTCTTTTCCCCCTCGAGCCAAACCTTCGCCAACCTAATTTCCCATACCTAAAATGAAATGAACCAATCCATTTTTATGGTTGCCGTCACAACACATACATTTGTCTGGAGCTCATCTCGTGAGAGCCAGGAGTGTGGTTTGTCCTGTGAGATAAATTTTATTCGACGTATCTACTTTATTATTTATTCATAAATATATGCTCATATTTTTTTATACTGTGATTTTTCTTCCGTTGTTTTCAAATACTTCCTTACTTTTACCCCAAAATGAGTGGATCAAGTAAACAACAACGGACCTATAATTTTAATACTGAATGGGAGGTTTCATATTGCTTCGACAATTTAAAAGACAAATGTATTTGTTTGTTGTGTGGAAATAGTGTTGCGGTGCCGAAAAAAACATAATGTTGAATGCCATTTCCTGACAATTCATGCTACTTTTAATATGAACTATCCACTTAAATCTGAAATATAAGAAAGAAGAAAATAGATCAGCTAAAATTGAATCTGTCCGCTCAACAGTCAGTTTTCACTAGCCTCTGTTAAGATCTAAAAATGCCACTATTGCTTCTTCAAAAATTTCTCACACACTCGCAAAGAAGAAAAAGCCTTTCCAGGAGGGTGAGTTGTTAAAAGAAGCATTCCTTACTGGAGCCGATTGCTTATTTGAGGGATTTTCCAACAAATGTGAGATCATGTCAGCAATACAAGACTTACAGTTGTCAGATAACACCGTTACAAGAAGAATACAAGCCATTTCAAAGGACATGCAAACTCAGTTAAAGCATTATAAAGATAAACCATGCATTATAAAGATTTCTTCAGTAAAAACATTTCAAGATTTATAAAATCTGCATTAACTGATATTTATGACAGCCTTGGTATGATTTTTTATTGTAAAAATTATACTAGGGTCAGTTTAGAACTAGATTTTAGTTGTCTGCTTTCTTACCTGCATATTTGTTAAACTCAATATATTATGTAGTGGCAAAATTTATAACTGCTTTCTTGCAGTTCATAAGTAAATTTCTTAATATGTATAGTTTCTGTCCTTAATTTTAGAGTTAGTTGAATTGATGCATTGGCCATGGAACATTTTGTGGACAGATGAGGCCCATTTTTACCTAAATGGCGATGTCAACACAAATAACTGCAGGATTTAGGCCAAACAAACCCCTCATGTTATCTACCCAGTTCCATTGCTTTCTCCTAATGTTACCGTTTGGTGTGGTATGACAGCTAGTTTCATAATTGTACCATTTTTCTTTGAAGAGCAGTCGACAGCTGGACCTGTTACATGCACTGTGACTGCAGCTCGCTTAGAGTCAATGTTAAGATGTTTCGTGATACCTGAACTCCAGCAATGAGGCATTTTAGACACCACAATTTTTATGCAGGATGGGGCCCACTGCATATTGGTACATGTGTCACACTGTTACTTAAATAACATTTCACAAATGAACGGATTATAGCTTGAAACTTCCCCACAAAATAGCCACCCCGGTCACCAGACCTCAACCCCTGTGACTTCTGGCTGTTTGGTTATTTCAAAAGCACTGTTTATGGTGATAATCTTAAGAATTTGGCGGAATTGAAAGATGCGATATACCGACATGTCCGTAATATTCCTCCTGATATGCTAAGAGCTACTGTTGAGAATACAGTAATGCGATTTAAATTGTTTTCGGAAAATAGTGGATGCTACATTGAACATGCTTTGTAACACATTTCAGAAACGATTAAACGCATTTTAAACTGATGTCTTTATGTCTTATTTTGTGTAACAATATTGCATACAGTGCCATTTCCCCCCTGGTGGTGAGTTTGTGAGCTTTTTTTTTTTTTCGGCATAAAAGAAATTCCCATGACCTTCTTTAAACTATTACCAAGTTTGATAACATTTGATCCGGTAGTTTTCGTTTTATGACCGTTTCAAAATGGAACTTTAATTATAACCACCCTGTATTTAGGTAACAGAGTATAAAAGTTAATTTCTTAGCACTGGAAAATTGGAGATTCGAGTTCTTGCCATTCATGCCTTTGATCATAGTCAGCCTTAGTCATTGTGGAGCCCAATTGCAGAAATTTCTCTGGGGTCCTACAAAATTCTAATATATGTTAAAGATAAAAATTTAATGTGAAGCATAAATGATAAAATTTAGGAATGTGGTCATATTAAATTTTTTATATACATTTATAAAAATAGAAACTCTAAAATATAGCTAGACTACATATATTTTATTCACAGAAAAAAATATATATATTTACATTTGAGTTTTATACATTTCTAATCAGTAAGATCATTTGTAAATTGCTGAAATTTTAATTTCCTTGTTTTTACATGCTCTATAGACAGTATTGCAAGACTATAAGTTATCTCCTGCGAAATTATTCACCTCAAATATGTTCTAATTAATTTTTATCCAGAAGAGCTTCTTTTTCTCAATGCTACAATTATATGAATTGATAAAAATATGTGTAAAGATATAAATGCATTTGAAAAGCCAATAGCTGTCATTTGTAGCTATTTTAGAATTTTTATAGGGTTTCCAAAACAATAGGTTTTATACATAGTATTTCTTCAACCAGCATATAGCTATCTATGTCTACATCTTTTATAGACTTCATTTGGTCTTTATTCTGAATCATTTTTACATCTGTCAAGGCAATATCTTGTAATGATGCATGTTTTCGTTGTTTGTTCTGTGGAATCTGGAAAAAACTTGCCTAGTCGGGCTTTCTTTGTACAGTATTTGTTATAAACAATGCACCTCAAACATTTCTTTCCAATTACTTATTGGTTTGTCCACATAATCGTAATTAAATTTCCTTTTTTATTTTCATGATCAAGTTTCTCAAAATTCTGGAGTGATTTCTAAATAAGTTGTAAGCTTGGTGTCTCTGATTAAAACTTGATCAAAATCTTTGTGCCTATATTTTGTCTCAGGCATTCCATAAGGTTTCTTAATGATCACAGGTTTTCCTTTCTAACATATTTTAAATTTTTCTTAGTGTGCGGCTCTGTACTAGTATGGGGCCCCAATAAGTCTAATCGGATTATAGCCTTTCATAATTTATTCTTTACATATTTTCTATCCTTTTATGCACAGTGTTTCTAAGGCTGTCTTATGATTATTCATATCATTTTAAGTTCTTGGTGAACTGTGGTGAGTTTGGTTTCACAAAATTTTATAAAGAGAAGTCTGAGTAGTAACCAGAACTAGTAGAACCCTTTCATAATTTATTCCAGAGTTGTAACCAGAATTTGTTGTCTGATTATAGACATGTAAAACTACTCAGGACATAAAAATTGTGGATATTTTGTATCTTTCACATTGCATCTTATCTCATTGAAATATCATTTGGTAAATTAAGTTTCAGTATGGATTTAGCTCTTTAAACCCATTAACTGTTTAAGGGAGTTTTTCAGCAACTTTCAAAATTTGTAGGCATTTTTTCACAGGAAAATCTCTTGAGCTTCTGGTTTTAATTGCTCTTAACTTGCTACAAGACAGCAAAACAGACTTGCAAAATAGTGAAAATGCAGGGGTGGTGAAAGCACTCAATTATTGTAACTTTTCAGTACATTTCTATTTTTAGATTTTTTCAAATATTATAAATCTCCTCTTCCTTTGCAGTAATATGTGAGAATTATTGTTCGCTTTACTTATGAAGGAATAAGTATAGATGACAGAAGGCTTCCAAGATGCAAAAAACCAAGGCAAAAAAATAATAAGTAATCATTTGTCAGGAAGTCAGATAATTCCAAATTATGTGTAGTTCCTCCTTGAAAATCTAACATGTCCAGAGAATTGTAGTTAAAAATGGGCAGAATATGATATTTGTATTCATGGGCATATATGCAGTTGTGTTCACAATTTAATTAATGCAAATTTATGTCAACATATTTATGGTGTTGTGTGGCATTTTTTTGCACCTCATTTCACCGCTTTTTTATGTCTCGATCTACTTCAAAGTGATGATTTTGTTGAGAAACCTGAAAGTGGCTCTGAATTTAATCAAAATCTTTTAAAGAAAACATGAAGTTTTTAGATAAAGTAATTTTATTCAAATTTCATTAACTTTAAGTTCCTTGGTCAAAGGCATGAATGAGTGATTCAATATTGGTGCCAACAAAGTTATAGAAGACTAATGGGTCATTCCATGTCAAATCAACACACTGATTTTACTTCACCATTTCAGATTTGAATGAAATTTGGCACACATGTTACTTTTTATATAGATTAAGTAAAATACTAAATTTTATTGAAAAATATCAACCCGTTTTGAAAATGTACCCCTGTGAATGTTCAAAAAATCAGTCAAAAACACTTGACAGACCAATTTTCAAAATGACCTAGAAGCTTTCCTAATTAAGCTAGATAGCTAAGATTGGTGGCATTTTAAAGCAATTTTCAAGACCATTTCAATGATATATAATACAATTAGGGCTTAGAAAAATTTATTAAAATTAAAATTTAAATTTAAAATTTGAATTTTCCAAAATGTGTCGCTTCAAAAATTTTCAATTTTTTTAATAATACTTTATATAGTACTGAAATGATTGTATAAGTTTGAAAGTGGGATCTGTATGGGTTCATATTAAAATATTGCATTGAATATAGCATTCCTGATTAGAAAACATGAAATTTCTTCATTTTACAATTAATTACATTGGGTTTTTATAAATATCAAATAAATAATTACCAGATCATATATTTATTGCATGAAGTTCTTGTACATTTATTTGTTAAACTTCATTTTCTGACAATCTGTATATTCTCCCTGTTGGAGTTATTGGGTTTACTAAAGATAAGATTTGAATGATAGAAACCCACAGTATATCTGGCCTACGTGAGTAAGAAAAAGAGGGTGAAGGTCCTGCTGGATGTAGAAAAGACATCTTTACTTCATCATCTGTTTCATTTTTTGTCAACACATATGCAAGCTACCAGTTATGTTCATATGTAACACATACATAACCTTTTACTTCTGAAAGTTGAGGTCTGTCTTCCGATAGGCATACTTTTTCAATAACTGATTCAGTTATTGAATGAGAACATGTCTTGACTTTAACTTTTGATGTACTTGAAGCTATGGGTTTAAATCAATGTAATTTCTGAGTACCTTTAATAGTAATGGATTTACTGTGACGCTTTACTAGAAAATTTTTTGTATGTATGTATTCGTCGTGATTGACATAAAAAATTTACCGATGGATTTTCAACAGCCCACTGGTACAACTGTATTGGTATCATAATTTGGTTTTCATATGGGCGCTGTAAGCTTGCTCTAGCTGCTAACCTCTTTACTATGCCACCAACACCATCACATGGTCCTATACCATGTGCAGTGGCAGAAAAGTGCCACTCAGCCTCTACATTAAAATCATTTTTGTGGAAACACAAGTTGGTAAAATTCTTCTTGTTTTTATATTGGGCAGCTGAACCATCAGAATAGTGAAAGATCCTTTTAATCCGTTCAAACTTTGTTTTCAAAAAATCAATCATGCAATACACTGCTACTGTTGTGTTTTAAGCATTCAGATATTACTACTAAACTCACATGTTTAATCTTTCCTTCGCCTTTGTAATAAATTTCAAAAGGGTGGACAGTGACTTGTTCACTGGTCCAGTGACGTAACGAGCATAACTGGCACCCGGGACACGATACCTTTGTGGCCCTCCCCCCCCCCTTCCGTAAAACAGATAGTAATACAATATATAGAATTAGTGAAAAGGACCTTTTGGCTCCCCTCTGCGGGTGGCACCTGGGGTATGATAGACCCCCTTGCTACGCCACTGCACTGGTTCAGTGATAGCTTTGGACCTCATCTTGTAAAATAAACTTGTAGTTCTCAGAAAAGTTACTCATTACAACATATTCTGCATCTGTCAAATTGTTCTTGATTTCATTAATAAATGAAGATTGCTGCTTGGCAGTAAAATCATGTCATCATAATCTGTTGTGAATTTCTGTAGAGTTTCTAAATTACACTGATTAGCAGAAATCCATTGTCAGAAAGTTACTTTTTCAACCATGTTCTCATCAATACATTTTCTAACATGTCTTAATTTCTCCACTTCCAGGACAAGACGAACATTCTCCCAAGTAACAAGCTATTGAAGCAGGATTACATAATGTTTTAGCAAGGCAATGTTTATATGTTTTAAATTTGCCATCAGTTAGTGCAGCGGTTCTCAACCTGGGGGGCGCGCCCCCCTAGGGGGGCGTAGAAGAATTTCAAGGGAGGCGTGAGCTTAAAAAAAAAAGTAAAATTAAAAGTAAAACTAACTGTAATTTCCTGGACTAATTTTGCGGTCACAATGTAACCGTAACGTATTTTCGACATACGAACTCGAACACGATAATTGTCGTAATTGTAAAAACACGATAGTTGTCGTACGTCTGGACGTTGAAAGTGACCTGAGGTGTGCTTTGTCACAGTTACAATCTAATATTCAAAAACTTGTCAAAGATAAACCGTGCTAGCTCTTTCATTAATGTTGTGAAAGTGACTAGTATTGCATGCCAACCTCACCTAGATCCTTGATTACCTCAAATATATTTGATCTGTATTTAATTCTTTGATTTCGTATGTTCTAATAATAATATGTTCCAAATTAAGATATGTGTAGTAATATTAAATTTTGTGTATGAAATTATGTATTCTATATTTTTATTTAATAACCAGCTTCAGTTTCAAATTCCGATTGTGCTACTTGTATTGACCACATATGGTGGTGGTGGTGGTGGGGGGGCGTGACCTCACATCAGTGTCCAAAGGGGGGCACAGAGCCTGAAAGGTTGAGAACCCCTGAGTTAGTGCATCAAGTTTAGTATTTTCAATCAACAATTTTATATCTTGATGGGTAGTGCATACACTTCAAGCAGTAAATACATGCACTAATGTATTTGATATTATACAAAACAAATATGATTACTTTCACATCTTAAATAATTTTTTTTCTAATTTTCTAGGCTTTAAAACGTATTGTATTAAGTAATTTCGTGTTTTCAAATCAGGAATACTGTATTCAATGCAATATTTTAACATGAACCCATACAGATCCCACTTTTAAACTTATACAATCATTTCAGTACTATATAAAGTATTATTTAAAAAAATTGAAAATTTTTAAAGCGGCGCATTTTGAAAAATTCAAATTTTAAATTTAAATTTTATTGAAATAAATTTTTCTAAGCCCTAAATGTGTTATATATCATTGAAAAGGTCTTGAAAATTGCTTTAAAATGACACCTATCTAAGCTCTCTAGCATAATAGTTAAAGCTTCTAGGTCATTTTGAAAATTGGTCTGTCAAGGTTTTTTGACTGATTTTTTTAACATTCACAGGGACACATTTTTAAAATGGGTTGATATTTTTTGATAAAACTTGATATTTTTCTTAATCTATATGAAAGTTAACTGTGTGTCAAATTTCATAAAAATCTGTGAGTGTAAGGTAGTTGATTTGACACAGAATGACCGTAATGGCTCCACACCAACGGCGAAGGAGACGAAATACAGACACATTTCGAAATCACATTTTGCCACCTGTCTCTGTGGCCGTCACAAAAGCCTTCACATCTCTAGGAGACAGGGAGAAGAGGCAATTTATTTGCTCATGCACATAATCTTCTTTTTCGAAATCAAAATATTTACTTCTGCTTCTATTCTGCAAGATGGCTGGCAAATCGCGTCCACATTTAATAAAGCTCCTTTTACAGCATAGAAGACTGCTTTTAATTGTTCTGGCTGATGATGAAAGAAAGCACTGGGGGAAAAAGATCAAGAAATAGAATTAGGCAAGGTGCTCAAGAAAACTTAATCGCTGAGATAAGATTGAGCAATGTTGAAGGTTTTTTCTTAGGATATTTCTACATGAACCCAGCAGTGTTTGACAAACTTTTAAGTTTGGTCGGACCCAGCATTCAAAAATTGGATACTGATTATCGAAAAGCAATTGCGGCTTCAAAGAGGCTTTTACTCTCCGGTGAGTACTTTTTTTCTACGAAAATCAAATCACATTTACATGTATTTTTAGATATGTATAATGATGCATTTAACTTAAGTAGAGAGTTTTAAGATTAATATTGATAAATCTTAATTTTTTTTCATTTCTATACATTTATTTCAATAGTATATGTAAGAAACAGAATGTTTCTCCCTATTTCACTGTAGCTGTATACTAATTTCCATTTCATTTCACTATAGCATTCAAATTATTTTTTTCTTTCTTGCCATTGGTTGAATTGTTTTTAAATGAAAATTTTTCTAACCTTTAAGTTTACAAGTTATTGTACCTTAAGTTATTGTAGTATGTTTTTAAATTTTAAGGAATTGTTCGTTATTTTTATACCACCAACAGAATGCTTTCACTGAGAAAAGTTAATTTAATGCTCGGTAATTATTAGTATATATTTAATTATACATGATTAAATGTTTCCCATCTATGTATTAATAATTTTGAAAGACAACAGATTTTTAATTTTCTGAATTGTAATAAAATAAAAATATATAAACATGTTTATTTTTTGCTCAGTTTTCAATTGTTATCAGAGTCCCCTCTCTTTATCTTGATTTTTATTTCATGCTCAGAAACCCCATTATAATTTCTAAACCTTACAAGTCCACGACCCATTTAACCAATTAGTTTGTGGCATACTGTATTTAAGTGTTTGGTACTCTTATTTAATTAAACTCAGTATTATATTGATGATATGAACAAATACTTTTCAAGACTCATCACAGAAAATTTCTATTCTTACTTTTTTGCAGATATTTGGCAAGTGGGGACTCAATGACCAGTTTGGCATATAGTCACAGAGTTGGTCTGTCATCAACCTCAAAGATTATTCAAGAGACTTGTCAAGCTCTTTGGCATTGCCTGGCCAATTGTTATTTAAAAATGCCCACAACAGCAGACTGGGAGAGATTTTCTGAGCAATTTGAAGCCCAAACCAAATCAATTCAAGTGTCTATCAAAAGTATTATTGCCCAGCAAATTACATAGCGAGGTGAATGGTGTAATTGTATCTGGCATGTGGTGAAAAGAAAATGCTACAGAAGGGGGATGGCTGGACTTTGGCTGTAGATATTTGAAGTAATTCTTCCTAAGTGCCAAGGAAATTCGTGAAGAATTTGAAGTATACTTCCATGGAAATCCTCTGCCATGGCAAGGTACTAATGTAAATAGAGGTTAATTTTCACCTTTTCTTTAAAAACATAATTTTAGTTTTATTTGTTCAAATTTTTCTGTGATTTTTTTTTATGAAACTGTGATATTTTCCAAAAAAATTACTTTACACCTAGGAGTACTTAATTACAGTTGGAATATGTAATTTAAATTTAACTACAATGCATTTTACTTTATATGTGGCCTTTGATGTTACTCAGGATCTTACTGAAACCTTTGTGTTATTCATATTAGTGCTACTAGGTGTGAAACAAATATTTTTTAAATTGCTGGCTATGAATATGCCTGAAATCAAAATTAAAGAAAGATTTAAATTTATGAAGTTATACTTCATTTTAACCAGATGATTTATTCCCGCTTAATATTATCTTTGTAGTAATGAGAAATACTAATAATTGAAATTCAGATATTTAATCATTTTCTTTATTTAATTCATCTTGTACCACATTTAATAATCTTATCATAACTTTGACTTTTCTACTGTCATATATTTTTTGTAAAAGAAGTTCAAGGACTTCACTAAAAGCTTGCGGTAAATTTTTTTCACTCGCAAGCTCTCTTTGAAATAATTCATCTGTCAGTTCCAGTGACTTGTATACTTTCTTGCATACTCATGCTTTTATTCCTTTTCATTAAAAAATGTTCATTCTGTGTTCTCTTTGATGTGCTGGCCATCGGTGTACCTGAAAAGTGAAGATTTAAATTCATAAAATTATACTTCATTTCAACTAGTTGTTTTTTTTTTCCTTCTCAATATAATGGTGGTGTGTATTCTTTCAAAGACCATGTCTCATGTATTAGATATTTTCATTTTTGTAATTTGAAAGGAAAATACATAGGCTTGGAATGGATATCTAAACAGTCATAATGTTAAAAGGGTTATTTTACAGTGATAAAAGCATTTTGCTTTCATCAAACATGTAAATATTCTCATTTAGTGTATATATATATTCTTTTCTTTTTAAATATTTCATTTTTGTATTTTGAAAGGAAAATGCATTAATAAAAAATGTTACTTACTTTGAAGAACTTGTATGTCTTACTTATTAACGAGGGAATTCCTCATTAGGGTCTCCATCTCAGTATTAGAATCTGTAAAAGTATCAAACCTTACATTGCAGCTGTGAAAATTATCTCAATAACAGTATCATATGCATGACATTTATATTCTCAAACTGTAAATAGTAGTAAATATTATATATTTAATACAATATGAACAAAAACTAAATTATGTGTTTAAATATAAAACAATGTTAAACAAATTTAAAATACTACTTAAAAACATTAAATTTAGATAGATAAAAAATTGTTTATGTGTAATAAAAATATCTTTTGTCATGAGATGTTGGGTCATTTAAAAAAAAAATACATATTTATATCTCACCTATATTGTTCTATAAAGAATGAGTAAATCATTTCTTGAAAAAACTTTAATAATCTTTGATGGATTTTAATACAGTTTGAATGATAAACAATCAAATTATCTTCATCTAAATAATACAAATATCTTTGTTATGGAATAAGGACATTCCAATAACATAAATATTTTTCTTGACTTCAATTTTTTTAATAGCACATTAAAGTAACTACATTAATTTAGAAGTTTTCAGTTTTTCACATTTTATTTTACAAACTAGAATAGCAGCTTTCCAAATTTCTATGTTTCTTTTTTAAAGTAATATATTAAATTTAAGCTTTCATTTTAAAAGCTGTTGCAAATTTTTTTGCCACTAGTAAAGTGGTATACATCTGTGCATTTCTTCTATCTTTAAAATTAATTTTATTTTATCTGAATGTCTTTGTGATAAATCTGATACTATGCAGGACGAGTGAAAATATCGCTCTAGAGATAATTATTGTTGTATAGGAAGGCATAATACATTAGCATAATGTAAATAAATACTGTATCCTAAAGAATAAAAACATACCTACCTAAATTCAGTGGAACTTCCATAATATTGGGATTAAGTGGAACTTCTATAATATTAGCTGAGACACCATCTTTATTCGGAAGACAGAAGTTGGAGTATGTTCTGAAAGCAATTTCATAATATAAAAAAATCACATAGTATTTTTATGGATATTTATTTTTTAAACTGCAGTGTACGCATATTTAGAAGCATTTTTATTTCATATTTTTCAAAATCTTGAAACATTTTAGCTAGAACAATAATTAGAAAAAACCTTTTTTAATCATCATTTACAAAAAAACATTTATTGCTTTTTTAATTGTTTGGAAATTAAAAGAAATGAGAAATATATTAGTTTCATCTTTTAATAAAAGCTACATACTTCTTTTTTTCTTTTACATGGCCAGCTAAAAAAGATAGAGACTGCATATAAACCCATTCCTTCTTTTTTCCCTCCACTGCTCCCACTCGGCATTATTTGTCATTCTCTGACTTATGAACTTCTCAGATTCTTCCATTTTTTTTAACCTCAACAATTGAAAATAATAATGAAAAGTATATCATTTTTAAATAATATGAATGCACTTATAATCTTCAATAATAGGGCCAATTTAATAGAAAAACAAGCAAAACTTACCATCCAAATTTAAAACGGTAGCTATTTTTTTTCCACGAATTTTCCTTCTTTTCACTGTCCCTGAAGTCCGCTCTTGAGGAGTCGTAAATCCAGGGACATTCTCGGACAAAATTAATTAAAATTTCTTCCATGGTGATATTGCAGTCCACTTAATATATACAACTAAAAAAATCGCTGGGACATTATCTGCAAGTCAAACAAAAAAGCTTGTGTATCGGTTCAGTCAGTGAGCAAGAGCCCCAATCTTTCTATTCTGATTGGCTGTCGAGTATGGCAGCAGAGACAAAAGTCGAATTTTTTCCAAGACTTGACACCGCAGCGACGAAGATGAACCGGGGGAGTGAAAATTTGTAATACGCATGCACAACAACGAAGATACATGATTTTCGTCTCCGTTGCTGTTGGTATGGAGTAAGCATAAGAGCCACCTCCTCATCTGCCACCTATTATTAATCTAGCATGTGCAGAATTTCTCATAAATTCATATCCAGTAAAGTCGGCTAATAATCAACCTCTGATACTCTCTAGTCCAATCAAAAATGTTATTCATTGTAGCTCTCTTCCTCAAGAAATGGGTGGTTATGTTTTAATAGTTGCAAGTGCTACTTATCCAAACCCTGAACCTCAGATATCTGGAGTTTCATAATTTTTTTTTTTAGCAATCTGGCATAAGCTCAACAATTCATTATTGTTTATTACCAGTCTGTAAATATTTGATACTTCAATAAGATTTATGTAAAAGACTTTTGCTGTACAAATTATTTTGAATATAACAATAACTGGTTTATTAGTCTTTTTTTTTTTTTAATTGGGGGGGGGGGGGAAGTCACATTTACTCGAAAAAAATATAAAAATATGTTTCGGCAGTATCCTCACCTCAGCTTATGTGTACAAAATAGATAAAAATTACATTTTCATATTCCTGTAAAGTATATTATTTCTAAGGATTTAAATTTATTATAATATATAATATGTGAAATTTCCTTGATTTTGCAGGGGGGGGGGGGGGGGAATAGTTTATAGGAAGTAATTTATAAAAAATACCATTACATGTATATGAACTAAATTGTTTAAATTTCATCTTGTAGAGCATTTTACATGACTGCAGGTTTTGGTTTAATTTTCTTATCCTTTAAAAAATTTAATTTATGTGAGTATTACTATTTTATATACTAAGTATATATGTTTTGTTAAATATGGTATTAATTTTTTTCATTTACTGTCTGTGCATACATAAATGGCTGACAAATAAAATATTTCATACTCTATCATGAAAAATTATTTAAATTGACAATTGCTTTTCTATCATTGTTTATGAACAGGTAGTTGTGATTTTCTCTAATTAGAAGTGTTATATTAGGTATAGCTTAATCTTCATCTGATTTCCTGTAGCACTGAACTGTATTGTAAAGTTCTGACCAAAATAATTCCAGTCTGTGTGGATTTCTAGGAATCATTTGACTTGATAAACAGTATGAAAAATGTTGAGATTGCTTTATACTGTAAGAACAAAATGGTTTTCCAGTATGCTCTGCATCACACAATCGTTTTATTTATTTTATTATCCAGTATCAAGGTAATTCAAGATAGTCAATGTAATTTAAATTATTCTTAATTTATCTAATTTCATTTTACTAATTTTTATAATTTTAAGTCTTAACTTTTTTGGGATTTATAAGAAAACTATTTTATTATGATCAACAAGTTTGAAGAGTGTTTATAAGATAATATATGTCAGTTAACATATTTCTTACCATTGTACAGTTTTATAGGCATACATATTTTTATAAAAGAATTTTGTCTTCCAATCTATTTTGATTGTAAAAATAACTCGTTTATTAGGCGATATATACAATTTGATCATTTATTTCTAGTACATTTATTGTGTAGTAGTCCCATTTGTGCTTATATAGCTCGCTGAGTGGTTGTATGGAAATCAAAAATTTTAAAATGTTTACACTTCAGATCTGGTATAGTGTGTTTTATATGCTCATCAATTCCTTTGGTGGACGAAATTTATAAAATGAATCCTGTTGCATGGTGCAGAAAAGTTTAGGCTATCAGAAAATACCATTTTTATTGGATTATCAATATTTATGTAGCTGTAAATAATTGACACATTTTCTCCGTACGTTAACATTAAGGTGAACGAATCCAATGGGGTTAGTACACAGCAGCCTTAAGTCGGAGACTACCGCGGTGAAATTTTTATTTCCTCACTTCACACATCGGTATCAGTATCGTACTTCGGCCAAAATTTTATTTAGAAAGATAGCTTATGTGATTATGTTTCTACTTAAGTGTATATATGTAATTTTTTCTTTTATGGCTCTGAATTTTTTTTCTTTACAACACCGATCTGTGTCAAATCAGTATTAATTGGTTAAGATTCAAGTTACACCCCACATCCATTTCGGCATCTTTTAACACCCACAGTCTTAAAAAAATACAAAAATAAATTGCGGGAGAGATAACAGGGGTAAATCATTTTTAAGCAGTTCTGAATTAATATTTCGGAGTATGGAAATTTAAAATTTTTAATACAAGTAATTTTTCAGGAGAATCGCGTCATAACCGTGTAGATTTATTTTGTTTACAATTTTTATTACGTGTTTATAATCTCGTAATACAGTATTTAAAAAGTGTCTGTCTGTAAAAGACCTTCTCAGCCGTGTATTCCTGAGGTATTTCTCATATACTACAAGAGGTCAACAGATAACTGTTTTGAAATGTTTAATTCACGTTATCTAAAGAATCACATAAAAGTACTGTTGTACAGTAGATGAACGGAGGGAAATTTGAAGAATTGATACAATTGTCAGTTCTAATGTATTATATATACGACATATAAGATTAAAATGTGGAGAGTGTGGTGAAAAATATATGTAGCCAACAAACTAGAATCAAAATATGCCTAAACAAACCAATAACCCTCATATTCTTTGTTAATTCCTGTAAAAATTTTATATATTATATTAGATTTATAAACTTTTTAATGGTAGTCGAGTTTTTTCATGAGATGTTAATCTCTAGAATTTCTCGGAGCATTAAACTGAATAATAAATGAGGAAATTATCTGAATTACGGACAACCAAAAGAAATATAAGGGGGGGGGGTATTAATATTGTTTTTTCATTATTGATCGGACCGATAGTAGCAGTTTTGTGCAGATCCCTGCAAACTAAAACATATCAAATCCCTGCGCGTTCTTATAATTTACCAGGACAAAAGAATAAGGATAGCTGAGGAACCTCGTGCCCTAATTACAATAAATTTAAAATGATCAGTAATTTGATTAATCCATAACATAATTTATAACATCTTATTTATAGATATCTCATTTCCTTGTACAAATAAACTTTTATATATTACTATTGATTTCACGTGAAAAATACGAAAAAAACGTGATGCCACGGTGTTAATATATCTCATTCAAATTCCTTTCTCCTCTCTTTTGCAGGTGCCAGGTGCAGATTGTGAGATGCGAAATTAAAGTGTTTGTGGTGTCCACAAAATTAGAAGTTGAAGGAATTTCTGGCACGGGAGCGAAACCTTCCAACTGCATTGCACGTGAGAAAAGGTTTTCTGAACAGGGTCTTTCAAAAACACATCTCTGCACCCACACGGGAGAGAAACATTTCTCTTGTAGTGTATGTGGTAAAATGTATTCTCTACAGATTGATTTTAAAAGACACCTCCGTGCCCACAGAGCAGAGAAACCTTTCGATTGCATTGTATGTGGGAAAAAGTATTCTGAACACGAAGATTTAACAACACATCTCCTCACCCACACAGGCGAGAAACCTTTTCCATGCACTGTATGTGGGAAAATTTTATCTAAACATAGTAATTTAAAAGCACATCTTCGCGTCCACACGGGAGAGAAACCTTTCGCATGCACTGTGTGTAAGGAAAGATTTTCTCAAAGGGGTAATTTAACAATACATCTCCGCACCCATACAGGCGAGAAACATTTTGCCTGCTCTGTATGTAAGAAAAGATTTTCCCAACAGGCTAGTTTATTAAGTCATCTCCGCACCCACACGGGAGAGAAACCTTTCGACTGCACTGTATGTTGTAAAACGTTTTCTGGACTGTTTAGTTTAAAATCACATCTCCGCACCCATACGGGAGAGAAACCCTTCGTCTGCACTGTATGTGATAAAACATTTTCTCAACGGAGTAATTTAGAAAGACATCTCCAAACCCACACAGGAGAGAAACCTTTCGCCTGCACTGTATGTGGTAAAATGTTTTCTGTACAGGCTGATTGTAAAGTACATCTCCGTACCCACACCGGAGAAAAACCTATCGCCTGCACTATATGTGACAAAAGATTTTCCCGACGTGGTGGTTTAATAATTCATCTTCGCACCCACTCAGGAGAAAAACCCTTTTCCTGCACTGTATGTGAGAAAAGGTTTTCTGAACAGCGTAATTTAAAAAGACATCTCCGCACCCACACGAGAGAGAAACCTTTCACCTGCAGTGTATGTGAGAAAGGGTTTTCTGAACAGTTTTCTTTAGAAACACATCTCTGCACTCACACGGGAGAGAAACTTTTTGCATGCACTGTAGGTAGGAAAAATTCGTCTAAACATAGTAATTTAACAGCAAATCGCGCCCATGCGGCAAAGAAACCTTTCGCCTGTACTGTATGTGAGAGAAGATTTTCCCAAAAGGCTAGTTTAGTAAGACATCTCCACACCCACACAGGAGAGAAACCTTGCGCCTGCACTGTATGTGGTAAAATGTTTTCTGTACAGGCTGATTGTAAAGTACATCTCCGTACCCACACCGGAGAGAAACCTTTCGCCTGCACTGTTTGTGACAAAAGATTTTCCCAACAGGGTGGTTTAGTAAGGCATCTCCGCACCCACACGGGAGAGAAACCTTTCGCCTGTACTGTATGTGAAAAAAGATTTACTGAACGGCGTAACTTAAAAAGACATCTCCTCATCCACACGGGAGAGAAACCTTTCGCCTGCACTGTATGTGGTAAACTGTTTTCTCTACACGCTGATTTTAAAAGACATCTTCTCACCCACACGGGAGAGAAACCTTTCGCCTGCTCTGTATGTGAGAAAAGATTTTCTCAACCGACTAATTTAAAAAGACATGTGCGCACCCACACGTAAGAGAAACCTTTCGACCGCATTGTATGTGAGAACAAGTTTTCTGAACAGTATAATTTAGAAAAACATCTCTGCACCTATACGCGAGAGAAACCTTTCGCATGCAGTGTATGCGAGAAAATATTTTCTTTTCCGTGAAGCTTGAAACTCATCTTCTTAACCATGGAGGAAAGAGTTTTGGTGTGCTCTATATGTGAAAAAAGGTTTTCTGAAGTCTATCGTTCAAAAGAATATGTTCGTACCCTCACACAAGAGAAATATTTCGTCCTCACTGTGTGAGAGAAATGATTTTCTTTCCAGTGCTTTAAAAACTCATTTACCCATGCAAAAGAGAATACTTTCTATTGTAGTATGTGAGGAAAGATTTTCTGCATAGGTTTATGGCTCGAAAACAGATGAAAAACGCATCCATACCTATAGAGGAATGTAATCAACCCTCTATTATCGTATGAATTGGGATCCTTTGACGCAAAGAAATATTTTTATCTCACCGTGGGTAAAATGTCTTTGAAATTCGAATTCATACTCAGGTTTGACGGTGTTTATTTAATGGCGATATCGCACCTAATTTTGTTTTGGTATTAATTTAGTGTTTTATGACATTTTTAATTTTTTTTTAAATTTATCAATATGATATCGGTCATGACCTACGATCCTTGGTGGGATACTTATCCACCAAAGTTATTGAATAAACGAACCTTTCATTATACCTGTTTACCTGCAGGAAAGGGTTACAAGAAATGTCACATACGGTTTTTGTCTTTGCCTAATATTTAGTTATAATTTAAGTTGTAACTAATACGAAATCTAAGATCTTATAAACGGTGTGTTAAAATGTTATACAGGACACATACTATTTCTAAATGTATGTGTCTTATTTGTTTGCGTGTGTATATATATATATATATATATCAAGCTTGTAGTCGTCATATCGAATTGAGTCACAGTGCAATCGTCTTCAGTCGTGGGGAGAATGATCACACTTTAATTTTAAAATAAATAAATTTAAGTAAATTAGTTTATTCTTGAAAATTAATATAGTCTCAGCTCCAGCGTAGTCATTTCTAAGTTCCCTCAAACCGTCAACCTCTCACACGCGAAACAAACGCGTTCTGGCGCTTTCGATCTCTACATCGTTTTCTTTTGTCTTTTCTAGCGCGCCTAAGGAAAAATAAACTCCCTGAGTCAGCATTTCGAATATTCTCCCAGGTTCTATTGCTGATGATGTTGCAAAATCTAAATCATTTTCGCCTGTACTCTGTTGCAACACTCACTCCCGGAGAAAAAATACTATTCAAGTCAAGCAGGTGCTGCCATTTATTGATCATTTTAATGACTAAACCTATTTTTATGCAAAATTCCTAGTTTAGTGTCTTCATCCTCGTTTCTCTGTAAACCCCCCTCTTTTAGCCCCTAAAATTATCCTGTCCTTATTAAACCCTTTCAACTGTCCCTCCTTTCCCTTAAGGCGTGACATACAGGAGAAAATGCACAAAGCCCATATGGCAAAAGATCAATTTACTAGTCAATCTCGAAACTTTTAAATTAGAAAACAGGACTGCCAACATCTCCGAAATCACCAGAATGCACAAAATCGCTCAAATATGTTTTAAATGTTATGAATCTTAACAAAATCTTTTCCGCAATTCTCGATTTTTTAATGAAATCAAAATTTTCATTAGTGTTTACTTAATACATTATTACCTCTGCTTTCCTCCCCCTCGGCTGAAAAAGGGATAAGTAGGGCTGATCAGTTCCCCACATAACACTTTCCCAGAAGAGAAGCACTTAATTTACTCTTATAATTAATTATCTGAAAGCTAAAAAATATCAACTCTATTATCGCGCATTAACCCAAGTTCGATTCAGTTTTTTAATTCCAAAATTTTACTCAATTAATTTAGACAACATGAAATAAGTCTTTCAGATTCATAAAACTAAATAAAATCCAAACAAAGTCTCTCAGATCAATAACAGCATTTAATCTCAGCAGTCTAAATAACTCCATTGAAATTGAAAATGTTCACCGCAAACCAATTGGGAAGTGTCCTTAACATTTAAGTGTCCAAATCCTAGTTGTATTAAAGTTTACAAACACTTCACTGAAACTAAGGTGGGTAACATCAGTGTAAAATTTATGGGTTAACTCTTGCTCCCAATATTATACTGATTTAAGTGTAGATTCTGACGTCACCTCCTTAATAAACCTTCTATTGTTACAACAAAACATGCTAGCTGTTATGAAAAATCAGAAATCATTAACTTATTTCAATTTTTAACTCGTAAATTAGCTTACCTTTAACATTGTTAAACCAATTAATATTTTTTAAAAATTTAATCAGTGTTCAAATTATTTTTTTGGTCACCATTGAAATTATTAAAAACAAAAATCTTCGTTCTTTAAGTTTCTTCGGTGTCTAGTGAAGTCCTCGGCCAGGTTAGTGCTAGGTAGGTGACGGATTTTGTCCTGAAACCGTTCTGGAACATCCAGGGCCTTTTTATCGCATGGGCAAATCGGGACTTTGCCCAGGGCCCGATGGTTGCTAGGGGGGGGGGCCCAAAACTCCCTTGGTGTATGCACCTAGTACTTCTAGTCCTTTTGTTGTTATCGGCGGCGAGGTGAGAAGAAGAGGGAACATAAAACGATGACTTCTCAGTTGTATACTGGTAAACTCCGGTTTTCATGGCCTCAAAATCCACTGCGGGGTTTCCGTCTCTGGTCATATCCCGCGCGACTTGTTAAGCTTGTACTCGTCGTCATATCGAATTCGCTCACAGTGCAGTCGTCTTCAGTCATGACGAGAATGATCACACTTTAACTTATAAGTAAATTAGTTTATTCTTCAAAATTAATATAAAGTCTCAGCTTCAGCATAGTCATTTCTAAGTTCCCTCAAGCGCCAAAGAGAAAGAAACACCCTGAGTTAGCATTTCGAATGTTCTTCCAGGCTTTATTGCTGATGTTGCAAAATCTACGACATTTTTGCCTGTACTCTGCTGCAAGTCTCACTCCCGGAGATAAAATGCTATTCAAGTCAAGCAGGTGCTGCCATCTATTGATAATTTTAATGACTAAAGCCTATTTTTACTGCAAAATCCCTATGTTAGTGTCTTCATCCTCTTTTCTCTGTAAACCACCCTCTTTTAGCCCCTTAAATTATCCTGTCCTTATTAAACTCTTTTACACACACATATGTATATATATATATATATATATATATATATATATATATATATATATATTATATATATATATATATATTCACACACTAGCCGGGCTTCGCCTAGCTACGCTCAAGCCATCCGTGTAACATATTTATGTACTTCGGGCCCCACAAAGAAAAAAAAGCCTACAAATGTATTATATTCAAGTGAATAAATTCCTTTCAATTTTCATTCCCGTCGCTGCCGACAGATGGCAGCACTACTGCACCTGATGATTTGGTTTCTCAGCAGTGAGTGATTTTAGAATGAAAATATCTCTAAAACTATTGAATTAACAGAATAAGTGTACGCAGAAAAAATTATCAATTTTCGAAGCTCTTTCCAAATATGTAACATTTATGTACTTTTATGAGAAAAAAAATTACACCGTTTCCTGTATATTTGTCTGCCATTTTTTTTTCGAGGATCGGTGCCCGCCCGGATGAGTTACGGTCACGTGATCTCTCGACATCCACTTGTCTCTTTATTAGTATAGATAAATAGAGGGTGTTTCATATTGAATGGGACAAAAAGAAAGCATACCTGTGAACAGTGTAATTTATTTTGATAAATCAAATTTACAGTGAAACTATAGTTATCCAAGTTTCTATAGATGTTCTATGTGTGCCCCTCCGGTGACACGGCAAATATCTATGCGGTATTTCAAGTTCCTGCCACATTCGAGATGGAATACCCTTTGTTAATGATTCGAGCACTTCAGTTATCCGCTGCTTCGGTTGCTTAAGTCCTGGGGAAATGGAGGCACGAACACTTTGTATTTAACAATATCCCATTGGAAAAAACACAAGGGGGATCTCGGTTTGCAACAAAGCAATGGTATATCGCTTGACCCAGCAAGGCCAATCCAGCGATGGGGTAGACCTGGGTCTACCCCATCGCTGGCATCGTCAGCATCGTTCAGGCACTGACGTGCGTTTTTATGCCAAAGTGGTGGAGCACCGTCTTGCTGAAGAATGAAGCCAGAACCGCTTCCTCCAACTGAAGGAACCTTTTTGATGGCATATCTTGATAAATGCACCCTTTAACGCGTGGTGATCGCGCCGTGAAACCACAAATTTTCGATTTTTTTTTCTCGATTTTTCAGCTAAAACTTGTTGATTACTTATCTTTTACTTCTAAATAACAGTAACAGATGACATCACCATAAATTTTGAGTTCTTATTCCTTCCAATATGGCGTTACTGTTATTTAATGGTCATTTTTAATGACACAAAATAACCTCTTTTTATCAATACAAACAATCCTAAATTTCAGAAATTATTCATCCTACACCATTATGTCTATCATAAACAATAAAAATATAGCATTTATTTGAACTAGAAACTTAAAACACTTTCCTTATTTTAGGGAAATTGTTTCTGGTCGCGCCGTGCAACCACCGCGCATCTAAGGCATTGACATGTGAATACCAGGCGAAATAAACACAGCCGGCGCTAGCTGGCTGTCAAAACAAGTTATATTTATTATTGCTGGAAAAGAGAGTTTGAGAGTGAAAATTGGTCTTGCACGTGCACTTTATATCCTCAGAGCACATGTGTTTTTGGTGTTTCTCGTTTAGGACTTTTCAGTTTGTGTTTTTCTGTGCGTTGAACATTACGTTTACTCCCAGGCCAGTACGGAAATTTTTATATAGTAGTATTTTGTGTGTTTTAAATAAAATGTAATTTTTTTTTCTTGAAAATTGTATCGTGTAAAAGTTTTATTTAAATTTAAGATAATTAATAAGAATATATTTTAGTATTTTGTAATTTTTTTTTCTACTGTTGATATTCAAATGCCTCGCAAAGGGCTAGGAATAGCTGAGGCATTGGCCTTGTTTGAAGAACTTCCTTCAGATCCAGAATCAGTAATCTCTTATGATGATAGTGAAAGAGAAGAAAATGTGCCTTTATCACCTGCTAATGATATTCTTGAGGCTGAAAGTGATGATGAATCAGAAAATGAAGATGAAATAGATGCAAATTTACCGGGCCCTTCCAGAGTTACCCAAGTAACATGGAATAAAAGAAAGACACTGAATAAATCGATTCCCGAATTTTCTGAGGAATATGGCCCAACTGAAGAGATTTCACTAATGGATGATACAACACCCATTAGTATATTTATGTCTTTCTTTACTGTTGCATTTATGGAGAAATTAGTTTTTGAAGCCAATTTATATTCAATCCAAAAAGGTAAGCTGTTTTCCCCTATAAATCTTCAGGACATTATGATTTTCACTGGAATAAATATTCTCATGGGAATAAAATAGCTCCCAAGCTATCGTGATTTTTTGTCCACCAATGAAATTCTCCACGATTCTTATGTGTCGAAGCAAATGGCAGTAAGGAAGGTAACTTGGATATTAGGAAATTTGCACTTCAATGACAACAGCTTGATGCCAAAAAGAGAGGACAAAAATTTTGATAAACTTTATAAAACATCGGCCTCTACTAACTCATTTGTCTGAGAAATTTAGTAGTCTGTTTAGGCCAGGAAAAAACCAGTCGATTGACGAGTCGATGATTCGTTTCAAAGGGAGAAGCTCCCTAAAACAGTATATGCCCAAAAAACCCATAAAACGCGGGTATAAGGTGCGGATGCGGTGCGACCAAAGTGGCTATGCTTGTCAATTTGACATTTATATCGGTAAAACCCAGGAAGCTGAAAAAAATTTAGGGGTAAGAATATTAAAAATGCGATGTGAGCCCTTGTATGGTAAAAACCATAGGATGTACATGGACAATTATTTTACACCTTATGAACTTTACCGATATTTAGAAACGAAAAATGTATTTTGTTGTGGAACAGTAAACATGAAAAGAAAAAATCTTCCCAAAACACTGGTGGAAGATAAAAAATTAAAACGGGGTGATTTTGACTGGGCAGTTAGTGAGGACCACATAACCTGCCGAAAGAGGAAAGATAAAAGATGCGTATCAATTTTTTCTATCCTAGCTGATCCCGTTTCTCCATCCACTGTAGAAAGGAAAGGAAAAAAATGGACGAAAAGTCCAGGTACAGTGTCCACAAGCCATAAAGGATTATAACAAAAATATAGGGTATGTGGACTATTTCGATCAACTGAAAAACTTGTATGAAATTGATCGAAAGAGTAAGAAATGATGGCATTACATTTTTTTTTCATTTTGTTGATGTCACAATTGTAAATTCCTTCATTATATATCGAATGCTTCCAGAATGTGATCCAAACGTAAATCTTAAATCTTTCAGAATGGATATCATCAGTAGTTTGATTACAATGGGAAATAAAGGATCTGTTCTCAAAAGAAAATTATCAAACCCTGTTTGCATAAAAAGCCACAAACCTCATGTTCGAGACTCAAAAAGATTGAAAAATGCTGACCATATGCCAATAAAATGTAAACCATGGCAGTGCGCATTTTGAAGTACAAGGGAAAAACCCCACAGAACAAGATTTATGTGTAAAACATGCAATGTAGATTTATGCATGTATCAAAAAGACAAAACATGCTTTGAACAATTTCATAAGAAATAACTCTTTGTTGTTTGAAATGTTTTAAAATTTTACTGATGTTTTTTCCTACTATACCGAAATTGTACAAATGTTTATTTTTTTCATTTTTCCTATTTTTATTTTGTAAAATAATGTTAAACTATATATACTGCAATACTGTGTTCTGAAACTGCTTCACCCACCATTCGATGTCGTGACGATACGGTGGTTCTTTACCAAAATTCGTGCGAAAATGTCTCCACGACGATAAATGAAGTTTTGGCGTATTCCAAAACACAGTGCGCTTTCTCCTGCATGGATGGCGCCATTTTGATTAATTGTGCCTCTAGCGGCGATTTCGAAAATGGAAGATTTTTCGCTGTTACCAGATAAAATTTGTATAATTGTAGTTTCAGAATTAATTTGTTTCGGATAAATAAATCAATAATAGAATTTGTACTATGCTATTCTTTTTGTCCCATTCAATATGAAACACCCTGTACATATGAATATTTGTTTATACACCAGATATCGAACTGTCGTTCCCCGAATAATCGTTTCCGCTATGTATTGTTTACGTTATCTAGTCCCAACGATATTTCTTTGCTAAATTCCCACATCTATAGTTTTCCCGCATTTATCGTTCGGGGCAATATGTCTTTTTTAAAAACGGTATACCTACAAACATATATATCACGTGACAAACAACCACTAACAAATAACAAATAGCATGTGTAGCCACGCGCTAAAACAGTCATTAACCACAAAGCATAAATACATCATTTGTCAAAATTCTCTAGTTCTATAACCATATGTATGCTGCAGCCTAATAACTAACAAGGGGCGAGTTTAATACAGTGAGTGAATCAAATCTCGAAACAACTTTAGGTGAATCAACAGTCAAAAACCCATAGGTGAATTAACTCCCAAAAGATGAGCAATGAAACATAAAAAACAATCCCGTATCTTCGCTTGGCTATTCAGCCGTATGTAAAACAAAGAAAACTAATCAATACAAGTGGTTTCGCCGTGGTGTCATATCAAAACAAAAAAACCAAAAGATTCTTATCACAAGACGGTCGTAGGTAGGTGCTACAAAAAAACCGCTCGAACTAGCAACATACACTCTTGGACAAAAAAGAAAAAAAAGTTCGCACCGAGAAGGAATTATCCGAATGGGACGAAAATCGGTAGATGTGATGCACTTGTACAGAAAAACAGATTACAATTTGAAAAAAACTGGATGATTTATTCAAGAGAAAGAGCTTTACAAAGTGAAGAAGTCATTAATGCGTTGGTCCACCTCTGGCCCTTATGCAAGCAGTTTTTCGGCTTGGCATTGATTGATAGAGGTGACGGATGTCCTGCGGAATATCGTGCCAAATTTTGTCCAATTGGCGCGTTAGATCGTCAAAATACTGAGCTGGTTTGAGGCCCTGCCCATAATGCTCCAAACGTGCTCAATGGGGGAGAGATCCTGCGACCTTCCTGGCCAAGGTAGCGTTGGGCAAGCACGAAGACAAGCAGTAGAAACTCGCCGTGTGCGGGCGGGCATTGTCTTGCTGAAATGTAAGCCCGGGATAGCGTGATATGAAGGGCAACACAACGGGGCGTAGAAAATCGTCGACGCACCGCTGTGCTGTAAGGGTGCAGCGGATGACAACCAAAGGGGTCCTGTTAAGAAATGAAATGGCAACCCAGACCATCACTCCTGGTTGTCGGCCCGTATGGCGGAAGACAGGTTGGTATCCCACCGCTGTCCGAGGCGTCTCCAGACACGTATTCGCTGGTCATCGGGACTCAACACTGAAGACAATTCTACTCCAGTCAGCGACATTCCAGGTAGAATGTGCCCGACACCACTGCAAACGGACTTGTCGGTGTACAGAGGTAAATGAGGGGTCACAACCATAGTGAACCAAGTCCATCTAAACTAAATTGAAGAAATCAAGGTTTGAAGTTTTTTCTGTGTAATCAATTCTAGTCAAGTGATATTGTAAAGACAAATATGACATTATATTTTTGAAACTGTATCTTTTTTTAATTGTCCTGCATCTATAAGTAGGAAATAAATATTTCTGTTTCATATTGTGTTTTTCAGTAAAAAACTTGGACTTGGTTCGCTATGGCTATGAGCATTCTATTGCTTGGAAGAATACTACGTTAGAGATTAATAAAGAAAACTACAATAATATACATTATGTGAATGAAAAAGAATAAAAATTTAATTCTTGATTCACTTTTCCAATGCAAACAAAAAATAACCTGACTCATGCTGCCATTTAACTTTTCTTAATTACAGTATGCAATGGTATCATCATCTTCCTCTTTTACCGAACTAATGTCCTGGAGTATTTGTTTCCACGGGAAGGTTCTTGAAAAAATGATGGATCAGTGGAATGAATGGAAGGAGATCCATCATATCTTTCTATTTTGGCAACACTAATCTTTCTCCTACCCATGTACAATGTCTCTTGAGTAACAGATGACAGAGAGAGCAACTGTCGTCCACGAGCCTTCTTTTGCAAATTTATTTCCCGGAAAGGTGCATCTTCATTCAAGGTTTCTTTGAACTGTAAAATGAAAGGACAACCTCTCATAACTCGCAACCATCTAATATTCAGCCAATTTAAAGGAGCTCCCTCGGTGTCCTTCTTTCTGTTTGTGATGGTATCTTCTAATGATCTTGTAGAAAGGAAATCAGAATGTTTAATATTAATGACTGTAAATTTAGGATGTTTTCTCTTTGCATTTATTATAGTTTCCTTCCAATCCCTTGGAACGTAAATATGTTCTTTCTTACGACTTGCTGCTTCAATCACTCCAAATTCTGCATCATTGGGAAGGAAGGAATGACCAGAGACCATGAATTTGTGATAAATTTTCTGTGCTACAATGTCTGTGCTATTGACTAGTTTCAGCAGTGTAAGGGCCACTTTAATGATCCGATTTTGCCCACAACAGGCATCAGAGTATAGAACAATATCATTATGAGATGCAGCATTATTTTTGAGATGTCTTAAGAGAATGCTTGAAATGTCTTGAGAGCCTCTTCCGCCCTCTGTCTCATCCCATAGACACGTGAATCCAATATTATCATTAAAGGAATGTATCCCAAAATTATAAACATAGAGATTACGTTTATAATAAGCTACTGATGTTGAGTTTAGGAAAGGGAATTGCTTTCTGTAAGTCAAAAGTACAGCAGTATCTATCATCTGAAGCTTTTTTCTTGTCTCTTTTTATTTCGGTTCTAGCCTGCTCTGCTCTCCGCAAATGGAGTTCCTTTTTGGTCTCGAGACTTTTTATGGTATTTTCTTCATTCTCTGCTGACAACTGTGTTGAAATTTCATCGCACAAATGACATGTATCTGTACTTGGCAACTTGAAATGTAAATTGAACTTCGTTGTGAAAATTTTATAATAAAATTTTTCTTTCACGGGGACCTTATCCTTATCTCTGCATACATGTCATACATTTTTCGAATGGAAAGATCATGATGAAGATACTTTCTCTCAGAATTATCTTTCCTGGAATAGTGACTTTGATAAGCAGGAAATGATTTAATGTGTACCACAATATCAGAAATGTCAATTTTGTTCCCAGGGGTATGCCTGCCTCTGGAGTCTACAATGGCGGATACATCTCCTTTGGTTAAATATCTATAAACACGGTCCCAACTTTGCTAAAACAAAATATATTATTCAACTGTACTCGATGTCAAAATGTCCTATGGACTTGGTTTAATATGGCTATGAATATTCATGAACTTTCTTTTCCCACTGTTGCTACAGGGGCCATCTCTGGGAGAGAAAACGTATTAATCACTTGATTCACTATGGCAGCGAATAGAACATGTTTTTAAGTTACTCCAACATGAACTATCTCTATTTTTAAAAAATACGGACTTGGTCCACTGTGGTTGTGAAACCCTCGAATGGTAGTCGGCGCAAGGGGCGCCGTGAGCTCAGCCCCCTTTCTCTGAGCTGCCTATGAATGGTCATTGTGGTCACTGAAGCATCAGTTGCACGTACGATCGATGATAATGATGAATCTGGGGCTGTGAGTGCCGCTCTGACGATTGCTCGGTCCACACGTTCTGTTTCTCTAGGCCGACCGCTTCCTTCTTGACCTCCGTGTTCGGCCATGGTTCACCCATTCCTGCCAGTATCATCTAATAGTGGCATCGCTCCTATCCAAATGTCGAACGATTCGCCGATTAGACCAGCCGGCTTCTTTGAGCCCAACTACACGTCCTCTCTCATATGCTGTCATCTGCGCATATTGTTCGCGCACCTGTATGCGAGGCAAAGTTACTGTCTACCCGAGTACACGGAATGAAATTCGCGAAGTATTTATGACCTGGAATCGAAATTTCTCTTTAATATCCTGCCAGTTAAGATGCGCTGCAGCGTCACATGTTCATTCATTGGCCGCCAAACTTTAAAATTTTGCATTTGACATCGAAACCTATATGCTGTGGCATCACGATAGGTAGTTAAGGCAATTCTCTGGGGCATTTTTAAAATTACTACTATTGAATCCATAACTAAGAAAGACAGAGTCCTAATTATAATGAAAAGGCCAATTCTTAAACAGAAACTTAACAATGAAATTTATTTACAAAAAAAATTTAAACATTAGACTTTCGACATTTTCAATTAATTTACGTGCAGATTCACAATACAGACTCCGGGACCCATGGTCTCAAACAAGAGCCCCTAAAAAATACGTCTGCTCGGGCTGGATGTTATACATCCCAATCTCCCTCAAAACACAAAGTCTCTGCCTCTCTCGGCTTGAAACTCGGGGTTGGCCGTCTTCTTAGAAATAGTTTTCCCACAACCGGGAGGGGCAGCAGATTATCGGCTGACAGCTCTTCTTAACGCCGAAACTTTATTACATTCCAGTGACAAAATCGCATAGAGCTATCGCTAGGAAAGACAGCTTTACGACGGTGATGGGAGAAGTTTTCTGTTTTTCAAACAGTTACCCCCACAACTTGTTAGAGAGACCGCTATGCCTGGGATTAACTTTCAGGCCAAAACTTTGCACGTGTTTAAAAACGATGGGAACTGGAAAATGGTATCCCCTAAAATATGCAGCTGGTCCGTGGGGTGTGAGAACGCACCCCCGTAAAGGCATGACGTCACAATGCGTATCATTTTGTGTCCAATTTGCATTACCTCTTGGTGCGTCTATTTTTTTTTGGGGGGGGGTCTTAGAGTGTATATAAAACGTTATAAAGATAAATATGAGCACCAACCCACGGGACCACTTGTAAACCTGTAAATAAACGAAAAGAAAAAGGATTCCAGAATAGAAGTAAAAACAAAAGATTTCACCACAACTAGGCTTCGGAGCCTCCATGGAGACCAGACGATGCAAAAAAAATTAATGATGAACACACTCATCCGTCTTTTCCTTAACTGCATAAACCAGTTCACGTGCCATCGTTCCATCACAGACGTCAGCAGTCATCCTGCCCCGGTCGTCCAATGGCTTTCACCCAGGCCATTCATATTTACATGTGGGTGGAATTATCCAAAATAGCAGCAGCCGACATAATATAGCACTCCAAGAAATTCACTATATCCTCCTTGACGTCGTCATACAGTTTTAGTAGGACTGTTTTTAAATCTGCTATTGGAATGTTTGTAAATAAGTTCTCAAAATCATGTGTGTATTAAGTGGATATTGAAAAAGTTACCCAGTCTCTCCACAAGTTTCATACCATTGTAAATTATCCAGAATGAACTATTTTTGTATTTATATTTTAATATAGAGTCGGACCTCTATTTAACGAAGTCGCTAAATCCCGAAAAAAAGTTCGTTAAATAGAGATTTACCTTTTAAAATAGTTTAAACTACACAAGACATTTTAAATTCATAAACACTAAATATTATTAATAAAAGTAATTAATCACACCTTTATTTTGTAAACTAATGTCTATTTGTTTTATATATCTTACCCATCAAACAGAAATCTGCAAGGAAAACAAGAATAGAACAAAACATTGTCCGGAAATACACTGTATTTTCAATTTAAAAAATTTTATTAAAATTAATGAATTTTAATGACATTATCGCATTTATTATAACAAGTAATTTTAAGCTTACATTACCACATGAGTCCTTAAATTTAATTACTGATAAAGTTTGTTAATTTTGTCTGAGTTTTTTGCTTGAAAAAGTGTTTTTTCTCATAATACGTCTCGCATCTTTGCAATACACCAAAACCCCCTTCAGGTGTATTTTCTTTAAACTGCAACCTGCGTCGGAATGTGTTAAAAGAAAGTTAATGTGTTAAGTGTGTTAAAAGAAAGAATTAGTTTGAAATGTTCAGAAATATTTTGAGAAATATGGAGAAAAAAATATTGGATCACAAGAAAAAGTTCGTTAAATAGAGAATGCACTTCGCTATTTGGAGGTTATTTTACGAAGAAATTCGCAAAACGTTCTTGGTTCCAAGGAAAAGTTCGCAAAATAGAGGTTCGTTAAATAGAAGTCCGACTGTACTTCGAAAGTTTTTTAAGTACTTTTGTAACCTGAGATTGAAATTATTGCCCATACTCCTTACATCACTACATACGTTTGAGGATTAATTTTATTCTTTTTGAATGCCGTCTTGGAAATCTTTGGCCTGACCAGAAGGGCTCCTAAGTTTCGGCTCAAAGACTATAAGAGCTATATGTGTCTCAATAATAAACTTTCAGGTCCCCTGACCCCTCCCATTCTAGGGATTCAGGTAACGTATTTATATTTTCCGAGGGGGGGGGGGGAGGCTTATACTCTGCTCTTCTAACTGAAATGAGTTTAGAGCAGTAAGATTTTAAAAGGAAATTAAACCGTTTATAAAGTTCTCATAACATATGCTAATACAGTAAGCTATTACTATCCAAATGGATTAGAGTTGACTGGTCGTAAACGAGATTTGGAGATCATATAACATTAGTCATAGAAATCCAAGCGGGATTTATACAGCATAGCATCATTACTGCAGCAGAGAACAACTTACCTCAACTTATTACATTAAGCAGCCCATTTGCCTTATGTGTTATTTGCAACTGGATTTTTAAACAAACTGTCCAAGATATGTAAAAATTAAAAAGAGATGCACATGCTACTTATTAGAGCTATCGCGCTTGACTTTACTAATTGCTGATACCCTAAAGATAATTGGTTTCATGTTTATACTGATGGATCTCTTGTTTTACAGAGATGACTGTGCAGGTACAGGGGTGACCTGTAATCTCATCTTCTTCACAGATTTCTGTGTGAAGAAACTCCACACATTTTGAAGGAGAAATTGAAGCCATTTATGTAGCCCTTAAACAGCAATTAATACAAAGATCTTTCAAAAATGCTGTAATATTATGACTAGGGGTACGTAAATTTCGCATAAAAAATATCGAAATTTCGCAAAAAAAGAAATTACAATGTATAAAATTTCGCATTTAGTCGCAAAAAAGTATAAATTCAAAATTTTCGCATTTATTAAAAAAAAAAAACACAATTTTACTTACTTGGTTAGGTGTGAGTATCAAAATTCTCAGTTATTTGCATAGTTCTTAGCTAACATTGTAGTAGTCCCAACATTCTCTTCCTAAAGTCTTCAGCGATAAGTAATAAGCAAATTTCAAGCGATCTCTCCGTTAAGTCCGTGGATGGCCTTAGATAAGCAATTACGTTAATAAATTATCTCTACTCTTACCTAATTTCTCTTAAAAAGCCGTTTATCACCGAGTTTTCACCGAAAAGTAGCAAAAAAAATAATTTTCGCATTTATTCGCTGATATCGGCAAATTTGGCATTTATTCGCATCTATTTCATAAGTACCAAAATTACGCATCCCTAATTATGACTCATGTTGTGCATTAGAATCTACTGGCTAAAATTGTCTGCATAACAATATACAGATTTCATTCCATTATACTGAGGCTGTTCACACATTTTTTAGACGATGTATATTGTATTCACAAAACTAAATTACATAAAATTCTTGTGTTTTAAATGTTCTATTTGACATCCCTTGTTCTGAACTATCTTTCGACACCGCAATTTCCAGGATAAAACTAAATTACATAAAATTCTTGTGTTTTAAATGTTCTATTTGACATCCCTTATTCTGAACTATCTTTCGACACCGCAATTTCCAGGATAATAATGCCTCTTGAAGTGTCAGAAGAGGTATTCTATCCCATTCCTCCTGAACAGCTTTCCAGAGTCCTGTAAGGGTTTTAGGACGACGTTTGGATAATGCAGATTTTAAAAGTCCGAAAGCACAAAAATCCATAGGTGATTCATCGGGAGATTTAGTAGGGATATCAGTGAAGGGTATGGCCTTGATACCAGTTTTTTGTTCCATTTCTTTTAGGAAATTTACAGTGGATTTTGATGTGTGACTGCTAGATTTGTCCTGATGGTGTCTCACAGATTGATGGCACTGTGGGTAAAGCGATGGTATTTCATTCAGAAAAATTGGAGATAAAATATGTTCCTGATAGTATTTGGAGTCAATCTTGACATTTTTTTCCACTCTCTTTATTTTTAACTTGCCATTATAAGAAAAACCAGCAACAATCAGGAATCCCTTAGAAAAACTTTCATTCGATTCTTTGAACCATGTACTTAAATTTTTTTCTCCCCTTTTATGATAATAAATGGCTCTTTTTTTGTTGCAATCATTTAAACACACCTATGATTCATCCATTGTGACAATTGTTTTCCATTTTTCTTTGGATAAGTGTTTCTCATATAGAATTCTGCAGCGTGTCCTGCGTTCAGCTACATGATTTGGAAGAAGACGATGCACATTGCGTTTTTTCGCTTTCTTAAGATTTAAATCAACGTTTATCATTTTGTTTACAGTGGACAAGGAACATTTTAATGATTTTGCAACTGTCCTTTGACTAGGGGGATTTTCTTTTAACATTAAACAACGTACCTTTGCAATAGTCGAAGATGTCCGTTTTTTCCTTGGATACTTGTTTGGAATTTTTGTCCCACTTGAGGCTCCAATTTGACGTTTTTTTCCTTTCTTGTTGACGATATTACCTATCGACGCTTTAGATATCACAAAACCATGACTCTCACATCGTTTTTGGATAACGGAGTATGCATATTTCTCTTCGGAAAGAGCATAAATGTAGCCTTCGAACCACTGCTTTGTTAAAAACGCCATTTTGAATAAAAACAAAACTTTCAAGCCGCAGACGATAATTTTGACTTTTAAAAACATAGTACAATTGCAATTATTTCTTTTGCAGCAAATGATTTTTTATAACCGCTTACCAAAATCGTCTAAAAAATGTGCGAACAGCCTCTGTATATACATCTGTATATATAATGAAATGAAAAATAAAATCTTACAATCTGAACTGAAGGCTATTAGAAAGCATATCAACCTACAAAAAAGAAGACACTAAGATTCTCCAGGTACCCACTAGACCAGGGGTCCCCAACGTGGTCGATACCGACCCCAAGGGATCGATGAATACACGAGGGTCGAAAAGAGGTCGATGAATACTCGAGGGTTGATTAATATTAAAGAGAATCAATTAAACTGTCTAGGAAAAAAGAGAGAATATTCCAATAAAAATTATAAATACGGATATGATCAACTACTGACTACCCTAGTTATAGCTTGAGTTTTGCCTTAGCCTACGCCGCTTACAGCATTTGTTTACAATATGGTTTTGTGCCATCGTTTGCTAATGAAACTATTCCTATGTGCTTATTATGTGAAAAAACTTTCAGCAATGATGCTATGAAGCCGGCGAAAATGAAAGACCACTTGGAAAGGATCCATTCTGATAAGAAAAACAAAGATTTTGAGTATTTCAAAAAACTAAAAGAGAAATTTAGAGTTCGACCAAATTTGAATACATACTTGAAGTCATCTGCCAGTGTCGATAAAGAAGGAAAACTGAAGACAACCTACAGCATCTCTCTTAAGCTAAATGAGGGCTTGCTTAGTGCTGCTGTAAGATTAAAAAGCAGTGTCTGATCAGTGGACTTTTTTGGCTAGTAAATTTTAATAAAGAAACTTAAAAACCTGTTGGAGGATGTTACTTTTTACTTACACATTGTCATATTTTCCCTTTGAAATTATATATATACGTATATCTTGTAAATAATGCGAAAAATATCTTTATAATGTTACTGTTCAGAGCAGGCCTGCACAACTGGAAATTTGATGAGGGCCATAAAAGATTATGGAAAGCTGCTATGGGCCACAAGAAATAGGATTAATGAGAAAGCAAAAAATATTTTTTAACAAATAAATTATTGATTATTTTTAGAATTTAATAAATATTAATATCCATTGCTTATATACTCTTTTCGTACTGTTATAAATCTAAAAATAATTACAAGATAAAAAGAACCTTTTATATACCATGTTTTTAAATTTTCTGTTGAATCATATACACTTGAAAATTCTATGTACAATTTATAAATACTTTTTTAAAAGTTTTTTGATGAATTATCCCATCAACTTGAAAGAAAATTATCAAATGCGTAATCAATCGTTTTGCTCGGGAATTGGAAGTTAATGTGCGTTTAACTTTTTGTTCCCATCCCGGCCGATAGATGGCTGCACCATTCTACAAAACAAAATTAACTGAAAATGAATTCAATCTGCTTAAAGATGGCTAAAAGTATCAATAGAATGCACTGTCATCGTGTTCTGAGCTATTCTAAAAGTTTCAAATGTCTAGCTAGTCGGAAATTTAGTTAAAAATCGATTGCAAGATTTGTACTGGACAAACACACACACAAACAAACAAACAAACCAGAAAGCGAGTTAATAAAAACATGGTAAAATAATGTTTTGTATTTTGCATGTGATTCAGCAGGTTATTTGTTTTTACGTTATCACTAAAGCTTTTTAAACTTTTTTGCCTATTCCATTCGTAAGTAATTGATTGTTGCTTAGTATCTGTTGAATTTTGAAACATAGTTCATTCTAAAAAAATTATATTTGAATCCAGTATACTGTACAAATGACAGAAAAGAATTTGCCATTTTTAATTCATATATTGCTTATAAAAAGTTATAATCAGTCAAATAAAGAAAGCACCAACTAAAGAAATTTCATAATTAATGTACCTTGAATAAGTTAAAGGTTCATTAAAATTAATGTATTAATATTCTGTGTAGCAAGCATTCAAGAAAGTAACAAATGTATGTGAGGGAATGTTTGAAAGTATGTAAAAAGTGTTGCTAAAAATATTAATGTAAACATACTTTAAGTTTTTCTCAAGTATCAACATTGCCAAAAAAGGAAAATCTAATATACGAGGTATGTATCACATTAAAAATTTCAATAAAAAGGGAATAATTATGCTAGCATCATATCATGGACTGTAAATGCCGTGTCTAAATTAAATTTTATTATCGTTAGAATTAAAATCGCTGTTGCCACTGAAAACAAGACAAACCTTTTAAACATAGGACATGGACATGGACAAAAAGTTTTCGTGAGGTTCCAAATAGACTAAGAAAGCCCTTTACCCTCGGTATGGATATGGGAACCACTGAAGCTTTTCACGCATGGTCCAACAAGAAATGAATCAAGCCAAAAAAAAAGTTAAGTTGCAAAATAAATTAAAAAAGTTACAAAAATATAAATAAAAACATTAAAATTTAGTAAGTTAACACAAAATTAAATCAGCAAGACTTGTCAAAATAAAATGTTCCAATATAAGATAAGATAAAAAGCAAAATATAAAGATTAAACTCTCAAAAGTCGAAGACGAGCCACAGAGGACCGCGAGCAGCAAAGATATTAAACGCTGGGATCAAACCCAGGATGGGAAAGAACTATCAAGCAACCCGTGCTTGAAAACAGGCCGAAAAAGGAAGCAAGATGATGAATATGTATTACAGAGGTTAAAAAAGATCAAGCTTAATGTGTCCCGCAACATGATTGGTTGACGAAACAGGATCCAGGAGCTTAGCAGAAGATATTATCAGGGAGGACGGCTCACAGTTTGAACATGAGGATTCGCTGAGGCATATTACACCAACGAGACGACACACTTCCTTTTTCAAAAAAGCGTAAGAGGATGTGACTGCAAATAATTAGGAAATAAAGGGGGGGGGGTGAAAATTAAGCGGTCTAGAAGGAATTTAAGAAAAACGGAATGACACAAAGAGAAAAAAATTAAATTATGTTAAAGAATAATTGGGAGTAATCCCAGTGTCAAGCCGTAGAGTCGCTCTAGATCTACGATTAAATTCTCTATTGTCATAATCAGGAAGATTGGCAATTTCTTCATTAGGGGTGGAGTAAAGACTATTATAAAATTTAGTGGCGAGATTAATTATAGCGAGGCGAATGGGTTCAATATTTAGATCTTTGTGGAGGGAGTAGTTAGTTTTATATCTATTGGCTTTAGTGATTAGACGTAAGGTTTTATTTTGTGAGCATTGCGATTTCTGGACATGACTGTTAGCCGCTGACCCCCATACAGGTACTTCATAAAGAAGTATAGGTCGAAGTACTGTTTTGTAAAGCAGAAGTTTATTTTCTATACTCATCTCCTTCTGTTAAACATAGGGGGAAAACACCATGGACTTGACAGTATGTGGAGAAAATTAAATTTAAAAAACATTAGATGTTAAAAGTATTATATAGATATTTGAAACACAAGAAAATATTTAATAAATATGAGAAAATAAAAAAGAGACGTATAACTCATATAAAACATATAAATAACGCCTATATGGTTATTTTCTCCTTGTAATTAAATGTTTAGGGTCATATTTTGATTGTTTATAATCGAGTATTTCAGTTATTAGAACTGAAAGGCAAATTGAACATTATAAATAAAAATATTTTATAGAACAACTAAAACTGTTTATTTGACTTTAAAATATCATTTTCGAAGTATTTCATAAATCATTTTATGTATGTGCAAGGATGAATAAATCCACCAGCACTAAATAAATATCAGTAAAATTTATTTAGGAGAGAAAATAAGCCGCCAAATATGGCTTTGCATTGGTTCTAAGAAGCATTTATTAGTGAAACCGAAAATAACGATAAGTTGCCAGCTATTGCAATCCCTGTCCACAACCAAACGGAACGCGAGAAAGTTGACACGCATTCTCAGTCAGGTAATCTGAAATCCTCGTTTCCTTTAATCGCTCCTAATAGGAGTATATTTATACTCACTAATGGCAACAGTATCGCGCAAGCGAGTAGTTTATGTTTGTTTGTATTCAATGGGTCCCTTCAATTCTCTTTATGATTCTCCTAGTATCTGAAGGAAATTTAAATTAATCTTATTAATAAAAAGAAAATAGTGGTTCCCATGCGACAAACTTTCGCATGGGATAGAATGTTATACGGACTGAAATAACATTGATCTAGATGCTAGAAAAATAAACAGGTATTCAAGTAAGTTTAATTTACCTCTCATTTTTTTTCTGTATTGTATGAATTGTTTTATTAAGGGGTTGAAACTGACGTATATGATTTCTACGTATAACATTTTTTCGCGAGTGAAGCTAAATATTAATACAATACGTATAACTATTAAAGAGTTCCATATCTCGTGGCGTTCGACGGAAAGTTGTCGAACTTCACCAAGTGGAGTTCAGATGAGTAATTTAAGAAAAAAAACTATTTCGTATTGTTTTTAAACTTTAACCCTTACAATCAACACTTTGTATTAAAATTTAACAATAAGTACCTAATAAACAACATTAGGATATTTTCATAAAATTTTATTTTTAAAAAACATTTGAAAAACTATAAAATAAACTTGTAAATACAAGATACACAAATAAATATACAAAAAAATCTAAAAATAAATAAATAAATACATAACATTTAAAAGCTAGTAGCAAGATAATTTGAAAGTATATAGAAGAATGAAAAAAAAAAAATAAATATATATATATATGAACATAGTATTACAGGTAAATTTTTAGATCAAAAATTAAAATTTAAAATATTTTCAATGTATAAAAATCAATTTATAAAACTAAGAATAAAATTTAAATAGTTTAGGAAAGGGTACAAAATTAACTTTAAAAAAATCACGAATCTTTATTTATAAAATTAGAATTCAAAAACACTAACCAAGGGGAAGTGATGTCCCAGATGCACTGGAGAAAGACTTATAATCTCGATATGAATAACCAAGGGTAAAATCTCATCTTCCAAATTGTATTCCTTGAAAAGGGGGAAAATAAAAATGTTATGAAAGGAATTCAAAATATTTTTCAATTACTGAATGTTTAATTCATTGTCTGAATGTAAGTTCAAATTTCATTGGCTAGAAACATCAAAATCGTCATCATTCAAATTCAATTAGTTGAAACTGATAAAAAACCAAGTGACATTTCTGAGATCTAATCATTGACCTTTGGAGATGTAAGAGCGAAGCTTAGTTTGGTCAGTTTCGCAGCATATTTAGCCATTAAATTGTGTAATAAAACATTATAAAGATTACAACCAAGTTATAGCTGAACAAAGGAACAATTTATATAATCACCGAATTTGAGGCTATAAAATTTTCAGCACTTTTCCCGACATTCATGTGTCTGGTGTTTTTAAAATTTAATCCCATGCTAAAATGTATTAAAAATTTTAAAACATCTAAAGCTTATCAAAGTTAACAAACCTTCATTTATGTCCTTTAAATTTTTAAAAATTACAATGAAATCGATATACACTGTTACTTTCATATGAAACTATAGATAGAGTGAATTAAATAATTAAATTTTCTATATAAATGAAGAAGTGGAACCATATTTGGTGAGTTTTTACACCTTGGCACTATGTACAATAATCTGAAGTTTAAGTGTTGCTTTCTTGTATCATTATTCTGTCAGAGAACTTTTTATTTATGATTGCATTTGAAATTTTTTCAAAAAAATGTTTCTGTATTCATTCAGTGTTAAAATTTTTGATGACAGGATTTAATCAATATCATTCATGCTCATCTTTCATTGTAACAAAGATAACAGCAACAGCATTAAATGTAATACTCCTAAATATTCATCATTTTAGGTACATCATTCATTATAATATGCTTGTTTAAAGTTTTAAATCAATGTATTTCAAAGAGGATGTTTTAAAAAAAATACTTGATATTTAAAATTGAAATTCCTATTAAAGGAAAAATAAATTATTTACCATTCAAGAGCTGTACACAATTATTAATATATTATATATGAAAATGTTTCATTTTGTCTGCACCATGCATTCCAAAGATTTTTTCAGTAGAAACATTTAAAGATTTATAAAATCTGCATTTAGTGATATTTATAAGTCTTTTTATAATTTTTTACTGTGAAAAATGTACTTGGATCAGTTTAGAACTAGGTTTTAGTTGTCTACTCTGTTACCTGCATATTTGTTAAACTCAATAGATTATTGTGTAGTGGCAAAATTTATAACCGCTTTCTTGCTGTTTATGTCTTGGGTAAATTTCTTTATATAGTTTTTGTCCTTTACTTCAGTGTTAGTCGAATTGATGTTTATGGTTTTAGGATTTATGTACAGTTTTTAGGTTATGTACAAGTTTTAGGATATATATATATATATATATATATATATATATATTAATTATTTTGTTTTAAACATAATTTTTACAAATCTGATAAGAAAAAAAAATTTGAGGATTTTGAGATAATTCTACATTTTACACATCTGGCCACCCAAATTGCAACCCCAAGAAAGACAAGAGATATCACAACAAAATTTATTTTGTACATAACATGTTTACCAAGTATCAAATGATTAAATTTATAGACTTCCGTGAAGTGTTGTTCCAGCCAAAATCAGTAGCCAGAGTAGCCGCCATTGTTGGAGATCACCGCTGCCACACGCCTCGGCATTGATTCAAAGGGACTTTCGATGAGTTCTTGGGGTACATCAGACCAAGCAGCTTCTACACGTTGCCAAAGTTGATCTGCTGTGGCAGCTGGGGATGGAATATGGGTCAATCGTAGAGCAACCATGGACCACATGTTTTCTATCGGCGAAAGATCCGGAGAGCGAGGCGGCCAGGGAAGCAATTCAATCTGGCGATTGACGAAGAACCGTTGGACAATGCGTGCCAAGTGTGGTCGCGCATTATCCTGTTGAAATATGGCTGTGGGCAAGCCCTGAAGGTAAGGAAGGACAACTGGCTCCAACACCTCGGAGATGTAGCGCTGGCTGTTTAAAGTACCGGCAATGCATACTAGAGGTGTACGAGAGTGATATCCAATACCGCCCCATACCATAATACCCGGTGCAGGACCAGTGTGGCGGTACATAACGCAGCTGTTTAGCATCCTCTCTTCACGGTGTCTCCAGACTCGAATGCGACCATCGTAGTATTGCAGACAGAAGCGTGACTCGTCAGTAAAGACAATTTCATTCCATTCTGCCGTCCACATCCTTCTGTCATCGCACCATTGGCGGCGGAGACGTCTGTGGTTCTGCGTCAAGGGTAGACAAAGCAATGGACGTCTTGCGGACAGACCACTCTGCTGTAAACAGCGTCGAATGGTACGCGCAGACACTGGATGATGCGTTACAGACTGCATGTGCTGTGCTATGGTTCGTGATGTGACTGAGCGATCCGTCACTGCCATGCGCACAATTTGCCTGTCATCACATGAAGTGGTGAGCTGAGGTGGATGCGATCGAACACGCCAGTCCGTCGTACCCTCCTGCATCCAACGATCACATATCCGCATTACAGTTGTTTGGTTTTGTCCAACACGACTACCGATTTGCCTGAAAGATAATCCACGATCTCGGTAGGCCATTATCCTTCCTCTGTCGAACTCGGATACTTGATCAAAAGAAAATCGCTGTTTTCGACGAGGCATAATTGATCGTTTTTTTTTTTTAAAAACCACAAGAAAAACACAATTGCAGAACTTGAAATCGTTGAAATCTCCAAGCCTTAAATAGCACTTTGAAGTGGCGCCACAGACGCGCGTGATGTGCGTCTGCGCTGAAATTCTAATCATTTGCATATCTTACCTCCGCTAATGCATGTTGTAAATTTCATGTTATTTGCATGTTTCCTTCAGGGTGTTACATTTATAGTGGCCAGCAGTGTATATTTGAAAATTTGGAAATTTCTACACTAACTTAATATAATAAGGTAACAGAGTATAACAGGTAATTTCTTAGCACTGGAAAATTGGAGATTCGAGTTCTCTTCATTCATGCCTTTAAACATAGTAATCCTTATTCATTGTGTGGCCCAATTGCAGAAATTTCTGTGGGGTCCTTCAAAATTCTAATATACACTAAATAATAAAAATTTAATGTGAAGCATAAAGGATAAAAATTAGGAATGTGGTCATATTAAATTTTTTATGTACATTTATTAAAATAAAAACACTAAAAGGTAGCTAAACTACATATATTTTATTCACAGAAAAAAATTATTTATAATTGAGTTTTAAAGATTTCTCATAAGCAAGATCATTTGTAAATTGCTGAAATTTTAATTGCCTTATTTCTATATGATCTGTAGACAGTATTGCAAGGCTATTGATTAGGGATATAATGAATAGTGATTTGGCCAAATACCAAATATTCCGTCAAATTTTAGACCGAATACTTGCATTTTAAAAAAGTATCACTTTTGATTGTAATTAAAATAATTTTCAAATTTTAAATTATAAATGAAATAAATATTAACAAAATTGCTTTTTTAATCTTTGTATATTTAAAAAAATTTTTTAACAACTTGATGTATTTTTTGTAATATTTTAAATATTTTAATGCCAATAATAAGGCAATATGGTTTTCACAATTCTAAATAATTAATAATAGCATATTTTAACTATAGTTATACTTGTAATTTATATATTTTATTTAAAATAAGAACTCATTACTACTGTTAAAGGTGCTTTTTAACTTTTTTTTGTCAGAAAAATTATTAAAACCCAGAAATATAAGAACTTGCATGTCATTTTTTTTTTTTATCATACTAGGGGCTTCGCCCCTAGGCTCGCTACGCTCGCTCCTCTGGTGAATCAAGTGAATGAATGACTCAATAGTTGTTTACAGTTGAAGCTTCCCCCCCCCCCTCCCGGCAAAATGGATGAAGCCTGTATGGGGAAAAATCGGATCTTCTTTCATGTCCTTTTGCAAAGGAAGCGAATGAGAAGATTTTTTGAAGTATTTCTTTAAAATTCAATTAAAAATCGAAATTTTAAGATAGAGACTTGAAATGAAGTTTCTATGAATGAGAAAGCTTTCATCTTCCAGTTGATATAAATATTTTCTTTGTAACATAATAAGTCTGAGAGCATCGAATTTATATATCTCGAAACGCATAAATTTTTCCAAAAAGTGGGTTTTCAGTTTTAATAAAAATATCAGTCTGTTTTAAATTATTTTTAAACAAATGAGGTCTTGTTTAAAGGAGAAATGTCTGTAGTCTTAGATAGTAAAAAAAAAAAAAATTCTACGATCCTTTTTTGGCGAGTTATCGTAATCTGAACATGAAAAAGTCAATATTTTCCCACAAAACATAAAATTAAAAAAAAACTTAAAGTCCGACGAATATGAGACATGTCTTACTTTCTTCCCCACATTGTTCTGCATCGATTGATATCGGTCTCGAACCCATACCCCCAGCGGTTTCGGAGGAGATAGCGTGACAAGCTTTTGACAGCGGCGGCGGTGGCTGCTGCAGCGGCAGTTACTTTCTTTTAGAATAGAGAGATAATAAATTAATTTTCTTTAATTCAAGATTTTAAGTTATTTACATTAAAATATAAATATTCTTCTTCAATTCTACTTACTACCCAGTGAGACATTTCACCTTTCTTACTTTCAAAGTTGTTAACAAGCATCTCATATTTTTTACTCTCCCCCATAATTCACAATGAGATAGTCCCTAAAATAGCCCTTAGTAAATGACCCTGGTCTCTTCAATCCTGTGGGCCACTTCAATCATTCAACTCTATCATGTTCTAGATTGAAAGATATCCAGATTAAGAAACCTGGCATGCAAGAGAAAATACTGATCCAAGATGTACCAACATGGTGGAACAGCACATTTTATATGCTAGAACGTTTAAATGAACAAAAAAGTTCAGTTTCCTTATATGCAGCCGATTATAGAGATAAAAATAATTTAACTAGAAATCAGTGGATGCTTTTGGAAAAACTTTTAAATTTTGTTAAAGCCTTTCAAACCAATAACAAAAGAAGTTAGTTATACAAAATGCTCAATTTCTGTTGTTATACCAATGTTTAGAACTTTGAAATTATACCTCTAAGTTAGGAGACCATTTTTTTGGTGTTGGAACAGTAAAAGGTGTTCTTAACAAAATATAGACAAACGATTTTCATCAGTTGAAAATAATGAAAATTATGTGATTGCAACAGCTTTAGATCCACGATATAAAGTAGATTTTTTTCATCAACAAGATGCTGAAGAAATAAGTACTATTAAAAGAAAGCTCACTTCATTTTTTGAAACTATGGACATCGATTGTGCAGCTAACAACAAAACAGCTTCAGATGTTGGAATCACTGATAAGAAAGAGAAACCCTCTTTGTTTTGGGATCGCTTTACAGAAATAAAGCATTCATCATTGCAGAACACAACAAATACAAATACAGATGAAAATTCAGTGGATAAATTATTAGAGGTAAATTCCTATTTTGATAAACCTCTCATAGGTAGGACGGAATGTCCACTTAATTGGTGGAAAGCAAATGCAGAAAACTTTCCAAGTCTTGCAAATTTAGTAAGAAAATATCTTTCAGCTCCTGCAAGCACAGTATACAGAGAGCATTTTTTTTTTCTGACGCTGGTAATATATAGGAAACCAAACAGACTTCTTCCTCTAAATGCTGAAAAATTATTGTTCTTATATCATAATTTCAGACTTCACAATGATAAATGATTTTTTAAAACTATAAAGTTTACAGTGTAAACCATTTTTAACGATTACATATTTTTTTATATCTCATGTAGCTTGTTTCTCTAAGTATCTAAAGGCATTCATTAAATGAATAATTTATATGTTTTATTTTTATAATTAATAATTATATGAGCATATATTTGTAGTGCATATTATTGATAAATTGATATTATCAAGGGTATTCAGTATGAATTTTAATTGCTGATTCAAGTAGTATTCAGACTTCTATTTAACAAACTGTATATTATATATTTGTATTTTAATATAAAAGCATAATGCATTTTATATAAATTTGAAACTAGAAAACGTTTTTATGTATGTAACATTATTAAATACCCTTATGTTTTATGCAACTCAAATTGAGTAAATGTTAGATTTTCTAATAATTAATGCAGTGAAATGTAACTCTGCAATATTCTTTATTAAATATATTTAAAAGCACATTTAAAAAATATCTTTTTTTTATTATCATGAATTTTTTTGGCCATATGTCAAACAACATTCGTCCATAGGTATTCAGCCAAATATCTGTTCAGTATTCGGCCAGACAGAATATTCGTCAAAAGGGCCAAATACCAAATAGTGGCTGAATATTCGTTACATCCCTACTATTGATTATCTCCTGTGAAATTATTGACCTCAAGTATGTTTTACTTCATTTTTTTCTAGAAAAACTTCTTTTTCCCAATGCTACAATTATATGAATTGCTAAAAATATCCGTAAAGATGTAAATACATTTGAAAAGCTAGTAGCTGTCATTTGTATTTATTTTAGAATTTTTATACGGTTTCCGAAACAATAGGTTTTAATACTTAGTATTTCTTCAACCAGCATATAGTTATCTATGTCGACATCTTTTATAGACTTCATTTGGTCTTTATTCTGAATCCTTTTTACATCTATCCAGGCGATTTCTAGTAATGATGCATGTTTTCGATATCTGTTCTGTGGAATGTCGAATAAACTTCTCTACTCTGTCTAGCTTTGTATGGTATTTGTTAAAAACAATACACCTCAAATATTTCTTTCTAATTCCTTATTGGTTCATCTGCAAACTCATAAATAAATATCCTTTGTCATTTTCATGAATATGTTTCTCGAAATTCTGGATTGACTTCTAAATAAATCACAAGTTCAGTGGCTCTGACTAAAACTTGATGGATATCCCACTGGTTATATTTTGTCTCTGGAATTCTAGAAGATTTCTAAATGATCTCAATATTTCCTTTCAGACATATTTTAAATTTTTCTTCCTGTGGGGCACTGTACTAGTATGGGGCCCAAAGAGTTCAAATTGCAGACTTTCATTATTTATTCTTTACATATTTTCTAGCATTTTATGTCCAGAGTTCCTAAGGCTGTCTTATGATTATACATATCATTTTAAGTCTGTGGGGAACTGTGATGAGTTTGGTTTCACAAACTTTTTAAAATTTTTATAAAGAGAACTCTTGACTAGTAACCAGAATTTGTATTTATCAGTATGTATTTATCTTTTTTAAACCCTTCAACTGTTTGAAAGAGTTTTTCAACAACAAGAGAATGTCTTGATCTTCTGGTTTTAATTGCTCCTATCTTGCTACAAGACAGCAAAACTGATTTGCAAAACAGTGAAAATGCGGGGTCAGGGAAAGCACTCAATTATTTTAAGTTTTCAGTACATTTCTATTTTTAGATTTTTGCGAATATTATAAATCTCCTCTTGCTTCACAGTAACATGTAAGAATTATTTCTTGCTTTACTGCTGAAGGAATAAATATAGATGACAGACAGCTTTCAAGATGTAAAATACCAAGGCCAAAAAAAAAATAAGTAATCATTTGTCAGGAAATCAGATAATTCCGAATTATGTGTAGTACCCCCTTGAAAATCTAACATGTCCTGAGGAATGTAATTAAAAATGGTCAGAATGTAATATTTGTATTCATAGGTATATATGCAGTTGTGTTCATAATTTAATTAATGAAAATTTATGTTAGCATATTTATGGTGTTGTGTGGCATTTTCTTGCACCTAATTTCACCTTATTTATATGTCTTGATATACTTTAAAGTGATGATTTATTTGAGAAACCTGAAAGTGGCTCTGAATTTTATCAAAATCTTTTAAAGGAAACATGAAGTTTTTAGATAGTGAAATGTTACTGCAATTTGAATAAATTAATGAATAAGTTAATAAAATTTGAATAAAATTCCTTTTAGCTCTCTGGTGAAATGCATGAATGAGTGTTTCGATATACATGCTAGCAAAGTTATAGATGACTAAGACCCCTATTCTGATCAAACACTTACGACAGCTAAGCTCCTACAAGCCCCCTCCCTGTCGCAGATGGGTGAAAAGTGATATGCAGAACAAACAGAGAGCTTTTTCTCTCGTAAATATGAATGTCACATGATCCAAACTTGCGGCTAGTCGGGAGCTCTCGTAGACAGGTTGTTTCTCTCGCAAAGCTGGCAGTAGTCATTTGCCGCATAAGGAGAAGGATGTTATCCCTTTCTTTAAGCAGGGAATGGATATTACAAGATACGGATAATCCACTTGAGATGGAAGATGAAGTTTTTATTACAAAAATTTAGACTGTGCAAACATGAAATTATGTGTTTATTACATTTTTTCTACAACATCATCTTCAGCATTTATGAGCTCTAAAAGCTTATTTGTCTTCCATTATTTTAATTAATGTTTCTAAATTTTGATTAATTTTTAGCAGAATTCCTTGCTGGGATGTTATTTTGGCAGCAACAGTTTTTATTTCTTGCACCATAGTTTTTTGGGTTTGAAGAGCCTCAGCTTCAAATTTATCTAACTCGGCTACTTCTCTTTTTTCTTTTTAAGGCTAGATGTCTCCTGCCACGTACTGTTGAACTGTCTAGAAAATAATAAAAGTGTTCATTTAAATAAATAGCAAAAAAAAACATTAAAAGTAAATGAGATAACATATGGCACAGGGCTATTATTTTATACATAAAAATCAACACAAGTTATTTCATAGAAGTTACTGTCACAGATTATATAGTAAAATTGCAAATGATTATGAAGAAGAGTTATATGCAGGCATTAACATAAAACTATGTATGTTACGTAAAACATACAATTATTTAATTTCTATAAATTAAGGTACTATAAAATTTTTAAATATCTCCAACAATTTCAGTCTGAAATTTATATTTTAAAACTTGTTACAAAAATTTGATTTAAATTTATCAAAATCTAAATAACTTACTTGATGATTGAGCAGTACAAAATAATTCTGATATTCTGACATATGCCAAGACTTTGTTTCTGTTGTTTTAGAGGTAGTTACAATCTTAGGGGTTATAATTCACTTTGTATAACAACAACTTTCTGGGGGGAGGGGGGAATTAATTAGTATAAATAGCAAATAATTTTGCTTTAAATTTATTTAAAAAATTCAAATTTTTTAAAAGCATTATGAAACAAGCATTCATTTTGTTAGTTATAATAACTATTTTTTTCTCAACGATTTTTCTTAGCTTTATGATTATTAAATACATAGTTGTAATAAATTTTAGAAATTTCATGATAGCAAATATTCAAATATATGAATACCATGCCATAATGTTTGTTGTGCTCTTAGAACTTGTAACTTCCAAACAAAAGACACAAACTTAATATTCTTGTAATGTTTTGTTTCTAAAATAAAAATTGTTCTTAAAATATGCATTTTCAATTTTATTTACTTGTAGTTCTTTTACATGATTACACAAAATAATTCTGATATATGACTGAGCATTGGCAGTAATCTTTTGAAGCACAATTATTAAATTTATATTTGCTATTTAAGTGTACAATGTCATGGTCTCAATCTCTCACCCTCAAATATTAATAATGCAGTGATCTTTATCTGGTAACAAAGCCTCCTGGAACAAAATATTTTGATCTTTGTTTAATGATTAACTAACAGCATTTAAAAAAGTTTATAATAACATTTATAAACAAAGATAGAAATATGATATTCTTGTACACAAATGCCAGAAAAGTCTAACAGAACTTTTTTAGTACTTAATTGTCCCTTAAATAAGCATTAGGACATTTTTAAATTTTGCTTTAATTAAATTTATTTATGATAAAATCTTTCAATGTAAAAATATGACATATTATAAATAGCATTGAAAATGATTAAAAGAAATTCTAATAAACAGGTAATTAAATACAAAATTAATAATTTACTTACCATCCATTTTTTTTCTGTTTTAAAACATCCTAAAAAGAAAAGAAAATATTAGGATATTGCTAAAGTCAAATTACATTTTTTTCTTTTCAAATACAACTGAAATTACTTACCAATGCAGATGAATCGAATGACTCATCAGTGATGCCTTCACTGCACTTTTTTTCTCGATCTCCTCTACTGAAAAATTTGATGTCCTTTGACACATTTTTATCTACAAAATGTAAAAGTAACAGCCACGTTGATAAATGTCAAAGCGCGGGTTTTTTCCAATGCTGTATACTTTTTCTTTAACCCCAACGCAAGGAAGCAATTAAAATGCCGTGTTTGAGGGAGTTCTGTCCGACGGTTTCGCTATATAAGGTTTCCTTACACATCTGGACGTCATCATTTGCGGAAGCGCAAACTTTTTGAACAGAATAGCTAAAACAAGTGTTTTCCCCCTACTCTCGCAAACACCCCCCACTTGCGGAACGATAGCCACAAGTTTCCGCCGTTTGAACTGCATCTGGGTCTTTGAGGCACCTTCTCCTCTGGCACCTACCTGTTATTTATCTGGCCTGTACTGAATTTCTTGTAAATTCACTTGCAATAAATGCAGTTAATAATCAGCCTCTTGTACTCTAGTCCAGTCACAAGTGTTATTCATTGTAGCTCTGTATCTCAAGAAAAGGATAGTTATGTTTTACTAGTTCCAAGTGTTCCTTATCCAAGCCCTAAATCTCAGATGTCTTGAGTTTTTTAGCAATTTGGTAAAAGCTCAACAATTCATTCTTGTTAATTACCAGTCTGTAAATATTTGATACTCCAATAAGATTTATATAAAAGAATTTTGCTGTACAATTTATTTTGAAAGTAACACTAACTGGTTTGTTAAGCGATATCTTTTCCTTTTTGTCACATTTGCTCGAAATAACCAGGCAAGTGTATTTTTTCTAAAGATTTAAATTATTATGTATAATGTGTGAAATTTCCTTAATTTAGAAGGATGAGGGAAGGGAAATATTGTTTATGGGAAGTAATTTAAAAAAAAATACCATAACCTGTTTGTATATGAACTAAACTGTTTAAATTTCATCTTGTAGAGCATTTTATATGACTGCAGATTTTGTATTTAATTTACTTATCCTTTAAAAAAATTAATTCTTGTGAGTATTAATGGTTTGTATACTATGTATATATGTTTTGTTAAATATGGTATTAAACTTTTGCAGTTACTCTCTTTGCATACATTAATGACTGACAAATAAAATATTTCGTACTCTATGATGAAAAATCATTTAAATTGACAATTGCTTTTCTATCTCATTGTTTAGGAAGAGGTAGTTATAATTTTCTCTAATTAGATGTGTTATGATAGGTATAGCTTAACCTTCATCTGATTTCCTGTAGCTCTGAACTGTATTGTAGAATTCTGGCCAAAAGAATTCCAGCCTATGTGGATATCTTGAAATCATTTGACTTTTATATACAAAATGAAAAATGTTATGAGATTGCCTTGTAAGAACAAAATGGTTTTCCAGTATGTTCTACATCACACAATCGTTTTATTTATTTTATTATCGAGTATCAAGGTAACTCAAAATAATCAATGTAATTCGAATAATTCTTAATTTATCTAATTTCATTTTACTAATTTTTATAATTTTAACTTTTTGGGATTTATAGGAAAACTGTTTTATTATAATCGACAAGTTTGAAGAGTGTTTAAAAGATACATGTCAATTCACATTTTAGTTCTAAGTGTACAGTTTTATAGGCATACATATTTTTATAAAAGAATTTTGCCTTCCAATTTATTTTGAAACTAAAAATAACTCGTTTATTAGGCAATATATATAATTAGATCATTCATTTCTAGTACATTTATTGTGTAGTAGTCCCATTTGTGCTTATATAGCTCGCTGAGTGGATGTATGCAAATCAAAATTGTAGAAATGTTTACAGTTCTGATGACTCAATCTTAAAGAATGTCATAAATCGCTAGCATTTCTCTTTAGAAATAGGCTTTGTTAAGGGCTCTTTGGTCCAACATCTACTGTGAATGTAATAGAAAATAAAGACATTTTAAGCATGGAAATGCAAAAAGGAACATAAAAAAAACTTTAATGTAGAAGCTTACTTAACCTTTAATAATCTTCCTACAAAATAGAGAAAATTTTAAAAATTAATGACAGTGATGAAACCAGGTTACACAAAAAATGTTTTGTAAGCTTTGGTGAAATACAAAAGAGCAAAAAGATAATTTTTAAGAAAAATTAAACTTTAATTAAATACCATACATAAATTTAAACACCCCCACACCAACCCCCATTCAAAAAGAAATAATAAATTTAAAAAATTGATAAAAAAAATGAAGAATGTGAGAAAATTAGACTATACCAATATTTTTTAAATATAGAAATATCAAAAAATACCAATTTTTTTTTCAAAAATTTCTTTAATTATGTTACACTTTAATTAGCAGCAATTACTCAGCACTCCCATTCAAAACCTTTTTTTAATTCTGAAAAATAAAGATTTACAATAATGAAAGATCTTGAACTGTTTAGACGCCGATGTTCCCATTTGGGATCATCAATTAAAAAAAATCGCGAAAAATTTAATTTTAAAGATATGTGTATGCGATATTTATTTCATAAACTTAAAAGTATGATTGATTTTTTGAAATGTTTGAAAATGGTATAATTTAGTTTTTTTATATGGAAAAAAATGTTCAAATATGCAAATTTTGTCATATTTCATATTGAGAAAGTGTGAATTTTATAAAGGGTAAATAAAATATAAATTAATTTTAAATTCGCATGAAGCTAAGTGTCCACTTGAGAGAAAATCTCGAGAGAAAGTCTCGAGATTAATCTCAGGGTGTTGACCATTTGAGATCACTTACGCTCTCGAGACAGGTTTCGTGAGACTCGGAAGGTCACTGCAGTCTCGTGACCAGGAACATTTCGTGTCGACTTGAGAGTGAACTCGCAGTCAGTTGTGTGATTTGATCGCAGTTTGTTTGTTTTTCTTTTCTTTTCAAATGGATTCGCGTCAGGCCCTAGCTTTTATAATTGCATATAAAATTGTGTAAAAGTGAAGAAAAAAGGCGTGTTGGGTAAGAAAATGGGTGGATCGTCGAAATGAATTCGGAGCTTGTTCAACACTCGTAAATGAGTTGCGGTTGGAAGATGCACAACAATTTAGAAATTTTATTCGGATGTCTGCAGTGCAATTTGAACTGCTTCTAAATTTAGTTAAACACCAGATTGTCAAGCAGTAATAATAATTATTTTTTAAATATAATTTTTGTTATAATTTTATGATAGATAAAAAACGCTGCAAAGTCTTGTACGCTGGTTTATTATTCTCTAATGCTCTCATTTCAGGACAAAAACGAAAAATTGTTGCCTATTTGAGGTGTTTTATAAAATCAGTTGTAATTAATTAAATAATTGAATAATTCTGTTTATTTAACAAAACATTACAATACAATACAAAATTTGTAATAATACATATCTTTCAGGGAAATCGGTAGTCGTGTTGGACGAAACCAAACAACTGTAATTCGGATATGTGATCGTTGGATGCAGGAGGGTACGACGGACCGGCGTGTTCGATCGCATCCACCTCAGCCCACCACTTCGCGTGATGACAGGCAAATTGTACGCATGGCAGTGACGGATCGCTCAGTCACATCACGAACCATAGCACAGCACATGCAGTCTGTAACGCATCATCCAGTGTCTGCGCGTACCATTCGACGCCGTTTACAGCAGAGTGGTCTGTCCGCAAGACGTCCATTGCTTTGTCTACCCTTGACGCAGAACCGCAGACGTCTCCGCCGCCAATGGTGCGATGACAGAAGGATGTGGACGGCAGAATGGAATGAAATTGTCTTTACTGACGAGTCACGCTTCTGTCTGCAACACTACGATGGTCGCATTCGAGTCTGGAGACACCGTGAAGAGAGGATGCTGAACAGCTGCGTTATGCACTGCCACACTGGTCTGCACCGGGTATTATGGTATGGGGCGGTATTGGATATCACTCTCGCACACCTCTAGTACGCATTGCCGGTACTTTAAACAGCCAGCGCTACATCTCCGAGGTGTTGGAGCCAGTTGTCCTTCCTTACCTTCAGGGCTTGCCCACAGCCATATTTCAACAGGATAATGCGCGACCACACGTGGCACGCATTGTCCAACGGTTCTTCGTCAGTCGCCAGATTGAATTGCTTCCCTGGCCGCCTCGCTCTCCGGATCTTTCACCGATAGAAAACATGTGGTCCATGTTTGCTCTACGATTGGCCCATATTCCATCCCCAGCTGCCACAGCAGATCAACTTTGGCAACGTGTGGAAGCTGCTTGGTCTGCTGTACCCCAAGAACTCATCCAAAGTCTCTTTGAGTCAATGCCGAGGCGTGTGGTAGCGGTGACCTCCAACAATGGCGGCTACTCTGGCTACTTATTTTGCAGGAACCACACTTCACAGAAGTCTATAAATTTAAGCATTTGATACTTGGTCAACATGTTATCTACAAAATAAATTTTGTTGTGATATCTCTTGTCTTTCTTGGTGTTGCAATTTGGGTGGCCAGCAGTGTACTTACGACATTTTTATCACGAGAAAGATTAATTTTTTTCTCGACTTTTTTTTCACTTCAACAGTAATGAATTTTATATCGTTTTAAAGAAGAAATTGAGATCTATAAAATAAAAAAAATCTCATCTCTATGCGACCAGTATTACCGAAGTTACAACGTATTGAACAATCTTTCGCACGGCTTATTAAATAATTTTTGTTTAATCATAGGTTGATACATACCTGGTTACGTAAGTTATGAATCTTCCGCTGTATTTCATTCCCATCACAGTTTTTAAATTTTGTTGCAAATTCTTCGAATATGCTAATTTTTTTTCGCGATTCCTGTATAATTTATGTTTCACGTTCCATAAAAACTTCCTGTTCCTCATAAAGATGGATTAACTCCAACACTTCATCATCAGTCCACTCTCTTATCTGGTACAACCTTCTTTTCACTGATTTTGAAAAATTATTTACCGATTTATTATTACTCATTTTTACTGTTACAATTTGAAAAACACTATCTATTTCAAAATAACACTATCTATTAACCCATTTTTTTTGTTTATTCTGCAACCGCTGTTTCGTACCTTCCGACTCCAACGAGTGTTACGCACGATCATGCTTGTGAATTACAATTATTGAATGGTTATTTGTTTTGTATTGCATCAATGTATGTACATATCAAATTTCATTAAAATCGGTACAGTAGTTCTAGAGATAATCGACCAAGTCTGCAAATTTTCTTAATTTCTTACGCCAGTGTAGTATAAGATTCAAGTTAATCGCAAACACCCCCCACCCACCCCGCAAAAAAATAAAACTTGCATCTCTCTGGATTTCATTTCGTGACTCTCCTGATTTCCTTCCGCCTGCACCGATGCTCTTTAGTGCACCCGAAAAATATAAACATGTGAGTCAGTTGTATCATTTTCCGAAGTAGATGAGAAAAATTTATTTGGAACATTAGCGTGCATGACAAAGTTATACGCTAGTCAAAGGAGAGATGATTGCTATTGACGGTACAGATATTGCCCAGTTTCTACGATTGCTCCTCGTGAGTGGTTACCATGGGGTGCCAAAGGAAGATTATTATTGGAGCACTGCTGAAGATTTGAAAGTTGATATTCCAACAATCATGTCAATAAACTATTTATGTACGATCAACAAGTTTTTTCACTTAAATGATAACTCTAAATTGAAGTCAGGTGATAAACTTTAAAAAATAGCTCCAATTTATGAAAAATTGGGGGAAATTTTGCATCAATTTGGAACTTTCCACAAAAAAATTGAGCATTGAGGAATCGATGGTACCTTATTATGGACACCACACTTGTAAAATGCTTATAACAGGTAAACCCATAAGATTCGGTTTTAAAATATGGATGTTACGTTTATCATCTGGATATCCGTATGCGATGGAAATTTATTCTGGAAGGAAGAAAGAGAAATGAGTAATGTCTCTGGGTGAGGGTGTTGTGACGCAGCTACTTTCCAAAGTTGCAGATATGGGCAGGGATATCTATTTTGATAACTTTTTTACATCTTATGATTTATTAAAAAATTGGCAGATTCTGGAATTAGAGCTACAGGTACAGTCCGAAGGAACCGCATCAATCAATGTCCTTTACGAAACAATAAAACGCTTGTCAAAGAGACCAGAGGAGGAATGGATTACCGTGGTGATGAAACTATTCATTTGCCGCTGGAATGACAACGCAGTTGTGACAGTTGTTTCTAATCACCAAACGCATGAGCCTATTTCAAATGCAAAGCGATATTCCAAATTGGCAAAAAAGAAAATTGATGTTACCCAACCTGCTCTTATAAAGTATTGCAATGAAGGTATGGGTGGAGTCGATGCTCTGAATAAACTTCTGTCATCGTACAGACCGCAGCTCCGAAATAAAAAATGGTACCGGAATTTATTTGTAAACGCTCTAAATATTGCTGCATCAGCCTCTTGGATAATTTATAGAGACATTCATGGAAAGAATTCAACGCCACAATTATAATTCCGTCAAGATATTACGATGAACATACTGCGTTCCAAACCAAAACTTCATCTCTCAACCTGGACCAAAAATGCTTGTTCCAACTGAACTTACAAAAACAGATAATCATTTTCTGAAATCCGCATCACGAGGACGCTGTGCTGTTTGCCAAAAAAACTGCCGCAACACGTGTGTTTAGTGTGAGAAGAGGTTGCATAAAGCATGTTTTCCCTCATATCATGGCAAAGAATGTCATAAATCGCTAGCATATCTCTTTAGAAACTTTGAGAAGAATAGACTAAGGGTTCTTTGGCCCAACATCTATTATGAATACAATAGAAAATAAAGACATTTCATCCATGGAAATGGATAAATGAGCATTTGTAAGAATAAACTTTAATCTAGAAGCTTACGTAACCTTTAATAACCTTCCTGAAAAATAGAGAAAATTTTAAAAATTAATGACGGATGAGAAAGACGTGCCGAAATCTGGTTATACAAAAATTGTTTGCAAAGCGTCGGAGAAATGGAAAAATGTAAAAACATAATTTTTTAGAAAAATTAAACTTAAATTAAAACCTTGCATAAATTTAAACACCCCCACACCCACCCTGAAGAAATAATAAATTTTAAAAAAATGATAAAAATTGAAAAATATCAGAAAATTAGAATATATCAATATTTTTTAATATAGAAATATAAAAGTACCATTTTTTTAAAAAATTTTCTTTGTTACACTTTAATTAGCTGCAATCATTCAGCACTCCCACTCAAAAACTTTTTTTTATTCTGAAAAATAAAAATTTAGAGTAGGAAAAGGACTTTGAAATGTACAAATAAAGCGTTAAAACGATTTTTATCATTTCATTAATAATTTATTACGATGCGGGAAAGATAACATTTCAGTACGAAAAAAGCCCGTTCATAAACAAACACCCTCCCGCTTATTATGAAACGAGTGAGAACGGTTTCCTTAAGACTGCTGTGTACTAACCCTGTTGGATTCGCTCGCCTCAATGTGAACCTATGCAGAGAATTTGTGCAAGGATTGCTGACTTCGATTTATAGATTATTTTGAAAAAATTGTACTCCGTAAGAGAGAAAGAAATTTTATACCTTGGGGCATTTCTCGCTTAAAAACAATGCAAATAATAGTTTAAAATTTAAATTTCTCGGGGATGGGGGAATCTGGTGTAGTGTGTTTGAAACGCTCGCCAATTCCTTTGGTGGACGAAATTTATAAAAAAAATCCTCTTGCTAGGTGAATAAAAGTTCAGGCTATCCGAAAATACCATTTTTATTGGATTACTAGCTGTACCCGGCCACGCGTTGCTGTGGCTCAGTCTGGTTAAATGGAAAAGAAAGAAAGAGAAAGCACGTTTCTAGTAAGTTTAATTTATAAAGGCTGCAAAGCTGTTACTCATTTAGCACTACCCAGGGGGCACGTGTAGCTTAAAGTATGCAACGGACGCGAGTAACGTTACCCACCAACATATTTTATAGTTCTGTTTTTAGTGCTTGCTTTTTTTATGTAATATCTTGGCGAAATAATCGTGTTCCCTTTCGCCCGCTGCATTGGAAATAAAAAAAAATTTTAAAGAATGCTTAATTTTACAATACTTGTGGGTATACAATATTTTTTGTTGTTCCATTGTCTGTGCAGATATATAGATTATCTGGTTTACCGGCTCTAGAACGCGCAACATATAATTGTCCATGTGAGAAGCAATCCGTGTCTAAATCTAACCCGCACAATTGTAAAGATTGGCCCTGAGCTTTATTGATGGTGATTGCAAACGCCAATCGAATTGGGAATTGCAATCTCTTAAATTTAAATGGCATATCTTTTGGAATCATGGGAATTCGAGGAATGAGGACATCTTCACCTTTAAATGGTCCTGTCAAGATCGTTTCTTCTACGACGTTGCTCAGTAATTTTTTTACTGCAAGCCGCGTGCCGTTGCAAAGCTTTGGTTGGTTGATATTTCGCAACATTATAATTGGCACGCCGATTTTCAATTGCAGTACGTGCGGCGGCATCCCTGGTAGATCGAGTGAATTCAAAAATTCTGTTGGATAATGAACCGCTTCACCTGCTTCCACAACAGTGTCGACGGACTTGTATGTGACTGCCTCGCTTTGAATGTTATACTGAATGATGTTGTTAAGTTCGTAGACGTCTTTGTTCTTGGCGGCAAGATCAGCGAATCATGATTCTTATAATTGGTTTGAATATTGGGAAATACTTTTTCAACCAATTCTTCTTTTGACGATACAAAATTGCAGAAGTTATGAGGCAATGAAATTCGTCCTGATGTCAAATCAACCGGCACCTTTCCTTTCCCAATTTCCAGCAATTGATGTGAGAATAACTCAGCTGATCGATCGTTTTGCAGATGGACACGCTTATTTGTAGATAATTTCAACGTCTTTACGTGTCGCCACAAAGTAGAGTATTTCAGGCAAGCATTTATTTCGTCCACTGGTGTCGATAGAGGAATTATAGGTAATGTTTACCTGAAATCTCCTGCAAGCAATATTAATGCGTTCCCAAATGGTCTGATGTTTCCACGCAAATCTTGCAATGATCAATCAAGAGCCTCGAGCGATTTCTTGTGTGCCGTTGTACATTCATCCCAAACAATAAGTTTGCATTTCTGCAATGCTTTTGCATGCCGGATGCTTTGGAAATGTTGCACGTGGGAGTTTCAATGAATTGCATGTTCAATGACAATTTCAAAGCTGAATGTGCAGTTCTTCCACCTGGTAGCAATGTCGCAGCTATTCCGGACGACGCAAGAGCTAAGGCTATGTTATTTTGGGATCGAATTGCTGCCAGAATCAATCTAATTAGGAACGTTTTACCAGTTCCTCCTGGCGCATCTAAGAAGAATTCTCCAACCCCGTTATTGACAGTTTGCATTATTTGATCGTAAATGCCTTTTTGCTCAAGCGTTAGCTTAGGAATATTTGATTGCACATACGACAAAAGATCACCCGTGTTGTAATTTTGTTCACGATGCAATTCTACATCGAACGAAGCATCAGCAGATCGATTCGGTGATGGCATTCCCAATTGATTGAGAACTTTGTTCGCGATTTCTAAGCACAAATCTTCAATCATTATCAACGCTTCGTTGTAGATTTCTGCTGTGAAATCCATTTTCATATTTGAATTTTCCTCGCGTATTCGACGGAAAATATCTTCGGCCATGTGCGATTTATATTTCTCCCATAACTGTGTTGGAGATGGACAGCAGGCGGTCAATATGATTACAACATCGCACGAATTTGTTTTGGATTTGACGTGTTGCACGCGTCATTAATTCATACATCCCAGTGTCGGTCGTTCTCCAATAAATTTAGAGCTTGACATGCACTGCGGATAGTAGCATGTGTAACACCGTTGACAATTCTCAATTGCTGGAAAGACGTTGGATCGGGCATATTTACCAACAGCATGCGAAGAAAGAAGCATTCATCTTGATTGGGATGCACGGTGTACAGTCTGACTTTCGTAGTTTCTTTGAATATGCCAGGTTGTCCGTCGACTCGCTCTCCTCGTTTGCGTCGTTCAAATGATTTTCTACTGTCATTCCATGTGTAATACGAAGGCACCTTCTAAAGCCGATCGTTTGCACCGAAAAAGAAGAAAGAAAGTTATGACAAAAACATATAAATTTGCAAAGCATTAAGAAAGGATAAAACACGAACTAAAAAACAAAGGCAAAACAAAACAAACCAAAAAAATAATAACAAAATATTTCAATTCAAACGCAGATTAACCGACAGAATTCAATTCTAACGCAATGAGAAACGAAATATTTCAAACCGCTCGAAGAAATCACTCATTGTTTTCAAACCTGTTTTCCCTAAAGCAGTTTTTTCAATCCTGTTTTCCCTAAAGCCGTTTTTTCAATCCTGTTTTCCCTAAAGCCGTTTTTTCAATCCTGTTTTCCCTAAACTGCGATTTTGGACTTGACACTCATTACACTGCCAACACAGATATTACTGCACAGAGATTTATAAACTTTTTGATCTGATGGTAACCGAGCTTTTTCATGAGATGTTTATCTCTAGAATTTTTCGGAGCATTAAATTGAATAATTAATGAGAAAGTATTCTAATTACTGACAACTAAAATGAATATAAGAGGGGAATCTTGTTTATCCGATATTGATCGGGCCGATAGCAGCAGTTTTATCCACAGTGATAATATATCTCATTCAAATTCCTTTCTCCTTTCTTTGCAGGTGCCCAGTGCAGATTGTGAGATGCGAAACTAAAGTGTTTATGGTATCCACAAAATTAGAAGTTGAAGGAATTAGTGGCACGGGGTAGAAACCTTTCAACAGCATTGTATGCGAGAAAAGATTTTTTCAACAGAGTCCTTTAAGAACATATCTCCGCACCCACACGGGCGAGAAATCTTTCACCTGCAGTGTATGTGGTACGTTTTCTCTACAGACTGATTTTAAGACATCTCCGTACCCACACAGGGGAGAAACCTTTCGCCTGCATTGTATCTGGTAAAATGTTTTCTGTACAGGCTGATTGTAAAAGACATCTCCGTACCCACGCAGGGAAGAAACCTTTCGACTGCACTGAATGTGGTAAAATGTTTTCAAAACAGTCTGATTTTAAAAGACATCTTCGTACCCACACGGGAGAGAAACCTTTCGACTGCACTGTATGTGGGAAAAAGTTTTCTGATCAGAGTTATTTAAAAAAACATCTCCGCACCCACACAGGCGAGAAACCTTTTGCATGCACTGTATGTGGGAAAAGATTTTCTCAACAGGGTATTTTAAGAACACATCTCCGCACCCACACAGGCGAGAAACCTTTTGCATGCACTGTATGTGGGAAAAGATTTTCTCAACAGGGTATTTTAAGAACACATCTCCGCGCCCATACGAGAGAGAAACCCTTCGCCTGCACGGTATGTGAGAAAAGATTTTCTCAACAGGTTCATTTAGAAAGACATCATCACACCCACACAGGAGAGAAACCTTTTACCTGCACGGTATGTGGTAAAATGTTTTCTGTGCGGGGTGATTGTAAAAGGCATCTCCGTACCCACAACGGAGAGAAACCTATCGCCTGCACTTTATGTGACAAAAGATTTTCCCAACAGGGTGGTTTAGAAATTCATCTCCGCACCCACACAGGAGAGAAACCTTTCGCTTGCACTGTCTGTCAGAAAAGATTTTCTAAACAGTGTAATTTAAAAAGACATCTCCGCACCCACACAGGAGAAAAACCTTTCGGATGCACTGTATGTGGTAAAATGTTTTCACTACAGGCTGATTTAAAAAGACATCTCCGCACCCACACAGGTGAGAAACCTTTCGCCTGCTCTGTATGTGAGAAAAGATTTTCTGTACATAGTTCTTTAAAAACACATCTCTGCACCAGCACAGGGGAGAAACCTTTCGCCTGCACTGTATGTCAGAAAAGATTTACTGTACAAGGTTCTTTAAAAACACATCTCCGCACCCACACGGGAGAGAAGCCTTTTGTCTGCACTGTATGTGAGAAAAGTTTTTCTATTCAGGGTTCTTTAACAATACATCTCCGCATCCATACGGGGGAGAAACCTTTCGCATGCACTGTATGTAAGAAAAGATTTTCTGTACATGGTGCATTAAAAACACATCTCCGCACCCACACAGGAGAGAAACCATTCGCCTGTGTTGTGTGCGAGAAATCGTATTCTCTACAGAGTTCTTTAAAAACACATTCCTGCGCCAGCACAGGAGGGAAAACTTTCTCCTGCACTGTATGTGAGAAAAGATTTTCTATACAAGGTTCTTTAAAAAAACATCTCCGTACTCACACGGGAGAGAAACCTTTCGCCTGTACTGTATGTGAGAAAAGATTTTCTGTGCAGAGTTCTTTAATAACACATATCCGCACCCACACGGGTGAGAAACCTTTTGCATGCACTGTATGTGGGAAAAGATTTTCTCAACGGGGTCATTTAACAACACATCACCGCACCCATACAGGCGAGAAACTTTTCGCCTGCACTGTATGTGAGAAAAGATTTTCCTTAGAGTGTAATTTAGTAAGTCATTTCCGCACCCACACGGGAGACAAACCTTTCGCTTGCAATATATGTGGTAAAATGTATTCTGTACAGACTGATTTTAAAAGACATCTCCGTACCCACACAGGAGAGAAACCTTTCGTCTGCACTTTATGTGAGAAAAGATTTTACCAACAGAGTGGTTTAGTAATTCATCTCCGCACCCACACAGGAGAGAAACCTTTCGCTTGCACTGTCTGTCAGAAAAGATTTTCTAAACAGAGTAATTTAAAAAACCATCTCCATACCCACACAGGAGAGAAACCTTTCGCATGCTTTGTATGTGGTAAAATGTTTTCTCTACAGGCTGATTTTAAAAGACATCTCCGAACCCACACGGGAGAGAAACCTTTCGACTGTACCGTTTGTGGAAAAAAGTTTTCTGAACAGGGTGGTTTAAAATACCATCTCCGCACCCACACAGGCGAGAAACCTTTTGCATGCACTGTATGTAGGAAAAGATTTTCTCAACCGGGTAATTTAAAAACGCATCTCCGTATCCATACGGGAGAGAAACCTTTCACCTGCTCCGTATGTGAGAAAAGATTTTCTCAACCTGGTAATTTAGAATCACATCTCCTTACACACACACGATAGAAACCTTTCGCCTGCACTATATAAGGTAAAAAATATTCTCTACAGTGTTATTTAAAAAGACATCTTATACGTAAGACATGTTATGCGCACCCATACGTAAGAGAAACCTTTCGACTGCAGTGTATTTGAGAAGAAGTATTCTGAACAGTGTAATTGAAATTGACATCTCTGCACCCACGCGGGAGAGAAACCTTTCGAATGCAGTGTATGCTAGAAAAAATTTTCTTGTCGGTTGAATTTGAAACGCGTCTCCTGATCTAGGGAGGAAAGAGTTTTGGTGTGCACTCTGTGTGAGAAAAGGTTTTATGAACTAGATAGTTAAAAAAATGTTCGTACACGGGCAGAAGAGAAATCTTTCGTCCTCATTGTGTGAGAGGCAAAGTTGTCTGTCCAGTGCTTTAAAAACACATCTGTTTGCCTATACAAAAGAAACCTTTCGATTGCACTATGTGACAAAAGATTTTCTGCAGAGGTAATTCAAAAAGAATAGCCCTTTCACCTGCAGGGTATGAGAAATATGTTTATTGCTTGAGAACAGATGAAAGACTCATCTCCCTACCCATTCAGGGATGTACCAACGCTCTGTTGTCGTATGAATAGGATTGTTTGGCGTAAAGTAACAGTTTTGTCTCACTGTGGGGGAAATATCCTTAAAATTCGAATTCATACTGAGGTTTCACGGTGTTTATTTAATGACGATATCGCTCATAAATATGTTTTCGGATTAATTTAGTCTTTTATGACATTATTTTTCTTTTGAATTTTTTAAAAAAATATATCAATATGATGTCGGTCATGATTTACGATCCTTGATGGGATATATGACCCACCAAAGTGATTGAAGTAAAAGAACTTTTCATTTTATCTGTTTACCCTGCAGGAAAGGGTTTCATGAAAGGTCACTTCTAGTTTTTGTTTTTGCTTAATATTTAATTAAAATTGTTAAGATGTAACTGCTTATTTCTAGTGTGAATAATTATATATAAATAAACATTTTATGGCTTGTCAAGCAAAAAATTTTGGCTTTTATCTCTCTTTTAGTTATTTTTAATTTATTTAGCTTTTATTATTTTATTAGAAGTTTTTAATGTGCATCCAATGTAATGTGTGATATGCAATAAGCAATGTGATCATTGGCTTTCACTCAGAGAGTGCCATCGGTAATCAAAGTACATCGGTAATCATACTATAAGACAGGGATTCCCAAAGTGGGCGCTGGAATAATCCAGGAGGCGGTATCCGGGGACATTTGGGGGGCGGTGAAAGCATAAAGATAGAAGAGAAGACAATTCTGAAACTTTTCGAGGACACTTGACAGAGTGTACGGGGAAGATCTAGATGGGAAACAATCAGGCATTGTGAGACTTGTTAAGTATCTAGTGACTTAATTTCTATATTTGGTCTTATTTTCAGCCCTGAGCAACTTGGGCAGTACCCCTCAATCTATTTTTTGCACGAAGAGGCCTCCCATTCCCACGGAGTTTAACCACTTCTCTTTACTGATGATTCCTCCTAATACATCTTCTTTAAAATTTAAACTGGACCGCCTTAACTATATCCGGACCAAATGGGCTTTGAGTAGCGCTAATGCCAAAAAATATATATTAGGCACACATTTACACAGTTTAGAAAAATATTCAAAGTGGGACCAAGGACATTGAGAGGTTGTTAAATATAATTAGAGGTATATATGCACTTTGCTACAGGGGTGAGTTTTATGACCGGGTGCAGGAGACCAAACCAAACACTGAATTGCTTATTTTCGCAAGATTTATTTGAATGCAAAAAAAATAGGGAATAGTTTCTTTCAACTGTGAGTTCCTACTTTTACAGCGTGCTCGCATTAACAAAACATAATATTCTTTTTACAAATTTTTCTGTTAAAACTGAAAAAGTTGTTTTGTTCTAATACTACATATAAAATACAATTTAAGGAAATATATGGAAAATATTTTATAATTTCCGTAATATCGCATTGTGATGTAGATAAAATACACTTAATAATTAAGATTATAGGATATAATTAATAAATAACGCGCGTTGTAATGTCTGTCTTTAAATATATTTGCATTGTTAAAACTCTGTAAGCCTCTACTCAACTTGTTCCAACTAGCGGCGATCCGATTTTTAATTGCTTGATTATTACTGAAGATTATTAGAAGAAGGTGCGCAATTTTTTTGATAATAGGAGGTAGCATGAGAGTATATTAAAATATTTGATCACGGCAAGCACTAATATTGGATTCCTTAACTTTAAATAACTAGATATGACTGTGACATTTATTTGCATTTTATTCTTTAGTTTGTAAAAGTTGCTGGTATATGTAATAGTTTCGTGTGGCTGGTGATTAAATAATCAACATTAAATATTAAGTTTTAATGAATATTTTGTTTTTTCTTATAAGAAATTTTCGTACCCTATTCAATTCCCCATGTTTGGAACTAGGCTGGTAAGGCAATGTAATCTATCCACGAACTCTTCGCCATTTTACAGTATTTTCGCAGCACATACCCAGAACTACACCGGATAAAGGGATTAGGAAAAAGTATCCATTACAGGAAGGCATCCGAAAAACAACCCCTTTTTGATGGCTTTTGCAAACTGAGGGTAAGGGATGGTCGAACACCTGGCTGTGAGCGGTAGGCGCATGGATACTTCGAGCATCGCCAACCGCCGGGTTTAGTACCAGAGTTTAAAAAAAATAAATCCTGATTTGATGCAAGATCAAAGTCTGAAAATAAAATACTATACAGCCTATCATTTTATAATTCAAGCCCCTCAAATTCTGTTGGCCCGATTTTCCCTTTTAAAATCAAGGAGCGAAGACGCCCTTTTTTCACCCACGCGTAGCCATACAAAGGGGTGCCGAGGTCAACTGGAGGGAGAAGTTCGAAAGGAGAATTTTTGGAGGGGGAGAAGTTTTTTTTCTCCTCGGACCGGCGACCTGGAAGGAGGGCATCCCTCCAGCACTACTACCCTGGAGATGCGAGTTTGATACCGAGATAATGATGAAATTGCCCTAGCGTGCCCCTAGATGTCTGAGGAAGGGGAGAAAGACTTGCCTGACTATGACAAGACCTGCTGGCCCATCCCCTTTTAAATTCTGCTAATGAAGACGGTACCGTCCCCCTTTTTTTAATTATTCGCTGCAGCTATAATGATGTTTTTCCTTATTTTTTTTATTTAACTTAACTTGATAATCAATGAATTAAAATTTTTTGATTACAAGCCACTTACGCGAATTTTGTGATATTAAATTATAATATGAAAGAATTGTTTATGGTGAAAATTAGAGGAGAGTGTATCCTCAGTGTGAAATTAGCCTATAGGCAGTGTGTACTTAATGGTCAAACAACGTTTAATAAATTATGTTAATTTTTGGTATAAATTTTGTCATGTCATTCAGTTGCCTCGTAGTTTTTTTTCTTCGTTCCTTTTTAGGTAATTTTTATTTCAGTTTTCCTTTTCAGTGAATTACTATCAAGTTACTTTAAAATAATTTTCATGATTCAACACTCTACAGCAGGGGCATCAGCAAACGAATCGGATATTTTTATTTTAATGGGTTATTGTTTAACACAACGCGCGTCTTTAAATGTACTAACCACAACGCAATTGAATTAATACGTTTCATGCAACTATTTTTTTAAACACCTCTAAGAGTGTATGCAAGTATTAGTAATCTTAATATTTTATTTTAATTTAATTCTACCCGTTTCAAAAATATAAAACGTAACAGCATTATCGAAAATTTCCGTAATATGCCATACTTTTTTCTTAGGAATTGCAAAATAATAAATATTATTTACATAAAGTGTAAAAAAATGCAAATTGGAAAAAAAAAATTTAACTAAATATCTGACTATAAAAATACAAAATAAAGAAAAGATATTAGTATCTTGTATTTTATGTTTATTCATAGATATTTTAATCTTAAAGCTCATGATCCAAATTATTATTAAGCGTTAATTTAATACCTTAAAAGCCTCATTCACAAAAATATTTACAAGTGTAGCATGAAATCTTTAAAAAAATCAAAATAAAAAACAGGACACAAAAAGAAAAAGAAAAGGAAATTTTATTTTAAGAAATTTTTTTTTCTTCCTGGATACAGAGATAAAAACATCAAGTTTTACACAATTGTGGAGGTTTTAATCAAAAGTTCTACTGAATTTACAAAATTATAAAATTTTTTATTGATATAAAAATTCTGTATTAACACAGGACATAGTACTAATTAACAGAGTGCTGTTTATTTTGTATAAAAATTAAAATATTCATTTTTTTAAATAAGCAAAAAAATTTTGATAGTACATATTAGGCATTTAGCACATATAGGTCATACATTTTACATCTTTAACGTAAATTATATTTTCCTTCAATTATGAATGACTAGCTTTATATACCCGGCGTTGCACGGGTGTACCCTTAATAAAGCTTACTTGTATGATATGTATATTTGTATTTTATGCCAATCGAATACCCCTCTCCACTGGTCAGCATCCCATCAGCATATTATAATAACACCCCCCCCCCCATGCTGATGTCAGCATTAAAATGTTTCTTTCAATTTTGATATCCCACTGGATCCCGGCCCTTCGAGGAGTTTGAGGGCTTCCCCATAAACCAGGGGTGTCAAACTCAAAGGCTACCTTGGGCCGAACAAACGAGGTTTAACTTTAGGTGGGCAGCAAAAAAAAATCAATATTAATAGAAACGTATGTTTATTTACCTAATTACAGTATATTCAACGTAAATATATGCATTTTGTTTAATAATAGCAAAAAAGAGTATCATTAAAAAACATTTAGCGAATTCTTCCTATCTTATTATAATTCTGCATCGGTTATTTTATTATATATTATTGTGTGCCAATATATTAGCCGGGCCGCAAAAATGTTCGTCGCGGGCCGCGAGTTTGACATCCCTGCCGTAAACCCTTGTGAAAAACGCCGGTTTCATAAACAAAGAATTACCTGGCGTTGCCCAGGATAATAAAAATGAATGGAGTTAACCGGAGCTCTAGATGTAAACGTACTAACAACCGAAATATATATAATTCATACACACACACCTTTCCATACTTCATTTAATTAAGGTTGATCTCTCTCTTTTCCCCTACCACCAATTTGGTGTTCAAAATAGTGATATATAGAAAATATAAATCATTGGATTGTTTCTAGCAATTTTTACAAAATCTAAAGCAGATGTCGAAAAATCGTGACATTGATCGTGTTTGTTATATTTAATCGTGTTTCTTTCATTTTAAATCTAAAATCTTATGGATATCTGTTTCCTTCTTTCAGATATGACGGAATATGTAAAAAACACGTTTAGCCCCCCCCCCCTAACTCCCTTGGAGGCTGAATTTTGAAAAATCCTTAAATTGGTTTTTAGGTATTCATGTTCCTTACATTTTAAAGCAAGAATCTTATGTATATCTGTTTCTTCCGTTGAGATATGAAGGAATATGTGAAAAATACGTTTTGCCCCCTCCCCCCCCGGGGCCAAATTTTAAAATCCTGAAATTGGATTTAAGGTATTCGTGTTCCTTACATTTTAAAGTAAGAATCTTATGGATATCTGTTTTTTTTTCTCTGAGATATGAGGGAATATGTGAATAACACGTTTTGCCCCCTCGCCCCCTCTATGGGAGCCGAATTTTGAAAAATCCTTAAATTTGTTTTTAGGTATTCACGTTTCTTACATTTTAAAGCAAGAATCTTATGGATATCAATTTTCCTCTTTAAGATATGAAGGAATATGTAAAAACACGTTTTGCCCCCCCCCCCCCTTTGGGGAGTGAATTTTAAAAAATCGCTTCTTAAATGACGCCTTCAGCACAAAAGTATTAAGCTCCCAAAATTTGATATGTGTATCTCCAATATTTTTTGCTGGGCGTTGATTCCTTTATATATATTGATAAAACACGTAGAAACACGTTTAGCCCCTTCCCCCCTTGGGGGCCGAATTTTGAAAAATCCTGAAATTGGTTTTTGGGTATTCACGTTTCTTACATTTTAAAGGAAGAATCTTATGGATGTCAATTTTCTTCTTTGCGATATGAAGGAATATGTAAAAAACACTTTTTGCCCCCCTCCCCCCTCAAGGGGGGAGGCGAATTTTCAAAAATCGCTTCTTAAATGACGCCTTCAGCACAAAAGTAATAAGCTCCTAAAATTTGATATCTGTATCTCCAATAGTTTTTGCTGGTTGTTGATACGTGAATAAGTCAGGACTTCTTCCTTTATATATACTATAGATGAAAAAATATCTTACAACTCTGAATTAAAATATATTAGAAAGCATATCAACCTGCAAAAAAAAAAAAGGCACCAACATCCTCCAGGTACCCACTAGACTGGGGGTCGTCTACCCGTGGCCGACCGAAACATTTCGATCAGGCAAAACGAAAGTTGAATATAAATTTTAAAAAACCTTAGAAAGGCAAATTCTCTCAGACAAAACAGATCAAGAATGTGTGGGGAAAAGTAGCCCACAACACATAGGTTTATTAAATTAATAAGCTGGTAACTGTATTCAGAATCTCAGTATGAAATTCACACCCAAAGCAGCATGCCAAGGCTATTTCTCTCCAGAACCTCATGTATGTCTTGTCCCTTTGCATTCATTCTGTTTCATGCAATATAAAGTACAAAATATACTGATTCATCTCCCATTTTCTGTTGTTTGTAGAAAATAATAATAAAACATTTTTTAATTAATGATAGTTATAAAGGTACAAATAAATAATCCAACAGAGAAAGATAAAAATAATACGAATGTAGACAAGAAACAAACAGAAATCAAGCACTCTGGGCATCCACGCACCAACGGCAAGATTCTGTATAAGTGCCGGAACTGAACCATAAAACAACAGAGGTAACCGACAGGTCTCGTCATCAGGGAGCCTAACCATATCAGTTACCTCAAGGGGAACTTTCTGAATAGGATGCAGGTAAGCCCAAAAAACATCCCAAGGCCCCGAGTCCCCCAAGGAAGCAATAAGTCAAAAAGAAAATGGAAAGACAAACACAACTTACAGTATGGGCTCAACGCACCTTACATGCAAGCACACAAAATCCTAATGCAAAATAAAAGATGTGTTTTATATTAAAGTGATTTAGCAGTCTATGCTTGAATTATAATTTTTGTTTATTTCTATTGTTTATATTTTACATTATAAAGGTACAACTTCTTTTTAAAACACACCATACACACAAAACTTCAGTGACGTGTTTTAAAGGAATTAATCCTTCATCATCAAGCTATAAAAAGCAAATCAAGAGATAATCTCAAAGGCTGAAGCTTGTTTGCTAATAATACATTTTTTCGTCTACCTATACTACTTATTTCACATATGTATAGCCTGCGGAACTTTGCAAATTTATTGCTGTGGCCTGCGAACGTGAAAGGTTGAAGACCCCTACACTGGACCAATGTCATTAGATACAGCTAAACTCTTCGTCAAGTGAACCATCAAGCAGAATTCATATGAAATGATTGACTGTTTCCTGCTTATATTAAAATCATTTTCTTACTCAAAAACATTATTTAGGAATAAAAACAAACGTGACAATTTTATCAAATTTTTTTTTTTAAAAAAAGGTAAATAAAGCTTCACATGTTTTCTCTGTTACAAATTAATAAATTAACTCTCATTTACACACCATATATGTTATAACAGATATTTGAATGTAAATTTATATGTATGCAAACATTTACTTACTGATTACTTATGGCAGTAATCAGAAAAATCTTTCCAGGACTATTCAAAACTATAACTATAAACGGAAATTTTCTACTTACATGTAATCTTGAGAAAAGGCAAATCTATATTTATGAAAAGTTAAAAAGGGTTTAATACATTAAATTAAACATAAGGGGTTTGAAAGTAAATACATAAAATTCATTACTAAAAACAAAAATTTCTACATTTTAAATGTATTAGATACATAAATAGACGTTGTGCGAAATATGAAGCAAGCAATCTTCTTGTGATCCCGCCTGAACACTAGAGGGCGCTGATCGTTGTAACTTTTGCTCTTCTTGTAGTTGACTTTTGTCTTTGTGAAAGCGTAGCATGCTGCTTGAGTTTTTCGGGCCGATTTAATCGGTCACTAAATTTATAGTTGTTTTTGTTAATTAAATGTTTTTTGCTATTTCACCAATTGCGTACTTATTGAGAATATGCAAGTGTATTTCGTAATCCCTTTTTAGTTAGTTAGGTTTCCCCCCTCCCAATGTTTGACATGGTGCATCGGCCGGGAAGGCACTGCACTATTGTTATAGTAGTACGCAGTTGTAGCTATAGTACGCATCTAGAAGCCGCTATTGTATGATATGATTCGTCGAACAGTCATATTCTTCGTATTAGTGATAGAAACGCTCTTCATGCAATTGGATATTACCCAAGGATTGGGGTGAGTTATTTATTTTCGATTTATATGTTAGTTCGTAGTTATGGATGCGGAGAAAATAAAAAACAAACGTAAGGCACTTAAAGACAGTGCCACTAAGTTTGTTAAAAGCTTAGATGTTAGTTTGGAAAACGAAAAAGATGTTAATGCTTTAGAAATATTACATACTCAGTTAACAGAAAAAAATAAACTCACTTAAAATTGTTGACAGCGAACTTCTTAATGTTATCGAAGCCAAAGATATTTTAGAAGGAAGTCGAACAAGGTGAGATTTTCATGGAGATTTAATTTCGTATAAATGTAAAATTAAACAGAGAATGACTGCTCTAACATCTTCGGCTACAGCTCCCATTGTTGTTAACGCCGATGGTGTATCTAGCCAAACAGTAGAAACCGTAACCCATTCTAGACCTTCAATTAAATTACCAAAACTAACTGTTAATAAATTTTACGGTGACCACAAATGTTGGTTAGAATTCATTAACCAATTTGAAAATACGATCGATAGTAATAGTGGTTTATCTAAAATCGAGAAACTTATCTACCTTAAAAGTTTTGTAGGAGGCATCGCAGCGAAAGCTATTTCCGGTTTTGCTTTAACGGAAAGTAATTATGACGCAGCCTTGAAGCTATTAAAATCTCGTTTTGGTCAAAAATGTTTACTCATTAATGCCCATTTAGGATCTCTTCTTAACATAACTCCCATAAAAAATACAAGCGATACGAATAGTTTAAGAAAATTTTATGACCGAGCCGAAACTGAAATCAGAAATTTAGAAAGTTTGGGTATAAGTTCAGAATCGTACGGTAATCTTTTAACCCCGATAATTTTAAAAGTATTACCCTCTGATTTAACACTAGAATTTAGTAGAAAGAATAAAAGTGACAATTGGAATTTAAAAACTCTTCTTGAATTTTTAGGTGATGAAATACAGAGCCGAGAGAGGGCTATTTCATTTCATAATCCTCCTTTAAAAGAAAAACAAAATTCGGTTCGCTCTTTTGAAGATCGTAATAGAAACGGCGCCTTCGATTCAAGGTCATTGAACCGAGACACTTTACGAAATTGGAAAAATAATAATTCGTCAGCGGTTGAGCTTTTAGTCAATGACTCAACTGCTAATCGTAAATGCATATTTTGTGAGGATTTACATGATTCGTATTCCTGTGATTCAGTAAGCATAGAAAAGAAGCGAGACTATTTAAAAGGAAATAAGCTTTGTTAATTTTTGTTTTTCAAGCGGACATTCGATTTCTTCGTGCCCAAAACTTAAAAAAGAAAAAGGGTGCGCCTTTTGCCATTCAGCCTCGCACCCTCAAACACTTTGCTTCCGGTTTCATCGAAATAATTCGGATAAAAACATTCCCACGACGCCACGTAAAGGAGAATCCGATGATGTGACTAGCGTGTCTTCATGACAAACCGAAACTAGATCGCATAGGGTTTTATTGCAAACCGCATCGGTTGTTGCTCGTTATAATAATCGGTATAGAAACTGTCGTTTATTGGCCGACACAGCGGCGCAGAGAAGTTTTGTTGAGAGGAAAATTTCAAGATTATTGAAACTTCCTGTCATTCGACAAGAAAATCTTTCGGTTTATTCCTTTGGAGATAAGTCTCCTAATGAGAAAACTTTTAACGTAGTCAAAATAAAGTTAGAAAATAGAGAAAATCCAAATTCTTATTTGGAAATTGAAGCATTAGAAATAGAAAAAATATCCGCTGCACGAATTCCCCCGCCTGACATAGATATTTCGATTCATAACAAACATTTGAAAGACTTAAAATTAGCTGATATATCAAGTGACGATTCTAGCGTCTCAGTTTTCATAGGTGCTGACAACTATTATAACGTCATGACGGGTAGGATTAAACGCATTAGTCGGAAACTTGTAGCTGCAGAATCTCTCTACGGGTGGTGTTTAATTGGAGTTTCAGGCTCCCCAAACGAAAATTCTAGTGACTCTTTCGCTATGAAAGTAGTCATTGAGGAAAATATTTCGAAACAATTAGAGACATTTTGGCAGTTAGAAAGTCTTGGAATTGAATCAGTTAATGACGATTTAAATGGTAATGACAACAGAATTTTTAGAGAAATTGAGGAGAATATTCAATTCCGAGATGGTAGATATATAGTTAAGCTACCTTGGAAGGATAATTTGAAAGAGTCACTTGACAATAATTACGAAGTAGCTTATGAAAGATTTTCAAAATTGTGTTATAGATTTCAAAGTGATCCCTATTTATACACTGAGTATAAAAATGTTGTAGATAATTATATAGAACAAAACATTATCGAACGTGTCTCTGACTCTAATGTAGTAGACAGCGCAGAATTTTATTTACCCCATAGGGCGGCAATCCGACATGATAGGGTGTCTAGCAAACTCAGAATTGTTTTCGATGCCTCTTCACATAAAATGGGCAAGTTTTCATTAAATGATAGTTTGTACATAGGTCCTAATTTGTATCCGGATTTGTTTGAACTTTTATTATCATTTCGAAAGCATCCAATCGCGTTTACGGTTGATATCAAACAAGCGTTTTTGAATTTAGAGATAGATGAGTCAGATAAAAATGTAACAAAGTTCTTTTGGACCGACAATCCAAATTCCTTTTCAGAATCTTTAGAAGTTTTTAGATTTAATAGAGTTTTATTCGGAATAAATAGCTCACCCTTCCTGTTGAGTGCAACCATAAAACACCATTTGAAAAAGTATTCTGCTCTTTTCCCTCAAACTCATGAACTCTTAAGTGAATCTTGTTACGTAGACGACGTATCAGGAGGACAAAATACTGTTGCGTCCGCCTATGCAAATAGCGTGGAATGTGTCCAAATTTTTAGTGAAGCAAATATGCCCTTACACAAATGGACTACTAACTCTGCTGAATTACGGGAACTTTGGGAGAAGAACGGGTTTTCTACTGGAACGTCATCAGACCCAATTGGTCAAAATATGATGAAATATAAAGTGCTTGGCATTTCGTGGAACACGGATAAGGATTTGTTTTATTTTAACACGGAAAATCTAATATCCTTTATTTCGAAAGGGACTGATGCAAAAAGATTTTTATTGCAAGTTGCTGGGCGAATCTTCGACCCCATAGGATTTATAGCTCCCTGTGTGATTCGTCTGAAGATTCTTATTCAAAATGTTTGGGAAATGGGTCTTCTCTGGGATCAAGAAATGCCCCAGATTGTAAAACGGCCTTTCAACGACTGGTGTCTTGAACTGAAAGACCTTAATTTAGTGACAATTCCTCGCTCTTATCATTTCACTGACTTAGACGTACTTGATGTACAACTCCACTCCTTTTCGGATGCATCTAAAAAGGCCTATGGTACTGTAGTATATTTTCGAGTTGTTAAGACTGACGGGACTATTGTTACTAGTTTTGTCACTTCGAAGAGTAGGGTTGCGCCGTTGAAGACTATTTCTCTACCGAGACTGGAGTTGATGGGAGCGCTGCTTTCTGCTAGACTGTGTAACAAAGTTTCTAAAACTTTAAAATTTGCTAAGTCCTACTTTTTTCATACAGATTCCTCTATCGTTTATCACTGGATTAAAGGGGAACCATCCCGTTTTAAACCATTCGTTAAAAATAGGATAATAGAGATACAAAAACTGACTGAACCACCGAAATGGAATCATTGCCCCGGAAAGGAAAACCCTGCTGATTTTTTAAGCAGGGGAATGTCCGTAAGGGAATTAAAGGATAGTGTACTTTGGTGGCATGGACCGCCTTGGCTCAAACAACCAGAGCAATTTTGGCCAAAAATTAAGAAACAAAACGTAAACAATCAAGATCTAGAACTTAAAAGTAAATTTAGTGCTATTTCACAGTATAAAGTGATGCTCGAAGATCGTGAAAAACTCCTAAATATAGAAAAATTTAGCAGTTATCTGAAATTGCTGCGAGTAACTGCCTTCGTATTTCGATTTATACATAATACTAGAAACACTATAAAGAGAAAGGGTCCCCTCGAAACGGACGAAATAAGAATGTCCGAAGAATATTGGATTAAAGAAACCCAAAACGAAACCTATGAGTCAGAGATAATAGACTTAGAAAGGACCCAAAAGGTTAGTGATTGTTCAAAAATCCGTTCTCTAGTACCTTGTTTAGATGACAGGAAAATTCTAAGAATAAAAGGAAGATTAGATGAATCGGAATTTTCCCTAGTTGAGAAACAACCAATTCTTTTGCCTCCAAACTCAAAGTTTTCGGAACTTTTAATTTTGCACGAACATACAAAAAACTTCCATACCGGAGTAACAGCCACTCTAGTATTACTTAGAAGGAAGTTTTGGATTGTTAAGGGGCGACAACTCGTCAAAGAAAGTAATTCAAAAATGCCTTATTTGCAGAAAATATAGTTTGAAACCAACCAACCATATAACAGTGCAACTTCCAAAAGACAGACTTTTAGAAAATCCCCCTTTGAAATTTGTGGTCTCCGCAGACCACACTGGACTTCGCAGGACCAATACTTTACAGATGTGATAAGGAAGTTAAAAAAGCTTACTTCGTAATTTTTACCTGCGCTATAACTAGAGGAATACACTTGGAATTGGTTTTATCTATGTCTACAAAACACTTCTTGCTCGCTTTCAGAAGATTTCTTTCCAGACGAGGTAGTTGTAGCGTAGTTTATTCAGATAACGCTAAATCATTCAAAACCGCTAGTAAGGACTTGATGTACTTCTCCAACATCTTAAAGGACTCTGGATTTAAGTATTTTATAGCTTCACGTGGTATTTATTGGAAATTCATCGTGGAAAGAGCGCCCTGGTGGGGCGGGTTCTATGAACGTCTCGTGAAATCAGTAAAAGATCCACTCAGAAAAATTCTTGGAAGAGCTCTCCTAACGTTTGAAGAGCTTGCTACTATTTTGATTGAAATTGAATATGTTGTCAACTCGAGACCCTTGACTTATGTGACTGATAGTTTTTCTGAGCCCAACCCTTTAACACCCCTCGACTTTTTACAATATGGAAGAAAAAATCATGATTATCCTCTTCACTTTGTTGAATTGGTAAATAGAGTGTCAAATAGAGAATCCTCAATCAAAAGAAAACAATATCAAACGACCCTTTTAAAACACTTTTGGGTCAAATGGAAAGAACAATATCTTCTTGATTTGAGAACCATTCATCATTTTAAATCGCCGAATGCTTACAAAGAAGTAAAGATCAATGATGTTGTGCTCGTCGAAGGAACTTCAAAGTCCAAACTCCTCTGGGACTTAGGAATAATCCAAGAAACTTTTCAGGGAAGTGATGGAAATGTAAGAGCTTGTGTCGTCAAAACCAAAAAAGGACTTTTTAGAAAACCAGTGCAACTGATATATCCCTTCGAACTCAACTAATGGACTGATTTTACGTATCCTTCTATGATAAATAGTTTGAAAATTTTTTGAAAAACAATTTGATTTATAATATTAATTGTCTATTTCAAGTTTTTGATTACTTGTATTGCTTGAACTCTAAACTTTTTTTTTCTTTTTAATTTATTATAAATTCACTAATGTGTAAAATTTGTTATTATTATTATTTCTATTTTTTTTTGTATTTCTAGTTGTAGTGATTTTGTTATTGTCAATTTGAATTTAATTTCCTTATCGTATTTACTTCCATTGTAACAATCGTTCAACTGCTACTGATGAACTCTTCGAGTTCATGGTGGGGAGCTGTGCCAAATATGAAGCAAACAATCTTCTTGTGATCCCGCCTGAACACTAGAGGGCGCTTATCGTTGTAACTTTTTTTTGTTGTAGTTGACTTTTGTCTTTGTGAAAGCATAGCATGCTGCTTGAGGTTTTCGGGCCGATTTAATCGATCACTAAATTTATAGTTGTTTTTGTTAATTAAATGTTTTTTGCTATTTCACCAACTGCGTACTTATTGAGAATATGCAAGTGTCTTTCGGAATCCCTTTTTAGTTAGTTAAGTTTCCCTCCCATTTTTTGACAATTATTGAAGAATGTGAATCTCCATACTCAGCACCAGTCGTACTCATTCCAAAGCCGAATGGTAGCGTACGTCTCTGTGTGGACTACAGAAAGTTAAATGCTGTAACTATACCAGATTCTTATCCACTTCCACGTATGGATGATCTACTCCACCAGGCCAAACTTGCCGAGTTCATGTCAACACTTGATCTGAAATCTGGCTACCATCAAGTGAATGTCTATGGACCTGACCGGAACAAGACAGCTGTTGGGTGTCCACTAGGAACATACCGATTTAAAAGGATGCCCTTCGGTCTTCGCAACGCCCCTGCAACGTTCCAGAGACTGATGGACAACTTCCGTAAAGGTCTCCCTGATGTAAACATTCTTACTTACCTTGATGACATAAACGTTTTGTCACCGACTTTTGAGCAACACTTAAATGATCTTGAAAGTATTTTTGAAAGATTAGAAAAATGGAAACTTTCAGCAAATCGAGAAAAATGCAACTTTGCATGCACTAGAGTAAAGTACTTAGGACACTGGATAACGCCCAATGGTTTAGAAGTTGATTCTGAGAAAATTGCTGCGATCACGAGGATCTCACCTCCCAAGAATAGAAAGCCGCTACAATCGCTTCTTCAAACATGTTCATGGTATCGCCGATTCATACCAAATTTTGCTCAAGTACCAGACCGCTTAGTAACATTACTAAGAAGGATGCACAGTGGCAATGGGGTGCCAATGAAGAAAATGCGTTTCAAGCCTTGAAACAGTGCTTGGTTTCAACACCCATACTGAAACAAGCAGATGAAACAAAACCCTTCACCATAAGGACTGATGCAAGTAATTATGCTCTCGGAGCAGTACTTTTACAGGGTAAAGATGCAGATGAACATCCAATCGAATATGCAAGCAGATTACTGAAATCTGCCGAGCGCAACTATTCCACCACGGAACGTGAAGCACTTGCTGTTACTTGGGCTCTTAAATAAATTTCGAGGATACATTGATTGCACAGAAGTCACAGTGCCATACGACCACCAGCCTCTCCGTTGGCTCATGAGCTTAAAGTCATCGTCTGGAAGACTTGCCAGATGGGCTTTACAATTGCAAGAGTTCAATTTGAAAATTGAACATATCCCTGGCAGATCGTTACAGCTGACATGCTATCTCGCCCAACCTGGGATCATACAGTTAATGAATCCTGCAATTTGTTGATATACCTGCTAGAAACGCTAGTGATCTACGCGCAGAACAGCTGAAAGATGAAGAACTTCAAAAATTATTCAGAGTTTTGAAGATGTTGAGAAAGGTGTAGACTACACCAATTGGACTGAACGTGGTTATATTATGAACCAAGGTGTTTTATATAGGTATGCCCCAACTTCAGACTCAGAAGAAGCACAATTAGTAATACCCTCACATGAAAGGAAGAAAATTTTAAAGGAACACCATGACTTGCCCACAGCCGGTCATTACGGCGCTGAAGGTACCTTAAGTAGAGTATCCAAATTCCCTACTGGACTGGTATGCGTTCATACATTTCAGATTATGTCAAAAACTGTGCTGAATGTGATAGATACAAACCTTCAAATCAGAAACCGTCCGGATTACTACAAACACCTATATATTCTCAAAGATTCGAAGTCCTGTCAATCGATCTATTTGGTCCTTTACCAGAAAGCAAAACTGGTAAAAAGTGGATTTTTATCGTAGAAGATTATGCTACGAAATGGGTTGAACTTTTTGCCCTGACACAAGCTACGGCAACACAGTGTGCAACTACATTACTAGAAGAAGTCATCCTTCGTTACGGCCTACCAAGGCGTATAATCAGTGACAATGGAAGTCAATTTGTAAGTGCTGTCATGCAACAACTTCGTTTTCTCTTAGGTATCCATCAAAGTCTGTCTCCTATTTAACATCCACAGTAGGGCGGAGCGTAAAAAAAAAGTTTTCGATTTCGTTTTTGCCCTAGTGCGGAAAAGTTGGGTACTGGTGGGTAGGTCACGTATGCAAAGTTTTGGGAAAAACAAAAAATATCTTCCGTCTCCATTTCGGCCGTGATTTTTAGCAGATTTTTACCATACAGTTAAAAATGTGTATTTCCATTGTTTTGTATGCAACTCGTCTTTTTGTTCTTAAATAAAATACAGAGGTAATTCGAAACTTAATACAGAAAGGCAGCAGCTGACACACTGCGTGCAGAAAGGTAAAGAAATATTTTGGCATGAAAACATTGTCAACAAGAACTTTAGAAACGAAGCTTAAAACCTTCGTGAGAGACTCGCCGAAATTGTTCGACATTTCTTCATGTGTGTTTCTTTTAACAAATGTTCTTGCCCAAAGCATAAAAGGATCCCTGAAATGGAAAGAACTTTTCTTATAGACCAACGGGCACTTAGGCAAATGTCCATAGGAGCAGTTGACTTAAAAGAAACTGAAAGCTGAGGAAACGAGCCGATATGAAGCAGAAAGAGACAGAAGAAGTAAGTCTTAAAATAAATGTTTCGCCATATGTTACTCCATCTAGGCTCATATTTCCTGATCCAGATTCTGACGTAGATCCACATAAATCCGATATTGATACAGATTACTTGAAGCCTTCCCCATCCACATCTAGGATGACTCAATCTGAAGGGGAAAAAACGTTACGATCAAGCCAATACCCAGCAGTGGCTATAGCTTGTGACAGAATCGGAGTTTCAGATAGGGCTAGAGCCATCATTACAAGCGTTGTTTTGGAAGATTTGGGGATGATTACCGAAACAGACACTTTAAATGTAATTGATAGACATAAAATAAGAAGAGAGAGGGAAAAAATTAGGAAAAAATATCAGCAAGGAAATGAAAGACAGCTGGAACCACTGGAAGGACTTTATTTTGGCGGAAGGAAGGACAAAACTCTAATGCAAGAGAGCGTAGGGGGAAAGATGTACCAGAAAACAGTCCTGGAAGAACACGTTACAATGATTAAGGAACCTGGAAGCAAGTACCTTGGACACATAACACTAACCTCATCATCAGCTTTGAGTATTTTTCAAATGATGCTGCAATTCATGGAGAATAAGAATATTGACATTCATCAACTAGTAGCAAGAGGGTACGATGGAACAGTCGTTAATACTGGCTAAAAAATCGGTGTGATTCGCTTTTCTGGGGAAGCCATTGATAAATCCTTGCACTGGTTTATCTGCCAGTTACACGCAAATGAGTTGCCACTCGACATTTAGTGCAGCATTTGGATGGTGGAACGAGTGGCCCCAATGCATTTTCTGGTCCTACTGGGAAAGCATTGACAAATTGTAAAAACCTCCCAGTTGTGAGATTTGTAGACATTTCAAGCGAATTACCGAAAATAGACATAAAGGATCTTAGCACACACAATCGATAGCTTTGGGATATTTGTCAAGCTGTCACAAATGGAAACTGCTCATCAAGTTTGTCACAAAAGCACCTTGGGAAAATGTCTCATGCACGTTGGCTAACAACTGCAAATCGAATAAAGCGTTTATACATTAGCTCGTCAGAGCCTTCAAACCAACTTCAAACTCTGGCAGAGTTCATCCTGAAAGTGTACCCACCTATGTGGTTTACAGTTAAATAGTGGTTACAGTTATAGTTAATACAGTTAATTGTGGTTTACAGTTATGTGTAATCAATATTACACATATGGTCCACGAAATTTGTGGAAGACAATAAACGTCTCACGCTATCTTAAAAATAATTTAAAGACTGTGGTCGATCCCATTATCCAGAGAAATGGCTATTTCGGCCACCCGGAAGCAATAATCTTGTCAATGATCAAAGACGACAGACAGTCCATTCCAGAACTTGGACTACGCAGGATTTTACGAGCAAGAAAGGAAGGAATTAGACACTACAACATTCCGTCACTCAACTTCGAGGCAGTTTCATATATAGACCTTATTGACTGGCGGAAATGTAATTTGACGGAACCCCCAATTGACAGAAGCTGATTTGAGAAATTTGATTTCCAGTGGAGAGTCTGTAGCTCAAAACCTGGGAAGCCTAAAATTTCCTTGCCACACCCAAAGTGTTGAACGTTTCGTGAAACTAGTAACGGAGGTTTCTGCGGCTGTGTGTGGAGAAAATAAGCGTGACGGTTTAGTTAGACCCCTAACAGAGTCGACAAAAGCTATGCTATCATTTGAAATCAAATGCGAGTACCGAGTAAAACCGGAATAACTGCAAGGGCAAAGGAGTGAATGTCGATATGGTTGGGTGGATGGGTGGGCACGGGTGGAACTCGCAATGCAGCCAGCTCCCCGTGGTGAGTTCTGGGATTTTTCTGAATTTTATTTCAGAAAAATCGAAAAGCTGCATACAAAACAATGGAAATACACATTTTTAATTTTATGGTAAAAATCTGCTAAAAATGACGGCCGAAATGGAGACGGAAGATATTTTTTGTTTTTCCCAAAACTTTGTATATGTGACCTACCCACCAGTACCCAACTTTTCCGCACTAGGGCAAAAACAAAATCGAAAACTTTTTTTTTACGCTCCGCCCTAATCCACAGGCTAATCCTGCTAAGCTCTAACAGGCTAAGACAACAGGCTAAAACAACAGGCTAAAACAGACAACTCACGGTTAGCAGTTAAAGTTAAAGTAGAAGTAGTTTACACAGGCATAGATTTATACATCAACAGATATACAGAAGTGGAATAATTTGAATGAAAGGAATTAAATAACATGATTCAGACTAATGTGCAATTTGAGGTTTTCTCTCAGATTTCAACAAGTATGAATAAACTTTCTGTTCAGAAGTAAAAATTTATGGGCTTTTGCATACAGATCTATAGTATTTTTTTACACTAATGACTAGAGATAGAAGTAAACTTAAAATACATATTCAAAAATGGGTGAAAAAAAATTAGTGAAGTCATTCTTAAGATCTTCTGTGCCTACAATATCAAGCAAAAATTGAGTGGTCTTGTTTAGTTGTATAACAGACAAAGAGCGAGTTATAGCCAGTATTTCATCAAGTGTTTGAATTGCAAGTTTTTGAAGACTTTCAGAAATTATACAAATAAAAAAACTATGTGATTAAACAATTATGTTCATTTGTAAGCTCAAATAATGTTATAACATTTTGTGGGGCATAATAGCTAGATTTTTCATTCCAAAAAGTTAGATTTCACTGAATAATTTACATTACATAGAGAATTTAAAAAAAAATTAAAATCAATGTATTCTTAAAGCAATTATAAACAGTATATAAATGATCATAACATTTTAACTTAACTGTCAATAGTTATTTTAACCTTTCTTCTTATGTGGCAGAAAAAAAATTAATAAAATATCAGTTTTAAAAAGCTGTAAAATGCAATTTACAATTACCCGATCTATTTACGATTGAAGTTTTAAATCATTGTTTTTCTAATACAAAAACACTTCCAAGGAACTGGTAGATAATTTTTCCGTCCATTTCCTTGGTTTCAGGGTTGGCCAAAACTGCAAAATCTACATACACATGTACGATGAGAATGTTTTATTCTTCACAGGGTTCTAAATTAATTCCAAGTTTGTTTAATCCTTGTGTAAGAAAGGCTGTGACATTTCAAAAACAAAACACCAATCAAAAAGTGAAATTTCATTCCCCTAAAATGAAAGATCACTGTTATTTATACCCAAAATAAATCCTTGAATAAAAATAAATCTGAAGACTGATATGTTGTCAGATTATACATCTTAAACAAATGTTTCACCTGAGACATTAATTGAAGTCAAAAGATTTTTTATTCATCAGATTTTTTTTAACAGTATGGGAATACAGTTGCTCATCTCAATGCATCAACTGATAGATATGCAAGTTCCTACATAAAAATATATATCAAAATTAATCATTCTTAGCATTCTTAGAATTAAAAGTCTTTTCTTTGCTTTGATATTGATCTTGATAAATAATTCTGAACCTCTCTTAAATGGATTAGAAATACATGTAAGTTTAAAAATGTATGAGTACAGTGTCTTTGCAAGTGGAGTGCCTAGGTCTTGAAGACTATCTTCTGTAAGCAAGTTATTAATATCAAGGTACGTGTGCTCATTAGTAAAAAATTTAAAGTAGGAAAAGTTAAAATTTAAAAGGTAAAAAGTTGAGAATTAAAAAATTAAAGAAGTAATTTCGGTAAGAAATTTATTGAGAATAACATTAAAAAATGAAAAAGTTTAAAATTTAGAAGTTAAAAAATTAAAATTCCACGGTACAAAAGTTATTTTGATAGGAGAAATGGCCCATAGCAGAAAAAGAAAAGTTACACTTAAGAAGTAATTAAATGAGAACTGCAAATAACCATAAAAAAAGAGCCTCTTTTCGAGGAGTGGATCAAGACAGCTTGATTGCACTAAATTTTTGTGGCGTCATCTCTTGTTCAAATATGCAACTAGTTTTCATTATAAATTAGCATTCGATCTTTATTTGAATATAGGTACTGTAAATATTGCAATAGTATATGTCTCTATTACATTTTTTCTGGGGGAGGGGGATATTTAAATTTTTCCAAGGAGACCTTGATATCTATAAATTTGTAAAGCACTGCTTTAGGATAATTCAACAAATTTTTTATTTGGTGTTAATATGAATACAGTTAGTTGTAATTTTAATTCTAAGCTTTAGCTTTGTGACAAAGTGTTCACTCGTCATTTCAGTTTGAAAAGGCATTTGAAAGAAAATCGTAACCTGTGTGTAATAAATGAGATTTTAAAGTAAATTGATACATTTTTCAATAAAAATAGCTCGTAAATTAATAAATACATAATTACAACCTATATTTTGCTTAATAACATACCGATAAATAAGCAGAACCTTGTGACATAATTTTATCTCATTTCTTAAAAATCTTTTAAGAAATGAGATTTTTTGTAAACATAAAAAATGAAAAATGCAGTTTTCCAGAAAGCGCAAATTAAGATTTTAATGTAGCCCCCAAAATTATGTATAAATTTTACAGCCTCAAAATTCACCATATTTATAGGTTAAGCCTTCTTTGCTTCTTTTTTAATTAATTTTGATTTTCTTTTAGCTTTTAATATTTTTCTGGATGTTTTTGTAGTTGGCAGTATTTGTTGCTCAATGTCAATTTCCTTGTAGTTTTTTTAACATTTCCTATTCAGTTTTCATTCCTTAATAATTAAAAACATGTAGGAGACCAATAAAACCTGAATTAAATAGTATCACTGCAATAGAAGCCCCTAACAACAATGTTTGAGAAAGTTGAACAATTTTTCCGAGTCATGCCATGCAAGCATTTTTTAGTAATTTCTGGTTACAAAGTTCTAAGCAATATTAAAAGTAAAGAAACAGCTGTTTAAATGCATTGTTTACATTTCTGTGGCCCTGTAAAAGGTCACTTTTGGTTTCAAAAAGTTGAGTTCCAGTTTATAATTTAGGTTAGAACTTTTCTTCTAATTATCGCTGAACCAAAAGTAAAGCATTTATGAAATCCTAAATGCTTAAAATTGAATTTAAAATAGTTTAAAAAAATTTGAAAATTTTCGCGAGTGTAGGCGTATACCTTAAAGGAGTTCAATAATTTTAGAAGTAAAATACTTTAATTTTTAAATATTAACGAGTATAATATGTCGTTTGCAAATTATCAACTTTTACAAAATAATATGCCAATTTATTTGTAAATATTTTTTTATATGTAGTTTTAAAGGAGTCAGCATAATAACTAATTTGAAAGGCAAGTAAAGTGATTTAAGACAGCAAAATATTTTTTGTATAGAAACAATTTAACTCTTCCTTATAAAATAGTATGTATGAATTTTTTTTAGAACAAAAATGTAATACTTTTGGACACTAGTTGAATATTTGAACAAGAGATAGCGCCACGAAAAATTTAGTGCAATCGAGCTGTCTTGATCCACTTCTTTTTCGGTGTCATACATTTTCGTATTGAGATGATTGTAGAGTTCTAAGGAGGAAAGCTAAATATAGCAAGAAGGAAAGTTTGGAAAAAAACGACACCGGCTGGGATCGAATTCACAACACCGGTAATACCAAGCTAACACATTAACACAGTGCAACGGTTGCACGTCAAAACTTAAAAAAGATACTGTAGTTAAAGGAACGAAAAAACGTCAAGCCAGAAAAGTGAGCGGCTCCGCCCATAGACCAATCAGAGTCCGAGTGCGTATTGTCGAAGGGCATATACTAGCCGCCTTTCAGCTGGCTTGCTGCGTAACCAAACAGGCGTATATTTATGCTCACTTTCGACAAGAGTTTCGCTTAAGCGAGTAGTCCATGTTTATTGTATTCAATTCTCTTTATGATTCTCCTAGTAACTGAAAGAAATTTAAATTTATCTTATTAATGATAAAGAAAATAGTGGTTCCCATGCGACAATCTTTCGCAGCTTTTAGAATGTAATACGGACTAAAATAACATTGATCTAGATGCTAGAAAAATAAACAGGTATTCAAGTAAGTTTAATTTACCTGTCATTTTTTTTCTGTATTGAATGAATTGTTTTATTAAGGAGTTGAAAATGACGTATAACTATTTTTTTGCGAGTGAATCTAAATGTTAATACAATACGTATAACTATTTAACAGTTCCATATCTCGTGCCGTTCTACGGAAAGTTGTCGAACTTCACAAAGTGCATTTCTGACGAGAAATTTAGAAAAACATTATTTCGTATTGTTTTAAAATTTTTACCCTTACAATCAACACTTTGTATGAAAATTTTACGATAAGTACCTAATAAACAACATTAGGATATTTTCATAAAATTTTATTTTTAAAAAACATTTCAAAAACTATAAAATAAACATGTAAATGCAAGATACACAAATAAATATACAAAAAAATGTAAAAATAAATAAATAAATACATAACATTTAAAAGCTAGTAGCAACATAATTTGAAAGTATATAGAAGAATAAATATATATATATATATATATATATATATATATATATATATATGAACATAGTATTACAGGTAAATTTTTAGAACAAAAATTAAAATTTAAAATATTTTCAATGTATAAAAATCAATTTATAAAACTAAGAATAAAATTTAAATAGTTTAGGAAAGGGTACAAAATTAACTTTAAAAAAATCATGAATTTTATTTATAAAATTAGAATTCAAAAACACTAACCAAGGGGAAGTAATGTCCCAGATGGACTGGAGAAAGACTTATAATCTCGATATGAATAACCAAGGGTAAAATCTCATCTTCCAAATTGTATTCCTTGAAAAGGGGGAAAATAAAAATGTTATGAAAGGAATTCAAAATATTTTTCAATTACTGAATGTTTAATTCATTGTCTGAATGTAAGTTCAAATGTCATTGGCTAAAAACATCAAAATCGTCATCATTCAAATTCAATTAGATGAAACTGATAAAAAACCAAGTGACATTTCTGAGATCTAATCATTGACCTTTGGAGATGTAAGAGCGAAGCTTAGCTTGGTCAGTTTCGCAGCATATTTAGCCATTAAATTGTGTAATAAATTATTATAAAAATTACAACCAAGTTATAGCTGAACAAAGGAACGACTTATATAATCACCGATTTTGAGGCTATAAAATATTCAGCACTTTTCCCGACATTCATGTGTCTGGTGTTTTTAAAATTTAATCCCATGCTAAAATGTATTAAAAATTTTAAAACATCTAAAGCTTATCAAAGTTAAGAAACCTTCATTTATGTCCTTTAAATTTTTGAAAATTACAATGAAATCGATATACACTGTTACTTTCATATGAAACTATAGATAGAGCTAATTAAATAATTAAATTTTCTACGTAAATGAAGAACTGGCACCATATTTGGTGAGTTTTTATAGCTTGGCACTATGTACAATAATCTGAAGTTTAAGTGTTGCTTTCTTGTATCATTATTCTGTCAGAGAACTTTGTATTTATGATTGCATTTGAATTTTTTTTTTTTTTAATGTTTCTGTATTCATTCAGTGTTAAAATTTGTGATGACAGGATTTAATAAAACCATTCATGCTCATCTTTCATTGTAACAAATATAACAGCAACAGCATTAAATGTAAAACTCCTAAAAATTCATCATTTTAGATACATCATTCATTATAATATGCTTGTTTAAAGTTTTAAATCAATGTATTTCAAAGAGTATGATTTAAAAGAAATATTTGATATTTAAAATTACTGATATGTATAAGTCTTTTTATAATTTTTTATTGTGAAAAATGTACAAAATTCTAATATACACTTAATGATAAAAATTTAATGTGAAGCACAAAGGATAAAAATTAGGAATGTGGTCATATTAAATTTTTTATGTACATTTATAAGAATAGAAACACTAAAAGGTAGCTAGACTACATATATTTTATTCACAGAAAAAAATTATTTATAATTATAATTCACAGAAAAAATATTATATTATGAGGAATTTTATAGATTTCTCATAAGCAAGATCATTTGCAAATTGCTGAAATTTTAATTGCCTTATTTCTATATGCTCTGTAGACAGTATTGCAAGGCTATTGATTAGGGATGTAATGAATAGAGATTTGGCCGAATACCAAATATTCGGTCAAATTTTAGGCTGAATACTTTCTTTTAAAAAAAGTTTCTCTTTTGATTGTAATTAAGATAATTTTCAAATTTTAAATTATAAATGAAATAAATTTTAACAAAATTGCTTTTTTAATCTTTGTATATTTAAAAAAAAATTTAACAACTTGATGTATTTTTTGTAATATTTTAAATATCTTGATGCCAATAATAAGGCAATATGGTTTTCACAATTCTAAGTAATTAATAATAGCATATTTTAACTATAGTTATACTTGTAATTTATATATTTTATTTAAAATAAGAACTCATTACTACTGTTAAAGGTGCTTTTTAACTGTTTTTTGTCAGAAAAATTATTAAAACCCAGAAATCTAAGAACTTACATAAGTCAATTTTTTTTTATCATCATATAATAAATTAATTTTCTTTAATTCAAGATTTGAAGTTATTTACATTAAAATGTAAATATTCTTCTAATAAATAATTTTAAAAAAATTGCTTTGGGGCCCCTCCGGCAGTTGGGGGCCTGGGACAAAGTGCCCCAGTTTCCCCCCATCCCCCCCCCCCCCCCTCTGGGCGGCCCTGGTTAAGAACTTTGAAATTATACCTCTAAGTCTGGAGACCATTTTTTTGATGTTGGAAAAGTAAATGGTGTTCTTATACAAAATATAGACAAACAATTTTCATCATTTGAAAATTATGTGATTGCAACAGCTTTAGATCCACGGTATAAAGTAGATTTTTTTTAATCAACAAGATTCTGAAGAAATAAGTACTATTAAAAGAAAGCTCACTTCATTTTTTGAAACTATGGACATCAATTGTGCAGTTAACAACAAAACAGCTTCAGATGTTGGAATCACTGATAAGAAAGAGAAACCCTCTTTGTTTTGGGATCGCTTTACAGAAATATAGCATTCATCATTGCAGAACACGACAAATACAAATGCAGATGAAAATTCAGTGGATAAATTATTAGAGGTAAATTCCTATTTTGATAAACCTCTATTAGGTAGGATGGAATGTCCACTTAATTGGTGGAAAGCAAATGCAGAAAACTTTCCAAGACTTGCAAATTTAGTAAGAAAATATCTTTCAGCTCCTGCAAGCACAGTATACAGAGAGCATTTTTTTTTTTCTGACGCTGGTAATATATATGAAACCAAACAGACTTCTTCCTCTAAGTGCTGAAAAATTATTGTTCTTGCATCATAATTTCAGACTTCACAATGATAAATGATTTTTTAAAACTATAAAGATTACATTGTAAACCATTTTTAACCATTACATATTTTTTTATATCTCATGTAGCTTGTTTCTCTAAGTATCCAAAGGCATTAAATGAAAAATTAATATGTTTTATTTTTATAATTAATAATTAAATAAGCATATATTTATAGTGCATATTATTGATAAACTGATATTATCAAGAGTATTCATTATGAAGAAATTTTAATTGCGTAGTAGATTCAAGTAGTATTCAGACTTCTATTTAACAAACTGTGTATTATATATTTGCATTTTAATATGAAAGCATAATATTATAAAGCATATTTTATATAAATTTGCAACTAGGAAATGTTTTTATGTATGTAACATTATTAAATACACTTATGTTTATGCAATTCAAATTGAGTAAATGTTATATTTTCTAATAATTAATGCAGTGAAACGTAACTGTGCAATATTCTTCATTAAATATATTTAAAAGTACATTTAAAAAATATCTTTTTTTATTATAATGAATTTTTTCGGCCATATGTCAAACAACATTCGGTCAAATATCCATTCAGTATTCGGCCAGACAGAACATTCGTCAAAAGGGCCAAATACCAAATATTGGCTGAATATTCGTCACATCCCTACTATTGATTATCTCCTGTGAAATTATTGACCTCAAGTATGTTTTAATTAATTTTTTTCTAGAAAAGCTTCTTTTTCCCAATGCTAGAATTATATGAATTGTTAAAAATATCCGTAAAGATGTAAACACATTTGAAAAGCTAGTAGCTGTGATTTGTATCTATTTTAGAATTTTTATACGGTTTCCGAAACAATAGGTTTTAATACTTAGTATTTCTTCAACCAGCATATAGCTATCTATGTCGACATCTATTATAGACTTCATTTGGTCTTTATTCTGAATCATTTTTGGATCTGTCCAGGCAATTTCTAGTAACAATGCATGTTTTCGATATTTGTTCTGTGGAATGTAGAATAAATTTCTCTACTCTGTCTAGCTTTGTATGGTATTTGTTAAAAACAATGCACCTCAAATATTTCTTTCTATTTCCTTATTGTTTCATCCACAAACTCATAAATAAATATCCTTTGTCATTTTCATGAATATGTTTCTCGAAATTCTGGAGTGACTTCTAAATAAATCGCAAGTTCAGTGTCTCTGACTAAAACTTGATGGATATCCCACTGGTTATATTTTGTCTCTGGAATTCTAGAAGATTTCTAAATGATCACAATATTTCCTTTCATACATATTTTAAATTTTTCTTTGTGTGGGGTACTGTACTAGTATGGGGCCCAAAAAGTTCAATCTCATTATAGCCTTTCATTATTTATTCTTTACATATTTTCTAGCCTTTTATGTCCAGAGTTCCTAAGGCTGTCTTATGATTATTCCTATCATTTTAAGTCTGTGGGGAACTGTGATGAGTTTGGTTTCACAAACTTTTTAAAATTTTTATAAAGAGAACTCTTGACTAGTAACCAGAATTTGTATTTATCAGTATGTATTTAGCTTTTTTAAACCCTTCACCTGTTTGAATGAGTTTTTCAGCAACAAGAGAATCTCTTGATCTTCTGGTTTTAATTGCTCCTATCTTGCTACAAGACAGCAAAACTGATTTGCCAAACAGTGAAAATGCAGGGTCAGGGAAAGCACCCAATTATTTTAAGTTTTCAGTACATTTCTATTTTTAGATTTTTGCGAATATTATAAATCTCCTCTTGCTTCACGGTAATATGTAAGAATTATTTCTTGCTTTACTGCTGAAGGAATAAATATAGATGACAGAAAGCTTTCAAGATGTAAAAAAGCTAGGCAAAAAAAATAAGTAATCATTTGTCAGGAAATCAGATAATTCCGAATTATGTGTAGTACCCCCTTGAAAATCTAACATGTCCTGAGCAATGTAATTAAAAATGGTCAGAATGTAACATTTGTATTCATAGGTATATATGCAGTTGTGTTCATAATTTAATTAATGAAAATTTATGTTAGCATATTTATGGTGTTGTGTGGCATTTTCTTGCACCTAATATCACCTCATTTATATGTCCTGATATACTAAATGGTGTGTTAAAGTGATGATTTATTTGAGAAACCTGAAAGTGGCTCTGAATTTTATCAAAATCTTTTAAAGGAAACATGAAGTTTTTAGATAGTGAAATGTTACTGCAATTTGAGTAAATTAATGAATAAGTTAATAAAATTTGAATAAAATTCCTTTTAGCTCTCTGGTGAAATGCATGAATGAGTGTTTCGATATACATGCTAGCAAAGTTATAGATGACTAAGACCCCTATTCTGATCAAACACTTACGACAGCTAAGTTCTCGCAAGCCCCCTCCCTTTCGCAGATGGGTGAAATGTGATATGCAGAACAAAGAGTAAGAGCTTTTTCTCTCTTAAATATAAAGTCACATGATCAAAACTTTTGGCTAGTAGGGAGCTCTCGTAGACCTGTTTTTTCTCTCACAAAGCTGGCGGTAGTCATTTGCTGCATAAGGAGAAGGATGTTATCCATTTCTTTAAGCAGGGAATGGATATTACAAGATATGGATAATCCACTTGAGATGAAAGATGAAGTTTTTATTACAAAAATTTAGACTGTGCAAACATGAAATTATGTGTTTATTACATTTTTTCTACAACATCTTCTTCAGCATTTATGAACTCTAAAAGCTTATTTGTCTTCCATTATTTTAATTAATGTTTCTAAATTTTGATTAATTTTTAGCAGAATTCCTTTCTGGGCTGTTGTTTCGGCAGCAACATTTTTTATTTCTTGCACCACAGTTTTTTGGGTTTGAAGAGCCTCAGCTTCAAATTTATCTAATTCGGCTTCTTCTCTTTTTTCTTTTTAAGGCTAGATGCCTCCTGCCACGTACTGTTGAACTGTCTAGAAAATAATAAAAATGTTCATTTAAATAAATAGCAAAAAAAAAAACACTAAAAGTAAATGAGATAGCACATGGAACAGGACTATTATTTCATACATAAAAATCAACATAACTTATTTCATAGCAGTTACTGTCACAGATTATATAGTAAAACTGCAAATGATTATGAAGAAGAGTTCTATGCAGGCATTAACATAAAACTATGTATGTTACGTAAAACATACAATTGTTTAATTTCTATAAAGTATGGTACTATAAAATTTTTAAATATCTCCAACAATTTCAGTCTGAAATTTATATTTTAAAACTTGTTACAAAAATTTGATTTAAATTTATCGAAATCTAAATAACTTACTTGATGATTGAGCAGTACAAAATAATTCTGATATTCTGACATATGCCAAGACTTTGTTACTGCTGTTTTAGAGGTAGTTACAATCTTAGGGGTTGTAATTCACTTTGTATGACAACAACTTTATGGGGGGGGATTAATTAATATAAATAGCAAATAATTTTGCTTTAAATTTATTTTAAAAATTCAAATTTTCTAAAAGCATTATGAAACAAACATTCATTTTGTTAGTTATAATAACTATTTTTTATCTCAAGTATTTTTCTTAGCTTTATGATTATTAAATACATAGTTGTAATAAATTTTAGAAATTTCATGATAGTAAAAATTCAAATATATGAATATCATGCCATTATGTTTGTTATGCTCTTAGAACTTGTAACTTCCAAACAAAAGACACAAACTTAATTTTCTTGTAATGTTTTGTTTCTAAAAGTAAAATTATTCATAAAATATGCATTTTCAATTTTATTTACTTGTAGTTCTTTTACATGATTACACAAAATAATTCTGATATATGACTGAGCATTGGCAGTAATCTTTTGAAGCACAATTATTAAATTTATATTTGCTATTTAAGTGTACAATGTCATGGTCTGAATCTCCCACCCTCAAATATTAATAATGCAGTGATCTTTATCTGGTAAGAAAGCCTCCTGGAACAAAATATTTTGATCTTTGTTTAATGATTAACTAACTGCATTTAAAAAAAATTATAATAAGATTTATAAACAAAGATAGAAATATGATATTCTTGTACACAAATGGCAGAAAAGTCTAACAGAACTTTTTTAGTACTTAATTGTCCCTTAAGTAAGCATTGCAACATTTTTAAATTTTGCTTTAATTAAATTTGTTTATGATAAATATCATGCAATATAAAAGTATGACATATTATAAATAGCATTGAAAATGATTAAAAGAAATTCTAATAAACAGGTAATTAAATACAAAATTAATAATTTACTTACTATCCATTTTTTTTCTGATTTAAAACAGCCTACAAGTAAAAAAAAAATAATAAAATATTAGGATATTGCTAAAGTCAAATTACATTTTTTTCTTTTCAAATAGAACTGAAATTACTTACCAATGCAGATGAATCGAATGACTCATCATTGATGCCTTCACTGCAATTTTTTTCTCTATATCCTCTACTGAAAAATTTTATGTACTTTGAGATATTTTTATCTACAAAATGTAAAAGAAACAACCACGTTGAAAGATGTCAAAGCGCGGGTTTTTCCAATACTGTATACTTTTTCTTGAACCCCAACGCAAGGAAGCAATTAAAATGCCGTGTTTGAGGGAGTTCTGTCTGATGGTTTCGCTAAATTGACCGTCGCTTTCTCCCCTACTTAGACCTTCTAAAAGAAAAATTATTCATAAAATATGCATTTTCAATTTTATTTACTTGTAGTTCTTTTACATGATTACACAAAATAATTCTGATATATGACTGAGCATTGGCAGTAATCTTTTGAAGCACAATTATTAAATTTATATTTGCTATTTAAGTGTACAATGTCATGGTCTGAATCTCCCACCCTCAAATATTAATAATGCAGTGATCTTTATCTGGTAAGAAAGCCTCCTGGAACAAAATATTTTGATCTTTGTTTAATGATTAACTAACTGCATTTAAAAAAAATTATAATAAGATTTATAAACAAAGATAGAAATATGATATTCTTGTACACAAATGGCAGAAAAGTCTAACAGAACTTTTTTAGTACTTAATTGTCCCTTAAGTAAGCATTGGGACATTTTTAAATTTTGCTTTAATTAAATTTGTTTATGCTAAATATCATGCAATATAAAAATATGACATATTATAAATAGCATTGAAAATGATTAAAAGAAATTCTAATAAACAGGTAATTAAATACAAAATTAATAATTTACTTACTATCCATTTTTTTTCTGATTTAAAACAGCCTACAAGTAAAAAAAAATAATAAAATATTAGGATATTGCTAAAGTCAAATTACATTTTTTTCTTTTCAAATAGAACTGAAATTACTTACCAATGCAGATGAATCGAATGACTCATCAGTGATGCCTTCACTGCAATTTTTTTCTCTATATCCTCTACTGAAAAATTTTATGTATTTGAGACATTTTTATCTACAAAATGTAAAAGAAACAGCCAGCGCAACAGCCACGTTCATAGATGTCAAAGCGCGGGTTTTTCCAATACTGTATACTTTTTCTTGAACCCCAACGCAAGGAAGCAATTAAAATGCCATGTTTGAGGGAGTTCTGTCCGATGGTTTCGCTAAATTGACCGTCGCTTTCCCCCCTACTTAGGGTTAGTGGGGGTTTTCTCTTCCCGCATTCGGGAGGAGAAAAAGGGCGTGGCTTGACCATATAAGGTTTACTTACACATCTGGACGTTATCATTTGCGGAAGCGCAAACTGTTTGAACAGAATAGCTAAAAACAAGTGTTTTCCCCCTACTCTCGCAAACACCCCCCACTTGCGGAACGATAGCCACAAGTTTCCGCCGTTTAAACTGCATCTGGGTCTTTGAGGCACCTTCTCCTCTGGCACCTGTTATTTATCTGGTAATTACCAGTCTGTAAATATTTGATTCTCCAATAAGATTTATATAAAAGAATTTTGCTGTACAATTTATTTTGAAAGTAACATTAACTGGTTTGTTAAGCGATATCTTATCCTTTTTGTCACATTTGCTCGAAATAACCTGGCAAGTGTATTTTTTCTAAGGATTTAAATTCATTATTATGTATAATGTGTGAAATTTCCTTAATTTAGAAGGAGGGGGGGAAGGGAAATATTGTTTATGGGAAGTAATTAAAAAAAAACCATACCATAACATGTTTGTATATGAACTAAACTGTTTAAATTTCATCTTGTAGATCATTTTATATGACTGCAGATTTTGTGTTTAATTTACTGATCCTTTAAAAAAATTAATTCTTGTGAGTATTAATGTTTTGTATACTATGTACATATGTTTTGTTAAATATGGTATTAAACTTTTGCAGTTACTCTCTTTGCATACATGAATGACTGACAAATAAAATATTTCGTACTCTATGATGAAAATTTATTTAAATTGACAGTTGCTTTTCTATCTCATTGTTTAGGAAGCGGTAGTTGTGATTTTCTCTAAATAGATGTGTTATAATAGGTGTAGCTTAATCTTCGTCTGATTTCCTGTAGTACTGAACTGTATTGTAGTGTTCTGTCCAATAGAATTCCAGCCTATGTGGATATCTTGAAATCATTTGACTTGATACACAAAATGAAAAATGTTATGAGATTTTGCCTTATACTGTAAGACCTTATACTGCCTTATACTGTTATGAGATTTTGCCTTATACTGATTGCCTTATACTGTAAGAACAAAATGGTTTTCCAATATGTTCTACATCACACAATCATTTTATTTATTTTATCATCCAGTATCAAGGTAACTCAAAATAATCAATGTAATTCGAATAATTCTTAATTTATCTAATTTCATTTTACTAATTTTTATAATTTTTACTTTTTGGGATTTATAGGAAAACTAATTTATTATAAATGACAAGTTTGATAGGTGTTTAAAAGATATATGTCAATTCACAATTTTGTTCTCAGTGTACAGTTTTATAAGCATGCATATTTTTATAAAAGAATTTTGCCTTCCAATTTATTTTGAAACTAAAAATAACTCGTTTGTTAGGCAATATATAGAATTTGATCATTTATTTCTAGTACATTTATTGTGTAGTAGTCCCATTTGTGGTTAAATAGCTCGCTGAGTGGATGTATGCAAATCAAAATTGTAGAAATGTTTACAGTTCTGATGACTCAATCTTAAAGAATGTCATAAATCGCTAGCATTTCTCTTTAGAAATAGACTGTGTTAAGGGCTCTTTGGTCCAACATCGACTGGGAATGCAATAGAAAATAAAGACATTTTATCCATGGAAATGCATAAAGGAACATAAAAAAACTTTAATATAGAAGCTTACTTAACCTTTAATAACCGTCCTGCAAAATAGAGAAAATTTTAAAAATTAATAACAAAGGATAATGATGTGGTGAAATCAGGTTACAAAAAAATTGTTTTCAAAGCTTTGGAGAAATACAAAAGAGCAAAAAGATAATTTTTAAGAAAACTTAAACTTTAATTAAAAACCATACATAAATTTAAACACCCCCACACCAACCACCCAAAATAATAAATTTTAAAAAATTGATAAAAAATGAAGAATGTGAGAAAATTAGAATATACCAATATTTCTTAAATATAGAAATATAAAAAAATACCAATTTTTTTTTTCAAAAATTTCTTTAATTATGTTATTTAATGTAATAATTTATATAAACATTTCTTTAATTAGCAGCAATCACTCAGCACTCCCACTCAAAACCTTTTTTTTATTCTGAAATATAAAGATTTACAATAATAAAAGATCTTGAACCGTTTAGACGCCAATGTTCCCATTTAGGAACATCAATTTAAAAAAAGATATATTTATGCGATATTTATTTCATATAATTAAAAGTATGATTTTTTGAAATGTTTGAAAATGGTATAATTTATTTTTTTTATATCGAAAAAAAATGTTCAAATATGCAAATTTTGTCGTATTTCATATTGAGAAAGTGTGAATTTTATAAAGGGTAAATAAAATATAAATTAATTTTAAATTCGGATGAGTTATGAAATAGTAAGCTTAAAACAATGTGTTGAATACAATTAAATCATAAAGGGTATAGTTGAGTAATTATGAAGAGAGATATTTCTATGTTCCCAAATGGGAACATTGGCGTTTGCTATGAACTTTTTCTACATGTTTCATCTCAATGCAATTTACCGATTTGAAAAGATATTTACTGGTATTTTCTGCATGAAATCAAGGTATAATCCAATGCAAAGGTGGTTTATTTAGTATAAGATTCAAGTTTATCGCAAACACCCCCCCCCCACCCACCCCGCAAAAAATTAAACTTGCATCTCTCTGGATTTCATTTCGTGTCTCCCCTGATTTCCTTCCGCCTGCACCGATGCTGTTTAGTGCACCCGAAAAATATAAACAAGTGAGTCACAGTTGAATCATTTTCCGACGTACAGTAGAGGAGAAAAATTTATTTGAAACATTAGCATGCATGACAAAGTTATACGCTAGTCAGAAAGGAGAGATGATTGCTATTGACGGTACAGATATTGCCCATTTTCTAGGATTGCTCCTCGTGAGTGGTTACCATTGGGTGCCAAAGGAAGATTATTGGAGCACTGCTGAAGATTTGAAAGTTGATATTCCAACAGTCATGTCCAGAAACTATTTCCGTACGATCAAAAAGTTTTTTCACTTTAATGATAACTCTAAATTGAAGTCAGGTGATGAACTTGGAAAAATAGCTCAAATTTATGAAAAATTGGGGGAAAATTTGCATCAATTTGGAACTTTTCATAAAAAAAATTGAGCATTGATGAATCGATGGTATCTTATTATGGACACCACACTTGTAAAATGTTTATAAAAGGTAAACCCATAAGATTCGGTTTTAAAATATGGATGTTATGTTTATCATCTGGATATCCGTATGCGATGGAAATTTATTCTGGAGGGAAGAAAGAGAAATGAGTAATGTCTCTGGGTGAGGGTGTTGTGACGCAGCTACTTTCCAAAGTTGCAGATATGGGCAGGGATGGTATCTATTTTGATAAATTTTTACATCTTATGATTTATTAAAAAATTGGCAGATTCTGGAATTAGAGCTACAGGTACAGTCCGAAGTAACCGTATCAATCAATGTCCTTTGCGAAACAATAAAACGCTTGCCAAAGAGACCAGAGGAGCATTGGATTACCGTAGTGATGAAACTATTCATTTGCCGCTGGAATGACAACGCAGTTCTGACAGTTGTTTCTAATCACCAAACGCATGAGCCTATTTCAAATGCAAAGCGATATTTCAAATTGGCAAAAAAGAAAATTGATGTTACCCAACCTGCTCTTATAAAGTATTGCAATGAAGGTATGGGTGGAGTTGATGCTCTGAATAAACTTCTGTCATCATACAGACCGCAGCTCCGAAATAAAAAATGGTACCAGAATTTATTTGCAAACGCTCTAAATATTGCTGCAGCAGCCTCTTGGATAATTTATACAGACATTCAAGGAAAGAATTCAACGCCACAATTATAATTCCGTCGAGATATTACGATGAACATACTGCGTTCCAAACCAAAACTTTATCTCTCAACCTGGACCAAAAATGCTTGTTCCAACTGAACTTAGAAAAACTGATAATCATTTTCTGAAATCCGCATCACGAGGACGCTGTGCTGTTTGTCAAAACGCAACACGTGTGTTGAGTGTGACAAGAGGTTGCATAAAGCATGTTTTCCCTCATATCATGGCAAAGAATGTCGTAAATCGCTAGCATATCTCTTTAGAAATAGACTTTGCAAAGGGTTCCTTGTCCCAACATCTATTGTGAATACAATAGAAAATAAAGACATTTCATCCATGGAAATGGATAAATGAGCATTTGTAAGAATAAACTTTAATCTAGAAGCTTACGTAACCTTTAATAACCTTCCTGAAAAATAGAGAAAATTTTAAAAATTAATGACAGATGAGAAAGACGTGCCGAAATCTGGTTACACAAAAATTGTTTGTGAAGCTTTGGACAAATGCAAAAATGTAAAAACAATTTTTTAGAAAAATTAATCTTAAATTAAAAACCTTACATAAATTTAAAAAACCCCACACCCACCACTAAGAAATAATAAATTTTAAAAAAATGATAAAAATTGAAAAATATCAGAAAATTAGAATATATAAATATTTTTTAATATAGAAATATAAAAGTACCATTTTTTTAAAAAAATTTCTTTGTTACACTTTAATTAGCAGCAATTATTCAGCACTCCCACTGAAAAACTTTTTTTTATTCTGAAAAATAAAAATTTACAGTAGGAAAAGGACTTTGAAATGTACAAATAAAGCGTTAAAACGATTTTTATCATTTCATTAATAATTTATTACGATGCGGGAGAGACAACATTTCAGTACGAAAAAAAGCCCGTTCATAAACAAACACCCTCCCGCTTATTATGAAACGAGCCAGAACGGTTTCCTTAAGACTGCTGTGTACTAACCCTATAGGATTCGCTCGCCTCAATGTGAACCTATGGAGAGAATTTGTGCAAGGATTGCTGACTTCGATTTATAGATTATTTTGAAAAAATTGTACTCCGTAATAGAGAAAGAAATTTTACACCTTGGGGCATTTCTCGCTTAAAAACAATGCAAATAATAGTTTAAAATTTAAATTTCTCGGGGATGGGGGAATCTGGTGTAGTGTGTTTTAAACGCTCATCAATTCCTTTGGTGGACGAAATTTATAAAATAAATCCTGTTGCAAGGTGAATAAAAGTTCAGGCTATCCGAAAATACCATTTTTATTGGATTATCAGTATTTATGGAGCTCTAAATAGTTGACACATTTTATCCGTACTTTAACATTGAGGTGAGCGAATCCAATAGGGTTAGTACACAGCAGCCTTAAGTCGGAGATTACCGCGATGAAATTTTTATTGCCTCACTTCACGCATTGGTATGAGTAATACTCATACGATATGATACGATCACTCGGTACGATACTCATTGAGACTCATTGTACTTCAGCCAAAATTTTAATTAGAAAGGTATGTAATGTAATTGTATTTCTACTGAAGTGTATTTATGTAATTTTTTTCTTTTACGGCTCTGAAATTGTTTCTTTACTATAATACCGATCTGTGTGAAATCAGTACGTGACTGGTAAAGATTCAAGTTACATCCCACATCCATTCGGTATATTTTAACACCCGCAGAGTCTTAAAAAAATACAAAAATAAATTGTGGGATAGATAACAGGATTAAATCATCTTTAAGCAGGTCTGGATTAATATTTCTGAGTATAAAAATTTAAAATTGTTATCACAAGTAATTTATAAGGAAGATCGCATGATAACCGTGTGGATTTATTTTGATTAGAATTTTTATTACGTGTTTATAATCCCGTAACACAATATTTAAAAGCTGTCCGTCTGAAAAATACCTTATCAGCCTTGTATTCGAGATATTTCTCATAGACTACAAGAAATCCACAGATAACTGTTTTAATGTATTATATAAACGACATACCAGATGAAAATGTGGAGAGTTTGGTAAAAAATATATGTAGCCAACAAACTACAATCCAAACAAATATGCCTAAACAAACCAATCAGACTTATATTCTTTAATTCCTGTAATAAATTTATATATTATATCTATGTTTACTGTGCAAATGGTGTTAAGTCCAAAATGGTCTAAAATGAGTTATCAAACCAGACATGTTTGAAAAATCAAGGGCTTTTGCAGTGTAGAGAAAGCTAAGTCCAATTCCACTCCTAAATATTTTTATTCATCAGGGAAAATTAAGGATATATGAAACAAAACACAAACATGTTAGTGTTTAAGGGGGTATGTCTCAACCAAGGACTTAATTCTTTACTCAACAAAAATAAAACTGGAAAATTTACTTTTAAAACAATTAAACTTAAAAAATCTGCCTTTATGAAAGCCGTTTTTTTTAAACCTGTTTTCCCTAAACTGCGATTTTGGACTTGACACTTATTACACTGCCAAGACAGATATTAATGCACAGAGATTTATAAACTTTTTGATCTGATGGTAACCAAGCTTTTTCATGAGATGTTTATCTATAGAATTTTTCGGATCATTAAACTGAATAATTAATGAGGAAACTATTCTAATTACGGACAACTAAAATGAATATAAGAGGGGAATCTTGTTTATCCGATATTGATCGGGCCGATAGCAGCAGTTTTGTCCACAGTGTTAATATATCTCATTCAAATTCCTTTCTCCTTTCTTTGCAGGTGCCCTGTGCAGATTGTGAGATGCGAAACTAAAGTGTTTATGGTGTCCACAAAATTAGAAGTTCAAGGAATTAGTGGCACGGGGTAGAAACCTTTCAACAGCATTGTATGCGAGAAAAGGGTTTTTTAAACAGGGTCCTTTAAGAACACATCTCCGCACCCACACAGGCGATACAACTTTCACCTGCAGTGTATGTGGTACAATGTTTTCTCTACAGACTGATTTTAAGACATCTCCGTACCCACACAGGGGAGAAACCTTTCGCCTGTATTGTATCTGGTAAAATGTTTTCTGTACAGGCTGATTGTAAAAGACATCTCCCTACCCATACAGGAGAGAAACCTTACGCCTGCACTGTATGTGGTAAAATGTTTTCTGTACAGACTGATTGTAAAAGACATCTCCGTACTCACTCAGGGGAGAAAACTTTCGCCTGCACTGAATGTGGTAAAATGTTTTCAAGAAAGTCTGATTTTAGAAGACATCTTCGCACCCACACGGGAGAGAAACCTTTCGACTGCACTGTATGTGGGAAAAAGTTTTCTGATCAGAGTAATTTAAAAAAACATCTCCGTACCCACACACGCGAGAAACCTTTTGCATGCTCTGTATGTGGGGAAAGATTTTCTCAACCGGGTATTTTAAGAACACATCTCCGCTCCCATACGGGAGAGAAACCCTTCGCCTGCACAGTATGTGAGAAAAGATTTTCTGTACATAAATCTTTAAAAACACATCTCTGCACCAGCACAGGGGAGAAACCTTTCGCCTGCACTGTTTGTCAGAAAAGATTTACTGTACAGGGTTCTTTAATAACACATCTCCGCATCCACACGGGAGAGAAGCCTTTCACCTGCACTGTATGTGGTAAAATGTTTTCCTCGCGGGCTTATTGTAAAAGACACTTCCTTACCCACACCGGAGAGAAACCTTTCGCCTGCACTGTATGTGGTAAAAGATTTTCCCAACAGGGTTGTTTAGAAAGTCATCTCCGCACCCACACAGGAGAGAAACCTTTCGCCTGCACTGCATGTGAGAAAACATTTTCTGAACCGTGTAATTTAAAAAGACATCTCCGGACTCACACGGGAGAAAAACCTTTCGGATGCACTGTATGTGGCAAAATGTTTTCACTACAGGCTGATTTAAAAAGACACCTCCGAACCCACACGGGAGAGAAACCTTTTGACTGTAATGTCTGTGGAAAAAAGTATTCTGAACAGTGTGGTTTAAAATACCACCTTCTCACGCACACCGGCGAGAAACCTTTCGCCTGCACAGTGTGTCAGAAAAGATTTACTGTACAGGAATCATTAAAAACACATCTCCGCACTCACACGGGAGAGAAGCCTTTCGCCTGCACTGTATGTGAGAAAAGTTTTTCTATTCAGGGTTCTTTAAAAATACATCTCCGCATCCATACGGGAGAGAAACCTTTCGCTTGCAGTGTATGTGAAAAAAAAATTTCTAATCAGAGTAATTTAAAAAACCATCTCCAAACCCACACAGGAGAGACACCTTTCGCCTGCTTTGTATGTGGTAAAATGTTTTCTCTACAGGCTGTTTTTAAAAGACATCTCCGAACCCACACGGGAGAAAAACCTTTTGACTGTAGTGTTTGTGGAAAAAAGTTTTCTGAACAGTGTGCTTTAAAATACCACCTACTCACCCACACAGGCGAGAAACCTTTTGCATGCAATGTATGTGGAAAAAGATTTTCTCATCCGGGTAATTTAAAAACGCATCTCCGTATCCATACGGCAGAGAAACCTTTCGCCTGCTCCGTAGGTGAGAAAAGATTTTCTCAACCGGGTAATTTAGAATCACATCTCCATACACACACATGAGAGAAACATTCTGCCTGCACTATATAATGTAAAAAAAATTCTCTACAGTGTTATTTAAAAAGACATCTTATACGTAAGACATCTTATGCGCACCCATACGTAAGAAAACCTTTCGACTGCATTGTATGTGGGAAGAAGTATTGTGAACAGTGTAATTTAAATTGACATCTCTGCACCCACGCGGGAATGAAACCTTTTGAATGCGGTGTATACGAGAAAAAATTTTCTTGTCGGTTGAATTTGAAACGCGTCTCGTGATCTATGGAGGAAAGAGTTTTGGTGTGCACTATGTGTGAGAAAAGGTTTTATGAACTCGATAGTTAAAAAAAACATGTTCGTACACGGGCAGAAGAGAAATCTTTCGTCCTCATTGTGTGAGAGGAAAAATTTTCTTTCCAGTGCTTTAAAAACACATCTGTTTGCCTATACAAAAGAGAAACCTTTCGGTTGTACTATGTGACAAAAGATTTTCTAGAGAGGTTAATTCAAAAAGAATAGCCCTTTCATCTGTAGGGTATGAGAAATATGTTTATGGCTTGAGAACAGATGAAAGACTCCCTACCCATTCAGGGATGTAACCAACTCTCTGTTGTCGTATGAATATGATTGTTTGGCGTAAAGTAACATTTTTGTCTCACTGTGGGTGAAATATTCTTGAAATTCGAATTCATACTCTGGTTTCACGGTGTTTATTTAATGGCGATATCGCTCATAAATATGTATTCGGATTAATTTAGTGTTTTATGACATTATTTTTCTTCTGAATTTTTAAAAAAAATATATCAATACGATGTCAGTCACGACCTACGATCCTTGAGGGTATATATGACCCACCAAAGTGATTGAAGTAAAAGAACTTTTCATTTTACCTGTTTACCCTGCAGGAAAGTGTTTCATGAAAGGTCACATCTAGTTTTGTTTTTTGCTTAATATTTAATTAAAATTGTTAAGATGTAACTGTTTATTTCTAGTGTGAATAATTATATATAAATTAATATTTTATGGCTTCTCAAGACAAAAAAATTTGGCTTTTATCTCAATTTTAGTTATTTTTAATTAATTTAGCTTTTATTATTTTATTATATGTTTTTTTTTAATGTGCTTCCAAAGTAATATGTGATATGTAATAAGCAATGTGATCATTGGCCTTCACTTACAGAGTGCCATCGGTAATCAAAGAAGAAACCTTTGGAAATGACGTTTTATACAATATATAAGACGAAGTCTGATTGGTATTTAAAGCAAGTCTTTATGAATATGTGTGTTTAGAAATTTGCTGGGCAGCTAAGATATGCGATGATTATTGTGTCTTAATAAAATAAAATTTATTTTTCTCATGCGCTAAAATATGAGTTATCTAAAATTCATAAGAATGTGGAGGCAATGCTGGATAATGTCAAAAGCTAAAGACTGATTTTTTGCTCTGCCTCTGAAACAAAGGGAACCTCATCTTGTAGAATATTACACACTAGAAGAATTTAAAATCTCTGTAAAATTATGAAACATGTAATGAAACTAGTCATTTACATCCTACAATCCGCAGCTGAGCCAATGGAGCATCAGTAAATGTACTGATTATAAATACCATCTGGTTAAGAGAAATACTATATCTACATAATTCAAAATAGGTAATCCGAATTACAAGTGAGTTGCAGTGGAATGGAAATTAAATTTTGATATTGTAGAATGTGTGAATAATACCTGTCTTTTAAAAAATAAGTTAGCAGTTATTACCTATAATGTTGTAGCCATCGCAAGTCTTCAGCCGAATCTCTCTGCACACGACCTTTAAAAAATTTCACGTTTTAGTCGCTTGGCAGCTATGATGACCCGGAACGGAGAGTAGCATGCAAAGGAATTCTTTTAAGTTGATCAATTTGTAATCTTTACCGCACCTACACCTACTGCTTCTAAATGCATGCGTCTTATTTGCTTAAGTGTGTGTATGTATATATACATATATATGACTGTCCTTTACTTGGCCATATAAATTGTTCTTTTGGTAGGCAGTCGTGGCTGGGAGTAGGAAAATCACTAAACAAAATTTATGGTTAATTGTTTATCTTCAAGTCTAAAGCAAATCTCAGCTCACACAACGGCTGTTTCTCAATTTCTCACTCCGCAACGTATATCTTGTCGCCGACGGGTTGACCCAGGTTCTCCGTTGAATTTTTTTAACCCGCAGTGAGCAACGCTGGTGGGTCGTGCGCAAACGTTATATATCCAAATAAGTGACTTGATAGGTGCTGCCATCATTTTTTTTTGTAAATTATTTGACCCCAATTAAGATAAATTCATGACACACACACACACACACATATATATATATATATATATATATAATATACAGGTTGTTATCAAAATTATGGAAACACTAAGAAAAATCCTGAAAACCTTTATAAATATGGCCCAGGATCACCTTTGTCATGTAATACCACCTGATTCAGCTTGGAATTGGATTATACAAGTGACGAATAGTGGTCAAGAATATATTATACCATTCTTTAGGGGGAAATCAGGAAAGTTCCTGTAGAGATGCTGTGGTGGATATCGATACCTGGCTCTATCCGCTTACACAGATCACAGTGGTTGGATGATATATAGTCGGTGGGATTGTACAGGGCAAGATAGAATATTTGACTTCTTTTTCATGCTCTTTAAACCAAAACTTGATAGATTTAGCTGTATGTACTAAGTATAGGGGGATTATCATCCTGGAGAACGCCATCTCCTGCAAGAAACAATGTTTGCACCATAGGATGGACTAGTGAGCTAAAATTTCGACATAGTCCTTCCCATTCAATCTCCCTTTTAGGGTTACAATAGGGGCTGAAGAAAACCATGAGATCCCATCCCAAATCCTGATAGATCTACCTCCATGATTGACAGTTGAAATGAGACATCCAGAATCTTACGCTTGTGTAGGTGTTCTCCAGACATACGCACGTCCTGTTGCGAGGAACAATGTGAACAATGATTCGTCGGACCAAATGCCGTTTCTCGACATATTACTCGACCAGGATTTGTGCTCGTGGTACCATTGCGGACGAAATTTTGTATCTGCATCCATTACAAGTGGCTTGGGAATAGCTACTTTTCCGTAAATGCTTTGTTTGTGAAGTTCTCTTCTACCTCTAATGGTTGATACCAGAACATGGGGATGCAGATTGAGCTGTTCGGTCATTTTGATTGGAGTTGTTTTATTTCTTCATGTCACAATCCGCTTCAATACCTTGCCCGTCTCTTTCACTCAGCTCTCCCTTTCGTCCACTATTCTGTTTGGCACACGATGTTTTTCCGTGCACTCTGTATGCTATGATGACTTTCGATACCATAGCTCGAAAAACACCCATTATCCTGGGGGTTGCAGTAACAGATAGTTCAATTTATACGCGCTCCAACTATTTGCCCTTTTCGCAAGGTCTACAAGGTTATATATGTCTCTCTCTCTCTCTATATATATATATATATATATATATATATATATATATATATATATATATATATATCTGAATATTTGTATATACATTGGAACGTCGATACGTCGTCCCCCGAATAATCGTTTTCTCGTATGTGTTGTTTACTTCATCCCGTCCCAACGATATTTCTTTGCTATGTTCCCACATCTATAGTTTTCCCGCATTTATCGTTCAGTGCAATAGATCCTTTTAAAAATGGTGTACACACATACATCACATATATATATACACACACACAGGGTCTGTCCGTAAAGTAATGAGACTGGGTCTGGTAAAAAAAATTTATTGATCCTATCGGTTACTATTGTTAAAATCCTTCAAAATAGTCTGTCTTCTTGGGCTTCGATATACCGCTGCCAATGCAATTCCCACGCTGCAAAGGCTCCCTGGAAGTCAGCTGCGTAACCTCTTTCAGAGACTTTGTGACAGCCCGTTGGATGGCGTGAACATCTTCAAAGCGGGGACATTTTAAGCTTCTCTTGAGCTTTGAGGACAAGAAAAAGTTTCCCGGGCTCACATCGATGCTGTACGGTGGTTGCTGCAAAGTTGCAACCTCTATCCGGACCAGGTAGGCGGTCACAACGAAGGCGAAGTGGGCTGGAGCGTTGTCTTGGTGGAGCTTTCAGCGATCGGAAATCTCCCACCATTTCCGTTTGATGGCTCCGTGCAGGAGCGCAAGGACTTCTTTGTAGAAAACGGCGTTGACGGTTCGTCCCGAAAGGACAAATTCTTAGTGGACTACCCCACGCTTGTCAAAAGAGACAATGAATGTTGTTTTTACCTTAGACGTTGAAATTATCGCTTTCTTGGGGAACGGGGAGCGAGGTGTGCCACTCCTAACTTTGGCCCTTGGTTTCGGTGTCGTATTGGAACACCCATAATTCGTCGCCTCTTATTACGTTGTCTAAAAAGTTCGGTTCGCTTTCTAACTGTTCCAACATCTCACGGGAAACGTCAACTCGTCATTGATTTGGTTCATCACTCAACACTTTTGGAACCAATTTCGCACAAACCTTCGTCATGTTCAAATTTTCAGAAATAATTTTGTGAACCGTTGTCTTGCACATGTTGAGGTCTTCGACGATTAATCTTACGCTCAAACGACGTTCGGAGTCCAGGAGAGTTTTTACTTTGGGCACATTTTCGTCCAGGCCACTCGTTGGAGAACGTCTAGATCGCTCCATGTCTTCAGCGATCACCCGTCCGTTCTTGAGCTCACTGAACAACCGGAAAACCTGAGCCCTTGATAGGGCGTCGTCTTTGTAAGCCTCCTCAACCAAGGCAAGTGTCTCGGAAGCGGTTTTGGCCAGGTGAAAGCAAAATTTAATCGCGTAGCGCTGCTCCAGCGAACGCTCCATTTTTGATGTTTTCTGCCGTGACAAAAACTCAAAAACAGCTTTTGCGCCACGCGTGATCCTCACTGCGTCAGAGAACGGACGCAACTTCCGCTTGGTGCGTTGCTTAGTTTAGACCCCCACTAGAAATCATGCCACTAGGGTGCGCCGCGCGGCGGCCAGTCTCATTACTTTACGGACAAACCCTGTATATATATATATATATATATATATATACACTGTCACAAAAAAATATATGCACCCAGAAGAAATCGAGCTACAGTCACGAAACTTGGCAGGAATGTAGTCTGGTAAGAGATATGCAAATGATTAAAATTTCGACGCCAATGAGACAAGAACAGCGCGCTATGCGCATATGAGATGCACAGCTGGGAGCGTTTAAAAGCATGATTGCTCGTGCCATAGGGTAATTCAAACAAATCTGTCGACTTGGGTGGACGGTATTGTGACTAAAGATGCCTCTGAGACGTAACCGGCGACAGTACGAACAATTGTCGGACTTTGAGAGGGGGCGTATAGTAGGCCTCAGAGAAGCAGATTGGTCAAAGAGGCGTATCGGCCGCCACCTCGGTCAGAGCGATACGGTAGTTTCTCGGTATTCGCAAAAATGGATCACGAAAGGGATAGTGTACCGTCGCGGAGGGTCAGGGCGTCCCAGGAACACAAATTCGCGGGAGGATCGCGCAATTAAAGAGCGGCCACGTCCGCACATCAACGTCGCTAGAATCGGTTCGATGCCATTTACCACCTTCCCGACATCCGGTGGTATCAAGGGAAACCATTCGCAGACGACTGGCCAACACAAGTATAAGGAGCCGATGTCCATTAAGACGCCTACCACTGACCCCACATCATAGGCAGTGTCGATTGGATATTTGTCGACCTCGGGCAAGCTGGAGTGTGGCCGACTGGAGGAGTGTGATCTTCAGCGATAAACACCGATTCAATCTCAATGCTGATGACCAGCGCATACGAGTGTGGAGGCGGCCAGGCCACCGGTCCGATCCGGCATTTTTTGTCGAGAGGCATACGGCGATTACACAAGATGTGACAATGTGGGGCGCGATTTGTTGGGACACACGATCACCTCTAGTCGTCCTTCACCGCACTTTGACGGCACGCAGTTACATGGACGAGCTTTTAACGTCAGTTCTGCTGCCTATGCTATCAAGTCGCCCAGGTGCCATTTATCAGCAAAACAATACTCTTCCAGATACTGCGCGACTCTCTCAACAGTGTCTTCAAGGATATGACGTACTCCCATGGCCTGCCAGATCATCAGACCTCTCGCCAATAGAGCACGTCTGGGACGTGCTTGGAAGACAACTGCAGCTGTCCCGGAATACTGGTGAATTAACTGTCCAGTTGCAAAGATTATGGCATGATCTTCCGCAGGTGGTCCTAAGCGGCCTCATTGATTCGATGCCATGCCGTGTTTCGGCTTGTATAGCTGCCAGAGGTGGATTTACTACTTACTAATTTGTAACCTTTTTCATGCCATATCTTCTTAAGGGGACTCAGTACCCTTCATTTGTCGAAAAATTACGAAAATACCGATTTTCAAAATTGTTGCTTAAAATATATCTTGACACCCCTAGTATATCCTGACAAAGTTTCGTTAAGATCCGAGAACTATAAATATGTTAAAAAGGCTTTTGTCTGTAACTGTGTCCCTTTAAATATCACGCCTACTTTTCTGTTTACACTATGTTTACATCGCATCTGCAACTGAATACTTCCTGGTTAGCAAAATATTTCTACCAGGAAGAAGATGAAAGTGCTTAATCGTAACTTTAACCGATAAAGAAGCGTTATTTACTTTTTCTTATCTGGTTTTGTTCGTTATTTCTGATTTCGTTCGCATTTATTTTTTGTGCATAAATAGCAACAAAAATTCTTTTTCAAGATTCAGGTTCGATTGTGTTGTTCTTATTTAAACTTTCAACTAATTTATATACAGTTAGTTTGTTATTTTTGAATATGCCTCTCCAGAAACGTAAGAAGCATGCTTTGTACATGAACAGTAAACGTTGGTGTAAAGGAAATAACAATGTTTGTGACATTGCTCAAACTATCACTGCTGAAGAAACAAATGTGTCATCTAATGCAAGACTGGAAAATTTATCTCTAGTTAGTGAGTTTGATTATTCTACAAGTGAAAATTATATTATTGTCAACTATGAACAAATTAAAAAGTTAATTATTAAATTAAAATGCCCAGATTGCAATGAACAAACCTTAAATCTTGAACTTGGTAGCAAATTAGGTTTTTCCTACAACTTAAACTTAACTTGCAGTTCCTGTTCTGAGAATATAACTTCAGTTCAAACTTCCAATGAGAGAAAAGGAAATTCAGTCCCTGATATCAATCTACGTATAACACAGGCATTCTCTCATATTGGAAAAGGGTATGCAGCCATTGAAAAATTTTGTATGGTAATGAATATCTTGCCCTTTTCTTCGAGGACTTTCAGCAAGTGCATGAAGCTTTTATGCACAGCCTATAATGTTGCCTCAGAGAACACAATGAAAGGTGTTCATGAAGAAATAAGACATGCCTATCAAGGTTCGGATTCACTTATTGATGTAGCTGTGTCATTTGATGGTTCATGGTTGACTCGTGGACATACATCCGTTATCGGCATTGGGTGTGTTATTGACATTCTTACAGGATATGTAATTGACTTTGAAATTATGAGTAAGGTGTGTCGTCATTGTTCACAAACAAAAAGAGAATTTGGTGAATCAAGTGCGGAATACAGTGTATGGTACAGTGGGCATGAAAGTGTTTGTGAAATTAATCATACAGGTTCATCTGGCTCTATGGAAATGGAAGCGGCAATGGTTCTTTGGAAGCGATCAACATCATTAGGTTTTCGGTATACAACACTATTATCTGATGGTGATTGTAAAACTTTTAATTACTTATCTGAGAAAAAGGTTTATGGCTACCAGGAAGAACATGAAAGTGCTTAATCGTAACTTTAACCGATAAAGAAGCGTTATTTACTTTTTCTTATCTGGTTTTGCTCGTTATTTCTGATTTCGTTCGCATTTATTTTTCGTGCATAAATAGCAACAAAAATTCTTTTTCAAGATTCAGGTTCGATTGTGTTGTTCTTATTTAAACTTTCAACTAATTTATATACAGTTAGTTTGTTATTTTTGAATATGCCTCTCCAGAAACATAAGAAGCATGCTTTGTACATGAACAGTAAACGTTGGTGTAAAGGAAATAACAATGTTTGTGACATTGCTCAAACTATCACTGCTGAAGAAAAAAATGTGTCATCTAATGCAAGACTGGAAAATTTATCTCTAGTTAGTAAGTGGGATTATTCTACTAGTGAAAATTATATTATTGTCAACTATGAACAAATTAAAAAGTTATTTATTAAATTAAAATGCCCAGATTGCAATGAACAAACCTTAAATCTTGAACTTGGTAGCAAATTAGGTTTTTCCTGCTGATATTGAAATAAAAAAGGAAGAGTGTATTAACCATGTTAGTAAACGATTAGGAACTGCTTTGAGAAATGTTGTCAAGGATTCACGTGCGAAAGGAATTCCATTAGGAGGTAAAGGTTATGGCACACTAAAAGAATCAACGATAAATAGGTTAACATCTTATTATCAGAAAGCCATAATGAGAAATAAAGGTGACTCAAAAGCTATGAGAAATGCAATTTATGCTACTCTATATCATAGTATTTCAACGGACAAAAAGCCCCAACATTCTAAGTGTCCAAAGGGGAAAGACTCGTGGTGTTTTTACCAGTCAGCAATGGCAAAGGGAGAAAAGCCTAGTTCTCATAAATTATTTGTGGGAACACCTGTAAAAGAGACTATTTTACCTCATGTTCTCCCAATTTAGCAAAGACTTGCATCAAATGAACTTTTGGAAAGGTGCATAAACTGTGGAACTCAAAATGCAAACGAAAGCTTGCACAGTGTGATTTGGGCAAAATGTCCTAAAGAAACATTTGCACATAAACAACGTGTAAAACTCAGTGTAATGGAGACTGTATGTGAATACAATAAAGGTACACTGCGCTGCATAAAAGAAGCGCAGAATGCCTTAGGTGTACCTTTAGGAAAGTGCTCCATGAATCTCGGTTTTGTGCTCGATTCTCGAAAAAAAATGTTTCGACAAAGACGACGAAGTGCAAAATATCAACTTGCACGTAAATTGGTAAAAAAAAGCTATTTTAAAAAGAGATATATTTGTTAAAAACAAGGAAGGTATAACATACAATGCAGGGTATTTTTAATTGAAAGTTAAGAAATAATGGTGGTTATGCAGAAATGATATGCATAAAGTTACAAAATATTGTGTGTTTTTATGATATGAATAGATTTTCAAACATTGTATTTCTTTTATAATATAGACATCATCATATTTATAGTTAAGCTGTTTCCTAATGAATGACTCAAATGTATTTCATGGTGTAAAAGTAATGATGAATTTGGTAAAATCAATTTTTATTTATATTTTTCCTCAATTTTCATTTCAATGTGTGACAAATAAGGTTTCGGCTAATGGTAACTTATATAAAAAAAACAAAATTAAATTCAATGAAACAGCTACAATTTTAAAAGTAAGTGTATAATAAATAATTTAAAATAACATTTAAAGTAATTTAAAGTAGATTTGGAATATTTTTTCAGTTTTAAAATCTTTAAAGTGCTTTTTCTCAGTTCGTGTTTTTTCATTACATCAATATGTTAAAAATGCAGAAACATAAATATATATTTTTCAATTGACTTGATTTTTTTTCTGGATGTTTATTATTGTGCATTTTATGAAACAAAGGATCGGATTTGTAATAAAGTTAAAAGTTTTTTTTTAAAAAATAGATATGTACAAAAAACTTAATCTCTTGATGAATTTTTACATCTGTATCAACATTTTATTTTTTTGCTCTCAAACTAATTAACATTTTACAAATCCGACCCTTAAAGTTATAGAGAACACTTTAAAGATTATTATAAAAAAAATTGTTGTAAAAAATTAGAAACTGTAGGAGAAGACAGGCTTTAAAAATTATTTAAATTTTTTTTAAAATATTAAATTTTTCAAATTCTATCAGTAGAATTGTCTTTTTTCTTGGTGGAATCATTTTTCCTGATTAAATCATTTAATAATATGCAAAAAGAGTATTGTAAAGTGCTTAAACAAAATAAGTTCAAAGGGTACCGAGTTCCCTTAATAAAATTCTGAATTTGTAATCATTTTCTTATCTCCTCATACACTACATACATGTTAAGTTTCGTGATAGTGGCTCGTTTCCTTCTGGGTGCATATATTTTTTTGTGACAGAGTGTATGTATATATATATATATATATATATATATATATATATATATTATAAACGGCATCCTACAGCGCAAACGGGTGAACGGAATGCAACAAAATTTTGTATATGGGCTATACACGAGATGCGCTTGAAATTTTTCAGGGGAATGAAGGTGGTCACGTGGAGCAGCTTTCCCTACGTCATCCTGGACACGATTAACAACTGCTCCTCTTGTGCAATTTCGTCCTAATCTGTTCTTGTTTCTGCAAACTGAACTGATTTTGTTTCTCCCTTACCTTTACTTAATGTGGTTCGATGACAAGGTGATCAGAAACTAGTCAATAAATGCCAATATTGTTTCTGCATTCCGTTTTGGTTGTTTATTGTGTTAAATTTCATGTTTTTCCCGAAAAGGCGCCCTCTGGTGGACATTTTGGAACTAAATTTTTTTTTCGAAATTCCGTGAGCGCATCTCGTGTATAGCCCATATACACAATTTCGTTGCATTCCGCTCACCCGTTTGCGCTGTAGGATGCCGTTTATAGGGGAAGTTTAATTATAACCACCCGGTATATATACGTATATGTATAGATATATGTATATATATGTATTTATTTATTTAATTATTTATTTACATACACACACACACACACTATCTTCCAATAAGTATTTGCACACCTGTGATAGAAAAGAGAAACAAAATTTATTCATATTCAATAGTTAGTAGAGCCTCCACGAGAGGCAATTACAGCCTCAATCCTCCGAGGTATGCTTTCCACAAGTCCTTGTGTGTAGTCCAGTAACCTAGTACGTCGTAAGTTTCATCAAGTGGGGGCAGTAGGTTTTTTTTTATTCTTGTATGGGATGTGACTGAGATACAGAATCCAAGTTTTCGATCTCGGCAGCCTCCCGGATCACATTTGAATTTCCCAAAACTCCAAAATTTTCGCACTTTTTTAAGTTTTAACCCATTTTGACCAAGAAGGAGTACGTTTTCGGCAATGACTATAATATACATTTTTTAACTAGATTAAATTTGCTACAATTTGAGACCAGAATGGGCTCGGTAGACCTAATAGTTTCCGAGATACAGCTTTTCAAAGTTTGCCAAATTTTCCAAACTTTAAAATTTTGAAGGGGGATGGGGGTGGAGGGGGAGGTCACTGTTCTCAATAAGACGAAGAGATGGAGGGTAATTCAAAAACCAGTCGCACAGCTTCTTTGTATCAGCTTCATCTCGAGTAATTCACGATGGTCTCATTTCTACGTGCTGCTCAGTTGTTTGTGAGTGCACGTTGCAGAAATCCTCAACCGCTGCATATATGCTCTGTAGGTAGATCATCCCCAGTGTCCATCGGGTAAGGACAGTTTCAGTCATGCCACGGCCCCCGGTGAAACCTCCATAGCTTTTCATTCAGCACATCAGCACGGTCGATGGCACATCATCGATGGTCATGTCTGACCATATAACCTGACCAGAACTTTTCTGAACGCCTGATGGTGAAGAATCCATCAGCCGTAAATAGTGAATATTCAGTGGCATCCATCTTGTTACCCAAGTCAAACGTGTCCTGGAGATAGAGATGCGCACACTTGGCATAAAAAATGGCCTGCAGCATGGAGGAGCGGGAGCATTTGTTGGATGGTATTCAAATGCAAACTGCAGTCTCCCATCCTCTCTGCTTGGATGAACTGTTTCACCAATGCCACCATTCGAAAGTAGTTAACCCACAGCTGTGCAGTAGGTCCATTGCATTCAAGTTTTTGTAGGGAACTGTGGAGTTTTGTTACTATCGAGTGGAATTTTTCATTTTCATGCGTTTTTAAAATTGCAGATTTGTCACAGTCTGACAGAAGATTTTCGAGCACAAATGTCTCTTCTGTAAAGACAATTGTTTTCACCACCTCCTGTGCTAATGCTAGATAGGCCAAAGTGTGAGCCCTTACAACTCGGGCATATGAATGGCTAGTCATCATCTTATCGATACTGTTTTCAGCATAAATGTTCGCAAACAATTCTTTCAATCCACTTCCCCCCATTATATTGCCAATCATTCCCATAAACGACATTAGTAAGTGAAATCCTCCCAATCTCACGACCACATTTTTAAAATCGGAATCACAGTTGTTGGCGAGGATCTCTTTTGCTTTTATGTATAATGGTTGGTCGAATGTGACGAAGCAGGTTTTCTGGCCATAAGCCTGACATTTCTGGTTCGCCATTCGACGGGAAGTGAGTATAGTGCCATATTGAGATGGGGTATGGTTTATGAATGGTAGACATATCACTTTAGTTTTTTGGAAGGATAGGTCATTCGTAGCCTCTTCCATGAACCCATTCCATCCGGGTAAGCTCTAAAGATGCAAACTCTTCCCATACAGCCATGCAGCATCTGTAGGGAGTGGCGTAATATATTCAGGTATTGGATGAATACTGTCCACGTCTTTTATAACAGTTTCTGATAAACCTTTGTTGTTCACATTGTGAAACGTGTCGATCTGAAGAGGAGGATTCTGTTGTACAAGTAGATTAGCAGAGCAACGTGTCAAGCGTTGTATTTTTCCTTCCGGTTGTACTGAGTTATTGGGAGTTACCATCATTAATTCCTCCCATTGCGTGGAAAGGGCCTAATCCATCCAATGTGTTAACGTTAAAATCGGCATTATCAAAACTGAATTGAATGAAGACACTATTCTCCAACTCAAGTTTGTCTGGCCGCATGATGGCCGATGATTCAAGAGCAGTGGTTTCCTTGTAACTAGATGAAAACCCTAGGGATGCCAGCATTTAAACAAGATATTTTGATCCAAACTTGTCATATAAATTCGTACCAATGCCATGTAATAATGAAGACAGAAACGAGCGGGGCCGCACCGATGATATTATCGAATGTGCGAGAGCTACACACTTCGTATAATAACCATCCAGAATGCCTCGTTTATGTGTGAGGATCAAAGTTTCCAAGAACAGTTTGAGCGACTCAGGAATTGCAGATTTTACGTCACTCAAGCAGTCAGTTGAGGGTGCGTAGGCAGCTGTGTCATAAACTTGGGATCGAATGTCTTCCCGAACGATATCAGCAGCTGCCTTCACAACTGAAAACCTTTCAGCTTGAGGACTTAATTTACTGGTTTCTTCATACCAGACCTTTGTAAGGATCTTGTGTCCAGTAGTCTTGAAGCAGACAACTGTTTTTTTAAGTGCAACGTCCGTGATGAGTATGTCATCCCCATACTTGTCAAACAGTCTTTTTTATGGTTCGAGTATCAGGCTTTTCTCTTTCTATCAGGTCGACAAGTAGGGAAAGTGAAAACTGGCTCTCATCTGCATGCTCTTCAAGATAAGCAAAAATTGACCCCATGGCTTCATCAACGGTAGACTGCCGACGACCACCGCTTGTAAGTCCTTTGGATGGTGCTTTATACAGCATCCCTTGGCAAAACAGATGGTATCTCGCGTCGAGGGCTACCAAATCAGTATCCTCTGAAATTCGTTCTTTTATTTTCCTCGCCCATTCGTCACCTCTTCGTTCAGCTGCTTTCAGTATGCTTGAGTTCAAGTTCTTCTCAACAGTGATCACAGTATTTCTTTTTTTTCTGGCGGTTTTTTCTTCTGAGCTTCAATGAATTCTTTCGTTATAACTTTTCCACATAGGAAACACTGCTCTCTGAAGTTGAACTTCTCAGTGGATGCCCTTGTTGGTCTTGTCACATTTGTGTCTCAACGTTTAACAGCTACTTTGATCAACTTAGGATTGTTGTAACGCTTCTGGTATGCTGTATGTACGTAAATCGCAGTCAAACGTTTCATTAAATGTTCAATTTCCCTATTTTTCAATGCAGCACTGGACGTTTGTAGGGTTTTAATTCCTTTTTCTTTAACCAACACTCTTTCACCTTCATTTAAACTCTCACTACATATAAAACACGTGGAACTCGCGGACGATCCCGGCTCCGACATAGTGTGAATTTCGGATCTCAACGGCACAAATAACTAATTTCAAGTACACAATATTAACGAGTGAATCAACCGCAAGTTAACGTTCGGGCCTTTGCTATCAACTGAGCGGACAGTCGAGGAGGGAGTTTTGACAGGAACGGAAACGGTGAGTGAGGAAGAGGGATGGGGGGAAGAACCCCTTTATTTTCGTTGCCCGCTGATTTACTAGGGGGAAGAGGGAATGCAATACAAGGAACACAGCTCAAGTTCCTAGGGTTGTTTTCATGCAGAAGTAAGTGGTAGGGTGGTTGGTAAATGGGTGGAAGAGACAAAACGGGTAGAAAGGTGGTGTTGGGTGGGGGAATTCACATTATAATTATTAGGGTTAAGATTAATATGTATCACTATGTATCAAGATTTGGTTTCCGATTCCCGCCGATTAGAAAAATAGTGGAATATAGCAAGTGATGATATTATTGTGATGTCGAAAAATATTTTTGTTTTATTCTCAAATGGACACATGTTAAATTTTTAAAGATAGGTAGGCTTAGAGATTCTCAGTATCTTACCTTGACAGTAGCGGAAAGGAAAATTCTACAGGGATTGTTCCCAAACATCGCAAAATAAAATTACATACTTTAATTTATTTATATCAAAAGATAAAATAATTATTATTTGACAGAATTATTTTAATAATTAACGATATTATTCATTACTACATAAATATAAGGAGAAAGTATAATCAAACCATTGAAAAGAATGCGAACAGAAACTTCAAGATTCAAAAGAATCTAATTCTTGAAAAATGAACTTAAAACCTTATTGTGTTTTTGTACTGATATCGGTTGATTTAAATACTATTAATATGCAGGAGCAAATTAATTGTAAACATGAAAATTAGCTTAAAATTTTCAAGTTTGGAAAATTTGCCAAACTTTGAAAAGCTGTATCTCGGAAAGTATTAGGTCTACCAAGCCCATTCTGGTTTCAAATTGTAGCAAATTTAATCTAGTTTAAAAATGTTTATTATGGTCTTGTCAAAAAGTGCACCTTCATGGTCAAAATGGGAAAAACCGAAAAAAGTGCGAAAATTTTGCAGTTTTGGGGATATTTAAAAGTGATACGGGGGGCTGCCGAGGTGGAAAACTTGGATTTTACATCTTAGTCACATCCTATACAAGAAAAAAAAATGAAACCTAGTACCCCCCACTTGATGCAACTTAGCCCACCCCCTTTCCATGATAAGGTTACTGGACTATAAGGTATAATGTCGTTGTCTCACTTACCAAGTTCGGTACAGTCTGTTTTGATTGCTAGTAGTGAGGATCTGAATGATTTAGCTAACTTGGCCGATAAAATTTTTGAGATTCTAAACCCTTTGCCTGTTTGTAACGACGTTCGCCATGTTTCGTCTTTACAGAATGAGGTTTCGGAATTAAGAAACGACACTGCTGTTCTGAAGGCGCAGTTGGATACTTCAGGACGGGAATTTCGCGGAAGGAATAAAAATAGGAAGCATAGAAGTATTAGTTTTGATTCCTGGTCTCGCGGGGCTGCCTTATCCGATTCTACACCTAAACTGTGTTGGTACCATTCGAAATTTGCTGAAAAGGAAAATAAGTGCATTAAACCTTGTACCTACAATTTAAACTACACTGCTCAAAACAATTAGGGGAGCACATGGTTTTAATGAAATTCCGCAAATACTTACACCGATAAGTAACATAAAATAAATCATCCATAATTTAAAGCCTAGCAGGAAACAGAAGAAGAAAACTTCATATGCAAATCAAAGTTCATGACGTCAAAAACCAGAAAAAGAACATAAGGGCAGAAATCGGGATGTTGCAGAAACGTCTGTTTCACTGCCTTAACTGTGAAATTCGATTGTTCAGTCACTCTTTTTGAGAAAAGGTGACTTGAAAATGTCTCAACAAGGTGATTTACCGGAATCCATGGCATGGCGTATTATAGGCAGACTTGAATCCGGGCAAACACAACGTAGTGTCACGGACGCTGTTGGAGTCGCCAGAAGTGTCGCTGCAGGGCTGTGGAATCGATTTCTAGAAACAGGGAATGTTAGACGTCGACCAGGGCAAGGTCGGCCACGCGCCACTACAGCAACTGATGACCGGTATATACTGTTAACAGCTCGTCGAAACAGAACAGACAATGCTACTCAGCTGCAAAGACAGTTGTTATTGGCAACAGGACGAAGGGTGTCCAGACAAACAGTACGTAATAGGCTTCATCAGGGAGGTCTCTATGCACGTAGGCCAATGGTCTGCATTCCGTTGACCTCACGCCACCGTGCGGCCCGAAGAAGATGAGCTGCTGAACATCGAGATTGGGAGCAACATGATTGGAGCCAAGTGCTGTTTACAGACGAGTCCCTATTCAGTCTGGAGTGTGATACCCGACGTGTTTTCGTATGGAGGGAAAGGGGCACTCGAAATAACCCCACATTCATTCGTGAAAGGTCACAATACAGACGAGCTGGTTTTATGGTATGGGGTGGAATCAGCATAGGTGGACGTACGGACCTGCATATCATTCGGAATGGTACTTTGACGGCCCGAAGGTATGCAGACGAGATACTGAGACCTCATGTCATACCTTACGCTGCAGGCTGCAGCCATTGGAGATTCCTTTGTTTTCCAGCATGATAATGCCAGACCGCATACAGCTCGTCTTGTGGAGAACATGCTTGAAGCTGAAACAATACAGCGTATGGAATGGACAGCGTGCTCTCCTGAACTGAATCCAATCGAGCATGTTTGGGACATGCTCGGACGACGCATTGCTGCGAGACCAAGGCCTACTTTTACTCTCCGAGACTTGAAGATTGCACTTCTTGAGGAGTGGAACAGTATTCCCCAAAGTCTTATCGATAACATCATCGCATCCATGGAAAAAAAGTGTGCAGCAGTCTTAGCTGTTCGAGGAGACCACACGCCATATTAAAAATCTTGCATCATTTCTAAACAATACTTTTTTTATCGTTTACATGTAACCAAATTGTTGCCCTAAATCATCTTTTCATGTTTTTTCCATATTTTCAAAGAATTAAAGCTTACTTACAAATTTTTAACGTCTTTTTTTCTGTATTGAGCATTGATACGCGTGTACTATCCATTTTATGCCAATACGTGGCTGTCTCGCACGGTTTTCTTAACTTCTTTGCTTGCTCCCCTAATTTTTTTTAGCAGTGTAGTATGCCCCTCTATTGATCCGGTTGTTTCTAGTACCGTGGGTGAGAATTTAAGTCACCGCTTGTTTGTATTTGATAAAAAGTCTACTCTCCGCAAGTCACACTCTCCGCAATTGAACATATCCATCACTGCAAAACGTCTTTGATTAGGCGTAATCTACACTTCAAACAGTCGCGCTCACGTCGTGAAAACTGATCTTATTGTCGATCTACTAACAGCCAAAGCCCGAATGCGTATTGTTGTAGGGCAGATGCTGGTCGCCTGTTTAAAAAAGAGTATATTTGTACTCACTAATGGCAACACTATGACCTCAGCGAGTAGTTCATGTTACAAACACAAACAATTCCTTTCATGATTCTCCTAGTAATTAAAAGAAATTAAAAGTAATCTCAGTAATTAAAAGTAATTTTAGTGATTAAAAGAAAAATGTGGCTCTCTTGGCGGCGAGCTTTCGCAGCTTTTAGAATGTAACACGTACTGAAGTAACATTGATCTATATGCTGGAAAAATAAACAAGTTTAATTTACAGGTAATTTTTTTCATGTATTGTATGAACTGTTTTGCTAAGGAGTTGAAAATGATGTATATGATTTCTACTTATAATGTTTTTATTTATTTATTTTTTGATTTATTTTTTATTATTGCGAGTGAAGCTAAATGTTAATACAATACGTAAAACTATTAAACTGTTCCATATCTCGTGCCGTTCGGTGGAATGTTGTCGAACTTCACTAAGTGGAGTTCTGATGAGAAATTTAGAAAAGCACTATTTTGTATTGTTTTAAAATTTTTACCCTGACAATCAACACTTTGTATAGAATTACGAGACGAATGGTAAGTAATAATTATCGCTTTACAGAGAATCTAACAAAACGCGCCAAACTGTGGAAACTGATAAAAATCAAAGATGATGGATCCAGTCCCCAGTCCTAGACTTCGCCGAAAATTCAACAATGAGTAGCAAATAAACAGCATTAGGATATTTTTATAAAATTTTATTTTTATAAAAAAATCTTAAAAACTTTATACAATAAACATACACACAAGATACATTCATAAATATTTAAAAAATGTATAAAAAATAAAGTACATTAAATTTAAAAGTTAGTATCAAGATAATTTCATCGTATATAGAAAAATTTAAAAACTAGAACATGATATTACAGGTAAATTTTTAGATCAGAAATTAAAATTCAAAATATTTTCAATGTAAAAAAATCCACTTATAAAACTAAGAATAAAATTTAAATAGTTTAAGAAAGGGTATAAAATTAACTGGAAAAAGAATTGTGAATCTTTATTTGTAAAATTTGAATTCAAAAACACTTAACCTAGGTGAAGCAATGTTTCAGATGCACTCAGGCCTGGAGTGCATCTGAAACTATAATCTAGATATGAATAACCAAGGGTAAGGTCTCATTTTCTAGATTGTATTCCTTGAAATGGAGGAAAATAAAAAGTTTTGAAAAGAATTCAAAATATTTTTCATTCACTGATTGTCTATTTCATTGTTTGAAGGTAAATTCAAATTTCATTGGCTAAAAACATCTAAATCGTTATCATTCAAATTCAATTAGTTGAAACTGATGAAAAACCAAGTGACATTTCTGAGATATAATCATTGACCTCTGGGGATGTAAGAGTGAAGCTTAGCTGGATCAGGTTTGCAGCATATTAAGCTATTAAATTGTGTAATAAAACATAATAAATATTACAACCCAGTTAAATCTGAACAAAGGAATGAGTTAGATAATCACTAAATTTGAGCCAATAAAAAATTCAGCACTTTTCCCAACATTCATGTGTTTGGTGTTTTTAAAATTTAATTCCATGCTTAAATATAGTAAAAATTCTAAAACATCTCAAGCTTATCAATGTTAACAAACCATCATTTATGTGCTTTAAATTTTTAAAAACTACAATGAAATTGATATATACTGTTGATTTCATGTGAAACTATAGATAGAACTCATTAAATAATTTTTCTAAATAAATGATGAATTGGTACCAAATTTAGGGAGTTTTTACAGCTTGGTACCATGAGTAATAATCTGAAGTTTAAGCACTGCTTTCTTGTATCATTATTCTATCACAGAACTTTTTATTTATGATTGCATTTGAAATCATTTTTTTTAAAAATGTTAGTTTCTGTATTCATTCAGTGTTAAAATTTTTGATGAAAGTATTTAATAAATAACAGTCATGCTCATCTTTCATTGTAACAAAGATAACAGCAACAGCATTAAATGTAATACTCTTAAATATTCATCATTTTTGGTACATCATTCATTATAATATGCTTGTTTGAAGATTTAAACCAGTGTATTTCAAAGAGGATGATATAAAAGAAATACTTGATATTTAAAATTGAAATTCCTATTAACCCTTCAGTAGGGGTGCCAATTTTTGTAACACCAACGTCTCTTTCAACCTTGATTATTCCTTTTGTAATGAACTTTTTTTCTTCAAATTGAAAATAATAATTCTGTGTAATATGAAAAGATTTAAAATGTTGATAATATTGATTTATATTTATAAATAGCGAATTCATTCCTATTATGTCCAAAAACGAAAAAAAGGATGAGGTTGTCCATATTTGAGATATGCGGGATACCTTTTAATAGCTGCATATTTGATCGACTATATCAACTCTTCCTTTTGTCGTATTGTAATCCAGTATAATCGCTGTTTTAGCACGGTTAAATCATGACTAACAATAAATGGAAAGGAATACAAGTGTCAGAAAATCAGATCTGCATTAGAAAGGGTGTAGCTATAAATTGAAACTGCTTAGAACATTCAAACCTTACACGTAAAAAGAAACTATTCAAAATTACGAAAATGTTGCACTTTGTACACGGGTGTGCCTGCTGAAGGGTTAAAGGAAAAATAAATTATTTGGCACTTCAAAGCTGTACATACTTATTAATATATTATATATAAAAGTGATTAATTTTCTTTGCATCGTGCATATAAAAGATGTCTTGAGTAGAAACATTTCTAGACTTATAAAATCTGCTTTAACTGATATTTATGACAGCCTTGACATGACTTTTTATTGTAAAAATTGTACTTGGATCAGTTTAGAACTAGATTTTAGTTGTCTGCTCTCTTATCTGCATATTCGTTAAACTCAATCGATTATTGTGCAGTGGCAAAATTGATAACTACTTTCTTGCTGTTCATGTTTTGGGTAAATTTCTTAATATATATAGTTTCTATCCTTAAGTTCAGAGTTAGTCGAATTGATGTTTGTGGTTTTAGGATTTATGTACAGTTTTTAGGTTATGTACGGGTTTTAGGATACATATATTATTTTGTTTTAAACATAATTTATAGAAATCTGATAAATAAAAAATTTGAAGATCGTGTGGGAATTCTACATTTTGATTTTTAAAAATTTTAAAATTTCTACACTAATTTAGTATATTAAGGTATAACAGTTAATTTCTTACCACCGGAAATTTCAATATTCTAGTTCTTATCATTCATGCCTTTGATCATAGCTAGATTTAGTCATTGTGGAGCCCAATTGCAGAAATTTCTGTGGGTCTTACAAAATTCTAATATATATTAAATGATAAAAATTTAGTGTGAAGCATAAAGGATAAAAATTAGGTATGTAATCATATTAAATTTTTTATGCACATTTATTAGAATAGAAAGTGTAAACGGTAGCTAGACTACATATATTTTATTCACAGAAAAATAATTATTTACAGTTGAATTTTATAGATTCCTAATCAGCAAGATCATTTGTAAATTGCTGAAATTTTAATTTTCTTATTTCTACTTGCTCTATAGACAGTATTGCAAGACTATTATCTCCTGCAAAATTATTCACCTCAAGTATTTTTAATTAATTTTTATGTAGAAAAGCTTCTTTTCCCAAATGCTACAATTATATGAATTTCTAAAAATATCTCTAAAGATGTAAATGCATTTGAAAAGCCAGAAGCTGTCATTTGTAGGTATTTTAGAATTTTTAAAAGGTTTTCAAAACAATGGGTTTTAATACATAGTATTTCTTCAACCAGCATATAGCTATCTATGTCTACCTCTTTTATAAACTTCACTTGGTCATTATTCTGAATCATTTTTACATCTGTCAAGGCAATTTCTAGTAATGATGCATGTTTTCAATGTTTGTTCTGGGGAATCTGGATTAAACTTATCTTGTCTGTCTGGCTTTGTAAGGTATTTGTTAAAAACAATGCACCTCAAATATTTCTTTCCAATTACTGATTCATTCATCCGCATACTCGTAATTAAATATCCCTTTTCATTTTCATGAACATGTTTCTTGAAATCCTGGAGTGACTTCTAAATTAGTCGTGAGCTCAGTGGCTCTGACTAAATCTTACTTGAAATCACATTCACTATATTTTTTCTCAGGAATTCTGCAGGTTTTCTGAATGATCACAGTATTTCTTTTCAGACTTATTTTAAATTTTTCTTTGTGTGGGGCCCAATCACATTATAGTTTTTCATAATTTATTCTTTACATATTTTCTATCCTGTTATGCACAGTGTTCCTAAGGCTGTCTTATGATTATTCATATCACTTCCAGTCTGTGGTGAGTTTGGTTTCACAAACTTTTTAAAATTTTATAAAGTGAACTCTGACTAGTAACCAGAATTTGTTGTCTTAATATAGACATGTAAATCTACTCAGGACAGAAAAATTGTGCGTATTTTGTGTACATTGCATGTTATCTCATTGAAACATCATTTGCTAAATCAACTTTCAGTATGTATTTAGCTTTTTTAAACCCTTCAACTGTTTAAAGGAGTTTTTCAGCAACTTTCAAAATTTGTAGGTATCTTTTTACAAGAGAATCTCTTGACCTTCTAGTTTTAATTGCTCTTAACTTGTTATAAGACAGCAAAACAGTCAAAATGTGGGGGCAGTGAAAGCACCCAATTAACTTGTATTTTAAGTTTTTAGTGCATTTCTATTTTTAGATTTTTGCGAATATTATAAATCTCTTGCTTTGCAGTAATATATGAGAATTATTTCTCGCTTTACTTCTGAAGAATGAAACATAGATGACAGAAGGCTTCCAAGATGTAAAAATATGAAGGTAAACAAACAAAAAAAAAAATAATAATAATAAGCAATCATTTGTCAGGAAATCAGATAATTTTGAATTATGTGAAGTACCTCCTTTAAAATCTAATATTTCCTGAGCATTGTAATTAAAAATGGTTAGAATGTGATATTTATATTCATAGGTATATATGCAATTGTGTTCACAATTTAATTAATGCAAATTTATGTTAGCATTTTTATGGTGTTGTGTGGCATATTTCCTTGTACCTCATTTCACCACTTTTATAAATCCTGATCTACTTTAAAGTGATGATTCTGTTGAGAAATCTGAAAGTTGCTCTGAATTTTATCAAATTCTTTTAAAGAAAACATAAAGTTTTTAGACAAAGTTAATGAAATGTGAATAAAATTCCTTTTAAGTTCTCTAGTGAAATGCATGAAAGTGTGTTTCGATATATGTGCCGACAAAGTTATAGATGACTAAGAGGCAACTGCTCCTCTGGCACCTGTTATTAATCTGTCCTGTGCTGAATTTCTCATAAATTCACTTCCAGTGAAGGTAGATAATAATCAGCCTTTTGTACTCTACTCCAATCAAAAATGGTATTAATTGTAGCTCTCTACCTCAAGAAATGGGTTTTTATGTTTTAATAATTCTAAGTGCTCGTTATCCAAACTCTACACCTCAGATATCTTGAGTTTCATAATATTTTTTAGAATTGTGATATAAGCTCAACAATCCATCATTGTTAATTACCAGTCTGTAAATATTTGATACTCCAATGAGATTTATATAAAATAATTTTGCTGTACAATTTATTTTGAAAGTAACAATAACTGGATTGTTAGGCAATTTTTTTTTCTTTTTGTCATATTTGCTCGATATAAAGATAAAAAATGTTTCGCCATTATCCTTATATGAGCTTATATGTACAAAATAGATAAAAATTATATTTTTTTATTCCTGTCAAGTGTATTATTTCTAAGGATTTAAAATTATTATTATCTATAATGTGTGAAATTTCTCTTGATTTTGAAGGAGGGGGGGGGGGGGGGAATAGTTTATGGGAAGTAGTTTTGAAAAATACCATAACATGTTTGTATATGAACTAAACTGTTTATATTTCACCTTGTAGAGCATTGTATAGGACTGCAGATTTTGTTTTTAACTTACTTCTTCTTTAAAAAATTTAGTTCCTGTGACTGTTACTGTTTTGTATACTAAGTATAAATGTTTAGTTAAATATGGTATTAAACTTTTGCAGTTACTCTCTTTGCATACATTAATGACTAACTAATGAAATATTTCATACTCTATCATAAAAAAAATTATTAAAATTGACAATTACTTTTCTATTTCATTGTTTAGGAAGAGGTAGTTCTGATTTTCTCTAATTAGATGTGTTATAATAAGTATAGCTTAACCTTCATCTAATTTCCTGTAGCTCTGAACTGTATTGTAGAATTCTGACCAAAAGAATTTCAGTGTATGTGGATATCTTGAAATCATTTGACTTGATATACAAAATGGAAAATGTTATGAGATTGCCTTATACTGTAAGAACAAAATGGTTTTTCGGTATGCTCTGCATCAAACAATTGTTTTTTTTTTTATTATCCAATATCAAGGTAACTCAAGATAGTCAATGTAATTCGAATTACATTAATCAAATTACATAATCTTAATTTATCTAATTTCATTTTATTTCTTTTTATAATTTTAAGTCTTCACTTTCCGAGATTTATAGGAAAACTATTTTATTCTAATCAACAAGTTTGAAGAATGTTTAAAAGATAATCAGGTTACACAAAAATTATTTGCAAAGCTTTTGGTCTTAATTATGTTAGAATTTTAATTGAAAGGATCAGTGGTAGGCAATGGACTGTATTTTTACGATTTTATTTTGAGAAGGAGTGAGCACATGTTTCGACGGCGAGTGCCGCTGCTCGACTGCCATATTATACTGCCAGATAATGCCACTAGGGGGCAACACAATGAAAGAGATATTCCTTTCCATACTCCCCCTGTTGAAATGGAAATTTCAACAGGAGAGAATGAAGTTACATTAGAATAATCACAACATTGGAAACACAAAGTTTAACATTTAGGTAACACAGTGGTGTACAATGAGTATTTTCTTCAATTAGAGAAATTAATACAAAATTTTGAATTATAATATCAATAATACACAATTCTTAGTACACAACACATAAACTACTACATAACCTTTTATAACTTGTCATTTTACTCAACTGTATTTGAAGTAGGTAAAATGCAAATTTTAGAAATAGCTTGAGTAAATACACCTTTTACAGTTTGCACCTTGACTACTCTGACCTTCATATCAGGACCTGGTATTGCTTTTATTATCCGACCCATATGCCACTTACACGGTAGTAAGTTGTTTTTCTTTAATAAGACCAAAGTTCCTTTATTTACATTATTCTTCTCAAATTGCCATTTGTTTCGATTTTGTAAGTGGTTTAGGTAACTCCAATCTACTCCAATTTTTCCAAATTAATTGCACTGATCTAGCGATGCGTTGCCATTTCAACAACTTATTTTCAGCTATATCAGTAATGTTTGGTTCTGGAATGGCTTCAATCGGTCTGCCGATGAGAAAATGCCCAGGGGTTAGGACTTCATAGTTATTTATCTCTGAGGATAATGGGACTAACGGTCGAGAATTTAATATGCCCTCGATTTGAATTTGACAGTTAAAAATTCTTCAATTTTAAGCCTTGAATTTCCCACAGTTTTTTTAAAATGAATTTTAAAGGACTTAACACCATTTTCCCATAGACCGCCGAAATTAGGAGATCTAAGGGGTATAAAGTTCCAACTTACACCTTTAGAAGCCAAATAATTTCCTACCTTTTCATCGAGACTGCATACCATTTTTGGAAGTCTGTTCAACTCTGTTTGGGTTCCTCGGAAATTAGTTGCGTTATCTGAAAATATTGAAGCGCTTTTGCCTCTTCTGGCAAAAAACCCTTTTAAAGCCGCGATGAATGCTTCTGTTGTTAAATCTGAGACAATTTCAAGAGGAATAGCCTTTGTGGCTAAACATATGAATATTGACACGTATATTTTGGAATAATTTCCTTTGCGCAGTCCCTTATGTTTTACTTCAAAGGGGCCCGTAAAGTCAACACCAGTGTTAGTGAAAGGTGGGCTTGGTTGTATTCTAACTGATGGTAAGTTACCCATTAATTGTTCACTGATAACTGGATTATGTTTAAAACATTGCATACAATAACGTACAACCTTCTTTGCTAAAGACTTACCTTGAATAGGCCAAAATGACATTCTAATAAAATGAATCAAAATTTGGGGTCCTACATGAAAAAATCTTTTATGGAAATATGTAAATATCGACTCGGTTAATTTGTGATTTTTTGGAATAATCATAGGATATTTCTTATCATTTAAAAAACACTTTTCTTAAAATTTAAAAAACACGCCCTCACCCACCTCGAAAAAATAATAATTAAAAAAAATTGATAAAAAAAGAAAAATATGAGAAAATTATAGAAATATAAAAAATATCAATTTTTTTCTCAAAAATTTCTTTAATTATGTTACACTTTAATTAGCAGCAATCAGTCAGAACTCCCACTTGAAACTTTTTTTTTTCATTCTGAAAAATAAAGATTTACAATTGGAAAAGATCTTTGAAATGTACAAATAAAGCGTTAAAACAATTGTTATCAATTCATTAATAATTTATTATGAAGCGATAAAGACATTTCAGTACGAAAAAATCCCGTTCATAAACAAACACCGTCCCGCATATTATGAAACGAGCGAGAACGGTTTCTTTAAGGCTGCTGTGTACTAATCCTATTAGATTCGTTCACCTCAATGTTAACCTATGGAGAGAATTTGTGCAAGGATTGCTGACTTGGATTTAAAGATTTTTTTGATGGAATTGTACTCTGTAATAGAGAAAGAAATTTTACATCTTGGGGCATTTTTCGTATAAAAATATAATTAATATTTTAAAATTTAAATTTCTTGGGGGAGGGGGAAACTTGTATAGTGTGTTTTAAACTCTCATCAATTCCTTTGGTGGACGAAATTTATAAAATGAATCCTGTTGCAAGGTGCAGAAAAATTCAGTCTATCTGAAAATACCATTTTTATTGGATATATTAGAGCTACATAAATACTGATATTACGACATATCAGTATTTATGTAGCTCTAAATAGTTGACACATTTTCTTCTTACGTTATGTATTCGAGGTGGTTAGTAGCGAAAGCAGAAGGAATAGCGAGAATCCCAGGTGGGAAATGAAGAAACTTAATTGGATTGAATTCAAAATTGATTTGAGACACAAAGTAAAGGAAATTGAGGCAGACTTGGAGAATTTGAGTATAGACAACAGGATAGAAAAACTTAACGATGAAGTGGTAAAAGTGTGTAAGATGCATAGGAAAAAAATTAGGAAAGTTAGTAATAAAATTACGTATTGGTGGAATGAGCAACTGGCCTGTAAAAGGAGACTTGTCGGAGCCCTAAGACGTTATTAAGGGTTTTCGGATGCCTTAGAAAGAACACATTGGATGAGTAAATTCAAAAATGAATATTACTGCCAAATAAAAATTTCAAAGAATACCTTGATAAGTTAACAATCAAGGACACGTTTATAGTGTGAAAGGAATTATAAACGAAAAAAAGCAGAATATATTACTTGGTGTTCTGGACGAACATGGATTAACTCAAGAAAGAGAAGAGGACGTATAAGTTTACTTAAGTTGTCAAAGAACCTTTAAAATTATGTAGTGACTGGGCGGTTTAAAACGATTTGAAATACAGCTTGGAAAAGTGCGCGTTTACGATCATAACGAGAAAGGGAAAAATAAAGAGAAAACCCACGATAAGTATGGGAGAACATTCTTTTAAATGCAGTGCAAATATTAAATACTTATCGATATTGGGATCAATATCGATAATAAGATCAACTTTTACAAACTTCTTAACACTGTAAAGGAGAAGGCATTAAAGATTATATATAGGCTTACTAGAATAGTTAAGAAAACATGGGGCATCAGCGCTAGTATTTTGAAAGAAATATACAATAGAGTGATTGAAAACAATTTACTTTATGGGTCCGAAATCTGGTATAGTGATTCAAAAGTATTAAAGGCAAAATTAAACCAAGTGCAAAGGCCCTTTTTGATTAGTATGATTAAATATTACCGTACAGTGTCCACGAATGCACTATGCATTTTGGCAGAGTGCATGCTGTTGGATATCAAGGCCAAGATAAATAGTATAATGTATGGGATTTATGACGAAGAAATAGATATTGAACTTAATGGCGAAATACCAAAGACAACGCTGAAGTTAAGAAAAGAAGACTTGGAAACTTGGAGAACCTCATGAGCTTACATTGGACGAAGGATCAGAACCCCGAGACGTGTGTCAATATTTATACCGATTGTCGATCTGAAAAATACCTTATCAGCCGTGCAATTCTGAGGTATTTCTCATAGACTACAAGAAATCCATAGATAACTGTTTTGAAATGATTGATTCACGTTATGTGAAGAATCGCATAAAGATACAATTTTACAGTAGATGAACGGAGGGAAATTTGAAGAATTTATACTATTGTCAGTTCTAATGTATTATATATACGATATACCAGATTAAAGTGTGGCGAGTGTGGTGAAAAATATATGTAGCCAACAAACTAGAATCCAAATATGCCTAAACAAAGCAATAAGCCTCATATTCTTTGTTAATTCCTGTAATAATTTTATATATTATATTAGATTTATAAACTTTTTAATCTGATGGTAACCGAGCTTTTTCATGAGATGTTAATCTCTAGATTTTCTCGGAGCATTAAACTGAATAATTAATGGGGAAATTCTTCTGATTTACGGACCACTAAAATGAATATAAGGGGAATATTAATATTGTTTATACATTATTGATCGGGCCGATAGTAGCAGTTTTGTGCAGATCCCTGCAAACCAACACATATCAAATCCCTGCGCGTCCTTATGATCTACCAGGACAAAAGAATGAGGATAGCTAAGGAACCTCTTGCCCAAATTACAATAAATTTAAAATGCTCAAAAATTGATTAATCCAGAATATAATTTATTATTATCTTAGTTTATAGGTATCTCTTTTCCTGGCACAAACTTTTATATATTGCTATTGATTTCACGTGAAAAATACGAAAAAAGCCTGATGGTACAGTGTTAATATACCTCATTCAAATTCCTTTCTCCTCTCTTTGCAGGTGCAGGTTGTGAGATGCGAAACTGAAGTGTTTGTGGTGTCCACAAAATTAGAAGTTCAAGGAATTGCTCGCACGGGAGAGAAACCTTTCAAATGCATTGTATGTGAGATAAGGTTTTCTGTACAGCGTTCTTCAAAAACACATCTCCCACCCACCCAGGAGAGAAACCTTTCGCCTACACTGCGTGTGATAAAAAGTGATTTTCACAACGGGATTTAAAAATACATCTCCGCACCCACACGGGAGAGAAACCTTTCGCCTGCACTTTATGTAGTAAAATGTTTTCTCTTCAGGCTAATTTTAAAAGACATATCCGTACCCACACGAGAGAGAAACCTTTCGCCTGCACTGTATGTAGTAAGCTGTTTTCTCTACAGGCTGATTTTGACAGACATCTCTGTACGCACTCGGGAGAGAAACCTTTCGCCTGCACTTTATGTGATAAAAGCTTTTCTCTACAGGCTAATTTTATAAGACATCTCCGTGCCCACACGGGAGAGAAACCTTTCGACTGTACTGAATGTGGGAAAAAGTTTTCTGAACAGTGTAGTTTAAAAAGACATCTTCGCACCCACACGGGAGAGAAACCATTCGCCTGTACTGTATGTGGGAAAAGATTTTCCCAAAGGGGAAATTTAAGAATACATTTCCGCGTCCACAAAGCAGAGAAACTTTTCGCGTGCACTGTGTGTGAGGAAAGATTTTTTCAACAGGGTGATTTAACAACACATCTCCGCACCCACACAGGCGAGAAACCTTTCGTGTGCACTGTATGTGACAAAAGGTTTTGTATGCAATGTCATTTAAAAATACATCTCCGCACCCATACGGGAGAGAAACCTTTCGCCTGCTCTCAATGTGATAAAACATTTTCTCAACGGGGTAATTTAGAAAGACATCTCCACACCCACACAGGAAAAAAACCTTTCGCCTGCACTGTATGTGAGAAAAGATTTTCTGAACAGGGTCCTTTAACAATACATATGCGTACCCATACGGGTGAGAAACCTTTCGCCTGCTCTCTTTGTGAGAAAACATTTTCTCAACGGGGTAATTTAGAAAGACATCGTCACGCCCACTCAGGAGAGAAACCTTTCGCCTGCATTGTATCCGAGGTAAGATTCTCTGAGGAGGGTAGTTTAAAAGACACCTCCGCACCCACACAGTAGAGAAACCTTTCGCCTTCACTGTATGTGAGAAAAGATTTTCTGAACAGGGTCATTTAAGACATCTCCGCACTCACACGTAAGAGAAACCTTTCGACTGCATTGTATGTGGGAAAAGTTTTCTGAATAGTGTAATTTAAAGAAATGTTTTCGGCTTGAGAACAGATGAAAAACGCATCCCGACCCATTCAGGGATGTAACCAACTCTCTATTATCGTTTGAAACAGGATTCTTTGGCGCAAAGAAATATTTTTGTCTTACCGTGGGTAAAATGTCCTTGAAATACAAATTTGTACTCAGGTTTGACTATGTTTACTTAATTGCAATATCGCACGTAATTATGTTTTAGAATTAATTTAGTGTTTTATGACATTTTCTTTGATTTTTTAAAAATATATCAATATGATATCGGTCATGACCTACGATCTTTGATGATATACTTGACCGACCACAGTGATTGAAGAAAAGAAGCATTGATTATACATGTTTACCCTGCAGGAAAGGATTTCGTGATTTGTCTCATCTAGTTTTTGTTCTTGCCTAATATTTCATTATAATTTTTAAGTTGTAACTGCTTTTTCCTACTATGAATTATTGTACACTCACGTCCATAAATTAAGGATAATGCCAGCTCCGGCAAATAAAGGTTCAGGAACAAAACAAACGTGACTTATTCATAAAGCCCATTTATTAAACAAAAGATAACGAACAGAATAGATGGTATATGTATGATAAAGACAAATTCTGCGCCCATGGCACCTCTAAACAAACGCACATGTTGTTCTCGAATGATGTCCCGATAAATGTGGCCGTTCATGGTTCCGATTTGAACATGCAGATCTATTCTGGAGCCCTTTATAATTCCACCCCAAACGAGCCATCCTGCACCACCGTAACGGTGTCGTTCAATGATGTTGTCATGGTGGTAACGAGTACCAGGCGTTCTGCATATGAAAGTCCGACGTGAATCAGACTGCAAGCTAAACCCGGACTCGTCGGAAAACATCACACAAGACCACTGTGACGATGTCCACATTGCATGTTCTCTACTCCAGGCTAATCGCTGCCGACAGTGATTTGCCGTGAGCGGAACACATCTGACAGGCCTGCGAGCATATAGACCAATATTTCCCAAACGGCTGTACACGGTTTGCCTTGAAACTGGTACCCTTGGCTGCAGATAGCTGACGAGACAGGTCGGATGCTATGCTCCGTCTGCTTCTTTTGGCAGTTACTGCGAAATACCGGTCTTCATCCGGCGTTGTAACTCGGGGGCGACCTGTACTCTAACGTCTACTGACATTTCCATCATCTTGGAATCGTTGCCAAAGCCTAGAGATGACACTTTGGGCAATTCCAAGTTCCTCGGATACTTCCATCTGAGTACGCCCTCATTCCAGGCGGACGATAATTCTACCACGTAAAAAATCATTCACATGCGTCCTCTGTGTCATAACTGTGTTATGGCACCGAGCGGCTTACAGAACGCTTGTGAACTCTTACACTCTCGTCATTATGATGTACTATCGGCGTCATCTGGTGGCTTCCTGTAATTTGCATATTATTCTTGAAGATGTGTGTGATAATTCTACAGGTGAAATTTTTACTTTAGAGTTCGATTTCCGTGTGATTCTGAATTATCCTTAATTTATGGACATGAGTGTATATAAATAAATATTTTATGGCTGCTTTTCGGGACTCAATAAATTTTGACTTTTGTCTCTTTTAATTATTTTAAATTAATTTCGCTTTTATTATTTTATTAGATTTTTTAATGTGCATCCAAAATAATATGTGATATGTACTAAGCAATGTGATCACCGGCTTTCACTCGGAGAATGTCACCGGTAATAAAAGAGGAAACCGTTGGAAGTGACATTTCATCTTATCAGACGAGGTCTGATTGGTATTTAAAGCAAGTTGATGAATATGTTTAGCAATTTGCTGAGCAGCTAACGTATGCGATGAATATTGTCTTAATAAAATTAAATTTTATCTTGTCATCCACCAAAATACGAGTTATCTAAAATTCATAAGCATGTGGAGGCAATCCCTTTTCATCTAAAAGAAAGGTGGAATATCCAAAAGGTTTACAAGAAAAGATTCGCCGCTTATTAGGCAGTAAAAACAAGACAAGTGCGAATGGAAGGTTGTCTAAACAGTTACCTTTTTTGCTCCAAATACTGTTCTTATTATGGGAAAACAGTCGACCAGCCTCGAACATCAGGTGGCCTGCCGCTTCTTCAGCAGATGGACGATTGGCTGGATTAAGATCCAGGCAGGCTCTGATGAAGTTAGTGACGATCAAACAAGCAGTTTTTCGATCTTTCCCACTCTTTATGAACTGTGAGGTCAGAAAGTCATTTTGCATTAGCATTGCAAATATTCGTTCCTATTCAGAGAAGGTAAATCAGTGAGTCATCTCTTATTTCTGAACATTAAATAAAAAAGAAATTATATGGATTTTTTCGGTAATTTACTTAATAGTTTGTGTCATAGTCATCCTGGGAAAAATAATTCTATCTGATATGAAAAAAAAATCTGATTTTATTAAGTATCGAACAGACAAATTGAAAAGTGTATTGTAAAGTAAGGTAGAATTTGCGTTTTATAAAGTTATATATTCCTGATAGTTCTCGGAAATTTACGAGATATGGAAACTCGAACTTGTATCGAACTTGAACCCGTCAACTTCAGTAAGACCACACCTGCTGGCTTTACCTTCAGGTGAACGGTAGATAAAAGTCGAGCCATAACTGAAATTGGTGAAAAGTTCGTGAATACATACTCATAACTACTAAGGGAACATAAAAAAGCTCTGTATACTCGTTTAAGATGTGTAATACGATGATAATTAATATAGAATGGTCAAATATTTATATATTATAAAATTCTAAACTCTGCTATTAAAGTAGTAACATTACAATTCAAACCTCTCTAGATGAAATTGAAATTGGTGTGCGTGTGATTTGAACTATATAGGATTAAAATTTTAATAATCTAGTGGATATGTAAATATTATTTAAAACCATAAAAATACAGAAATTTTAAGAGTTAATTTTGCATATCCTAAAAAATATTTTTATAATTCCAAAATTATCAGAATATCTTTCAAGAGGTTCTGACAACACAAGGTGGATCGTTATGGTTTCAAACGAGGACGCACAAGAAAGGTGAAAATGTAATCTATCGACTGGGCTTTCCAAAGCTGATGTCACAAAACCCAAACCGCAGACGATGGCAGTGTCCTTTTCCGATAAAAGGACGTTATCGCACTTGAGGTCAAGGTGGCATAGACTTCAACGGTGCAGGTACGAAACTCCGCTAAGAATGTCAGCAAATCAGGAAAGGGCTTTTCCTGATTTGCTGAAGGCATTTGTATCATGCAAAAAGAAAACGTCCAGTTAAAGTTCCACGGATGTCGGATGCATCCTCATAAAAAAGACGTGAGTGTGAGCTTTTGGTATGTACATTTGGGTAATAAGTCGGAGGATGTTAGGATGGTCTAAGGTCGGCCTGACGAGTAACTTGTTTTCCAAAATTCTGTCCTTTAGAACGAATTTCGAAGCCATTTTTACGTGAGTTTCCGGGCACTTCACCTGTACGACAGATCCAAATGACCCCTTTCCGAGTATCTTAACGTACTGGAGGAGTGTCGAGTTCAGTATACCGATAGTTTTATCCATTTCTGCCTTGTATTAGGCATGTCTGCTGATCACACCGTTTTTATATTCTTTTGTTAAAGAGTCCATGGTGACTAATGGACTCAAAGTTCCAATAAAACCATTTTCAGTTGCCTTTATAAATATAATCAATCCCACATATAACTTAGCACACAATCTGCTTTATCGAAAGTCGCTGATTGTAAATAAAATATGACAGCATTCGATTTGCATTATTGGCAGAGTTTATTGTTGAAACAAATTATTTCTGTTGGTGTTGAATAGCTCTGTAAGCATTGTTATGAGATTGAGCTCTTCAATAACGGTGCGATTGTTAAAAAGTGTATCAAGAGATGAAGTTAACGAAATACAAACAAATGCATTTCTTTCAGAAGTGTGCATCATAGGCTTAACTGCATTCAGCATCTAAGCGTTTAATTCTAATTTAACAGTGACATACTTACAGCTTGAAAAGCGTTTGTGGTAGATCAATCCACCCTTTAATTTGGCGTTTAAAGGTGTCTCAGATGGTAAAAATTTTACGATTACCAAGCCAGAGTATAGAACAAGGTGTGAGAAACGCTTCAGTCCGAAAGAAAGAGACCTTAAGAAATCCTCAAACTCTAAGTGATTTAAAACTATTAAAAATCTCAGTTCTTAAGATATTTCATGAACTAACAATTCGAACCGAATCTGAAGTCATGACAAGTGACATGCTACAAAAATATTTTCTAAATATGTAATCAAAACTCCCTAATTATGTGTGATTAAGTAAGCCAGAACTGTATACAGTACTCGTAAACGTGTAAGAATACGTTACCTCTAGAATAGCTAGAAACAATAAGAATAAAGCATTTCAAATGAGGCTCGGAATTCTGAAGTATATGCATTTTATAGGTGCAGTTACAAACAGCTACAACGAGGGGATTTTTTGAGAATGCTTGAATGTTTCGGGAGAGGCCGGTGATAGGATACAGTCTGTTTTTCAAAAGGGATATAAAATTTTAAAAATTCGAGCTAAATCTAAGGTTTTGCACCTAATACCGCTAAAGAATGATAAAAGTTACGAAGAGTATCACTTCGAATTACAGCCTTTTATATTTTAACATAGTGTTCAATCATCATTCGGTGTTAAAACTCATTTAATCTTTATATGGTGATTCAGGATTGACATTAAAAGAAAGATGGGTTCTTTATTTCAAACTTCCATACTTTCTTCAGTCATCTTGGAATTAAAATGAAGCAACGCCGTCTATATTTTGGAATTCGTAACATGAGAAAAATTAAAGAATGTATTTCGAAAATATTTTAAAGTGGCCGTAGACATAAAAAGTAGACATAAAAAGACTTGTAAGCAACCAACGTATCGAGAATGCTTCTTCCCTGGCAAATGTCGGAAGACGATGTGCCTGTCACGTTATTTAAAAAGGGTGGGGGAGGTTTCATATCTTGCCATGCTTGCCATAACTGAGATGGAAACATGTCGTTTAAAATAAGCTATAAACACCATTATTGTATTTTGTTCCAAACAAAAAAAAATGTACAGTTTCCTTCTAGTGTACTATTTCCTGGATAAATGAAGTTCCTCATATAACAGAAATATCTTAAAGAAGCAGTAAATGATTAAAATGTACCGGAATATTTTTAATAATTTTTAACCAAATATGGAAAAAAGTATATTCTGTTTTTTTCAAAAATTGTGGCTTCATAAAGATGCAAACAAAGATATAAAATTGTGAAACTTACCAAAATTTTATTATCTTCAGATTTACAGGCATAGAAAGACGTCCAAATCAACTGCTATGATACAATTTTTTTCTTTCTTTTCGTACTGAAACTACTTCTTTCAAATGAAATGATAAGAAACAGTGTAAACAGAGTCCAACATCACATTTTTTCCAGATAGTTTTTATTTCTTTTTTTTTCTTCTAAGTACAGTTCTATAGTTGACAATGACGTTGTCTTCCATTAGTGTTTTCACAATAATGTACACTTAGCAGCTAGCTCTTCGTTATTCTAGAAGTTCAAGAGCTTCTGTTGGATTGAATAGTTTCGTTATCCAGGCTGCAATTAGTGTAGTTTCATAAACATTTAAGAATAATGTTCAATACCACTTTTTTCCTTGTATAGCTGAAAAATAGGTGTCTATATGATTGTCAGATAAGTCTAAGACTTATTTGACAATCCTAAGACCTAAAAATTTAAAAAGTCAGTGCTATCTTTGATACAGATTTACATTTATTTTTATTGGGCTCAAATATATATTTCTGTGGTCTGATTTTACATATTCTGTTTCTATTTTGTTAACTTAGTCATTAAATTAACTAAGCATGCTATGAAATAAGATCTTAGGCACTTTATTATTGAACTTAAACTATTATTAAAGAAAGTAACAGTGTATTTAATTTTTTTATGCTGACATTTTTATTCAAATGAGTTTAAAAATGTAATTTTCAGTAATTTTTGTCTTTCTATTTATCATTATCTATCTATCTATCTATCTATCTATCTATCTATCTATCTATCTATATATATATATATATATATATATATATATATATATATATATATATATATATATATATACCCTTTTATCCATCTCTCTCTCTATCATAAATATAAATACATATATATTGGAAGGGAATTTGGCAGTATATAATAATGAATTTATGTACAGTTTTTGTAGTCAACTGATGAAACATTCATTTTCTGATATAAATTTTATATTTTACCTATGTAAAAATTATAGTTAAAATTTTCTTCTGATTTCAAAAGGATTTATTAGTAATTTTATTATTAATCTGGGAATGCTGGAAATAAAACAATACAGGATACTGTATTTCAGGCATGCATAAAGTACACTGCTGGCCACTGTAAATGCAACACCCTGAAGGAAACATGCAAATAACATGAAATTTACAACATGCATTAGCGGAGGTGAGATATGCAAATGATTAGAATTTCAGCGCAGACGCACATCACGCGCGCCTGTGGCGCCACTTCAAAGCGCTATTTAAGGCTTGGAGATTTCGACGATTTCAAGTTCGGCAATTGTGTTTTTCTTGTGGTTTTTTCAAAAAAACGATCAATTATGCCTCCTCGAAACCAGCGATCATCTTTTGATCAAGTATCTGAGTTCGACAGAGGAAGGATAGTGGCCTACCGAGATTGTGGATTATCTTTCAGGGAAATCCGTAGTCGTGTTCGACGAAACCAAACAACTGTAATGAGGATATGTGATCGTTGGATGCAGGAGGGTACGACGGACCGGCGTGTTCGATCGCATCCACCTCAGCGCACCACTTCACGTGATGACAGGCAAATTGTGCGCATGGCAGTGACGGATCGCTCAGTCACATCACTAACCATAGCACAGCACATACAGTCTGTAACGCATCATCCAGTGTCTGCGCGTACCATTCGACGCCGTTTACAGCAGAGTGGTCTGTCCGCAAGACGTCCATTGCTTTTTCTACCCTTGACGCAGAACCACAGACGTCTCCGCCGCCAATGGTGCGATGACAGAAGGATGTGGACGGCAGAATGGAATGAAATTGTCTTTACTGACTAGTCACGCTTCTGTCTGCAACACCCCGATGGTCGCATTCGAGTCTGGAGACACCGTGAAGAGAGGAAGCTGAACAGCTGCGTTATGCACCGCCACACTGGTCCTGCACCGGGTATTATGGTATGGGGCGGTATTGGATATCACTCTCGCACACCTCTAGTACGCATTGCCGGTACTTTAAACAGCCAGCGCTACATCTCCGAGGTGTTGGAGCCAGTTGTCCTTCCTTACCTTCGGGGCTTGCCCACAGCCATATTTAAACAGGATAATTCGCGACCACACGTGGCACGCATTGTCCAACGGTTCTTCGTCAATCGCCAGATTGAATTGCTTCCCTGGCCGCCTCGCTCTCCGGATCTTTCGCCGATAGAAAACATGTGGTCCATGGTTGCTCTACGATTGACCCAGATTCCATCCCCAGCTGCCACAGCAGATCAACTTTGGCAACGTGTGGAAGCTGCTTGGTCTGCTGTACCCCAAGAACTCATCCAAAGTCTCTTTGAATCCATGCCGAGGCGTGTGGCAGCGGTGATCTCCAACAATGACAGCTACTCTGGCTACTGATTTTGGCAGGAACCACACTTCACAGAAGTCTATAAATTTAAGCATTTGATACTTGGTCAACATGTTATCTACAAAATAAATTTTGTTGTGATATCTCTTGTCTTTCTTGGTGTTGCAATTTGGGTGGCCAGCAGTGTATTAATTTTTAAATACAAGATGAGAGTTTCACCCTCTTTTCATTACTTTTCAATTTAGTTGAAATATAAAATGGAAGCATATGTATGTTTGTTTGTTTTTAATTTCAAGTGTTGTAATTAGTTCCATGCATAGTTTTTATTAAAAACCAAACTGAATTCCATGTGATAAAACCTCATATTTTGTTTCCATTTGTTAATTTTTGTTGTTTATATAAATTTCTTTGAGTATTTTAATAATTAAAAGTCCCTTAATAATTTTTTCTGTGTTAAAAACTGAAAGTATACTTCAGTTTTGTGTTTACACAAATACTGCCTAGTGTCCATTATGCACTTGATGCCTTAGTGGTATTAAGTTAGTATTCTACCTTCATATTTAAAATCTATGTATGTGGCATATTTTGTTCACCTCTTATGCATGACTTAACTGTTCATACTATTAAAAAGTAACCCCTATCTCAACTCTGTGGCTCGTTTAACCCCTAATAAACCCAAATAAGGTTGTCTATATGGATTGGTAAAGGCACTGTAAGTAATAAATTTTGAAAAGTTATTTTTTTACTACAAAAAAAATATTGTTTTTGCATCTGTTATAGAAAAATTTTATGCAACTTCTATTGATGAACTTGTTGAGGATTTATTTATTAGAGTGAATTCTTAGGTTTTTTTTTTTTTTTTTTTTTACTTTCAATCTAAACAAAAGTTGGGTTCTTTTAAAAATAATTACAATTATTGAGAAGGAAAATAAAATTTTAGATTATATGTATTTCTTCTTAATTTTGTGGGAAATATGTATTATGATTTTAGTATAAATGTCTGTTAAAGATGTTAAACAATTTATGAATTTTAATTTCGAAATATATATGGCACACCTTTCGTATTTTTTAAAGTTTGGCTGTATTTTAAAGAAGGTGTTGAGAAATATAGATGAGTTTATTAATGGTCTGAAAAAGTATGGATCTGCATTCTCAAAAGAATCAAATAATATAAATCTTGACATATTTTTATTAGGATTGTTGACCATTGGAAATAATGTGTTAAGACAAAATCCTTTTTTTTTTCCTTTTTGAAAAAAAAAATATCAATACTGGTTAAGAACAACATATCTATATCATTTTTACTGCAGACATAGTCGAATATTTGTTAAAGCCTTGAAGCAAAATTACTTTTAACTTTTCCCAAGCAAGTTTGTATATGTAAATGTATTTTGCTTTTTAACATCCTTTTAAAAATACTTAATCATAAGAGTTAGATAGATGTGAACACGTATAAAATGTTTTTAAATAGTTGCTAGTTTTTAGGATTAATTAAAATATTTTTCTGTTGATTTAGCTATTTAGTGTAGGAAAATTAGTGTAGGAAAAAATTTCCTACACTATCAATTAGAGTTGGAAAACAATTTCTTCGTGACTCTGCACTTCATTAAGGCTTATTCTTTAACTAGCCGGGCTTCGCCTAGCTACGCTCAAGCCATCCGTGTAACATATTTATGTACTTCGGGCTCCACAAAAGAAAAAAAAAAGCCTACAAATGTATTAAATTCAAGTGAATTAATTCCTTTCAATTTTCATTCCCGTCGCTGCCGACAGATGGCAGCACCACTGCTCCAGATGATTTGGTTTCTCAGCAGTGAGTCATTTTAGAATGAAAATATCTCTAAAACTATTTAATTAACAGAATAAGTGTACGCAGAAAAAATTATCAGTTTTCGAAGCTCTTTCCAAATATGTAACATTTATGTACTTTCATGAGAAAAAAAATACACCGATTTTCCTGTATATTTGTCGGCCATTTTTTTTCGAGGAGTGGCCCACCCGGATGAGTTACGGTCACGTGATCTCTCGACATCCACTTGTCCCTTTATTAGTATAGATTTCATATATTGGGAGCTCCATTAGACCTGCCTGGCTTTTCATATTCCATCAGATTCCAAAACTATTGACTCAAGAGGAGTTTGAAATGGTAACAATAAGGATCTTTTATTCCAAAATTGCTTTTTGCTGTATTTGAAACATACATTACAGTATATGCATTTTGCATCTGTATCTAATTCTAATTCATGCATTAAAATAAATTTATCTTCAACATCATGAATTATAAAATTCTGGTTATGGGCATTTTGAAATTAATGTATTAGTAGTACCTGTATGAGATTCATCCTTAAAATAATGATAATAGTAATAACGAACACATTAAGATTTGTACTTTGGGAAGACTAGTCCCTTAATACAGCAGTTACTTTCTTGAACCATGGAAAATCAGTTCTCTGTGCTGCAAATGCAGTTTTGTTATGGACTGGTAATGACATATATCCATTCACTCTCACAAACCTTTTTAGCTTAATAAGGAAAAATTTGTTTGATCCTGCATGCCATTTCTTCCTAGCTGTTATTTTAAAGTTTAAAATCCCAATGTCATGATTTTTCAAACATTGAAATAAAAATTGGGCAAAACATTATCCGTTAATGTAGAAGCTGTCAGTGGGCTTTTTTAAATGTTTAACTACGCGAACATTAAAATCATCTTTGATACAGAAATGCGTAACATTTATGAAGTTTATTTTATATTTCAGGTGAATACTGCAGCCGAAAGAAAGCTTGACTATCTGAACTGAAGATTTTGATTGAAAAAAATAAATTTTGATAAAATTGTGCCTAGTTGTTTAAACACCAAACTATGTATATATACAGTTGGCTCTCTGTTTAACGACGCTCTACTTAACGACGATCTGTATTTAAAGACGATATTCCCCAGTCCCGGTCCCTCCGACGTAAAATAATTTTATTTAACGATGAAGTTGTTTCTGTTTAACGACGATTTTTTTTTATATGATAAACTTCAACTTTTATCTGCAGGAGGAGAACTTTCTGTGGAGGAAAACAAATTTGGTTTCAATAGCAGACCCGGTATTTATATGATATTTGCAATATTGCAATCATTGACTTGTTGAAGGGGAAAAATGGGGTGGGGGGAGATTACTGTTTCTCGCAAGATCTAATATTCTTTTATGGAGCTCTTAGAGCGGGAGCTGAAGCACTCTATTGTTCCTACCATCTGTTGTCATGTGACTTACAAACTGTCCAATAGCAGCCGTCTCTCACTCCTTCCGGGAAGCAAGTGTTCATATTCAGAGAATTCATGGTTGTGTGTAGGAGCTTATTCCAGTACGAATACGAGGTGAGCAAAGCAAAATGGAGTCAAAGCGAAAGCATCTTAGGCTACACGAAAAGGTGAAAATTATTGGATACTGGGAAGAAAGTGTTGGAATAACAAAAGTCCAATTCGCAAGACAATTTCAGCTACCCGATTTTACCCTCAAAGACATTTTAGCAAACAAACAGAAAATTCTTGAAGCAGCACAAAATTTTGGTTTGGGATCCAAATCCAAATGGCAGAAAATTCAATGTGGCCGATCAGAAGAGTTTGATAAGGCAGTCCTACAATGATTTCATGAAGCAAGAGCATCCAACATTCCAATTTCCCGAGTTATATTTAAAGAAAATGCTATTGTTCTGGCAGAAAAGTTTCGAATGCAAAATTTTCAGGCTTCGGCTGGTTGGCTAGCAAAGTTCAAAGAAAGACATGGGCTTTCATTTAAAAGCATATCTGGCGAAAGTGGCTCCGTAGAGGAAAAAATAGTGGAAGAAAGGAAAATAGTGCTGAAGGGGCTATTTGATGGATATGATGAGAAGAACATATTCAATGCAGATGAGAAGAGCCTATTATACAATACGGTGCCTAATAGAACTTTGACGTATATTGGTGAAAAGTGCTTTGGTGGAAAACAGAGTAAGTAACGATTGACTGTTTTATTGTGCACTAATTCAGTTAGATCTGAGAAACTTCCACCACTAGTTTCAAATCAAAGCAACCAGGGGCGTAACTAGGGCAACCTGGGGCAACCTTGCCAATGCCCCGGGGACCCCAAGACAGGGGGTAAAAAATGAAGCCGTAATATTTCAGGGGGGCCAATTTGCGTCCTTGCCCCGGTGCCCATAAATGCCTATCTACGTCCCTGAAAGCAACCAAGGTGTTTTAAGAATATCACCAGGAAATCTTGTGAGTACCGGAATAACAATAAAGCGTGGATGACATCACACATTTTTATTGACAGGGTTAGAAAATTTTATGGAAAAATGCATCAAGAAAAGAGAAAAGTTTTACTTTTAATCGACCGTTGCACTGCACATACTCCAAATATTCCTAGACTTACAAATTTGACAATTCATTTCTTACCAGCTAATTGCACTAGAAAGTTGCAGCCATTAGACCTGTGTATCATTCACAGTGTGAAAGCATACTACAGAAAGTCTTTAAATAGGAAATTAATAAATAATGCGGCTGGCAGTATGAAAATTAGAAAATTTACGATCTTGGAAGCAATGAAAGGATAACATCAGCATAGAAAGAAGTTTCTTCATCCCCAATAAAATACTGCTTTCGACTTGATGGAATTCACAAAGAACTGCAAAGTACGGATGTAGAAATCAACGAAGATCACATTACCCCTGAAGAATGGAGAAGTTTTGTTAAAGATGTTTCAATTCAAGATTTCTACAATTGTGATGAATATTATTTAACAACAGATTACAGAAATGTAAAACAAATTTATGAAGATTTAGTAAACGAAAACATAGTGTCTGACGAAGAAGGTGAAGTTGAAGATACGGAAAACGAGACACTGCCACAGTCTTACACACATGCAACTTCTGCTCTAGATGTTCTCCGACGTTATGTTTACATCGAATATGGAAGATGACATATTTAACATTTTAGAAAATTTGGAAAAGAGAATAACAAAAACAAGGCGAAAAATGAAGCAATCAACACTTTTGGACTTTTTAAAAAAGTGTTGATTTACCTAATTTATTGTATTGTTTGTACTCTTTTTTTCAATGTGATTTAAAATAACTTTTTGTGAATAAAATAATAATGATAATAAAAATAACGTTATTAAACACACCAATATGTTAATAAATATATTGACAGTCCTAAGCCTGTATAGTGTGAAGGGAAATGTTATTTTTTTTCACAAATTCTGTTTAAGGACGATTTTTCACGGTCCCTTGAAAGTCGTTAAATAGAGAGCCAACTGTATATGCAATTTTGTTTGCTGGGATTTTAAAAAAAATTTAAATGTGAGTTTATATTCTTTTCCATTAAAGTGTGCAGTTGAAACAATAAGATTTAGAAGGAAGGGTGAATGTATTTTACATAAGTTATTTCATTTCCTTGTAGAGGAGTATTTTTATAGTAAATATGTATTAGCACATTATAAAATTTTCAGACCATGTGCCTGGAGCTATTTTGTTTAGAGCAACTAGGTAAGTATATTAACACATTATGAAGTTTACACTTTGTAAGTACAAATGGGTGATTTATCAAATAGAGGTAGTTTATACTTGTGAAAACTTCTTTCTTAGAAAATAATTATCTATATTTCTTGAAATCTTAGTTGTAGCAATTTGAGATATTGTAATTGTTTCTCAACTAGTTGTGTGGGATCATGGTATCTCTACCAATTAAAAATACTTATTACTGAAATCAATGTAATTAATTTTTTGCTTCATTAAAAAAAATATTTTTTTAATATCTCTCCTGTGTTAAAGCTAAGATTTGAAACTTTCTTGATCAAATATTTGTATCTCAGTTTAATCAAAATAAAAGTTGTAAAGGAAAACTTTTTGACCTACGAAATTTTAAGGTTTTATAAATTATGATATTCATGAGTTTCCTGTAAATTTTATTTCACTAGTATATAGAAGCATCAACCCTAAATCTCAGCATAAAATTCAGTTAAAAATTGGTTTCCTTTAAATTTCGGGGGGGGGGGGGGGGGGGGGGGGGTTCCTCTCAGTTACTCCTGTGATTGATACCGATTTAAAAAATGATGGATGTTTGATTAAAATTTTGAATGTATGATAACCTCACAACTTTTAGACAGCCTTTCATTACTTATGGTATAAGTTTGCAGGATTTTATAACAAATATTTAGCTTTATTTTTATGAGACTTAAAATTTGAAAAAATATCCTCAAATTTTAATACCAATAATATTCAAAATAAGGGTGTGTAGCGCAGGTTTTTTTTTCTTTTCACGAGAAAATATCTGAGGGAATTGAGATAATCAATATACAAAATAATGAATAATGAATTACTAGCATAAAATCGCCCAATTTAACGACGGGGGGAAACAAGGCAACCTTTCGAGTACTATAGCGGAAACTCATTTACTTGAAAGAACTCATTAGTCATGGGTTTTATTACCCATAATAAAGTGAAATATTGAACTCGAAAGAAGAGTTCGCCTTCTCATGTTGGTGGGTTTTTCGGCACACTTTAAAGTGAGTCGTATAACTCATTTTAGTGAGTTGGTGGCGGGTAAATCAACCCACTTGGAATCTTGGTTCTAGAACCCAATTTCCCACATGGGTTGTACGACTCGCGAAAAGCGAGTTCCCCTGTACAGGGGCTGTTCGCACATTTTTTAGACGATTTTGGTAAGCGGTAATAAAAAATCGTTTGCTGCAAAATAAATAATTGCAATTGTACTATGTTTTTAAAAGTCAAAATTATCGTCTGCGGCTTAAAAGTTTTGTTTTTATTCAAAATGGCGTTTTTAACAGAGCAGTGGTTCGAAGGCTACATTTATGCTCTTTCCGAAGAGAAATATGCATACTCCGTTATCCAAAAACGATGTGAGAGTCATGGTTTTGTGATATCTAAAGCGTCGATAGGTAATATCGTCAACAAGAAAGGAAAAAAAACGTCAAATTGGAGCCTCAAGTGGGACAAAAATTCCAAACAAGTATCCAAGGAAAAAACGGACATCTTCGACTATTGCAAAGGTACGTTGTTTAATGTTAAAAGAAAATCCCCCTAGTCAAAGGACAGCTGCAAAATCATTAAAATGCTCGGTGTCCACTGTAAACAAAATGATAAACGTTGATTTAAATCTTAATAAAGCGAAAAAACGCAATGTGCATCGTCTTCTTCCAAATCATATCGCTGAACGCAGGACACGCTGCAGAATTTTATATGAGAAACACTTATCCAAAGAAAAATGGAAAACAATTGTCACAATAGATGAATCATGGGTGTATTTAAATGATTGCAACAAAAAAAGAGCCATTTATTATCATAAAAGGGGAGAAAAAAAAATTTAAGTACATAGTTCAAAGAATCGAAAGAAAGTTTTTCTAAGGGATTCATGATTGTTGCTGGTTTTTCTTATAGTGGCAAGTTAAAAATAAAGAGAGTGGAAAAAAATGTCAAGATTAACTCCAAATACTATCAGGAACATATTTTATCGCCAATTTTTCTGAATGAAATACCATCGCTTTACCCACAGTGCCATCAATCTGTGAGACTCCATCAGGACAAAGCTAGCAGTCACACATCAAAATCCGCTGTAAATTTCCTAAAAGAAATGGAACAAAAAACTGGTATCAAGGCCATACCCTTCACTGATATCTCTACTAAATCTCCCGATGTATCACCTATGGATTTTTGTGCTTTCGGACTTTTAAAATCTGCATTATCCAAACTTCGTCCCCAAACCCTTACAGGACTCTGGAAAGCTGTTCAGGAGGAATGGGATAGAATACCTCTTCTGACACTTCAAAAGGCATTATTATCCTGGAAATTGCGGTGTCAAAAGATAGTTCAGAATAAGGAATGTCAAATAGAACATTTAAAACACAAGAATTTTATGTAATTTAGTTTTGTGAATACAATATACATCGTCTAAAAAATGTGTGAACAGCCTCTGTACAAGTGGATTTAAACTCTGAGAAGTGGGTTCACCGGGAAACTTTTATTTCTGTGTGTGTATCAATATGGAGTGTAATTATATTATGTGGTTAATCGGTTCACCCAAACTTTTACATCAAATATTTGTATACATTATTTCGTGGTCCGTTTTATTGGTTGCCAACATAGAGGTGTAGCTTCGTCCTTACCAATTAGTCAGTATCGTTAGAAAACCCCCGTGATCTTTTAAATATGTCTTAATTTCTTCGTTTGTTTAAGATTTTAAAAGACGAATGGACGTGAGATTATGCAAATTTTGAAGTAACGATAAAGAGATAGTGCATTTGAAAAATGGACAGTATTTTTGCTAATATTGAGAAAAATTTGCAATCATAGATTTATACAGAAATAATTTAGAAATGGGAAAAAAAAAAAAAAACTATTCAAATTTTATCACTGAAAGTCAGTGGGGAAAAGGGTGCTCAATATTAATTTTTTTTCCCTGACAAAAGCTAATTTTGATGAGAAATGATATGATTTTTGAAGAGGAAAATATAATTTTTCTGATGAAGAAAAAAAAAATCTGTTTCTCCTGTATTCTTTACATTTAAGTCCTTTTTCGGATTATGGTCAAATCTCTAAATCCCAATGTAAGAAAAAATTTTATGCTGCTTTATCTTCCTGCATCACGAAGAAGTAATGAACATAGACATTTAGCTTAACATAAGGTATTAAAATTGCTTTATCAGTACTCTGTAGCATAAACATTTGAGTAAAATAAAGATCAAAATTGTAATTTATAAAATAGATATAAATCTTCATAGCCAAAAAAATGTTGGAATGAAAAACAAGTGTTGCGTAGTGACAAACACAATTAATAAAAATGGAAGTGATAACTCTTTACTATTAATTTTCTTTATTAGTTTACTTCATTGTCATTAATTATTTAATTATAAACATATTTAGTTTACTTTAAATCTTCATTTATTTATACTTAGTATTGAGGTGCGTTGTGAAAACCTCAATTAATTAAAATTTACCATTATTCGCATTAACTCCAGGTTCCAAAGGTGTTGGAAGTGTCTTAGAAGCTACGATTAACCCTAAAAGGAATGCTGAAAATAATATTTCTAAAGCTCACACTTAAAGAAAATAAAGACATGGCTCAAAATCTATAGATAATGATTACAAAATTTATTTAAATATTTCCTTTCAACAGCTCTTATATGTTTACAAAACCAAACCTAGGAGAACTTAATTGCTTAAGCACACATTTCCATGATGGTACAATTTTCTCCATAAAATTAAACATACTCAAAAAAAAGACATAATATAGACTAAAACTGGTGGTTGGAGTTAATAAAAATAATTTAAAATAAATAAGTTAAATTACCAAAAAAGGAAAACCAATTATATAAGCGATATTGAATGGAGGTTTTCATTGTGCTCATCGTTTTATTCACTATAGCGTATCAAACAGAAATATTTTAAAATTTAATGTATTATATATTATATCATACTACATATTTTAAGAAATATCTGTTATATACGATGCATAATAAAATGATGTTTTCAGCACATACATAATTTTGCACATTTAATTAAAGAGATAACTAATTCTATCCTATATTAAGAATTTCATACATGTCATGGGATTTCCATGTACAAGCACTTCGCAATTTTACGTATCAGTTATACACTGAAGATCCAAATAAAAGTGGTACGGGCGTGCGTATGCAAATAACGGAGAAATGCAACCAATCAGTGTAACGCGATACGGTCGACAGTGCCTTTATAAGACAACGGGTGTCTGGCGAAGCTGTTAGGTCGGTTCCTGCAGCTACAATGGCAGGTTATAACGATTTATGGGACTTTGAACGTGGCGTTATAGTTGGCGCACGAGATATGGGACATAGCATCTCCGACGTAGAGATGCAATTTGGATTTTCGCGCACTACCATTTCACGAGTGTACCGTGAGTATCAGGTGTCCGGTAAAATATCAAATCTCCGACATCGACATGAGCATTATTGAGCATATCTGGGATGCTTTGCAAAGTATTGTTCAGAAGAGATCTCCACCCCCTCGCAGTCCTATTGATTTGTATACTGACCTGCAGGATTCATGGTGTGAATTGAAACGCATCGCGAGTGTCACTCTTCATCTGAGCAACCTCGAAAACTATGGATTCGACACTATTCTCGGACATTTTATTTCCCCCCTTCCTCCCCCAATGAAGATGGAGGGCTGAACTTGCACTTAAACGACACCAGGAGTTTCTTTATTCATCTCAGCGATCCCGAAAACTCTCGGACATTTTATTTTCCCCTTCCCATTTCTCCCCCAATGAAGATCGAGGGCTGAACTTGCACTTAAACAACATCAGGAGTGTCACTATTCATCCCAGCGATCCCAAAACCTATGGATTCGAAACTACTCTCGGTTATTTTGGACATTTTATTTCCCCCCCTTCTCTCTACTCCCCGATACTGATGGGGGCTGAACTTACCCTCAAACGGTATCGGGAGTGCCACTATACATCTCAGCGACTTCGAAAACTATGGATTCGACACTAAAATCAGTCGTTTTCGATTATTTTTACATGTCCCCCTCCACCCTGCCCTCTAGGGGTGTAGGGTTGTCTTACCTCCCTAGTGTTTCTTCCTAGATTGTAAGTCATATGTGTATCAAGTTTGGTTGAATTGCTCCAGGCATTCCAGAGTGATGCTGGAACATACACTCATAGATCCATTTTTAAATACACTCATGGACAAAAAAATTAGCGCACCAAGGAGTCGTCAAAATGAAACGAAATTTTACATACGTAATGACTACTTTGATATAAGTAAATGATAAGAAAATCAAAGAAAAAGGATAATTTATTTCAGAGAAAAAGGCAAAAGAACGGAGGAGTTAATACTCCGTTGGTCCCCTCTACCGCGAATGCACGATGCGATACGATCGGGCATTGAGTCATACAAGTTCTGTATGATGTCTTGAGACATTTCGTTCCATATTTGCTGTAACCTTGCCTCTAGTTCGTTCAAACTCGTGGGATGCCCAACTCGTCGTCCCAAATGATCCCAGATATGCTCGATTGGAGACAAATCTGGGGAAGGGTAGTAACAGTGCGGAGACAGTCTTGTGACACCCTTGCCGTATGAGGCCGAGCATTGTCTTGTTGAAAAATGGCTCCTGGGAGCCATTGCATGAGTGGCAACACATGTGGTGGCAGGATTTCATCAACATACCGCTGGGCTGTCATGGTGCCACGGAACAATGCTAGGGGTTACCGTGTATTGTAGGCAATGACACCCCATACCATCACACCAGCTGTGGGAGCGATGTGTCGATGTACAGCAAAGGCAGGATTGAAGCGTTCACCACGGGCTCTCCACACACGAACATGATTGTCATCACTGCCGAGATTGAATCTGGATTCGTCGCTAAAGACGACCTGGTTCCATTCCGCTGCAGTCCAGTTTCCTCGTGCGCGGCAAAACTCCAAACGGAGGCGTCGATGGGTGGGAGTCAAGGGCAGCACACGTAATGGGCGCCGCGATACCAACTGTCCTTCAGCCAGGCGCCTTCGTATGGTTCGATAAGACACAGAGGCCCCTAGTGAAGGTGCTACGTGTGCCTGGATGGCAGCCGATGAAGCAGTTGGCTGTACGCGTGCATTTCTTACGATGTGGCGGTATTCTCGACGACTGGTCTGTCGAGGGCGTCCTGAGCCTGGTCTTCGTGTACATGACATCTCTCGGGTCCACTGGTCCCAACACCTCCTCACAACACAATCAGAGCGGCGTAATTGACGAGCTACTCGCCTAGCTGACCACCCAGCTTCCATCATCCCGACGATTCTCCCCCTCTCAAACTGCGACAACTGCTTATATTGTCTTCGAACACGGCGTAATGGCATGTCTATCTCAGCTCTTCCTTTGTAAATGATTCAGCACACTCAAACAAGCTTTGGTTACCTGTTTTATACTCCACAGAATACGATGTTCAACGCCCTCTACCGGCTATACGTAATGCGCAATCACGCTGCATTTCTAATCATTTGCATATCTCCCCGACATGTACCTTCATTGCAAGTTTCGTTACGATCCCGCAATTATTTCTTGGTGCGCTAATTTTTTTGTCCATGAGTGTATATAGATAGATCAATAAATTATTTCTTCTGAAGTTCAGCTATACATAAACACTGTAGTTTTATAAAATCATCCACTCACCCGCTGCAGTATTCTTAATTCCCGATCAAAATGTTTAGCATAGAGTACCGAACAAAAGAGATACGATGTATTTAAAAAATAATCGCCTTGGGCCATTACTCGAGCTAACGGGAAACGAGAAAAAATCGCCTGAAAAATAATAATCTTTTACGAGAAATTCATTCGAGTACTTTAACGCGATTTATCCAAGAAATAATGGTCCTGACCGAGTGATTCTCTCGAGTACTTCACGGCAAATTATGCAAGAAATAATCGCCTGGAAAATAATCCTTCGATCCGAGTAATTCACTCGCGTACTTTAGAAATAATCGAGTGCAAAATAATCGTTCTGACTGAGTAATTCACTCGAGTGAAATAATCGATTGAGAATAACTGGAGTGAAATTGTGATAATCGAACTACTCGAGCGATTTTCATAATCGAGTTCTACGAATGCTTCACTCGAGTAGTCGCCCATCGCAAATCCCTAGTTCACATACGCATGCGCAGACTGCAGAAGGGCTCTAGTTCTGGTGCGGACTTTTGCGATTTATCGCTTCGTAAGCGAAAGGAGCGATTAGTTTAAGGAAGCGAGGATTTCAGATTGCCTGACTGCGCACGCGTGAAATTTCAGGTTACCTGACTGCGCATGCGTGTCAACTTAGCATTTCTCGCGTTAAGTTTGCTTGGGAAGAAGGTTTGCAATAGCTGACAACTTATCGCTTCTTTCGGTTTCACCAACAAACATTTCTTAGAACCAAAGGAAAGCTACATTTGGCGACTTATCTTCTTTTCTAAATAAATTTTACTGATTTTTTATTTAGTGTTGGGAGATTCATTCATCCTTGCACATACATAAAATGGTTAATTCTTCGAAAGTTGAAAGGATATTTTAAAGTCAAGTAAACAATTGAAGTTGTAGATCATGGAGGTAGATCTATCATGGAGGTAGATCTATCAAGATTTAGGATGGGATCTCATGGTTTTCTTCAGCCCCTATTGTAACCCTAAAAGAGAGATTGAATGGGAATGCGTGTTCTAACACGCATCGTCATGATTGGTCATGCTTGAACGTATTCAAAGTAGCGTCAATCTCGTTTATTAATTACAGTTACAATTTATTTATTTATGAGATTTTATATAACACGGTACAAATTTATTTAATTTGTATCAATTCTGAGGTTCTTATAACGCGGTTTCCATATAACGCAGCAGTAGTTTCCGAGTCGATTCACTTTCCGAGCCTGTTGAAACATCGCCAAGAATATAATTCTGATAGACATTGGCAACTTTGAAAAGCAGCTGCTGGATTTAAAAAACAAAGAATTGTGGAGCTCGAAATTTGAACGTCTTTGTGCTGATCTCGAAATATTGGAGAAAAACAAATGTGAACTTAGTTCAAAGCACAAGTGGTCTACTTTGAAAGACCTGGAGAATGAGAATGTTTAATTTTAACGCCTGGGAAAGTATTCCTGACTTATATAATCAGCTGAAAAACTAGCGTTTGCTGTTCTTTCCTTATTCAGGTCTACATATTCATGCGAACAATCATTTTCAAGCATGAACCTTATCAAGAATAAATTGAGAAGTCGTCTTATTGATGAGAACCTGTAAAATTAAAAGCAATATACAAACCTGACTTACCCAAACTTTCCAAGGAGATGCAAGGCCATAGTTCACATTAGTGTTTGTCAGTCATTGTCATGATTTAGTTTTATGGATACCTTACTATTTAATTTTATCAATAAATAATATCGTTATTAAGTTTGATATCAAGTTTTATTCAACGTGCCTATAGTTTAACTAAGACTTAAAACTTTAAGTAAAGTTTATTACGTTAATTTTAGGGAGTGTTGTGGAGTGAAAGATGTAGTGTCGACGATTGAGAAAGGTATATTGAGATGGTTTGGAGATACAGAGAGGATGAACGAATGGAGATAGACCAAATAAGTATACAAGACGAGTGAGGATGGGAGAGTTGGAAGGGGTCGACCTCAGCGAATGTACCTCAATCAGATTGAACACGTTTTTACCAGAGGCCAGCTTAGGAGTATCCTAATTAAGCTAATAACAATGTACCAACCTATAAAGTTTAAGTTTTGAAAGTTTGGCTCTCAAAGGGAATTTCAATCGTTGTACTTTTGATATTCGGCTCTCTTGACGAATGAGTTTGCCGACCACTGCCCTATACATACAGCTAAATCTATCAAGTTTTGGTTTAAAGAGCATGAAAAAGAAGTCAAACATTCTATCTTGCCCTGTACAATCCCACCGACTATATATATCATCCAACCACTGTGATCTGTATAAGCGGATAGAGCCAGGTATCGATATCCACCCAAGCATCTCTACAGGAACTTTCCCGATTTCCCCCTAAAGAATGGTATAATATATTCTTGACCACTATTCGTCACTTGTATAATCCAATTCCAAGGTGAATCAGGTGGTATTACATGACAAAGGTGATCCTGGGCCGTATTAATAAAGGTTTTCATGATTTTTCTTAGTGTTTCCATTATTTTGATAACAACCTGTATTTATATATATATATATATATATATATATATATATATATATATATATATATATATATATATATATATATATGTATATATATGTGTGTGTGTGTGTGTGTGTGTGTCCCGAATTTATCTTAATTGGGATCAAATAATTTACAAAAAAATGATAGCAGCACCTATCAAGTCACTTATTTGGATATATAACGTTTGCGCACGACCCTCCAGCGTTGCTCACTGCGGGGATTAAAAAATTCAACGGAGAACCTGGGTCAACGCGTCGGCGACAAGATATACGTTGCAGAGTGAGAAATTGAGAAACAGCCGTTGTGTGAGCTGAGATTTGCTTTAGACTTGAAGATAAACAATTAACCATAAATTTTGTTTAGTGATTTTCCTACTCCCAGCCACGACTACCTACCAAAAGAACAATTTATATGGCCAAGTAAAGGACAGTCATATATACATACACACACTTAAGCAAATAAGACGCATGCATTTAGAAGCAGTAGGTGTAGGTGCGGTAAAGATTACAAATTGATCAACTTAAAAGAATTCCTTTGCATGCTACTCTCCGTTCCGGGTCATCATAGCTGCCAAGCGACTAAAGCATGAAATTTTTTAAAGGTCGTCTGCAGAGAGATTCGGCTGAAGACTTGCGATAGCTACAACATTATAGGTAATAACTGCTAACTTATTTTTTAAAAGACAGGTATTATTCATACATTCTACAATATCAAAATTTAATTTCCATTCCACTGCAACTCACTTGTAATTCGGATTACCTATTTTGAATTATGTAGATAAATATTTCTCTTAACCAGATGGTATTTATAATCAGTACATTTACTGATGCTCCATGGGCTCAGCTGCGGATTGTAGGATATAAATGACTAGTTTCATTACATGTTTCATAATTTTACAGAGATTTTAAATTCTTCTGGTGTGTAATATTCTACAAGATGAGGTTCCCTTTGTTTCATAGGCAGAGCAAAAAATCAGTCTTTAGCTTTTGACATTATCCAGCATTGCCTTCACATTCTCATGAATTTTAGACAACTCATATTTTAGCGTATGAGAAAATTAATTTTTTTTTATTAAGACACAATATTCATCGCATATGTTAGCTGCCCAGCAAATTTCTAAACACACATATTCATAAAGACTTGTTTTAAATACCAATCAGACTTCGTCTTATAGCAGGGGTTTCCAAACTTATTTGACCTACCGCCCCCTTTTCAGAGAAAAAAATACTCACCGCCCCCCTGGAAATTTACCATTCTATGCGAGTAAACAGAGATACAGTGACAAATTTTCGGCCTTTTATGTATCTGTTTTCTGCCTATATAGAACATAGTAAAGAAATATGTTTTTGTAAATAAGACACCTTGAAGTTTTAAATTATAAAATTATTCCTTAAAATCAAGCATAGTTACATTCGCATTACACACCAAAAACTAAGATGGCGAAGGATAATAATCATTTGATAAAAATTACAAATGTGAAGGATGAACTTGGTGCATAGCAATCAATTTATTTATATTCGGCTCTATCTTAGCCAGAAGCATTCTTAAATCACCGCGATCAGTAATTTGCAGTCTGTTTCTCTTTTTAGTTCACAGATTTGTGACCTCACTGAACCCACGTTCCACTAAATATGATGAAAGAAACGCTATTAAGAATTTTTGTAGACCACAGCTCGTAATCCAGGGTAAAGTGTTAGTATCTCTTTTTGCAGCCAGAACTGTTGATAGCTATGCTTAAATTTAAATTCTTCCTTTGTTGATACTTCTATTGGTTCTTGTAATTTTACAGATTCTTCTGAGTTTGATCCTGAAAAGGGATCCAAAACCCAATTAGGTATGTTCATTTTAAGTACAGTGATTTCCGCTTATAAGAATCATGTTTGTTATTACTGTTTTTGATTCTTATAAGCGGTTGATTCTTATAGCCGAAATTTAGGTTTTTGGACAGGCACACACACACACACCTATATATACATATATGAGATAATTTACCATAAAATACTCTTTAATTTACTTTAATTATCTTTTATTAAAATTATTTTTTATAATTTTAAAAATACAATTTAATTTCTAGACCTATAAGTAGATACATATGAGTATAGTAAGAGAAGAAAAAAATCCAATATTTGTTACAACATACCTGCTTAACAGTTTTAACATTTCGACTACAGGAAGGGAGTAAGAAAAAGTTTTCTGTAGTACTTTGACGTTATAAAGTTTTCAGGAGGTTGTTTATACCTCTTTCAATACTAATAGTCTCAGACGAAGATTCACCATCGAGCTTACGTTTCACGATTTGATAACGTGCTGAATCTACTAATGTCCCGTTTGCCTAAGTGATAGTGGACACTTCGCCGAAGATTTATGTGTTTCAGGGTCCAGGAAGCCGTGATCAGGAGATGGGAAAAAAAAGAGTCCATATTTTTGTTTGTCAGTGGAGAAAAGTGAATTCGGACCCGGACGGGTAAAGATACCCCCCCCCCCCCAGTCAAGCTAATAGGACAGTGTATAGCTAAAGCGTTTAAGGGGAAACTATTATGTTATGTCTAACAAAGGAAGGGATGAATTTCATCCCTTCCTTTGTTGGACTATATTCCATCGCATCTTATCAATCTTTCTTCAAAAAAAAAAAGAAAAAAGAAAGAAAGAACTTTGTGCCTTTTGAGGGTTTAAGTGGCTTTTTTGGAAAAATGAAAGGAAAGCGAAGAGTGTAAACTGATTCTTAAAACCGGTGGATTGATTCTTTAAAGCGAAAATTTTAACATGGAAATAATACATTTGTTTTTGTTTTCGCGATATTGATTCTTATAACCACTGATCACTATAAGCGGTGGTTACTGTATGTTTCAAACCGTTGGTTGAAGTCAGAATGGAGAGCCTCAAAATGCTGACAATAGATAAGCATGTCTTCTTCATGTTTTTCTGCTGTTGATAAATGTGGAAATTGGCTGAATTCCCCTCTTCCTAAAATTTTTTTGTACAGTAGAAGGTTTGCCACAAAAGCGGAAATCATAGTTTTTTTTTTATTAAATTCATCTCATCGCCTTGTTTTTGATTCGCGTCATTGAATTTACTAAACAAGTCTGTCACATAGGCTATGTCATTTTTGGAATCGATTAAGTTGACTCGTAATTTATCATATTGTTTTCTAAGAACTCTAGCACTGAGTCAAAGAGTTTATAAAATCGATCCAAACAGGCACCAATTTTGACAGCCAACGAATTTCTGTATGAAGCAGCAAGCGATTGAATTCTGCATAGTTTTCAATGCAAAGTTGACCAAACAATCTGTTATTCAATGTGTTGCATCTGATTTTGCTGACTGCTTGAACAACATGCTACAATGACCTATGGAGACGTTCATTCAGATTTTTCTTAACTAAATGTTGCCGATGAATGACGCAGTGCACGGCAAATACATTCGGAACCGCTCTTTTTAAATATGCAAGAAAACCCCTGTAGCGTCCTTTCATCGCTGGAGCACCATCAGTAGCAACTGATAAGATATTTCTGAGGGGGATTTCTTTCACTTTGAAAAACTCTTCCAATGCATGAAATATTGATTCCCCCTTGGTATCAGTTTCCAATTTTTTTGCAAATAATAATTCTTAGCATATTTTTTTCTTCTTGTATGAATCGCACGTATGCTAAAATTGAGGCCTCATTTCCTGGCAAAGTTGACTCATCAAGTTGAATAGAGAACTGGGATGTTTTTAAATACTCACATAATGAGTCTTCAACATCTTGAGCCATTTCATCAATTCTTCTTTAGACTGCATTATTGCTCAATCGAATTTTCTCTGTAATTTCAGAAGCTGGCTTGTGTAGCATAGTGCGTATTACTTCAGTTATAGCAAGTAGAATTAGTCCTTCCCCAATAATATGCGGTCTTCCCGATTTAGCAGTCATTAGAGAAATATTACATGAAGTATGTAACCCATCGTCACAACCTTTGGATTCTACTGAGAAGAGTTTTGCTAATGTCGGCTTTCTCAAAAAATTTTAATTTATCGCTTTAAAATAAGATAAGGTTTTATCTTACCTATCAGCATGTACTTTTTCAAATTTTCTAGTACTCTTGATGCCTTCATCGCTAAAATATAAAACTACATTTTCAAGCAATGAATTAATTTTAAAAAAGAGTTCATAGTCTTAATTTCATTTTCCCTTCTTTAAAGAATTATTCCTTATTAACGCACAACTTATTTTACAATTAACACAGATTATTTGATAGATATAAATAGAATGGCGTAACTATAAATTTTCGGCAGTTGCACGAAATGTCAGTATTCTCCACTTCTAACTCTGCACTTAGGTAAAGAAAAAAATTACAAAAAGGAAAATTTAAATTAAAAACAAATAAAAAATCCACAAAACTTAATTGGAGACTAGATAATATGTGAACCATACAGAAAATACTCGAAGATAAAGAACTTTAAGTTATCGCTTGTCTCTCCTTCGATATTGGTAAAGGATTATGATAGTAGTTGTACATCAGCAATATATAATTCGGAACTCATATATATATATATATATATATATATATATATATATATATATATACTAGCATTATTGCCCGGCGTTGCCCGGGTAGATATATAGATATAAAATATTTCATGCATTCCATCAAAAAAATACTGGGCTGCACTCCCGCTCTTCATGTTCATCTGGCCAGACAGAATGCGCTTAGCACGTTTCTACTGAAATGATATACAAACAATAAGAAAGAAAGAAACTTTGAGCCTGCGGACCTTCGTCTGATTTTAAGGTCATTCCCAACCCTCTTTCTCCCGCGCATTGTAATTTGACCCCCCCCGTCATCCTCAAACCACCCCTCTTAACGCAGCTGGTCGAGGGGAATCCACAGGGGGTAGATGCACCTCTATCGGGCACAAAAAACATTAAAAAATTAATTTTAAAAAATAATTGAGCCCCAAATTTTGTTTTTCCTGATTTAAGTTTCTCGGGTTCAAAACATTAACTGTGCCGAATTTGGTCCCGGTGGGTGAAACAGTCTATGATTCTATAGCGGACAAACAAACAGACAAGCTCTTTTATATATATAGATATACGTATATCTATTTATATATACACCAATAAGTATCTACCAATAAATATTTGGACACCTGTGATAGAAGAGAAAACAAAATTTATTCTTATTCAATACTTGGTCGAGTCTCCACGAGAGGCAATTACAGCCTCAACTCTCCGAGCATGTTTTCCACATGAAGTCCTTGTAAGACGGTTAGTGATATTTTTTTCCACTCGGCTTGGAGAATCACGTGTAAATTCCCTTCACTGATTTTGGACGGTTGTTGCAACCCTCAATTCGGCGATCCAGCTCCTCCCAGAGGTTCTCGATAGGGGTCAGGTCTGGGTTCTTTTCAGACCAGTCCATGCGGTTAACCCCATTCTCACCACACCAATCCATGGTGGACCTCGCAACATGACAGCTGGCGTTGTCGTCCTGGAAGTAACATGGGTCCAACCCGTAAAATTGCCACAACGTAGGAAGCACACTGTCATCCAGAATAGTGCGGTAGGCATCGGTATGAAACGTCATTTCCAAAGGTTTCCTCTTTGATTACCGATGGCACTCTCTGAGTGAAAGCCAATGATCACATTGCTTATTACATATCACACATTACTTTGGATGCACATTAAAAAAACTTCTAATAAAATAATAAAAGCTAAATTAATTAAAAATAACTAAAAGAGAGATAAAAGCCAAAATTTTTTGTGTCTTGACAAGCCATAAAATATTAATTTATATATAATTATTCACACTAGATATAAGCAGTTACATCTTAACAATTTTAATTAAATACTAAGCAAAAACAAAAACTAGATGTGACCTTTCATGAAACTCTTTCCTGCAGGGTAAACAGGTAAAATGAAAAGTTCTTTTACTTCAATCACTTTGGTGGGTCATATATCCCATCAAGAATCGTAGGTCATGACCGACATCGCATTGATATATTTTTTAAAAAATTTCAAAAGAAAAATAATGTCATAAAAGACTAAATTAATCCGAAAACATATTTATGAGCGATATCGCCATTAAATAAACACCGTGAAACAAGAGTATGAATTCGAATTTCAAGGATATTTCACCCACAGTGAGACAAAAATATTACTTTACGCCAAACAATCCACTTTATACGACAACAGAGAGTTGGTTACATCCCTGAATGGGTAGGGAGATGAGTCTTTCATCTGTTCTCAAACCATAAACATATTTCTCATACCCTACAGATGAAAGGGCTATTCTTTTTGAATTAACCTCTGCAGAAAATCTTTTGTCACATAGTGCAATCAAAAGGTTTATCTTTTGTATAGGCAAACAGATGTGTTTTTAAAGCACTGGAAAGAAAATTTTTCCTCTCACACAATGAGGACGAAAGATTTCTTTTCTGCCCGTGTACGAACATGTTTTTTTTTAACTATCGAGTTCATAAAACCTTTTCTCACACATAGTGCACACCAAAACTCTTTCCTCCATAGATCAGGAGACGCGTTTCAAATTCAACCGACAAGAAAATATTTTCTCGCATACACTGCATTCGAAAGGTTTCTCTCCCGCGTGGATGCAGAGATGTCAATTTAAATTACGCTGTTCGGAATACTTCTTCCCACATACAATGCAGTCGAAAGGTTTCTCTTACGTATGGGTGCGTATAAGATGTCTTTTTAAATAACACTGTACAGAATTTTTTTTACCTTATATAGTGCAGGCGAAAGGTTTCTCTCCCGTATGGATACGGAGATGCGTTTTTAAATTACTCGATTTAGAAAATCTTTTCCCACATACAGTGCATGCAAAAGGTTTCTCGCCTGTGTGGGTGCTGAGATGGTATTTTAAACCACACCGTTCAGAATACTTTTTTCCACAAACAGTACAGTCGAAAGGTTTCTCTCCCGTGTGGGTTCGGAGATGTCTTTTAAAATCAGCCTGTAGAGAAAACATTTTACCACATACAAAGCAGGAGAAAGGTTTCTCTCCCGTGTGGGTGCGGAGATGTCTTTTTAAATTACACTGATTAGAAAATCTTTTCCCACATACACTGCAAGCGAAAGGTTTCTCTCCTGTGTGGGTGCGGAGATGAATTACTAAACCACCCCGTTGGGAAAATCTTTTGTCACATATAGTGCAGACGAAAGGTTTCTCTTCTGTGTGGGTACGGAGATGTCTTTTAAAATCAGCCTGTAGAGTGCAAGCGAAAGGTTCGTCTCCCGTGTGGGTGCGGAAATGACTTACTAAATTACACTGTAAGGAAAATCTTTTCTCACATACAGTGCAGGCGTAAAGTTTCTCGCCTGTGTGGGTGCGGAGATGTGTTTTTAAATGACCCCGTTGAGAAAATCTTTTCCCACATACAGTGCATGCAAAAGGTTTCTCACCCGTGTGGGTGCGGATATGTGTTATTAAAGAACTCTGCACAGAAAATCTTTTCTCACATACAGTACAGGCGAAAGGTTTCTCTCCCGAGTGAGTACGGAGATGTTTTTTTAAAGAACCTTGTATAGAAAATCTTTTCTCACATACAGTGCAGGAGAAAGTTTTTCCTCCTGTGCTGGCGCAGGAATGTGTTTTTAAAGAACTCTGTCGAGAATACGTTTTCTCGCACAGAATACAGGCGAATGGTTTCTCTCCTGTGTGGGTGCGGAGATGTGTTTTTAATGCACCACGTACAGAAAATCCTTTCTTACATACAGTGCAGGCGAAAGGTTTCTCTCCCGTATGGATGCGGAGATGTATTGTTAAAGAACCCTGAACAGAAAAACTTTTCCCACATACAGTGCAGGCGAAAGGTTTCTCTCCCGTGTGGGTGCGGAGATGTGTTATTAAAGAACCCTGTATAGTAAATGTTTTCTGACATACAGTGCAGGTGAAAGGTTTCTCCCCTATGCTGGTGCAGAGATGTGTTTTTAAATCAGCCTGTAGTGATAACATTTTACCTCATACAGTGCAGGTGAAAGATTTCTCGCCCGTGTGGGTGCGGAGATGTGTTCTTAAAGGACCCTGTTGAAAAAACCTTTACTCCCATACAATGCTGTTGAAAGATTTCTACACCGTGCCACTAATTCCTTGAACTTCTAATTTTGTGGATACCATAAACACTTTAGTTTCGCATCTCACAATCTCACATGGCACCTGCAAAGAAAAGAGAAAGGAATTTGAATGAGATATATTAACACTGTGGATAAAACTGCTGCTATCGGCCCGATCAATATCGGATAAACAAGATTCCCCTCTTATATTCATTTTAGTTGTCCGTAATTAGAATAGTTTCCTCATTAATTATTCAGTTTAATGATCCGAAAAATTCTAGAGATTAACATGTCATGAAAAAGCTCGGTTACCATCAGATCAAAAAGTTTATAAATCTGTGCATTAATATCTGTGTTGGCAGTGTAATGAGTGTCAAGTCCAAAATCGCAGTTTAGGGAAAACAGGATTGAAAAAAACGGCTTTTATAAAAGCAGTTTTTTTAAGTTTAATTGTTTTAAAAGTAAATTTTCCAGTTTTATTTTTGTTGAGTAAAGAATTAAGTCCTTGGTTGAGACATACCCCCTTAAACACTAACATGTTTGTGTTTTGTTTCATATATCCCAAATTTTCCCTGATGAATAAAAATATTTAGGAGTGGAATTGGACTTAGCTTTCTCTACACTGCAGAAGCCCTTGATTTTTCAAACATGTCTGGTTTGATAACTCATTTAAGCCCATTTTGGACTTAATAACCTTTGCACAGTAAACATAGATATAATATATAAATTTATTACAGGAATTAAAGAATATAAATCTGATTGGTTTGTTTAGGCACATTTGTTTGGATTGTAGTTTGTTGGCTACATATATTTTTCTCCAAACTCTCCACATTTTCATCTGGTATGTCGTATATATAATATATTAGAACTAACAATAGTATAAATTCTCCAAATTCCCTTCCGTTCATCTACTGTAAAAGAACGTGAAATAATGTGACTCACATAACGTGAATCAAATATTCCAAAACAATTATGTGTGGATTTCTTGTAGTCTATGAGAAATATCTCAGGAATACAAGGCTGATAAAGTATGTTTCAGACGGACAGCTTTTAAATATTGTGTTACGGGATTATAAACACGTAATAAAAATTCTAATCAAAATAAATCCACACGATTATGATGCGATCTTCCTTATAAATTACTTGTAATAACAATTTTAAATTTTCATACTCAGAAATATTAATCCAGACCTTCTTAAAGATGATTTAATCCTGTTATCTATCCCACAATTTATTTTTGTATTTTTTTAAGACTCTGCGGGTGTTAAAATATACCGAATGGATGTGGGGTGTAACTTGAATCTTTACTAGTCACGTACTGATTTCACACAGATCGGTATTATAGTAAAGAAACAATTTCAGAGCCGTAAATGAAAAAAATTACATATATACACTTCAGTAGAAAGTCAATTACATTACATACCTTTCTAATTAAAATTTTGGCTAAGTGCGATAATCATTAGGGTGGGTTGAAAAAAATAAATATTTTTTTTTCCGGAACGTTTTAGTGCGGAAAAGTTGCCTATTGAAATAAGAAGAAAAACGTCATTAAAAATATTAAAATCGGTTAAAAACTTCCATTCGCGCATCGTACTTTAAATTTATGAAAAATTGCAAAATTCACGATTTTTTTTGCAATTTTTTCATTTTGTTAAAACTTTTAAAATAAACATGCTTTAGTTTTTGTATGCTTGTTTTATGAGTTAAATAACCTAAATAGATTAAATTCTGATCAATGATCTATTTTTTTTTCCGTTCGCGCAACGTCTTAGAAAAAACAGAAATTTATCAATATTTTGCAATTTTCACTGTGCTGCTCTTCGTTCGTTTTGCTAGAACAAAACGCACCAGAACTCACTTGAAATAGATTGAACTGGTTTAAACTCAATTGAAGTCAATTCACACCTACTGATGAAAGTTGGGGTCTTTTCTTTGACGGACAAAAAGATGATACTTTGTTCGTTGAAAAATAGAATGCCAAGCAATTTCGCAGGAATGGGAAAGAACGCTATTCTCTTATCCAGGAACGTGGATTAACTTATATTGAACATGTATCTCCTTCCTCGAGTCTATCAAATGATGCAACTCAAAGCATTATTTCTCGTTTGTCTGAACTATCAATATCACTAGAAAAACTACAAGTAGTAGGGTGTATTGGCAATGTAACCAACTCTGGATGGAAGAACAGTGTCATCCACCGACTAGACTATCATGTAGGACGCCCGCTACAGTGGTGCATATGCCTCCTACATTTTAATGAGCTTCCTTTTCGCCACTTTTTCCAACATATTGACGGTCGAACTGCAGGACCGAGGGCCGATCGGGCAGCAGCTCACTTGCTGTGAAAAACTCCCTGTGGTTCATTATGAACCCATAGATTGTTCTATTCCTGATATAGACAGGAATTTGTTGAGCAAAGACCAACAGTATTTGTTTGTCATTTCAAATGCATTCACGTTGGGACAGTGTCCAGAAGACTTGGCAAATAGGGACACTGTCCTTTGTCCCATACCAGATGGCTAACTGCGACCAACCGAGTCCATAGGTTGTATTTAAGTTCATCAGATCCATCCGGAAACTTAAAAGAAATAGTTGGCTTCATCTTGAAATCATATATGGCTATGTGTTTTACCATAAAAAAGAACAAATATTTTACTGACGGACCAAAACATGTCTCTCAAGCAATCCAAACATCACGGTTTTTATCCGACGAATTACTTCAAGTTGTCGATCCAGTAATTCAACGAAATGCATTCTTTGCGCACCCAGAGAATGTTCTGTTGGCAATGCTTGTTGATGAAACATATCCCGAATATGTTGAAGAGAACATAATCGGGAGCTTGGTTACAGAAGGATCTTAAAAGCAAGACAAATAGTTCCAAATAAGAAGACTGATAGAAATTTCGTACCACCAAAGATAAACTTCAAAGCTTCCGATTACATTGAAATTATTAATTGGAATTCTTGTGTGGTGTATCCTCCCCCAATGGTGCGGAACCTAAGTGAAGATGATATTAAATCATTCATCAATTCTGATATTATGCCAATCAGAGAAATACTAAAGTTTCCCGGTCACATCCAGGCTGTGGAGAGGTGCGTCAAAATTGTGACAAAGGCCTCGAATAAAGCATGTGGATAGAGATGGCTATATCCGAGCAAAACTGAAGTCTAGATCTGTTATGCATAATTTCTCCAAAAAATCAGACGTTAAATGTGTATAGATATAAAAAAGAAAAAGTAAAAAACAGAGAAAGTCAAATAATCATACTCTATGGAAAATCTTTGTAAATAGATCTAAATACAATGTAAACAACACACCTAACAATTAGATGGTTGGTTGGGTAGGGTGTGGGCGGAACTCGACGTGCAACCATCTCCGCGTGGTGAGTTCTGGGTCGTTTTGTTCTAGCAAATCGAGCGAAGAGTTGCGCAGTAAAAATTGCGCAATTTCTGTTTTTTCAAAGACGTTGCGCGAACGGAAAAAATTAGATTTATGATCAGAATTTAATTTATTTAGGCATTTAAACCATAAAACAAGCATAAAAAATTAAAGCGTGTTTATTATCAATGTTTTAACTAAAAGAAAAAAATTGCAAAAATATCGTGATTTTTACAATTTTTCATAAACTTCAAGTGCGATGCGCGAATGGAAGATGTTAACCGAATTTAATATTTTTATGCCGTTTTTCTTCTTATTATAGTAGGCAACTTTTCCGTACTAAAGCGTTTAGGAAAAAAAATATATATTTTTTCGACCCACCCTAGTACTCATACCGATGCGTGAAGTGAGGCAATAAAAATTTCATCGCGGTAATCTCCGACTTAAAGCTGCTGTGTACTAACCCTATTGGATTCACTCACCTCAATGTTAAAGTACGGATAAAATGTGTCAACTATTTACAGCTACATAAATACTGATAATCCAATAAAAATGGTATTTTCGGATAGCCTGAACTTTTCTGCACCTTGCAACAGGATTCATTTTATAAATTTCGTCCACCAAAGGAATTGATGAGCGTTTAAAACACACTACACCAGATTCCCCCATCCCCGAGAAATTTAAATTTTAAACTATTATTTGCATTGTTTTTAAGCGAGAAATGCCCCAAGGTGTAAAATTTCTTTCTCTATTATGGAGTACAATTTTTTCAAAATAATCTATAAATCGAAGTCAGCAATCCTTGCCAAATTCTCTCCATAGGTTCACATTGAGGCGAGCGAATCCAATAGGGTTAGTACACAGCAGTCTTAAGGAAACCGTTCTCGTTCGTTTCATAATAAGCGGGAGGGTGTTTGTTTATGAACGGGCTTTTTTCGTACTGAAATGTTATGTCTCCCGCAACGTAATAAATTATTACTGAAATGATAAAAATCGTTTTAACGCTTTATTTGTACAATTTCAAAGTCCTTTTCCTACTGTAAATTTTTATTTTTCAGAATAAAAAAAAGTTTTTGAGTGGGAGTACTGAATGATTGCTGCTAATTAAAGTGTAACAAAGAATTTTTTTTTTTAAAAATGGTACTTTTATATTTCTATATTAAAAAATATTTATATATTCTAATTTTCTGATATTTTTCAATTTTTATCATTTTTTAAAAATTTATTATTTTTTCGGGGTGGGTGTGGAGGTGTTTAAATTTATGTGAGGTTTTTAATTTAAGATTAATTTTTCTAAAAAATTATGTTTTTACATTTTTGCATTTGTCCAAAGCTTCACAAACAATTTTCGTGTAACCAGATTTCGGCACGTCTTTCTCATCTGTCATTAATTTTTAAAATTTTCTCTATTTTTCAGGAAGGTTATTAAAGGTTACGTAAGCTTCTAGATTAAAGTTTATTCTTATAAATGCTCATTTATCCATTTCCATGGATGAAATGTCTTTATTTTCTATTGTATTCACAATAGATGTTGGGCCAAAGAACCCTTAGCAAAGTCTATTCCTAAAGAGATATGCTAGCGATTTATGACATTCTTTGCCATGATACGAGGGAAAACATGCTTTATGCAACCTCTTGTCACACTAAACACACGTGTTGCGGCAATTTTTTTTGCAAACAGCACAGCGTCCTCGTGATGCGGATTTCAGAAAATGATTATCGGTTTTTCTAAGTTCAGTTGGAACAAGCATTTTTGGTCCAGGTTGAGAGATAAAAGTTTTGGTTTGGAACGCAGTATGTTCATCGTAATATCTCGACGGAATTATAATTGTGGCGTTGAATTCTTTCCATGAATGTCTCTATAAATTTTCCAAGAGGCTGCTGCAGCAATATTTAGAACGTTTGCAAATAAATTCCAGTACCATTTTTTATTTCGGAGCTGCGGTCTGTACGATGACAGAAGTTTATTCAGAGCATCAACTCCACCCATACCTTCATTGCAATACTTTATAAGAGCAGGTTGGGTAACATCAATTTTCTTTTTTACCAATTTGGAATATCGCTTTGCATTTGAAATAGGCTCATGCGTTTGGTGATTAGAAGCAACTGTCACAACTGCGTTGTCATTCCAGCGGCAAATGAATAGTTTCATCACTACGGTAATCCATTCCTCCTCTGGTCTCTTTGGCAAGCATTTTATTGTTTCGTAAAGGACATTGATTGATGCGGTTACTTCGGACTGTACCTGTAGCTCTAATTCCAGAATCTGCCAATTTTTTAATAAATCATAAGATGTAAAAAAGTTATCAAAATAGATATCATCCTTGCCCATATCTGCAACTTTGGAAAGTAGCTGCGCCACAACACTCTCACATAGAGACATTACTCATTTCTCTTTCTTCCTTCCAGAATAAATTTCCATCGCATACGGATATCCAGATGATAAACATAACATCCATATTTTAATTCCGAATCTTATGGGTTTACCTTTTATAAACATTTTACATGTGTGGTTTCCATAATAAGGTACCATCAATGCTCAATTTTTTTTGTGGAAAGTTCCAAATTGATGCAAATTTTCCCCCAATTTTTCATAAATTGGAGCTATTTTTCCAAGTTTATCACCTGACTTCAATTTAGAGTTATCATTTAAGTGAAAAAACTTTTTGATCGTACGGAAATAGTTTCTTGACATGACTGTTGGAATATCAACTTTCAAATCTTCAGCAGTGCTCCAATAATAATCTTCTTCTGGCACCCAATGGTAACCACTCACGAGAAGCAATCGTAGAAACTGGGCAATATCTGTACCGTCAATAGCAATCATCTCTCCCTTGACTATCGTATAACTTTGTCATGCATGCTAATGTTCCAAATAAATTTTTCTCCTCTACTCTACTTCGGAAAATGATACAACTGTGACTCACTTGTTTATATTTTTCGGGTGCACTAAAGAGCATCGGTGGAGGCGGAAGGAAATCAGGGGAGTCATGAAATGAAATCCAGAGAGATGCAAGTTTTATTTTTTGCGGGGTGGGTGAGGGTTGTTTGCGATAAACTTGAATTTTATACTAAATAAACCACATATATATATACACATATAGAGGTTAAGGGTTTGGATAAGGAACACTCGGAACTAGTAAAACATAACTATCATTTTTCTTGATATACAGAGCTACAATGAATAACACTTGCGACTGGACTAGAGTACAAGAGGCTGATTATTAACTGTCTTTATTGAAAGTGAATTTACAAGAAATTCAGTACAGGCCAGATAAATAACAGGTGCCAGAAGAGAAGGTGCCTCAAAGACCCAGATGGAGTTCAAATGAAACTTGTGGCTATCGCTCCGCAAGTGGGGGGTGTTTACAAGAGTATGGGGAAAACACTTGTTTTAGCTATTCTGTTCAAACAGTTTGCGCTTCCACAAATGATAACGTCCAGATATGTAAGGAAACCTTATAGCGCATACAGATTGGTACAGAGTTCTCTGCATCTGCCAGTGATTTATGTTCCTCTCTGTACTCTGTGTATGCGTGGATCTCCTCCTCTAGCGGTCCGATACATAGAATCAAAGGAGAACCCGAGGTCCCGGGGGTCAAATGGTGACAGTGGGGGCGGGGGACACTAGATCAAGAAACACGAGGGACCTTGGCGGCTTGAATGGGGGGGGGGTTCTAAATGGGGGAATATCTGGAAGACACGTGTTCATTGGAATGGGGGTGGTTCTAAATACCGTGTCTAATGTTACCGTGACTATGTGATGACAGGAGTCGGGGATCTGCAGGCAGAGAACTCTGTACCAATGTATATACACCATTATATGGTCAATCCACGCCCTTTTTCTCCTCCCGAATGCGGGATATAAAACCCTACCTATCCCTAAGTAGGGGGGAAATCGACGGTCAATTTAGCGAAACCGTCGGACAGAACTCCCTCAAACACGGCATTTTAATTGCTTCCTTACGTTGGGGTTCAAGAAATAGTATACAGTATTGGAAAAAACTTGCGCTTTGACATCTATGAACGGGGCTGTTGCGCTGGCTGTTTCTTTTTATAAACATAACATTTTGTAGATAAAAATGTGTCAAAGGACATCAAATTTTTCAGTAGAGGAGATCGAGAAAAAAGTGCAGTGAAGGTATCACTGATGAGTCATTCGATTCCTCTGCATTGGTAAGTAATTTCAGTTCTATTTGAAAAGAAAAAAATGTAATTTGACTTTAGCAATATCCTAATATTTTATTATTATTTTTTACTAGTAGGCTGTTTTAAAACAGAAAAAAATGGATGGTAAGTAAATTATTAATTTTGTATTTAATTACCTGTTTATTAGAATTTCTTTTAATCATTTTCAATGCTATTTATAATATATCATATTTTTACATTGCAAGATATTTATCATAAATAAATTTAATTAAAGCAAAATTTAAAAATGTCCTAATGCTTACTTAAGGGACAATTAAGTACTAAAAAAGTTCTGTTAGACTTTTCTGGCATTTGTGTACAAGAATATCATATTTCTATCTTTGTTTATAAATCTTATTATAAATTTTTTAAAATGCTGTTAGTTAATCATTAAACAAAGATCAAAATATTTTGTTGCATTAGGCTTTGTTACCAGATAAAGATCACTGCATTATTATTATTTGAGGGTGGGGGATAGAGACCATGAGATTGTACACTTAAATAGTAAATATAAATTTAATAATTGTGCTTCAAAAGATTACTGCCAATGCTCAGTCATATATCAGAATTATTTTGTGTAATCATGTAAAAGAACTACAAGTATAAATAAAATTGAAAATGCATATTTTATGAACAATTTTTATTTTAGAAACAAAACGTTACAAGAAAATTAAGTTTGTGTCTTTTGTTTGGAAGTTACAAGTTCTAAGAGCATAACAAACATAATGGCATGATATTCATATATTTGAATTTTTGCTATCATGAAATTTCTAAAATTTATTACAACTATGTATTTAATAATCATAAAGTTAAGAAAAATCCTTGAGAAAAAAATAGTTATTATAACTAACAAAATGAATGTTTGTTTCATAATGCTTTTAGAAAATTTGAATTTTTTAAATAAATTTAAAGCAAAATTATTTGCTATTTATACTAATTAATTCCCCCCCCCCAGAAAGTTGTAATACAAAGTGAATTATAACCCCTAAGATTGTAACTACCTCTAAAACAGCAGAAACAAAGTCTTGGCATATGTCAGAATATCAGAATTATTTTGTACTGCTCAATCATCAAGTAAGTTATTTAGATTTTGATAAATTTAAATCAAATTTTTGTAACAAGTTTTAAAATATAAATTTCAGACTGAAATTGTTGGATATATTTAAAAACTTTATAGTACCATACTTTATAGAAATTAAACAATTGTATGTTTTACGTAACATACATAGTTTTATGTTAATGCCTGCATAGAACTCTTCTTCATAATCATTTGCAGTTTTACTATATAATCTGTGACAATAACTTCTATGAAATAACTTATGTTGATTTTTATGTATGAAATAATAGCCCTGTTCCATGTACTATCTCGTTTACTATTAGTGTTTTTTTTTTTTGCTATTTATTTCAATGAACATTTTTATTATTTTCTAGACAGTTCAACAGTACGTGGCAGGAGGCATCTAGCCTTAAAAAGAAAAAAAGAGAAGCAGCCGAGTTAGATAAATTTGAACTTCAAACCCAAAAAATTATGGTGCAAGAAATAAAAATGTTGCTGCCGAAACAACATCCCAGCAAGGAATTCTGCTAAAAATTAATCAAACTTTAGAAACATTAATTAAAATAATGGAAGACAAATAAGCTTTTAGAGCTCATAAATGCTGAAGATGTTGTAGAAAAAATGTAATAAACACATAATTTCATGTTTGCACAGTCTAAATTTTTGTAATAAAAACTTCATCTTCCATCTCAAGTGGATTATCCATATCTTGTAATATCCATTCCTTGCTTAAAGAAAGGGATAACATCCTTCTCTTTATGCGGCAAATGACTACCGCCAGCTTTGCCAGAGAAAAAAAACCGGTCTACGAGAGCTCACTACTCCCTACTAGCATTGCCCCCTAGAAAGCAAAGCCTAAGCGCTGAGCAGACGAATTCCTGTGACGTCCCAGAGGAGAGGCGATTGAATTCACAACCTTTCGCCTCCAAATGTATGAGCGTACTATACCGCAGTGACTACACAAACCTCGTGGTCGCCTGTTGATCTGCATTTAGGTTTTTAAAGAAATTATAAAGGACTTTGAGACAGAATACTTGAAGAAGTAAGTATTTCTCTTTAGTGTGTATTAGAATTTTGAAGGACCCCACGGAAATTTCTGCAATTGGGCAACACAATGAATAAGGGTTACTATGTTTAAAGGCATGAATGAAGAGAACTCGAATCTCCAATTTTCCAGTGCTAAGAAATTAACTGTTATACTCTGTTACCTTATTATATTAAGTTAGTATAGAAATTTCCAAATTTTCAACTATAAAAATGTAGAATTATCACAAAATCCTCAAATTTTTTTTTTATCAGATTTGTAAAAATTATGTTTAAAACAAAATAATATATATAGATATATATATCCTAAAACTTGTACATAACCTAAAAACTGTACATAAATCCTAAAACCACAAACATCAATTCGACTAACACTGAAGTAAAGGACAGAAACTATATAAAGAAATTTACCCAAGACATAAACAGCAAGAAATCAGTTATAAATTTTGCCACTACACAATAATCTATTGAGTTTAACAAATATGTAGGTAAGAGAGTAGACAACTAAAACCTAGTTCTAAACTGACCCAAGTACATTTTTCACAATAAAAAATTATAAAATGACTTATAAATATCAGTAAATGCAGATTTTATAAATCTTTAAATGTTTCTACTGAAAAAATCTTTGGAATGCATGGTGCAGACAAAATTAAACATTTTCATATATAATATATTAATAATTGTGTACAGCTCTGGAGTGGTAAATAATTTATTTTTCTTTTAATAGGAATTTCAATTTTAAATATCAAGTATTTCTTTTAAATCATCCTCTTTGAAATACATTGATTTAAAACTTTAAACAAGCATATTATAATGAATGATGTATCTAAAATGATGAATATTTAGGAGTATTAGATTTAATGCTGTTGCTGTTATCTTTGTTACAATGAAAGATGAGCATGAATGGTATTTATTAAATCCTGTCATCAAAAATTTTAACACTGAATGAATACAGAAACATTTTTTAAAAAAAATTTCAAATGCAATCATAAATAAAAAGTTCTCTGACAGAATAATGATACAAGAAAGCAACACTTAAACTTCAGATTATTGTACATAGTGCCAAGCTGTAAAAACTCACCAAATTTGATGCCAGTTCTTCATTTATGTAGAAAATTTAATTACTTAATTAGCTCTATCTATAGTTTCATATGAAAGTAACAGTGTATATCGATTTCATTGTAATTTTTAAAAATTTAAAGGACATAAATGAAGGTTTGTTAACTTCGATAAGCTTTAGATGTTTTAAAATTTTTAATACATATTAGCATACGATTAAATTTTAAAAACACCAGACACATGAATGCTGGGAAAAGTGCTGAATATTTTATAGCCTCAAATTCGGTGATTATATAAGTCGTTCCTTTGTTCAGCTATAACTTGGTTGTAATCTTTATAATGTTTTATTACCCAATTTAATGCCTAAATATGCTGCGAAACTGACCAAGCTAAGCTTCTCTCTTACATCTCCAAAGGTCAGTGATTAGATCTAAGAAATGTCACTTGGTTTTTTATCAGTTTCAACTAATTGAATTTGAATGATGATGATTTTGATGTTTATAGCCAATGAAATTTGAACTTACATTCAGACAACGAATTAAACATTCAGTAATTGAAAAATATTTTGAATTCCTTTCATAAGATTTTTATTTTCCCGCTTTTCAAGGAATACAATTTGGAAGATGAGATTTTACCCTTGGTTATTCATATCGAGATTATAAGTCTTTCTCCAGGCCTGAGTGCATCTGGGACATCACTTCCCCTTGATTAGTGTTTTTGAATTCTAATTTTATAAATAAAGATTCATGATTCTTTTAAAGTTAATTTTGTACCCTTTCCTAACCTATTGAAATTTTATTCTTAGTTTTATAAATTCATTTTTATACATTGAAAATATTTTTATTTTAATTTTTGATCTAAAAATTTACCTGTAATACTATGTTCATATATATATATATATATATTTTTTTTCATTCTTCTATACACTTTCAAATTAATTTGCTACTAGCTTTTAAATGTTATGTATTTATTTATTTATTTTTACATTTTTTTTGTATATTTATTTGTGTATCTTGTATTTACATTTTTATTTTATAGTTTCTAAGATGTGTTTTAAAAATAAAATTTTATGAAAATATCCTAATGTTGTTTATTAGGTACTTATCGTTAAATTTTCCCACAAAGTGTTGATTGTAAGGGTAAAAATTTCAAAACAATACGAAATAATGTTTTTCAAAATTTCTCCTCAGAACTCCACTTTATGAAGTTCGACAACTTTCCGCCGAACGGCACGAGATATAGAACTGTTTAATAGTTATACGTATTGTATTAACATTTAGATTCACTCGCAAAAAAATAGTTATACATCATTTTCAACTCCTTAATAAAACAATTCATACAATACAGAAAAAAATGACAGGTAAATTAAACTTACTTGTATACCTGTTTGTTTTTCTAGCATCTAGATCAATGTTATTTCAGTCCGTATTACATTCTAAAAGCTGCGAAAGTTTGTCGCATGGGAACCACTATTTTCTTTTTATTAATAAGATAAATTTAAATTTCTTTCAGTTACTAGGAGAATCATAAAGAGAATTGAATACAATAAACATGGACTAGTCGCTTAAGCGATACTCTTGCCGAAAGTGAGCATAAATATACGTTTGTTTGGGTACGCAGCCAGCCAGCTGACAGGCGGCTAGAATCTGCCTTTCGACAATACGCACTCGGACTCTGATTGGTCGATGGGCGGAACCGCTCACTTTTCTGGCTATGACGTTGTTTCGTCCCTTTAACTACAATATCTTTATTGACGTGCAACCGTTGCACTGTGTTAACGTGTTGGCTTGGTATTACCGATGTTGTGAGTTCGATCCCAGTAGGTGTCGTTATTTTTCCAAACTTTCCTTCTTGCTATATTTCCCCCTTAGAACTCTACAATCATCTCAATAGGCTTTCTGCTGGAAACGTCATGAAGTGACGTCACGCATAAGCACCACCCCCCTGGTAGGCAAAACATTCTGAATTTTGCATCGTGCTCATGTTAACAAAGCGCTGGTTACCATTTTCATATTTTTGGGAAACCGCGTTTTGAGTAAAATTACTATCATGATAGTGAGCTGTGTAGCTTATGGGTGCACATTCAGGTTTTCGAAAGGATGTGACGTCGGAATGTATCGTTTTCCGAAGGATGAAAAACGACGGGATCTGTGGATTAGAGCAGTCAAAAGGCTCCACTGGAAACCAACTGCTGGCTCAAGAATCTGCGGAAACCATTTCAAACGGGTAAGTTTTTTTTGCCCCTTAAATCCTTATGGTTGCGTAAGCTAATTTTTAAACCCTAAGTTTGTGAGAAATGATAAAAGTTATGATTGTCAAGCGGCACTGTTGTCAAACAATATGTTTCATAGATTTCATGTTTTTTGTTTACCGGATATTTTGTGTATTGTCAATCCAGTGGCGCTCTCAGAATTGCATCTTGGGGGGAACCGAGTAAAAAGGCTCTTAATAGAAATTCAATAAAATTCATTAGGTGTTTATACAATTTTATTTTATGAATAAAATCCAGTTTTCTTTCCTGTTTGAAAAGCTCTTGAATTATCTCATGTTTACATTTGATAGTCATTTGATTAAGTCATGTTTACATTAATCTCTCTTTGTAAATATAGCAGAGCCAGTCCACTCAATTGGGATTTTGTCATGATAGATTTTTAATCAGTCTAATTGTAGTATAATGTATTTTATCTCCTGTGGCAACACTTGATTTTGTTTTTACTTTTGGCAACACTTCTGTGTTGCTTACATTGATGTAACAATGTAGCTTTATCACCTCGTGGTTTTCCAGTTGATTAAAGCCTAAATCTAGGTTAATATGCTGCCATTTCATTTAACATTTCACTACAATTTAATCAACTGAATTTCTCGCATCCCCACATCGCTCGATTCTGCAAAAATGGAACAACTTTTGAAACCCGAAAGATTTGATACTGATCCCACGTGCACGGGTGCCGAATCGAAGTGGAAACATTGGAAAAGGACTTTCAATAATTTTCTTGGCCAAGTTACCGGAATTGCAGAAGATGGTAAGCTACAATTATTGTGTAATTATATCTCTGCTAATGTTTTTCGATACATAAGTGACTCTGAAAACTACTCTAACGCTATCGAAGTACTCGATTCACTATACGTTACAAAACGAAACGAAATTTTTGCAAGACACTGCTTAGCGTCTAGAGCTCAACAAATGGGAGAATCTATCAACGAATACCTCCAGATATTGAAACAAATGAGTAAAGACTGTGAATTCAAAGCTGTAACAGCAGACATATACAAAGACGAATACATAAGGGATGCCTTTATACGAGGTCTTAAGAGCTCGCGTATCCGGGAAAGACTTTTGGAGAATACCACCATTACATTAGAGAAGGCTTTTGACCAGGCTAGGTCACTGGAGCTAGCCGAGTTACACTCCGCATCATATTCAAATACGACGAATTCTATTCCAGTGTCCGCTGTTGAACATAAAGATGATGACTTGGAGGAGACCCCATCGACTTCAGCTGCCTTAGCACGCTCAGAAAAGTGCTTTTTCTGCGGTAACGAACGTCACCCAAGGAACTCTTGCCCTGCCAAAGATGTTTTTTGTAGAGGATGTGGAAAGAAAGGGCATTACCAACGAGTTTGTAAATCTCGACCTACTCGCTCTTCCACTAATGCTACAGCTTCTACACTGTTTTTGGCTTCTGCCTCAACAGCTCCTCAATGCCTCCAGAAATCCATAACCAAAGTGTTAGTGAATGATGTGGAACTAAATGCATTAATTGATACAGGTAGTTCTCTCAGCTTTTTGAACGAAAATTTTGTAAAAAAATGTAGAATAAATGTAAAACCATACTTTGGGAAAATAACTATGGCCAACTCATCCTTGAGTTCAGATGTTACGGGATGTGGCTCACTAACTCTAAAGATGCAGACTCATATATACCACAATATTGAGGTATTAATCATGAAGAATCTGTGTGCGGATTTCCTGATAGGACATGACCTTCTGAAGAGCCACTCTTCAGTAGAAATCGAATTCCATGGTGACAAACTGCCTCTTAAAATCTGCTCGTTGGCCACTGCCAGAGTTCCAGCCGCATCTTTATTCGCCAATCTCACACCAGATTGCAAACCAGTCGTCACAAAATCAAGACGGCAGACGGAAGCAGATAAGATATTCATTGCTGCTGAAGTGGAGAAATTGCTCAAGGAAGGGGTGATTGAACCTAGTAACTCACCATGGCGGGCACAGGTTTTTATAGTCAAAGGAGAAAATCACAAGCCTAGAATGGTAGTTGATTACTCCCAAACTATTAATAAATTTACAATGCTGGATGCCTACCCACTCCCAAAAATTGAAGAGATGATACATAACATATCCCAATTCAAAGTGTTTAGCTCCATTGACCTCAAGAGCGCCTACCATCAAGTACCTATCTTAGAGTCGGACAGGCAATTTACAGCCTTTGAAGCTGCAGGAAAACTCTACCAATTCCGACGAATCCCTTTTGGCGTTACTAACGGTGTCCCAGCTTTCCAAAGAAATATTGATAATATTATCAAGGAAGAAAAACTCAAAGGCGTTTTTCCATACTTAGATGATGTAACAGTTTGTGGTAGGGACCAACACGAGCATGATCAAAATTTGCAGAAATTCTTGAATGCTGTTAAAAGATATAACCTCACACTAAACCCAGATAAATGTCAATACTCAACAAAATGTGTCAGAATACTAGGATATCTTATTGAAAATAGAATTATTAAACCTGATCCTGACAGGCTAGCACCACTTATGAATTTACCTATCCCAAATGACATGGCAACCTTACAAAGAACTCTTGGTATGTTTGCACATTACTGTCGCTGGATTCCAAGATTCTCAGAAAAAATTCGCCCTCTTCTGACAAAAGCATTCCCACTCTCTGAAGAAGCTGTGAGAACATTCAAGTCAATCAAGGAAGATGTTGCAGAAGCTTCTTTGTCTGCAATTGAAAACAACATCCCATTTAGAGTTGAAACTGATGCTTCGGAATTTGCCATTGGGGCAACTCTCAGTCAAGTAGAACGTCCCATAGCCTTCTTTTCAAGAACACTTAATGCAGCTGAGCAAAGGCACTCTTCTGTCGAGAAAGAGGCTTATGCCATCGTGGAATCCATAAGAAATTGGAGGCACTACCTGATAGGAAGACATTTTGAAGTCCTCACCGACCAGAGATCTGTGGCTTTCATGTTTGATCAGTATCACTCAAGCAAAATAAAAAACGAAAAGATTATGAGATGGCGACTGGAATTAGCTAACTTCAAATTTGATATAATTTATCGTCCAGGTAATCGGAACACTACTGCAGACACAATGTCAAGAATTGCAGCAAATATCTATCCAGGAACAGAAACAAACCTCAAACAGTTGCACAATAGCTTATGTCACCCTGGTATAACACGTATGCATCACTGGATTAGAGCTAAAAACTTGCCATTCACATTAGATGACATTAAAAGAATGACTAATTCATGCCCTGTCTGTAATGAGCTGAAGCCTCGTTTCCATAGGAATGAGGGGCAGTTAATAAAGGCAACTTCACCATTTGAGAGGCTTAACTTAGACTTCAAGGGGCCCCTACCTACCTCATCTAAGAATCGTTTCCTTCTGACTATAGTAGACGAATTCTCAAGATATCCTTTTGCATTTCCTTGTACAGATATTTCTGCTGCAACCATAGTAAAAGTATTAACTAATGTATTCTCCCTCTTTGGGACACCAGCCTAAATACATTCCGATAGAGGTGCTTCATTTATGTCACATGAACTGAAATCTTTCCTCACTTCCTTAGGGGTTGCTACTAGTAGAACCACTGCTTATAATCCACAAGGCAATGGGCAAGTCGAAAGATATAATGGGATTATATGGAAGACAGTACTTTTAGCCTTGAAAACAAAAAGTGCAAGGACAGAAGATTGGGAAGAGGTGCTTCAGCCAGCTCTCCACTCAATTAGATCATTACTGTGCACTGCCACCAACGCTACTCCTCATGAGCGTATGTTCACTCACCCTAGGAGATCCTTCAATGGTCGATCCTTGCCTACATGGTTAACCCAGCCAGGTCCTGTTTTAATGAAAAATCATGTGCGGCATACTAAATATGATCCTACCGTGCTAGAAGTTGAACTAATTGAGGCTAATCCAGACTATGCATTTGTTAAGCTTCCTGATGGACGTGAGTCAAGTGTCTCTGTTCGACATTTGGCACCCAAAGGTGACTCTGCAGCTAAGCTCAACACGCAACCCATCCATCTTCCCCATACTGATCCTTCAGATCCTCTAGAGGATGACAAGGTTTCCCTAGACAATGATCAAGATACCACCATGCCAGAGATCAACAGTCCTGATCTCCCTAATGTGGATTCTATAAAGCCTACCCAGAACAATTCCCTATCTGCTCGACAGAGACGACCACCAGCATATCTTCATGACTATGTGACTTATTAACTTTTTCTGGTAGGGGGTGAATGTAGTATAATATATTTTATCTCCTGTGGCAACACTTGATTTTGTTTTTACTTTTGGCAACACTTCTGTGTTGCTTACATTGATGTAACAATGTAGCTTTATCACCTCGTGGTTTTCCAGTTGATTAAAGCCTAAATCTAGGTTAATATGCTGCCATTTCATTTAACATTTCACTACACTAATTATGTAGATTATCCGTCTACTTTTACCCTTCCCCCCCCCTCCCCCCCACCCTGCTTGTGCCTCATTTGTTATCAGTTTATGTACTATATTCAAATGTTACGTTTTTTATATGTTAAAAGTATCATAAATATGTTATCTTTTGTTTGTTTCCTTATTCTTTACAGGAAAACCTAGCTTAGACAAGCACCACCCTGATTATGTGCCTACACTGTTCACATTTTCAGGGGAAAAATCTGCACATTTGTATGAAAAAAGAAAAACCACGTTAGAGAAGTTGGCCACAGATTCTAAAAGGGATGAAGCTGCTGAAGCATTATTGCTCTTACAACAAGGTAAGCTTGTTAAAAGTTATTTGTAGAATATGATTTTATATGAATAAGGGATAGAAATAAGAAAAGAAATTAAGTGATTTTTCTTTTTTAATTTATTTCATTTTTTTATGACATACTAATATTTATATTGATGCAATGTATTTTTCCTCCTAGAACTTTCAATTAACAATGAACCTATAACAGATGCAGGTGAGCAGATGCAGGAAGACAGTGAATTAGGCACACTTCATAATAAAGTTAAATCAATGGAGGTTATGATAAAGGGTCTGCAGGATGAAACAAAATTATTACGGGCAGAAAAAAATGTCTTGCACGAAACTGTCTTAGCTTTAAAACCAACAGATTCTATTTTAAGTAATGCTGAAACTATTTTGCTGTACACAGGCCTTCCATCAAAATAAATTTTTGATTGGATAATCAACTGTGTTCTAAATCATGCTAGTGCAGATTTTTTGAGTCGAGAAACTCAGCTTTTAATAGTGCTGATGAAATTAAAATTAAACCTTCTGTCTAGTGATCTTGCATGCAGGTTTAAAATTTCCCTAAAAAGTGTCCAGCGTATATTTGATACCTGGATACCTTTGCTTGGAAGGAAATTGAAATCATTTATTTCTTGGCCGAATAGAAAAGCTTTAAAAAAGTATTGCCCTGAGGCATTCAAAAATAGTGAGTATATGAATACTCTGTTCATTATTGATTGCACTGAAGTGCCTATACAAAGGCCAAGCAATCCAACTGCAAGATCACAGACGTGGTCAAATTATAAAAACACGTACACAATGAAATTCCTTGTATGTGTTACACCATCTGGGCATATCTGTTTTTTTATCAGAAATTTGGGGTGGTAGTGCATCAGATAAGGAAATAACTCTGAAGTCTGGCTTTTTAGATTATATAACTGAGAATGATCTAATATTAGCCGATCGAGGGTTTAATCTTGAAGAGCACTTTAGGGATAAAGGGGCTAGGTTAGTTGTACCCTCATACACACGAGGAAAAAAGCAACTGACCAAGCAAGAAGTGTTCCACTCAAAAAAGGTATCAAATGTTCGTATACATGTAGAACGTGTTATACGACAAATAAAAAAGTACTGAATATTACAAACTACAGTGCCAATAAGATTTTTACCATACATTGAAAGTGTTGTCATTATATGCGCTGCACTAAGTAATATGGCCCCATCTGTAGTTGTACAGTAATAAACAAAAATCATTTGTAATTATTATATAGATCTTTATTATTGTTTTATATTGTTTTTGTGTGTCATTTATGGTTAAAGCTTCTTAGTTTCATTTCATTAATGTAATATTGTGTTGAAGACTTTGTAAATAAGTTCAGTCATTCAAATTAAAAAAAGTGTTGGGATTTTTTCCCCATGGTTTATTGCTTACGAGTGGGATCAATTCGTTGTGTGCTTTTTATAATTTATGCAAACATTGTGTATATATATCGACTGTGTAGTGAGTCTGTTTGCTCTTTCTTTTTAACATTTAAAAAAAAATTTCTTCTATACTGTATTGATAGACTGTATTCATTGTTACAATTTAAAAGAACTTATACCTTTACTCTGTTTAAATGCCGTATTATTTCACTCTGAAAATAATTTTACTTCTGTCTCTCCAAAGTATTTCTAGTAATTTAAAGAATAATTTGGTTGCTAATTTTTTTTGGTTATCTTTTACGTAATTTCATATTTCAGTTTTATGTAATGCTGAAGTAGTACACTTTTGATACTTTTTACATGCATATTTGAATAACTTAAATGCCTTCAGTATGGTTCTTGGATAAAATGTGTATAATTTCAATAATATATCTTTATATCACATGAAAGGTGAATTACAGTCTAATATAAAAGATTGTATACTAATGGCAGAATGTGTCTTCTTTTGGTCTACTTTTTTTAAAAATTTAAAATAATTTGAGATGATAATTAACATGAAATTATTTTTTAATCTTTTGGCATTTACAGATTATTTTGTCTTTCAAATAAGTATGCATTTTATTTTTATACCAATTAAGCTGTAAACAAATTCTTTTTGTCTAGGTTAAGTAGAATTGAATGAATGATTGATTTTTGGTTAATGATTGTTAATATGAAACAAATACATGGTTTCATAAATCCAAAGATATTGTAAGTGAAAGCCTGGTTTGAATTTTGTCAATAAATTTGTTGCCTTTTATCCTTTGCATTTCATAAATTTTGGAAGTATCTAATAGGATGCTATCTTTCTTTATTACATATATATGTGCAAAATCAAGAAATTAAATTAACTGGAGATTAAGCCACAACACCACAGTAGAAAATAAAGCTGTCAGTAATGGAATTTAATACAATAACCTTCATAGTAAGGCACAAATGTAGTATTTCCTGTGAAAAGAAGTGAAATATACAAACTTAAAACTGAAATTCAAAGCTTAAAGGAAAACCACATTTAGTAAAACCTAATATAAATTTTAAAAAAACCTTCATTTAAAGATAGCATCAGCCCTGTTGGCTACCAAGATAAAATTACACTAAAATTTTATCTTGGCAGAGTCTCGTATTCTTGGCAGAGCATTGGCGAACATAGTTGTTGTGGCAACCGTGTTGGCGTGGCTATTTTTTGCCAATGTATCGCCATTATGTGTTGCGTGCATTCATATAGAGAGTTTTTGGCGTCACTTCGTACTGCAGGCCTGGGATTGTTTTCAGTTTGATGAGTTATTACGTTGAGCGTTTATTAAAATCGAATAATTTGAATTCGTTAAACTCATGACTGATAGAGAGAAAGGAATTGTATCTCGTATTGTTTTATAAACAATATAACAGTAACAGACGGCTGTGTAAAGTAAGAATGTCTTTGCTATTCATTGTTTTTACTGTGGATTTTGAGATATTACGTTAATGTTTTGCATATTCCGCCAGTACATATTAAAATTATGTATTTTAATGTTATCTAGAGTTTGAAAATTGTTCCTTAATTGAGTCTGCATCGCATTTTTAATTGAGAAAACACAGCTCGTATTTTAATTTTGTCTAGTACATACGAGTTATTGGGCACATACAATTATAGATATAGAACGCATGATTTTATTACATATGTTGGGTGATGGTTTAATTGTAAATTTTTGCTGAATATCAGAGCAGGTTTTTTATTTAATTAACTCACGGTTTAACACTACAGTTATTACTTTTTCTTTCCTTTCGGGTAATCAGTTTCTGTGGCTATTTTGAAAAGCACATCAATTCTATTTCTTCAATTAATACTGTAAGTTTAATTCTATTTATATCTTTTATAAAGCTTTGTTACTTATTTGTATAGTGTTAGTTTTTAATTATCAGGATTTAATGGGAAGCTTAATGTATTTCTGTACAGTAAGCTTTACTGTAGTGATTTTATTTAAATGTAAACAACATAGATGACACTGTAAGCTCGAGAAACAACAGTGCACTGTTAGCGCCATCTATGTTGTTTACATTTTTTCTATGTAAGCGCCATTTTTATCCTGTTTCAATGTTTTTAAGATGTAGATTTCTGTAACGTCTATTTATGTATCTAATACATTTAAAATGTAGAAATTTTTGTTAAAATTTTTGTGATTAAAATTTTTGTTCCTAACACCCACCCAGGCATCCCTTCCTTCTTAATCCACCTCACATCACATATTCCAAAATCTTAAGTCGCATGTACACACAAGCGAATCAGCTCCCCCCGTCCCCTCGCGACACATTAGTCACTCTCCAGGAGCGTGACTAATCGACCCGACCGACCGTTCTCACTTTCCCGCCGCTCGCAACTTCCCGACGTTATTACCCCTTTGACCTTTGACCCCCTTCCCGTCATCCGGTTCCGAAAATCGCGATCCGGGGACTCCCCCTTTGATCCCCCAACGTGGGGAGAAGGTCCCTCGTCCCTTTGATCATTCGTCAGAAAACCGCCCTCCGAAGGGAGCGCCCGAGTGGCGAGGTGAACCCTCGGGTTAACGGCGAGGGGACCCATAAATCACTGTTTCCCCCTACGATTCGCTCCCCTTTCGCGAATGTGTATTCGCGGTGTTAGATTTACCCCTATCCCCAATGCTACAAGTAAACAAAGGGGTAGGCATACAGCAGAGAAAAATTCAAGATCAAACGCTTCTATGTTTTTTTGGCTGGCTAAATCAATTTCCCGCATAATTTTGTTGAATGACGCAACAAATCAATGAATAACTAAATGAAGGAACTTCCTTTCAGCATTTATTTTCTTAGAGTGAGAAGTTCAACGCGTTTATTAGGTCAAAGGTCTCATATTGAGTTCTCGGCTGAGAGCGTTTTTAACCCTTACGTCGGTTCATCTGTCTTTATAGTGTTCCCCAGCTCATCGGTCTCACAGATCGCCACGCTATAAAATTAGGATATTTTCTTATTTTTATAAGATTTTCTCAGTTATAAGTCATTAATGCAAAACTACTGCCACCTCTCATTCTTGAAAAGGATAAATAAAAAATAGATTATTCAACAAAATTTCAGAATCCGATTCCTCAATCTGTGATAGTGCGACAGAGACAAAATGTCTGGTTCGTTGTGAAACAGGAGGAATTCTTCCAGCCATGCTAGCTACAACGATAAAACAAAGATATTAGAAAAAGAATGCATGCAGATAAACATAATTAATATGGTTCAAGGCTTATCGATCATACACACCGGCAAAAATTTAAATCAGTTCAAGGCTCATCGGTCCAAAAGACCGACTATGTTTTACATAGATTAAATTTACCGACAAAATACCAGCGGGCGAAAATCTCCGATATGTTGTACTTGAAGGTCAGGACCCGACTTAAGAACTCACAAACCCTCAAAAGTCTCATCACCCCCACTACCACCCAACCCTTCAGAACAGGTGCAACAGCGGTCTCCTAGACCGATGAGCCGACGTAAGGGTTAAAATAATATAGTAGTACAAGCCATCTGCTAAAAGCCCGCACCTCTGAAGCCGTTATCATACCACAAAAATACGCGCAACACAATACGTAGGGTTGACTACTGTTTTCTCACTGGTAGAGGAAAATATTTTCTTCAGTAGTATTGCTTCTGAAACAGTATTGCTGTGTTACCGGACTTTTGCGATGTGTTGGGCTTAAGAGATTCCTACTACAATGAGACTGAATCTTATAACAGCAGCCCGAACGAGACGGGGAGAGGGTAGGATCCCCTGGACCCGTGAACTTAACTTCTAAGGCTGGTCACAATAGAGCAAGGCTGTAAAATATCTTATAATAGCAGCGAGAACGAGACGGGGAGAGGGGGGAAAGAGTAGAATCCCCTATTCAAAGCTTAAAAGAAAACTACATTTAGTAAAACCTAATATAAATTTAAAAAACCCTTCATTTAAAGATTATGGATGAAATGTACAACAGATGCTTGGTGCTGATTGAAGATGCAGTATTGTCTCTGGGAGGACAAGATTTGACACAGTACTCCCTTCCTAGACCAAAAAGATCTGGTGATATCTTGGTGAACAGGGTCTATATGAGGGAGACCAGCTATGACAAGAATGCTTTGGTACAAGTGGTGTTGAATAAAAATACTTTTCTAACAGTTGATCAGCTCTCTGCCTATCGTCAGGTTCTTGCCAGCATTCAGTCAAGTGTTGGCCGTGGCTTTTTCCTAGATGCTCCAGGTGGTTCTGGAAAGACTTTCCTCCTCACTTTGCCTCTTGCAAAGGAAATGAGTGATTGTGGCATTGCCTTAGCTGTTGCATCCTCTAGCATCGCTGCTACATTGCTGGAAGGGGGTAAGACAGCCCACGCTACCTTCAAACTGCCCTTCAATCTCATCCATAGCGAAACTCCCATGTGTAACATATCTAAACAAAGAGATATGGCAAAAGTGTTGCGGGACTGCAAGCTTATTGCCTGGGATGAGAGCACCATGGCACACAAGGGGGCTTTTGAGACACTTAGCAGAACTCTGAAGGATATCCGAGACAATGGTGGATTGATGGGGGGGGGGTCATTTTGTTGTTGGCTGGGGATTTCCGCCAGACTCTGCCAGTAGTTCGAAGGGGAACTAGGGCTGACAAGGTTAAAGCATGTGTCAAAGCTTCATATCTGTGGCCCTTCATCACAAAGTTATCTCTCAGGAAGAACATGAGAGTGCACTTGATGGGTGATGTCTCTGATGGCCAATTCTCTGAACTCTTACTTAAAATAGGAGATGGAGAATATTCAGAGTCTGAAGGGAAAATTACCATCCCTGCAGGTCTTGGCTCAGTTGTGACAATCCTAGCAGCCCTAATAGCGAGGATATATCCTGATATTGCCATTATCATGCAGAAGTCCATGGATTGGATAGGCGACCGTGCTATTTTCACTCCAAAGAATGATAGTGCTGATAACATTAATGACAGTCTACTGAAGAGTTTTGAAGTTGTAGAAATGACATACAAGTCTCTTGACTCAGTCTTGCACATGGAGGATGCAGTCCATTATCCTGTGGAGTTCCTCAATACGCTTAACCCTCCTGGCCTCACAACCCATATGCTTTATCTCAAAGTGGGGTCTCCAGTCAGTGGCGTAGCAAAAAGGGGGCAAGGGGGTCTATCATGCCCTTGGCACTACTCTCAGAGAGACGCCAAATGGTCCTTTTCACAAATTCTATATATAATATTATTATATGTTTTTCGGGGATGGGGCGCCAAAAAGGTATAGTGCCCCGGGCGCCAGTTATGCTCGCTACGTCACCGGCTCCAGTTACTGTGCAACCTCAACCCTCCAAAACTCTGCAATGGTACCAGGCTGAAATTAACAACCCTTGAAAGGAACGTCATTGACGCTACAGTGTTCACCGGCTGTGCTTGGGGAGAATCTGTTTTAATACCCGGAATACCACTCATTCCATCAGATTATCCCTTTGAGTATAAGAGACGGCAGTTTCCCCTCAAAGTTTGCTTTGGTATGACTATCAACAAGTCCCAGGGACAATCGTTGAAGGTGGCAGGGATTTATTTGATGAAGGAATGCTTTTCACATGGCCAGTTTTATGTGGCCTGCTCCAGAGTCAGTTCACCAAGCAGCCTGGAAATATTAACGCCTGAATGTAAAACTACCAATGTTGTCTACAAAGAAGTTCTAAAATGAAAACATAATTAAAAGGATAATGCGTATAATATTCAAAAATTTTAACTTTTTTTCTTTAAATGTTTTTTTTTCCTCAAAAAACAACAGAAAAATATCTCAGTGTCAATTATATAAGGTAAGAATCACTCACCTTTCATTCCAGGCTGCTACTGAAAGGGAGTTATCCAAATTAAGCCACACTCTCAAAAGAACGACGTTAGATCTTGATTCACAAATAAATAACAATTAATAATGACGAGACGACAATTTACACAGAACTTATACATATATTAACGAATCTTATCGAGTTTACATTTAATTTCCGAAGACCTCCCTTGTATCTATGGAACATAACCGAAGGGGCCTCGTATCTCGTTCAACTGTTTTTCAACTGCTTCGCGCCAAAGCACAGTAGTAGGCGTGGGTGACGTATTGGCGCTGGAATCGCTGCTACGTCGTGGGAGTTCTTTACCAAATGTAATGAGTTTACTTCATAAATTGTTTAGAAATATGTTTAAATTTCTTGTATTTTGCTTTGTATAAACTTCGCATTTTTGGAATTTTGCTCAAAATTTAAAATGCCATTACCCTCACCCCCTCCCCTTTAATCGGCTAGAAAAATCCAATAACTTGTATTTTTTATATATTTTTTGAACACCAAATTGGTGGTAGGGGAAAAGAGAGAGATCAACCTTGATTAAATGAAGCGTGGAAAGGAGTGTTTGTGTGGAATGTAGATATTTCGGTTGTTTACACATATGCATCTAGAGATGAGGTTAACTCTTCATTTTTATTACCCTGGGTTACGCCAGGTAATTCTTTGTGTTTGAAACCGGCGATTTTCACAGAGGTTTGTGGGGAAGCCCTGAAACACCTCCAAGGGCCGGGATTTAGAGGGATATCAAAATTGAAAGAAACATTTTAATGCTGACATCAGCATTGGGGGGGGGGGGGTGATTATAATATGCTGATGGTTTGCAGACCTGCGTGGAGAGGTATCGATGGGCATAGAATTACAAGTTTTTATAATATACAAAAAGCCACATTAAGGGTACACCCGTGCAACGCGGGGTATATAAAGCTAGTCAAAAAATAAATATATATAACGTTTGACAACTATAAATTCAAACCAGGATGTACTTAGAAGTTCTATTTAATTATCTTGCTATATTTTTAATTTTTATTCTAAAAAGGAAGAATTTTATCTTTTCTCCATAATAATTGATGTAAAGTTTCATTTTATGGCTTCCTATAAACTTCACTGTTTCTTATCCAATAAATATATAGCTTTACACTTTATGAATCCTAAAAGGTTTTTGTGCCAATATTCAAATTCAAAATTAACAAAATAAAAAATTTAGACTGTGAAATTTTTAAAGCATTTATAAGAAAATAACACAAAAAATATGAAAGAAAATAGGTAGTTTATTGCTCGGGAATACGTTATTCTCCCCTAAATAATTAAGAGTTTCAGAGCTTGGTTTAGCCCCTCCCAGATATACCTTATCAAGTATGGCACGCCTCCTAGGTTAAGGTTTGGTTTGCTGTGGTGCTCTAAGGTCAACTTTTCGCTACACGAGGGCTAATTTGACCGGGACTTACAGTTTAAGATCGATCCCGAACGGCTACAAACATCATGCCAACAGGTTGAAAACCACTGCTTTAAGGAGTCATCATCTAATCTATGATAATCATAGGCGTAGCGTGATTCTAACTTTTAGGAGGAGGGAGAGGCACGAATTGAATTCAGTTAGGGCCCTCCTCAGCGTATTGATAGCCGGACGGTCATTAAAATATGAATTATTATGATTTTTTTAAAACTAAATAACAATAGAATTGATTTTTGAGTAGTATTCAAAAGTTACAGAATAAAAAAATAAATATATTATAAATAAAATGAAAAAAAAAATAGATCATGGAATTTTTGTTATGGATCATATCATAGTTAAAAACGATATTAAGTCTAAAGACAAACAGGAATCTTCAGTTTCACCCCTAAGCATTCAAAATGACTCCTTTGATTAATGCCGAAAATTCCACTTTTATGTGATATTTTTCTACTGCATTACTTGAATCAGTAATGAAGATATAAATGATATTTTAGAATAATACCCATAATTACACGGCGATTATTTTTTGTATTACTTAATAGTATAATTCCTATGCAATGATGTAATAATTTAACGACATACACCCGGTACTTATTTAAAGTCTCACGTGAATAGATTATAGAGCTCTGCGACTCGATGTGCGGAATAGAAAAAAAGCATCTACGGCCGAGAATTTATTGAGATTCTTGTGTCGCGGATCACTTTCATTATGGTGTTTACCATTGTGGTGCAGCCCTTTGTTAGTGGAAATTGCTCTGCGTCGATTCGGTCTCTACCGTGGGTCTCCGTTGGCAGGTAACTTCGCATCAATCCCATATTTCGATCTCTATCGTGGGTCTCTGTTGGCAGGTAAATTCGCATCTATCCCATATCCGGATCATGCGATTACAACGACAATCCACCTGTAAAAGTGTGCGAGTAGTTATCAGCAATCAGCAATCAGCAACAGTCTGGATAGAAGTTCCTGGGAACTGGTTCCCTCTACTTCTAAAAATATCTTTTATTTTATTGGAGCTTGCCTTAATTACATTTGGCTGTGGAGTTGTTAGTGTGTAAAAATAATAAAATGTGGTGTGTTGAGTTCTCCGAATTTCTGCGACCAGAGAAAGTTTAGGGATAGGAAAAAATAAATTAAAAAATAAAATGAAAGCAAAAGGGTGTTAGTCATAAAAAATATTTTTTGCCTTGAGTAATGATTCCATTACCCAAGTATTAATTTTAATAAGATTTTTTAAGTGTTTTTTACCGTAAACAGGTTTACGTATAATTTTTAAGATTTTATCATTTTTTTTTTTTTTTTTTTTTTTTTTTTGTAAAATTAAATTAGAAACAATTAAAAATAGAAAGCAGACCAGAGCCTAGCAAACTGTGCAAGAAACGGAATGGGGGAGAGAGGGTGAGAAAAAGTTGTCCGGCTGGGGATTCGATCCCACAACCTACAGATTCGGAGCCGCGCGCGCTAGCGCTGTGCGACAATGGACACGAAGGGAAAGGGGAAATTACCAGTCAAGAGCAAGAGACGCTCTAGGTCTCTTCCTATTGAAAGGTTTCTTGTAATCATAGTTGGAGAGTTCAGTTAAAAGAGTGATATTATTAGATTCAATGCTATTATGAAAGTTAATATTAAGAGAATTAATAAAGCTTGTTAGTGGGGGGAAATTAAGTTCGTAGATTTTACGATTTCTGAAGTAATGGGGGGCTTCTACAATATCTCTTATGGTTTTATTTTGAGCAGCACAGATTTTAGTTATGTGATATTTAGCACAGTAAGACCAGGTCTGGCAAGCATAAGTAAGAATAGGTCTGAGGAATGCACTGTAGATGAGCAACTTTAGTTTTAAGTTCAAATAGCTATCTCGAGCAATTAAGGGGAGAAGTTTTCTTTTAGCAGCTCGAAATTTATCAGTAATTTGTTTAATGTGGGGGCGCCAAGTGAGTTTTTTATCAAGAATAATGCCAAGATATTTACAGGAGGTGGACCAGGGCAGAGCAGTGTTGTCAATTATGATTTTGTAGTCATTGTAAGAGTCTAGTCTTTTATTTGTAAACATGACAGCAACACATTTATCAGTATTGAGTTTATTTTTCCATTTAAGTGTCCAGGAGTTGATGTGCTGTAGGTGAATGTTTAACTGATTCACAGCAAAGTTAATTTTGTTGGATGATGTGTATATAGCTGTGTCATCAGCGTAGACTGCTGTGTTGGTTCTAAAGTGTGTGGGAAAGTCGTTTACATAGATACAGTACAACACTGGACCCAACAGGCTGCCCTGCGGAAGACCGCATTGAACTCTATGTTTGACTGAGAGTGTGTTTTTAAGTTTAACTTGGAAAGTTCTGTTAGTAAGATAGCTATGGATTAAGTGAATGATGTTGGGAGAGAACTTGTAATTAATTAATTTGTGTATGAGACCTTGTATCCAGACAGAATCAAATGCTCTGCTAATATCCAGGAATACAGCAGCAGTGGATTTACTATAGGTTTTAGCTTTAGTGAGCTCATCAACCACTCTATATAGCTGATGTGGTGCTGATAGAGAACGCCTAAAGCCAAATTGGAAGGGGGAGAGGATATTATTCTCATCAAGGTGAGTGTTAATATTATTAAGGATGAATTTTCAGCTATCTTACTGATAGTTGATAACAGACTAATGGGTCTATAGCTAGAGGGATCTTTGGGGGATTTACCAGGTTTATGGATAGGTATTATAAGAGAGTTTTTCCAGGGAGAGGGGAAGTAACTGGTGCGAATGATAGCATTAATGAGGGTAGTAATGTTAATATAGGTTTTAAGATGGAGATTTTTAAGCATTATAGCAGTGATATTATCCGCACCAGGAGCTTTATTGTTTTTAAGTTTCCTAATATGGTTTATAACTTCAGAGGGGGGAATTTGAGGGTTAAGGGGGATAATAGGGTTATCAAGGAGGTTATTAACATTGATTTTAACTTCTCTCTCAGTGGGGCGGTGGGAAAGATTATGGGGGGTGAACTGTTTAGCTAGATTTTTAGCAAAGAGTGCTGCTTTATCCTCTAGAGTAAGAGCATGTGCATTTGTAGTGTTGTCTACAAGGGGTGGAATGTTGTAAGTGGAAGATTTAAGTTGTTTAGTAGCTTTCCAGATGGAATTGTTATCAGTAGTGAGATTTGAAACATGGTGGTTCCATCTGGTGTTTGATTTGTGTTTAATGTAGCTTTTAAGATTGTCTTGTGCTTGGTTCATAAGTGTTTTGTGTTGTGGTTGCCTGGTTTGCTGCCATGTTTTCCTAGTTTTATTCCTGAGGTGTTTGAGATGGTTAAGGGTTTTGTCAGTGTAGTATTTAGAGTGATTACTATGGATAGTTTGTGTAGCAGTGTTGTAGGCATTGGTAATAGTGTTGGTGATGTAGTCAGTGTAGCTATCAATTTCTTCAGGAGTGTTAGGGATATTAAAATTGTAGGGTGTGTTTTTAAGTAATTGATTAAAATGATTCCAGTCAGTGATTGTTTTGGTACTGTTATTGGTAAGATTAAGATTAAAGTTAATGGTTAGCTGAACTGGAAGGTGGTCAGAGTTAAGGGCATTAAGTTTTTGCATATTCATTGGGTATGGGACTCCCTTAAGGAGAGCAAAGTCAATAATATTACCATTGCCATGATAGCTGTAGTGTGTTGGAGTGTCAGGGGCAAGTAAATCAATGTCATAATTGTTAATAAGATTATAAATAGAGGTACCATGTGTGTTGTTAGTGTTGCAATTCTAAAAAGTGTGTGTAGCATTTAAGTCGCCAAAAATAATTATGTTGTTGTCTAATTGAGCAAGATTTTTAATGTCAGTGGCTACGTCAGTGGGGTTTTGTTGTGGTGGGATATAGGTGGAAACAATTATGAAAGGGTTTCTATTGTTGAGTGTAATTTTAAGGGCAGTGGCGTAGACAACTTTAAGCTTAGGGAGAGGGATTTCATGGTGTGTAATGTGTTTTTTAATGTAAATGGCAGTGCCTCTGTAGGGGAAAGGGTTAGGTGGAGTGTCGTTCCTGTAAGTGATGTAGTTTTTTACATTAGCTCTGTCACCTGGTCGTAGATGTGTATCTTGTACAAGGATTATATCAGGGGAGTGCTCATCTAAGTGATCCCGAAATTCGAAGAGTTTGTTTTTCAATCCATTTGCATTCCAGGAAAGAGCGGTGAGGCAAAGCTTATGGCAATTAGCCATGATGGGGGATAGCAATTAATGTTGGGAGATGTCGGAGATAAATCTCCAACTTATTAGCAGGACTAGATTGTTGTTTAATTTCGTTGAGAATATATTTAAGTTGGGGGATAATGGCGGAGTAGTTAATATTATTTATTTCATTATTGATTTCATTTATAATTGTGGCGGCTTCAATTTGGGGGTTATTTGGTTCAATGATAGGGACATGGTTTTGTTGGAAGTTAACTTGGGGGGGGGGGGTTGGGGGGTAGTTTGGCTATTACTATAGTTAATTGGGGTGTTGTTAAGTGCATTAGCATAGGAAAAATTTGGTCGTACAGTGGAATTTGTGTTAATGGGGGGGTTAGGTTTAATGTTAGCATCTCTTTTGGGTTTCACCTTGGGAAACTTATCGCATCCCCTGTAGCTGGCTGGGTGATTACCACCACAGTTGCAGCATTTAGGGTTTTCAGTAGTTTTTCCTAGGGGACAGAGGTTTGATAAGTGCTCTTCACTGCATTTGACACACCTAGGTGTGACAAAGCAGTTAGTTTGGTGGTGATGCCAGAGCTGGCATTTAAAGCACTGCATAACTCTTTTGGGGGGGATGTAATCTTCAATTTTAATGCCAATGTAGTTTAGAGATTTGATCTCATAGATCTTTTTATTTTCAGGGATATTAGGGAGGGTGATTTGGAATAGGGGGATAACATTTTTAGTTTTCCTGGATGTCATTTGGACAACCTTGGTGGGATGAATATTGTGTTTAATCAGTGCATCATTAATTTCTTCAGTGGTGGTGTCAATATCTAGTCCAACATGAGCTCAACATGAAAGATGGTGATAGACTGCTTCTGGGCCACGCCCTCGGGAGTCTGTCTTGCTAATGATTGGGCAAGGAATAACTATTAGTGGCCATAAGGTAGGGACAGAAAGAGAGAGTAAAGTGATTGGGAGTTGCTAGGATCCATGAGCTTATACAAAACTAGTATGACAGAAAATTTTCTGCCATACGATTAACAGAAGTCCAGGAGAGATAATTCTGTTCTTGGCTTTTGCTCTGAGCGGACGTATTTTGGTGAGCGTCAGTATTATGACGAACGCTACTATGGATTGCGACTTACCCTCGTTTTCGGAGACCGGCTATTCACATCTTGATCCTGATAACTTCGACATCACGGAACTTACTAATTGTCTCTATACCATCAAAGCCTACATTCCGGCTGGTAGATTCAAAGATTCTGCCAATACTTTTGAACTGATTTACGGTACGACAGACAAATTCATCAAGGACTATCACGATGCTTCTGGTATTCAACAGGACCAAATCCTCATCAAACTTAAAGGTATGTGGAAATACTTTGTTGCATTTTTACAACGGCCCACTCCAGAAACTTTAAATTCTCTAACTGAAGTACTGAGCTTTCATAATTCTAATTTCCATACAAAAAATAGCAAATCTAAACGTAATAATGACAATAACGAGCCACGGGTCAAGCGAGTTGCGCGTGAAGACCTCTTATCAATAGCTAAATCTAATGCCTTGGAAACAAGGAATAAATATGATCCTATCGGTGATGATGGGTCTGATGTCGAAGTTGATAATCTTGATGATCCCATTACCCGGGAACCCAAACCTGAACCTTTTTTCATAAAAATGGTTCCAAACTATCACAAAATTATTGAGACTATTAAAAATCTTATTAACGTTGATCTACCAAAGACTGTTTCGGGTAAATTTATCAAAATTACTCCTATCACTATTGAACAATTCAGGACGATACAAAGGTATCTGGTCCAAAGCAAAATTGAATTTTTCGGAAAAAACCCAAAGAGTGAAAGGCCCCTCAAAATTCTAATTAAGGGTATCCCATGTGACATTCCCATTGAGGAAGTCAAATCAGAATTAACTAATCTTAATTTTCAAGTGAATAGAGTGTCCCAACTAAGAAAATTTAAAACTAAGGAGCCCCTACCCATCTTTCTTTGCCACCTTAGGCAAACGGAAAATATCAAAGATATATATGAATGCAGGAATTTCCTTGGATTTGTGGTTCGTATTGAGGCCTACAAGTTCAAGGGAACAAAACAATGCTTTAATTGTCAAAAATTTCACCATAGCAGTGAAGTCTGCCTGCTTCAAGCCGTTTGTATGAAATGTGCTGGTGCTCATGCATCTATTAACTGCACCAAATCCAGGGACACCCCAGCCATCTGCGCCAATTGCGGAGGTGACCATCCGGCCAATTTTAGGGGATGTAGTGCTCATCCCGAACAAGTGAAATACCGTAGAAAACAAATCCAAACTATCAAGGAAGCAGCAAGAGCTGGTAATTACCCCCCTCAACTTGTTGTGCCCACTAATTCTGGAAATATGTTCACTAATAAACCCGTAACACCCAACATTTCTTTCAGTCAAATTGTTAATCAAAATTCAGCATCCCGTCCCCCCTCTGGTAATGACACACATAATATACCTGAAACTATTCAAAATTCTATTAATAATCCTCAAACCACTAGTGAGCAGCCCTTGGGAAACCTTGACTGCTCTCTAGATAAACTTATCAAAATCAGAGATGTTCTAAAAGAAATCAGAAACCTATGTAACGACCTAAACATCAAAGACTTTCAAAGTCTAATTAACTCCTTAAACTCTACCTCATTAAATTCAGTACTTTCTGCTGCCTCAAACGAGACAGCCAACCTTGTTGCCCCTTAATTCACTCCCTCTAATTCTCCCATAATTTCTGTTCTGAGCTGGAATGCTAACGGCTTGGGTACACGCATTCATGAGCTACGGGAGTTTGTCATTCAAAATCCCGTAGATCTCATTTTGGTACAGGAACTAAAATCCAATACTCCTAGATCCCTTAAAATTCAAAATTATAATCTTTACTTCACCCCCCGTCTTGACCCTAGCAATAATTCCCCCCTTCGTTTTGGTGGTACGGCGATCTATGTGAAAAGAAATATTAAACATAATCATTTGCCTAGTCTTAATTTACATACCTTAGAAAATACCATTGTTAAAATTTGGATCAATAACCACACAACTTTAACTTTTGTATCTACCTACCTTCGGGTCATGAATGGCAGGCCTATTACCAATGAACTTGATCAGCTATTTAATCTGGATCACAATGTTATCCTCTTTGGCGACTTCAATGCCCACCACCCACGCTGGAATCCGCATAATAATCCCACCACTAATAGCTATGGTAAAGAAATTAACTCCTATTCCATTAATAATTCTGTTGATATTGCCTTCCCTCTTCACCCCACTAGATTTGGCCTCTCTGGCTCTCAGTCCACTATCGATTTTGCTCTACTTAATAATATAGCCTTTCCTTATGATATTAATACTATTGTTGATCTATCCTCCGATCACTTGCCTGTCAAACTTGACCTAAATTGTAACCCCTTGCTTCCAAAAATTCTCCCTCCTTCCCATATTAACTGGCAATCCTACACTAAGTATGTTGCTAACTCTCCCCCACCCTTTAACTCCATTAATAATTCTGCTGACATAGATCTTGCTGTTACCTCCATTACAAATACTATCCAAAATGCCCTTGAGTCTGCTAAGGTCCATTCCCCCATTCATCATTACCATAAATTGCCGCAGTATATTGTCGATCTCATTAAATATAGGAATAATGCTAGGAAATCCTGGCAACACACCCAAGACCCCAATATCTACAGTATCTATAAAGCTCTTAATACTCAAGTTAAAAACAAAATCAAAAATTTCAAGAATAATAAATGGAAGGAATTTATTGAATCCTTAGCCCCTAGTGACAATTCCATCTGGCAATACCTTAAAAGAATTAGAAGACCTTACAAGCCCCTTCCCACTTTCAATACTAATAATGGTACCCTCACTAACGATATTGATAAAATTGAAGCCTTAGCCAATAACTATGAAACCCAATTTAACCCTCATGCCAGTGTGTTCTGCCCTAGCACTATCGATAAAGTTTACGACACCCTTAATAAATTCAATAACAACAACCATGATAGTGAGATTGAAAATACTAATATTAACGAAGTCATTAGTGCTATTAATTCCCTCCCTAATCGTAAAGCCCCTGGTCAAGACGGTATCAATAATAACGCTCTTAAAAATCTCCCTCTTCAATATGCCGATTACCTTACTGAGTTAATTAATTGTATTTTTAAATTTAAGTATTTTCCACTTGCTTGGAAATCCGCCAATATCTTTCCTATTCATAAACCTGGTGAGGACCCCTCCCTTCCTAAAAATTATAGGCCTATTAGTCTGCTTACTTCTCTTTCAAAGTTGACTGAGCATATTTTCTGCACTCGTCTTCATAACTTTATTAATGACAATAACATCCTTAATAATGCACAATTTGGTTTTAGACCCAAGCACTCTACCTCTCATCAGCTGCTTCGCGTCTCTGAGTTCATCCATGATGGACTTCAGAACCGAATGCAGACTGGTGCAGTCTTTTTTGACATACTTAAAGCTTTCGATACTGTTTGGCACAGTGGCCTTATCTATAAATTAATTAAATTTAAAATTCCTGCTGCCCTTATTAAATTTATCCAATCTTATCTCACTGACAGAACTTTTGCAGTCTGCTATTCTGGTAATACATCTTCTCTTCGCCCCATTAATGCTGGTATTCCTCAAGGTTCTAAATTAGGTCCGGTGCTTTTTTCCCTTTTCATTAACGACATTCCATCTACCCCGAATACCACTCTTGCCCTCTACGCTGATGACACAGCAATTCTCGCTCAAAATCACAATATTAAATTCATGCATCTTTACCTTCAACGACATATCAATATCCTCGAACGTTGGTTCGATAAATGGCGTATCAAATTAAACCCTACTAAAACTAAAGCCATCTTCTTCTCTTACAGTAGAATCCCCCCTCCCCCTGTAAATGTTTGTGGCCAGCTCATTCACTTTGAAAGAGAAATTAAATATCTTGGTATCTTCTTGGATAGTAAATTAACTTGGAAAAAGAATATTAATAATAACATCTGTAAATTCTTTAAAGCGCGTAAAGACATTGCCCACCTTCTGTACCATAATGAGATGAGTATAGATAATAAACTTTTGCTCTATAAAACTGTCCTTAGACCTATACTCCTCTATGCTGCGCCTGTTTGGGGGTCTGCGGCTTCCAGCCATATTCAGAAATTACAAACTACCCAAAACAAAACTTTACGGTTAATTACCAAAGCCTGCAGGTACAAAAATAATTATTCCATTCATAAAGACTTAAATATCGATCCTATCCGCCTTGCAATAGTTAAACTCGCCACTAATTTCTTTGCTAATATCCATTCTGTACCTAATGAAGACCTTGCTAATCTTCCCGATTATGACAATAGACTTTTCTCACGCAGGCCTCGCGCTACTCTTGTACTTTGTACAGGAATTAATTCCAATACCTCCTTTCCCTAAATTTCCCTTAATTGCTCTTATTTTTCTCAAAACTTAACCATAAAATCTTATTTTTCTGCCTGCTGATCCCCCTGTACAATTATTTCTCTAGGATTGTGAACCTTATTTCTTCAGCCAATCCCCTTGCGAGCTCTGTGTGGCTCTAATCCATTCACTTTCCTCCTTTCGGCCCCATGCTTGCTGCTTCACTTGGGTAGTTTTTCTTAGAAGATCCTGGACCTTATTTCTTCGTCCAATCAGCTTCGAGCTTTTCTGGGCTCTCGGCCAATCGCTTTTCTCCCTTCTTCGACTATCAAATTCATCATCTCCTTGCTATTTTTACTGCTGTAACCACCTATTACAGCCTAAATTACTTAATTATCTTGCGCGGGATCTCTTCCCGGCCTTGCATATTGTTTCAACTCGCTGACCTTCGCTGCTATTACTTGTAAATTAGAGTTTTCTTGTAAGTAATTTCTCTTTCTTGTTTTAATTCAATAGTCATAATTAATTTTTTGTTTTCATCTCACTCTTAATTTAACTTATTAATTACTTAAATATAATTAATTTTATTTTAATCTTATATATATATTTTCATATATATATAGTTTTTTCTTTTTCTTTTCTTTTCTTCTTTTTTTTTTTTTTTTTTTTCCTTTTTTTTTTTTCTTTGGGCCATTTGTAAAAAGCAACAGTTTTCCGCATACTCATACTGAGGGTGATGGGCCTTTCAGGCCCACTGGGTACCTCACGAAGTTCTTCTGTCCATGTCCATGTGTTTCTGCCATACTGCTAGGAGGAAGTTTAGGGATAGGATCTAAGAGGAAGTTTAGGATAGAATATTTTTTACCGTAGCGAAGCTACGTATCAATTTTCAAATTTTAAAATGTTTTTTACCGTGCAAGCACGTATTATTTTTGTTTTTATAAGTTTTTAAAAATTTTTTTTTTTTTATTTTTTAAAGGAAAAGTGAAATAATATTAACGAACAAGTACGGCTCGAGGCCGTTTTTTGTTCTCAGCAGCAGCTGGGTCATAATCGAAGTTTTCAAGTAATAGCTCGTTATCGATGCTTTGGAAGAAATTAGTCGCGAGTTTTTTGAGGAAATTTGGGATGGTGAGAAGGTTTAATTCATTTTGTAGATCGGCATTTCTAAAATACCACGGTGCGTCAGTAATCTGTCTGATCGTGGTGTTTTGGCAAACCGTGAGGTGATTAATATTTGAAACTGCTGCAAATGACCAAGCTGGTGCTGCGTAAGTTAACAGGGGTCTTAGGAAGGATTTGTAGATGAGCAGTTTATTTTTAATGCTTAATTTGCTATTTCGAGCTAATAGGGGATATAGTGAACGTCGAGCTGCTCGAAACTTAATTCTATTCTGTATGATGTGGTGTTTGAACGTGAGTCTCTTATCTAGGTGAACTCCGAGATATTTTACAGTGTTTGACCAGGGAATGTTAGTGTTATTAATTTTAATGTTTATGTTACGGTAAGAGGAGATGGTTTTATTAGTGAACATGACAGCTACGCATTTATCAGTGTTGAGTTTAATTTTCCATTTGGTGAGCCAGGTGGAGATACGTGAAATGTGTTTGTTTATAGAGGTGACTGCGTATTTGAAATTTTTGTTCATTGAGTAAATAGCGGTGTCATCAGCGAAAATAGCTATATTAGAGTTTATGTGAGTCGGTATATCGTTGACGTAGAGGTTGAACAGAATTGTAGATAAAATTGCACCTTGTGGTACGCCACTAAGCATGGGTTTTTTGTCAGAGATAGAGTTGTTTATTTTAACTTGGAATGTCCTGTTGCTTAGGTAAGAGATAATTAATCTGGTGATGTGCGGGGGGGGGGGAAGTTATAGTTGATGATTTTATGGATTAGGCCGGGGATGTAAACTTTGTCGAAGGCACGTTGAATGTCAAGGAATAGGGCGGCAGTAGAATTTTTATTAATTTTGGCTTTAGCTAGATGTTCAGTTAATCTGTAAATTTGGTGTGGGGCTGAAAGGGATTTTCTGAAGCCAAATTGATAGGGGACGATGATGTTATTTTCATTAAGGTGGGCATTAATTTCGATGGCTATAAATTTTTCAGTTAATTTACTTAGAGTGTTTAGAAGACTAATGGGGCGATAGCTTTCAGGGGAGTCGGGTGGTTTTCCAGGTTTGTGGATTGGGACAATTACAGAATTTTTCCATCTGGGGGGGAAGTAATTAAATTTAATGATATTATTAATCAGTTGGGCAATTTTGAATATATATTTGGGTGGGAGGTTTTTTAGCATGGTATTAGTAATTGCATCATCACCAGGTGATTTTTTATTAGGAAGAGTTTTAATTATGTTGTCTACATCAGAAGGTCGGATGTTATAGGTATGTATGTATTGTGCTGGGTGTGTAGGAAAAGATTTATATTATTATTAACTATATTTTCAGTTGAAGGGTCAGAGATGTCATTTGGAGTGAATTGTTTGGTGAGTGAGTTAGCGATGGTGTTTGCTTTGTCAATGTCAGTGTAATTATAATCGTTTGTGTGGGGGTCTTTTAGAGGGGGAATGGTTCTGTAGGTGTTTTTAAAACGTTTGGTGGCTCTCCAAATGGAATTGTCGTCGGTAGTGAGCAGTGTTGTGATAAAATTATTCCAATTTTTATTAGCTTTATCTTTTAAGTAATATTTTAGGTCTTGTTGGGCATTATTCATTATTCTTTTGTTGTGGCTGTTTCTGTTACGCTGCCATGCTCTTTTCGCGCGGTTTTTGTTGTTAGTTAAAATTTTGAGGTGATTGTCAATTATTTTATTATTTTGTGGTGTGATTTGATGTGTGCTTAGGTTGTAACTATCAGTAATGTCGGAGGTAATGTCGTTAACAAGATTATCAATGTCAGAGGTGTTGTTGATACTGTAATAATTATAGTATTTATTGTTTAGGGTGTTATAGAAGTTTCTCCAGTTTGTGAATTTAAATGGTTTAATGGCTAGGGGGTTATTTTTTAGTGGGATTTTAATTAGGACGGGGTTATGGTCGGAGTTTAACTCGCAGAGGGTTTGAATTGTTATGTCGTGTGGGAAACCTCTAACAAGTGCGAAGTCTAGAATTGAAGCTGTTCTTTTAGTGAAGTGTGTGGGGGAATCAGGGGCAATAATTTCGATATCGATTGTATTAGTTAAGTTATAAATTAGCCTGCCGTAGTCGTTATTAATATTACAGTTCCAGAGGGTGTGTTGAGCGTTTAGATCACCGAAGATTAGGGTGTTGAAGTTGAGATTTTTAAGGGTTTCGAGATCAGATTTTACTTGGAATAAGTTTTGTTTAGGGGGGATGTAAGTAGAAATAATGGTGTAGAAGTGTCTATTATCAATTTTAACATTAACAGCGTTGGCATTAATAGTGTGTAGGGTTGGAAGGTTAAGAGGGTGGTGCGGAATAATATTTTTAATTAAGATAGCGGTACCTCTGGAAGGCGATTGTGTGGAGAAGGGTTATGATAGTCAAACCTGTAGGTGTTGTAATTTTTGATGTGTAGTTTATCCCCTGGTTGGAGGTGCGTTTCTTGGAGTAAAATAAGATCGGGGTCATGCTCATCTACGAAATCAATAAGCTCATGGATTTTAAATTTTATACCATTTGCATTCCATGCGACAATACACAGACCCCGACAGACCGCGAGTAGTTAGCAATAGCAGTTTAAATTATTTTCTTTTCTGCTAAAAATATAGTGATAGGTATATGAAATTTTTTTTGTCATAACATAGCTTAGAACACCCTATCATGCCGAAATTCAACTGAATGTGCTCATTACTCTCACATTCAGAGATATATTGGAATAACGATCTTACAGCAAGAAGTAGTTAATTCCTTGTGTCACCTGAAATTTATGAAGCGAAAATATTTTCAAAAATAAACTGTTGAAATGGTATGATAAATTACAAACAGATTTCCATGCAGGCCGAAATACCTATGATAAAACGTCTTTACTCTGTGTTTTAAAGAATAAAATTACTTGCATATTTTTAAAATAAAATAAATAAATATAAAACACTTTATGCTTTTAAACTGCGTTTTACTCAAATTCTGTCATTGTAAGTTAAACTGTAGCACAGTCCCCGCCCATTCAGGTGTTTAACCAAATAGGAAACGCCCAACGGTCTGGGATTTAGAAAATTCGTTACTTGTGATCAGAATTACCGATATCAATCACAGTATTGAAAAACAGCACAAACGTAATTCACCGAAATCAAGAAGTGGCAAATACGCTCTTTCTAATCAATAGTCCTTTTAATATTTTACATCATGGAATATTGAGAAATAAAGAAAATATAAAATTTGTAAGCCGGTATAAATTCAAATTAAACGAAAAATTTAAAAACAAGTAGAACAAGTAGTATCTTTTTATGTAATAACATAAATAATGAAATAAATAATACTGTATTTTATTTGAACTTTGCACAAACCGTTTCCTTAACATTGTTTGAAATATTTGTGTTTGAAGGCGTTGGCCAAGGCAACACAGTTAGCCTTTTGATCCTATCATTCAATGATGGTGTGCATTTTCAGTCCAGTTGTTCTGTGTGAACTTGCTGTTGTTCTGCTGCTATTGTTATTTATGCTCATCTGTTCTGACTATAGTCGTAAGTGACTGTTTATAATTTTTGTTACTGGTTTTAGACTATAAAGAATTAAAATTGTGTTGGTGTTATGTGGACATTGATCCCTGGCGTTCGCCACTTGCTGACGTGTTTTCATCGCTATCTGTCACCCGTAAAGCTCAAGCTGCCGTTAAGGCCTCTGCTCCATTGCCTCGTCGATTTCCAATGCGGGCGTTTTTGGAGTGCCTGAGCTAAAACGCTTTATCTCCAGTGATACATTCGTATCATATTAAATACAGTGCTCTTAAAAACTTAAAACGTGGGAATAGCAGGGATTACTTAACGCTGGAAGTAAATTTTATCAAAAAATTTACAATTTTAAGTTTAAGGAAGACAATTTAAAATAATTTAAATTGAACATAAGAGGCAAGTGAAAGCAAAACAAGAAGGGTTATGCTGCAGAGTCCCGATCCCGATTTGAACCAGGATCGGGGTGGAAGTATTCACTTATGATGCTAAAAACCCTGAACATTTTGTTGATTTCGTCGCCGGGCTCTCTGAGAGCTACAGCTAAGTTTGAAGCAGGTTTAAAATGTCTTGAATTGAGAAAATTTCGGAGATTTCCCTGACATATTTAATTATCTCGCTTAAGTCGGAGAGGCCGTCGTTATTGCTACTGCGGGGGTTAGGAGTACTAGGAGGTTGTTGAGTTTTGGAGGTGTATTTGGAAATAGGTTTTTCTAACACTATTTTCTTTTTAGGAGCAGTCCTAATGTTAATTGGCATATCCTGAGGGCTAGGGGCAGTGTTTACATTTTCGTTATCCTCAGCGGTGTCACATGGAACCGGAGGAGTACTATTATTATTTGGGCGGGGGGGGGGGGAGCATTTTTATTCCACGCCGAGGTAGACGGGGTAGGAGCGGGGATAAAATTAGAATTGGGGATGTTGCTAAATTTATGTTTATTTGGCACATTTTTAGATTCAGCTATGACTTTGGGGTGTCTAATACATTTAGAATAATTTGCGGTGTGATTCCCCCCGCAGTTAGCACACGTGAATTTTTCAGGGTTTCCCCTGATAGTGCAAAGTCTGGCCTGGTGGCTACCACTACAGAGTAGACACTTGGGAGTTAGGTTGCAGGTATTGCTAGAATGCCCGTAACGCTGACAATTATAGCATTGAGCATATCCGGTATTTTTAAAGGGGGTGATTTTAATTTTAAGGTGGTTAATGCAAGTTAAGGTGTTAATATTATCATTGTTTGGGGATGGTTTAAGGGAGGCCATAAATAGCGGCAATTTAGCGTTAGTTTTTTTTATTGGTAAGATAGGCAATTTTAATTGGCTCAATGCCAATACTTCTCAGTGCATCCTGAATGTCTTGTTTATCGGTAGTGGCAGGCAGGCCCCCTGATAAGAATTTTTTTAGGCCTCTCCGACCTCGGGTCGATAATCCTGAAGGGTACATTATTCTCGAGCAACATTTGCTGAGCTTTTTTGTAATTCTCATTTTCAGAGAAAACTATATGAATAAGGGTGCCAGCCAAAATTGGCTCGGCGTCAGGCGAGATAGTTTTAATCTGATGAATCAGATTTTTGTAATTATTTCCTGACTCAAAGAAAACCTGATATTTTTGTTAGGTTTAGGAGCGGCAGTTTCCTGCGTTTCCATGATGGTAGGAACGTTACTGGCGTCATCATTATTTTCGTTTGGAACTTCCACGATTGTTGCTTCCTCCCAAGGATCGTCTATTACGAATACTCCTTCGATTACACAGGCCAACGAAAAATGACTTTTTGAAAACTTTTTTAACGTTAATAACTGATTCTTATGTATTTTTTGGTGCTGAATTCGTATCTGGCCTCAGTTTTTTTTCTATCACTCACAGTTTCGTTACAATGTGACTTCGTCTGAAACTAGATAATTAGCCGAACATACCATAGAAAATAAAAATAAATAAATGTTACAATATGAACAAACTTTTATTCAAGTATAAACATGAAAATACCTTTTTATTACATAGGTTGTATGTGTGCTTTGGCTTATTATTCCTTTCCCTCTTCACCTTAAAGTTCCTGATACAGCTTTATCGCTTGTGAATCGCTTGCTCAGCTTCTCGGTGAAGTGGCGAACAGTAGTCTCCCATCATATAGCTATTCCAGCGGCCCTGATATCATCTTTTTATCAGTTTAATATCTTGATGAAACCGCTCACCTTGCTCCTCACTGACATCACACAAATTATCTGGGGAAAAATCAAGGAGACTCTTCAAAAATTAAATCTTGAGGCTCATCAAACAACCTAACTTTTTGAACTTTTGCAGCATGTTTGCTACACTAGAAATATAACGTGGGTCCTTTATATTGCCCAAGAACTTGATCACAATCTGCTTGAATGATACCCAAGCCTCCGTCTTTTTTAAAGTCATTTTTGTTTCCAAGTTGGGATCGAACGTCATTTTTCGGATGTCAGGCCCAACAAACACGCCTTCTTCCAATTTTGCATCTGATAGATGAGGAAACTTCTCGCAGAGATATTTGAAACATTCTCCATTAGGGCCGTGCTTAAGGTGGGGGGCGGGGGGGGGGGCGAACGGGACAACGGCCCAGGGTCGCTAAAATTTAGGGCCTCTAAAAATTTAGGACCGCCATTTTTATTCTTCATCGCAACACTTTTCTGAACGTTTCGGGTTTTTTTAAGAAATCCTTCATTTTCCGCGGTATCTATAATTCGACTTATAAAAAAATATGTTTCGATTATTTTTAAAAGAATCGTAGAAAGAATCTTAATTGATGAACTACCCTTTTGATTCCTAAAATTTCTCAGTTATAAAAACATGATTTATCTTCAGTTCAGTTATAGTAAATCCTTGATTATCAATCTCTTTTTTCAATATCAGTTTCTGCTATCTGGCAGTCACAACATACAATCATTTGAAGAATAATACAGCGTTTTGTTGGAATCTGTTCGTTTTCACGGAATAGTTGCAAACTGAGAAAAGCATGAACATATCTTTGTGAACGAATACTAATACCATTTGGTCAAATGTTTCGTCTTTTCAAAGCAAACATTTGACTAGAGATTTCTCCAGGTAGTATAAGACAAGTAAGTAAATGAGCTCCAAACCTGTTGGAAAGAAAGGCGTCTGAAGGCTGAAGGAGAGAGGTAAAAAAAAAATGGGCATTACTTGTTCTCTCTATCATTATAATGTATTTTATTTCCCATTTCTCGAAGAATTGAAAATATTACAAAGCAGGTACACTGTATGCTTTGAATACGGATTGTAAGCCCGTCCTCCTTGGCACTTATTTCTAATGAAAAAGAGCTCTCATCATCTTTGGAATTTTCACTTATAATAGAAAATTTTGCTGCTCATAAATCAAGAAAAATTGCTTTATAACCAACAAATCCATACATGTAAGTATTTGTTTTTAGGACTTTACATTTTCTAAATCGTGTAAAAAATTTTTCCATTGTTTCATTATTCATACAAATGGATTAACTTTATATTTTAGTGGAGCAATTGTAACTTCATGTATAATTTTCTTTTACGTAGCTAGAGTGTACGTTTTTTAGTATCGAAACGCAATGCATTAAAAGCAATAATTAGTAAAATCAGTAGTGGATACATTTTTTTGTCGCTGAGGTGGGGACGGGGTTATCTTACAAGATCCATTACTCAGTACGTAGAGAAATTTGATTGCCAGTAAATGTGTTTCGCCCGGGACAGCTAAAACCACAAACACGCCCCTGAAAACGTCAATGGAGAAATGAATCTTCATTGTTCTAAGATACTATTGACAGCATCGCAGATCTTTATTCCGCAAAATTTGCCTTGGACACTCCTCAACTCTCCCTTGTTTCAGTTCAACTGCGATTCAGTCTTTCTGGAAATTCTAAATGGAGCTCTACCACGATGAAGACTGTTTTCTGAAATGAATCTACAGTTGTTCAACAAAATTATTTCTGTTTCCGTCAGTGGAGAAATCGACTGTTAAGGGGATCCAGGACACAAAATTGTTCGAATTTTCGAAAAAAATTGATTGCATTAAAATTTTTTTTGTTCTTTTACGCTTAAAATGACGTTTAAATCATGTTTCTATCTTAATAAGGACATGAGAAATTATTATTATTTTTTTGCAACATTCTAATAGTAGCCAAGCGTTGTTTAAACATAAAAGTGCGTTTTCTGCATGATAGGTTTTTTCCCCATTTCTCGTCTTTAAATTGTTATAAGTCAAGAACCGTTAAAGATAAATGGTTGAAACTACGAAAATGTATTTTTCAACTATTTTACTTTAATTTTGATTCATCAAATTTGAAAAGAATATTTACTGTTGAAAATATGATTTTTTAAAAATATGTTACATCATTTTTTTTGTAATTTTTAATATAAATATTTTTAATTTCCTTAAATTTAATATTTAAAAAAATGCTGAATCAAAATTAAAACTTATATATTTCTGTTTAATTAAATGGAAAAGAATTGAAATTCGACAATTAATATTTCGAGTTATAACAATTTTAAATTACTCCACTTTTTAAAAATTTTTAAATATTTAAATTTTTTAAAAACATTTTGAGAAAATTTATGAAGGGATTTTGTTTACAAATTATATGGCTAACCATCACAAAAAAAATTCAAAATTTTCACTCAATAAATAAATAGCTTTTTAAAATGTGTCCCGGACCCCCTTAACGAAACGTCGGATTGCCCACTGAAATGTCTAAAAGTCGACTGAACCCTGGTTTGTCGACTTCAGCACGCATTTTTATTTCCAGATTTAATTAAAATTGCGGAATTCGTTTCTGTATCTTCATCAATCACCTGTCTACTTACTTATTTCCCCGTCGATAAGTGCGTTTGAGAAATTCAGCCTCAAAGTTAACAAGGAGTCTTTTTCCAGAAACCTTTCGAGAGATAAAATCCTTTTCACAGTGGCGACCATAAAGGTAAAAGAAAGAAACGTATATGGAAAGATTAGAATTTGCCTATACAGTCGAACCCCGTTATAGCGAACCCGGTATATAATGAACTCACGGATATAACGAAAGAAAATTTTCGTCCCGCCATTTTCCTATTGTACGTAATTTAATTAGTATTGTGTCAGTTTAATGTAATCGATTTTAGTCGATTTAATTCATTAATGATCATTTTTAATAGATTTTATCATTTTTTTCATATATCATTACTGACTGCACATTGCAACTAATGAGTTGTACATTTTGTGAACTGTAGTATTTTTCTTAACGGTTCGGATACAGCGAACCACCGGATAAAACGAACAAAACCTTTGTTTCCCTTGAAGTTCATTATAACGGGGATCGACTGTAATGTGCTACATTAAGTTGAGGATCAGACGACTTGAAGAGGCTGACAGAGGTGGAGGAGAAAGGCTGAACTGAACAATTGAATCTTATTCTCTGATTTTTCTCTGATAAATCGAACAAAACCTTTCGTCCCTTGAAGTTCGTTATAACGGGGCTCGATTGTATTGAAATTAATAGTTCTCTGACAACCCCATGTGTCGATCGGAGATCTAGGGGAAGGGCCTCATCCAGTCAGGGTTTCAGCAAGTGAGTCCGGATAAAGCAACGCGGACTGTAGTCATTTTGTTGTTGGCTGGGGATTTCCGCCAGACACTGCCAGTAGTTCGAAGGGGAACTAGGGTAACAAGGTTAAAGCATGTGTCAAAGCTTCATATCTGTGGCCCTTCATCACAAAGTTATCTCTCAGAAAGAACATGAGAGTGCACTTGATGGGTGATGTTTCTGATGGCCAATTCTCTGAACTCTTGCTTAAAATAGGAAATGGAGAATATTCAGAGTCTGAAGGGAAAATTACCATCCCTGCAGGTCTTGGCTCAGTTGTGACAATCCAAGCAGCCCTAACAGCCAAGATATATCCTGATATTGTCATTATCATGATGAAGTCCATGGATTGGATAGGCGAACGTGCTATTTTCACTCCAAAGAATGATAGTGCTGATAACATTAATGACTGTCTACTGAAGAGTTTTGAAGGTGTAGAAATGACATACAAGTCTCTTGACTCAGTCTTGCACATGGAAGATGCAGTCCATTATCCTGTGGAGTTCCTCAATACGCTTAACCCTCCTGGCCTCACAACCCATATGCTTTATCTCAAAGTGGGGTCTCCAGTCAGTGGCGTAGCGAAAGGGGGGGCAAGGGGGTCTATCATGCCCTTGGCACTACTATCAGAGGGACGCCAAATGGTCCTTTTCACAAATTCTATATATAATATTATATGTTTTTCGGGGATGGGGCGCCAAAAAGGTATCGTGCCCCGGGCGCCAGTTATGCTCGCAACGTCACCGGCTCCAGTTACTGTGCAACCTCAACCCTCCAACACTCTGCAATGGTACCAGGTTGAAATTAACAACCCTTGAAAGAAACGTCATTGACGCTACAGTATTCACCGGCTGTGCTTGGTTAGAATCTGTTTTAATACCCGGAATACCACTCATTCCATCAGATTATCCCTTTGAGTATAAGAGACTGCAGTTTCCCCTCAAAGTTTGCTTTGGTATGACTATCAACAAGTCCCAGGGACAATCGTTGAAGGTGGCAGGGATTTATTTGATGGAGGAATGCTTTTCACATGGCCAGTTTTATGTGGCCTGCTCCAGAGTCAGTTCACCAAGCAGCCTAGAAATATTACCGCCTGAATGTAAAACTACCAATGTTGTCTACAAAGAAGTTCTAAAATGAAAACATAAAAAAAAGGATAATGCGTATAATATTCAAAAATTTTAACTTTTTTCTTTAAATGTTTTTTTTTCCTGAAAAAACAACAGAAAAATATGTCAGTGTCAATTATATAAGGTAAGAATCACTCACCTTTCATTCCAGGCTGCCACTGAACGGGAGTTATCCTAATTAAGCCACACACTTCAAAGAACGACGTTAGATCTTGATTCACAAACAAATAACAATAATGACGAGACGACAATTTACACAGAACTTATACATATATTAACGAATCTTATCGAGTTTACATTAAATTTCCGAAGACCTCCCTTGTATCTATGGAACATAACCTGAGGGGCCTCGTATCTCGTTCAACTGTTTTTCAACTGCGTCGCGCCAAAGCACAGTAGTAGGCGTGGGTTACGTATTGGCGCTGGAATCGCTGCTACGTCGTGGGAGTTCTTGACAAAATGTAATGAGTTTACTTCATAAATTGTTTAGAAATATGTTTAAATTTCTTGTATTTTGCTTTGTATGAACTTCACATTTTAGGAATTTTGTTCAAAATTTAAAATGCCATTACCCTCACCCCCTCTCCTTTAATCGGCTAGAAAAATCCAATAACTTGTATTTTTTATATATTTTTTGAACACCAAATTGGTGGTAGGGGATAGAGAGAGATCAACCTTGATTAAATGAAGCGTGGAAAGGAGTGTATGTGTGGAATGTAGATATTTCGGTTGTTTACACACATGCATCTAGAGCTCAGGTTAACTCTTCATTTTTATTACCCTGGGCTACGCCAGGTAATTCTTTGTGTTTGAAACCGGCGATTTTCACAGAGGTTTGCGGGGAAGCCCTGAAACTCCTCCAAGGGCCGGGATTTAGAGGGATATCAAAATTGAAAGAAACATTTTAATGCATTGGGAGGGGGGGGATTATAATATGCTGATGGTTAGCTAACCTGCGGGGAGGGGTATCGATTGGCATAGAATTACAAGTTTATATAATATACAAAAAACCACATTAAGGGTACACCCGTGCAACGCGGGGTATATAAAGCTAGTCAAAAAATAAATATATATAACGTTTGACAACTATAAAATCAAACCAGGATGTACTTAGAAGTTCTATTTAATTATCTTGCTATATTTTTAATTTTTATTCTAAAAAGGAAGAATTTTATCTTTTCTCCATAATAATTGATGTAAAGTTTCATTTTATGGCTTCCTATAAACTTCACTGTTTCTTATCCAATAAATATATGGCTTTACACTTTATGAATCCTAAAAGGTTTATGTGCCAATATTCAAATTCAAAATTAACAAAATAAAAAATTTAGACTGTGAAATTTTTAAAGTATTTATAAAAAAATAACACAAAAATATGAAAGAAAATAGGTAGTTTATTGCTCGGGAATACGTTATTCTCCTCTAAATAATTAAGAGTTTCAGAGCCTGGTTTAGCCCCTCCCCCATATACCTTATCAAGTATGGCACGCCTCCTAGGTTAAGGTTTGGTTTGCTGTGGTGCGCTAAGGTCAACTTTTTGCTACACGAGGGCTAATTGGACCGGGACTTACAGTCTAAGATCGATCCCGAACGGCTACAAACATCATGCCAACAGGTTGAAAACAACTGCTTTAAGGAGTCATCATCTAATCTATGATAATCATAGGCGTAGCGTGATTCTAACTTTTAGGAGGAGGGAGAGGCATGAATTGAATTCAGTTACGGCTCTCCTCAGCGCATTGATAGCCGGACGGTCATTAAAATATGAATTATTGTGATTTTTTAAAAACTGAATAACAATAGAATTGATTTTTGAGAAGTATTTAAAAGTTACACAATAAAAAAATAAATATATTATAAATAAAATGAAAAAAAAAATAGATCGTGGAATTTTTGTTATGGATCATATCATAGTTAAAAACTATATTAAGTCTAAAGACAAACAGGAATCTTCAGTTTCACCCCTAAGCATTCAAAATGACTCCGTTGATTAATGCCGAAAATTCCACTTTTATGTGATATTTTTCTACTGCATTACTTGAATCAGTAATGAAGATATAAATGAAATTTTAGAATAATACCCATAATTAAACGGCGATTATTTTTTGTATTACTTAATAGTATAATTCCTATGCAATGATGTAATAATTTAACGAAATACACCCGATACTTATTTAAAGTCTCACGTGAATAGATTATAGAGCTCTGCGACTAGATATGCGGAATAGAAAAAAACTTCTACAGCCGAGGATTTAGTGAAATTATTGTGTCGCGGCTCTCTCTCATTACGGTGTTTGTTATTGTTCAGCAGCCTTTTGATAGTGGAAATTGCTCTGCGTCGATTCGGTCTCTACCGTGTGTGTCCGTTGGTAAATAGTTTCGCATCAATCCCGTATTTCTGTCTCTTCCGTGCGTCTCTGTTGGCAGGTAATTTCGCATCTATCCCATATGCGGATCATGCGATTACAACGATAATCCTAAAGTGAAAGTGTGGAAGTATTTGGTAATAGCAGATTTAATTACTTTCCTTTCTGCTAAAAATATAGTGGTAGGAATATGAAAAGTTTTTTTTTGTCATAACATAGCTTAGAACACCCTATCATGCCGAAATTCAACTGAATGTGCTCATTACTCTCACATTCAGAGATATATTGGAATAACGATCTTACACCAAGAAGTAGTTAATTCCTTGTGTCACCTGAAATTTATGAAGCGAAAATAATTTCAAAAATAAATTGTTGAAATGGTATGATAAATTACAAACAGATTTCCATGCAGGCCGAAATACCTATGATAAAACGTCTTTACTCTTTGTTTTAAAGAATAAAATTACTTGCATATTTTTAAAATAAAATAAACAAATATAAAACACTTTATGCTTTTAAACTGCGTTTTACTCAAATTCTGTCATTGTAAGTTAAACTGTAGCACAGTCCCCGCCCATTCAGATGTTTAACCAAATAGGAAACGCCCAACGGTCTGGGATTTAGAAAATTCGTTATTTATGATCAGAATTACCGATATCAATCACAGTATTAAAAACAGCACAAACGTAATTCACCGAAATCAAGAAGTGGCAAATACGCTCTTTCTAATCAATAGTCCTTTTAATATTTTACATCATGGAATATTGAGAAATAAAGAAAATATAAAATTTGTAAGCCGGTATAAATTCAAATTAAACGAAAAAATTAAAAACAAGTAGAACAAGTAGTATCTTTTTATGTAATAACATAAATAATGAAATAAATAATACTGTATTTTATTTGAACTTTGCACAAACCGTTTCCTTAACATTGTTTGAAATATTTGTGTTTGAAGGCGTTGGCCAAGGCAACACAGTTAGCCTTTTGATCCTATGATTCAATGATGGTGTGCACTTTCAGTCCAGTTGTTCTGTGTGAACTTGCTGTTGTTCTGCTGATATTGTTATTTATGCTCATCTGTTCTGACTTTAGTCGTAAGTGACTGTGTATAATTTTTGTTACTGGTTTTAGACTATAAAGAATTAAAATTGTGTTGGTGTTATGTGGACATTGATCCCTGGCGTTCGTCACTTGCTGACGTGTTTTCATCGCTATCTGTCACCCGTAAAGCTCAAGCTGCCGTTAAGGCCTCTGCTCCATTGCCTCGTCGATTTCCAATGTGGGCGTTTTTGGAGTGTCTGAGCTAAAACGCTTTATCTTCAGTGATACATTCGTATCATATTAAATACAGTGCTCTTAAAAACTTAAAACGTGGGAATAGCAGGGATTACTTAACGCTGGAAGTAAATTTTATCAAAAAATTTACAATTTTAAGTTTAAGGAAGACAATTTAAAATAATTTAAATTGAACATAAGAGGCAAGTGAAATCAAAACAAGAAGGGTTATGCTGCAGAGTCCCGATCCCGATTTGAACCAGGATCGGGGTGGAAGTATTCACTTATGATGCTAAAAACCCTGAACATTTTGTTGATTTCGTCGCCGGGCTCTCTGAGAGCTACAGCTAAGTTTTGAAGCAGGTTTAAAATGTCTTGAATTGAGAAAATTTCGGAGATTTCCCTGACATATTTAATTATCTCGCTTAAGTCGGAGAGGCCGTCGTTATTGCTACTGCGGGGGTTAGGAGTACTAGGAGGTTGTTGAGTTTTGGAGGTGTATTTGGAAATAGGTTTTTCTAACACTATTTTCTTTTTAGGAGCAGTCCTAATGTTAATTGGCATATCCTGAGGGCTAGGGGCAGTGTTTACATTTTCGTTATCCTCAGCGGTGTCACATGGAACCGGAGGAGTACTATTATTATTTGGGCGGGGGGGGGGGGGAGCATTTTTATTCCACGCCGAGGTAGACGGGGTAGGAGCGGGGATAAAATTAGAATTGGGGATGTTGCTAAATTTATGTTTATTTGGCACATTTTTAGATTCAGCTATGACTTTGGGGTGTCTAATACATTTAGAATAATTTGCGGTGTGATTCCCCCCGCAGTTAGCACACGTGAATTTTTCAGGGTTTCCCCTGATAGTGCAAAGTCTGGCCTGGTGGCTACCACTACAGAGTAGACACTTGGGAGTTAGGTTGCAGGTATTGCTAGAATGCCCGTAACGCTGACAATTATAGCATTGAGCATATCCGGTATTTTTAAAGGGGGTGATTTTAATTTTAAGGTGGTTAATGCAAGTTAAGGTGTTAATATTATCATTGTTTGGGGATGGTTTAAGGGAGGCCATAAATAGCGGCAATTTAGCGTTAGTTTTTTTTATTGGTAAGATAGGCAATTTTAATTGGCTCAATGCCAATACTTCTCAGTGCATCCTGAATGTCTTGTTTATCGGTAGTGGCAGGCAGGCCCCCTGATAAGAATTTTTTTAGGCCTCTCCGACCTCGGGTCGATCATCCTGAAGGGTACATTATTCTCGAGCAACATTTGCTGAGCTTTTTTGTAATTCTCATTTTCAGAGAAAACTATATGAATAAGGGTGCCAGCCAAAATTGGCTCGGCGTCAGGCGAGATAGTTTTAATCTGATGAATCAGATTTTTGTAATTATTTCCTGACTCAAAGAAAACCTGATATTTTTTGTTAGGTTTAGGAGCGGCAGTTTCCTGCGTTTCTATGATGGTAGGAACGTTACTGGCGTCATCATTATTTTCGTTTGGAACTTCCACGATTGTTGCTTCCTCCCAAGGATCGTCTATTACGAATACTCCTTCGATTACACAGGCCAACGAAAAATGACTTTTTGAAAACTTTTTTAACGTTAATAACTGATTCTTATGTATTTTTTGGTGCTGAATTCGTATCTGGCCTCAGTTTTTTTTCTATCACTCACAGTTTCGTTACAATGTGACTTCGTCTGAAACTAGATAATTAGCCGAACATACCATAGAAAATAAAAATAAATAAATGTTACAATATGAACAAACTTTTATTCAAGTATAAACATGAAAATACCTTTTTATTACATAGGTTGTATGTGTGCTTTGGCTTATTATTCCTTTCCCTCTTCACCTTAAAGTTCCTGATACAGCTTTATCGCTTGTGAATCGCTTGCTCAGCTTCTCGGTGAAGTGGCGAACAGTAGTCTCCCATCATATAGCTATTCCAGCGGCCCTGATATCATCTTTTTATCAGTTTAATATCTTGATGAAACCGCTCACCTTGCTCCTCACTGACATCACACAAATTATCTGGGGAAAAATCAAGGAGACTCTTCAAAAATTAAATCTTGAGGCTCATCAAACAACCTAACTTTTTGAACTTTTGCAGCATGTTTGCTACACTAGAAATATAACGTGGGTCCTTTATATTGCCCAAGAACTTGATCACAATCTGCTTGAATGATACCCAAGCCTCCGTCTTTTTTAAAGTCATTTTTGTTTCCAAGTTGGGATCGAACGTCATTTTTCGGATGTCAGGCCCAACAAACACGCCTTCTTCCAATTTTGCATCTGATAGATGAGGAAACTTCTCGCAGAGATATTTGAAACATTCTCCATTAGGGCCGTGCTTAAGGTGGGGGGGGGGGGAACGGGACAACGGCCCAGGGCCGCTAAAATTTAGGGCCTCTAAAAATTTAGGACCGCCATTTTTATTCTTCATCGCAACACTTTTCTGAACGTTTCGGGTTTTTTAAGAAATCCTTCATTTTCCGCGGTATCTATAATTCGACTTATAAAAAAATATGTTTCGATTATTTTTAAAAGAATCGTAGAAAGAATCTTAATTGATGAACTACCCTTTTGATTCCTAAAATTTCTCAGTTATAAAAACATGATTTATCTTCAATTCAGTTATAGTAAATCCTTGATTATCAATCTCTTTTTTCAATATCAGTTTCTGCTATCTGGCAGTCACAACATACAATCATTTGAAGAATAATACAGCGTTTTGTTGGAATCTGTTCGTTTTCACGGAATAGTTGCAAACTGAGAAAAGCATGAACATATCTTTGTGAACGAATACTAATACCATTTGGTCAAATGTTTCGTCTTTTCAAAGCAAACATTTGACTAGAGATTTCTCCAGGTAGTATAAGACAAGTAAGTAAATGAGCTCCAAACCTGTTGGAAAGAAAGGCGTCTGAAGGCTGAAGGAGAGAGGTAAACAAAAAATGGGCATTACTTGTTCTCTCTATCATTATAATGTATTTTATTTCCCATTTCTCGAAGAATTGAAAATATTACAAAGCAGGTACACTCTGTATGCTTTGAATACGGATTGTAAGCCCGTCCTCCTTGGCACTTATTTCTAATGAAAAAGAGCTCTCATCATCTTTGGAATTTTCACTTATAATAGAAAATTGTGCTGCTCAGAAATCAAGAAAAATTGCTTTATAACCAACAAATCCATACATGTAAGTATTTGTTTTTAAGACTTTACATTTTCTAAATCGTGTAAAAAAATTTTCCATTGTTTCATTATTCATACAAATGGATTAACTTTATATTTTAGTGGAGCAATTGTAACTTCATGTATAATTTTCTTTTACGTAGCTAGAGTGTACGTTTTTTAGTATCGAAACGCAATGCATTAAAAGCAATAATTAGTAAAATCAGTAGTGGATACATTTTTTTGTCGCTGAGGTGGGGACGGGGTTATCTTACAAGATCCATTACTCAGTACGTAGAGAAATTTGATTGCCAGTAAATGTGTTTCGCCCGGGACAGCTAAAACCACAAACACGCCCCTGAAAACGTCAATGGAGAAATGAATCTTCATTGTTCTCATGGTATTTTTGAACTTCTGGAGTGCCTGGTCCTGACGGATTTATCTCCAGTTTCACGATAAATTTCTTCAAGGTGACATGCGCAAGATGGGAGTTACAGTGTAACTCCAGTAACACTTCGAACATGAAGTTCTATAACAGTATCAGTGACACTCGAGAATCGAGTTATTTCAGTGCTCAAGTAAAAAATTACTAGACAGTTTTAAAGACGCGAGGGAAAAATTAGCAAGTTAATAAAACAAGTAGTTAAGGGGAGAGGAAAAAAAAAAAATAAACAATAAAAAAAATAAAAAAAAAGTGAAAAAATAAAATTAGTTAAAAAAAATTTAATTAAGTAACAACATTAATATTACGGCTAAGTGAGTAGGGGAAAATTTTAAGTTAAAAGTAAGAGAACGCGCTTTCCAAGAAGCCCATAAAAGCAGACCTATTTAAGCAAACAGAACAGGAGGAGGGGACTAGCCAGAAACTCCCCGAGCTGGGTTCAAACCCGGATCGGGGCAGAAGTAGTCACAAATAATTTTGAATACATTAAGCATTTTAGTTATGTCGTCGTCAGGCTTTCTAAGAGCCGCGGCAATGTTTCTGAGAAGCTGTAAGACATCAGAGATGGAGTAGGTTTGGGAAAATTCCCTTACAAGTTTTATGATTTCCGAAAAGTCGGAGAGGCCAGTGTTGTTAGTGATGTGGTTATCGTTAGAAGGATTGGGTTGAACATTGTACTTAGAGATGGGTTTTTCTATGTCAATTTTTTTCCTAGGCGCGGTCCTAGCATAGACTAGTTCCGAAGCACTAGGAGTGTTATTTTGAGTTTCAGTAAGGGTCGTTGAGTTGGTTTCAACATTAACCGCAGGGTTACTATTGTTAGTGGGGAGGGAATTTTTATTCCAAGCTGAAGTGCTAGGAATTGGGGCAGGAATGAATGTGTTGGTGTTTCTTTTGGAATTGCTGGAGTTGGTGTTAGTATTACTGTTTGAGTTATTAGTGTTGGAATCTTTTTTAGCTTTAGATATATTTTTAGGGTGTCTGGAGCATTTAGAGTAGTTTGCAGTGTGGTTACCTCCACAATTTGCGCACCTAAAAAGCTGAGGATTTCCCTTAATGGGACAAATCCTAGCTTGATGTTTGTCGCCACATAAGAGGCATTTAGGAGTGAGATTACAAGTCGTGCTCGCATGCCCGAACCGCTGGCAGTTGTAGCATTGAGCCGTACCTGAATTTTTAAATGGTGTAATTCTGATTTTTAAATAATTGATACTAGTTAGATTGTTGAGATTGTCAATGTTGGGAGAAGGTTTAATAGAGATCATAAATAGAGGAAGAATAGTTTTCGTTTGTTTGTTAGTGAGGTACGCAATTTTAATTGGTACAATGCCTATGTTAGTGAGTGCGTCGTGTATGTCCTGTCTGTCAGTAGTGGCGGGCAGGCCCCTGATCAAAAATTTTCTTGGTCTCTCCGACCTAGGATCCATAATTCTGAAGGGAGTATTATTACTGGTAAGGATTCCCTGAGCATTTTGGTAGCTAATAATGTCATTAAAAATTATGTGTATGAGAGAACCGGCCATTTCTGGCTCGGCTTCGGGACAGCTAGTTTTGATTAAGTTAATAAGGCTTTTATAGTTAGTTCCGGATTCAAAGTAGATGTGGTATTTAGGGGTGCGAGTAGGTTCGGCAGATTCCTGCGTCTCCATGTCTACAGCTTCAGCAGAGGTATTACCTTCAGGAATTTCAGTACTGGCGGCGCTCGGCCGTTCAGAATTAATGGAGCTAATTTTAACATTAGGTTCTAGGGAAGGGTCAGAATCCTCTCTCTGGCGCTTAGTTGTTTTAGTTCTGGTGTTCAAAACACCTTCCTCGTTACGGAATAATTCCATGCCATAAGCAAGAAGATTAAAATTACAGCAAGTAATATTTGCTTCTACATAACTTCTAAAACTGTCAATAATCATAAAATTCTTTAACTCTAATTCTCTGGTTACCATAGTGAGCACTGAATATACACGATCAAGAGTATCACTTACCGTGGGAGTCTCTGCAGCCGACGAGAGTCCGTCTTCATTGTTCTAAGATACTATTGACAGCATCGCAGATCTTTATTCCGCAAAATTTGCCTTGGACACTCCTCAACTCTCCCTTGTTTCAGTTCAACTGCGGTTCAGTCTTTCTGGAAATTCTAAATGGAGCTCTACCACGATGAAGACTGTTTTCTGAAATGAATCTACAGTTGTTCAACAAAATTATTTCTGTTTCCGTCAGTGGAGAAATCGACTGTTAAGGGGATCCAGGACACAAAATTGTTCGAATTTTCGAAAAAAATTGATTGCATTAAATTTTTTTTTGTTCTTTTACGCTTAAAATGACGTTTAAATCATGTTTCTATCTTAATAAGGACATGAGAAATTATTATTATTTTTTTGCAACATTCTAATAGTAGCCAAGCGTTGTTTAAACATAAAAGTGCGTTTTTCTGCATGATAGGTTTTTTCCCCATTTCTCGTCTTTAAATTGTTATAAGTCAAGAACCGTTAAAGATAAATGGTTGAAACTACGAAAATGTATTTTTCAACTATTTTACTTTAATTTTGATTCATCAAATTTGAAAAGAATATTTACTGTTGAAAATATGATTTTTTAAAAATATGTTACATCATTTTTTTTTGTAATTTTTAATATAAATATTTTTAATTTCCTTAAATTTAATATTTAAAAAAATGCTGAATCAAAATTAAAACTTATATATTTCTGTTTAATTAAATGGAAAAGAATTAAAATTCGACAATTAATATTTCGAGTTATAACAATTTTAAATTACTCCACTTTTTAAAAATTTTTAAATATTTAAATTTTTTAAAACATTTTGAGAAGTTTTATGAAAGGATTTTGTTTACAAATTATATGGCTAACCATCACAAAAAAAAATTCAAAATTTTCACTCAATAAATAAATAGCTTTTTAAAATGTGTCCCGGACCCCCTTAACGAAACGTCGGATTGCCCACTGAAATGTCTAAAAGTCGACTGAACCCTGGTTTGTCGACTTCAGCACGCATTTTTATTTCCAGATTTAATTAAAATTGCGGAATTCGTTTCTGTATCTTCATCAATCACCTGTCTACTTACTTATTTCCCCGTCGATAAGTGCGTTTGAGAAATTCAGCCTCAAAGTTAACAAGGAGTCTTTTTCCAGAAACCTTTCGAGAGATAAAATCCTTTTCACAGTGGCGACCATAAAGGTAAAAGAAAGAAACGTATATGGAAAGATTAGAATTTGCCTATACAGTCGAACCCCGTTATAGCGAACCCGGTATATAATGAACTCACGGATATAACGAAAGAAAATTTTCGTCCCGCCATTTTCCTATTGTACGTAATTTAATTAGTATTGTGTCAGTTTAATGTAATCGATTTTAGTCGATTTAATTCATTAATGATCATTTTTAATAGATTTTATCATTTTTTTCATATATCATTACTGACTGCACATTGCAACTAATGAGTTGTACATTTTGTGAACTGTAGTATTTTTCTTAACGGTTCGGATACAGCGAACCACCGGATAAAACGAACAAAACCTTTGTTTCCCTTGAAGTTCATTATAACGGGGATCGACTGTAATGTGCTACATTAAGTTGAGGATCAGACGACTTGAAGAGGCTGACAGAGGTGGAGGAGAAAGGCTGAACTGAACAATTGAATCTTATTCTCTGATTTTTCTCTGATAAATCGAACAAAACCTTTCGTCCCTTGAAGTTCGTTATAACGGGGCTCGATTGTATTGAAATTAATAGTTCTCTGACAACCCCATGTGTCGATCGGAGATCTAGGGGAAGGGCCTCATCCAGTCAGGGTTTCAGCAAGTGAGTCCGGATAAAGCAACGCGGACTGTAGTCATTTTGTTGTTGGCTGGGGATTTCCGCCAGACACTGCCAGTAGTTCGAAGGGGAACTAGGGTAACAAGGTTAAAGCATGTGTCAAAGCTTCATATCTGTGGCCCTTCATCACAAAGTTATCTCTCAGAAAGAACATGAGAGTGCACTTGATGGGTGATGTTTCTGATGGCCAATTCTCTGAACTCTTGCTTAAAATAGGAAATGGAGAATATTCAGAGTCTGAAGGGAAAATTACCATCCCTGCAGGTCTTGGCTCAGTTGTGACAATCCAAGCAGCCCTAACAGCCAAGATATATCCTGATATTGTCATTATCATGATGAAGTCCATGGATTGGATAGGCGAACGTGCTATTTTCACTCCAAAGAATGATAGTGCTGATAACATTAATGACTGTCTACTGAAGAGTTTTGAAGGTGTAGAAATGACATACAAGTCTCTTGACTCAGTCTTGCACATGGAAGATGCAGTCCATTATCCTGTGGAGTTCCTCAATACGCTTAACCCTCCTGGCCTCACAACCCATATGCTTTATCTCAAAGTGGGGTCTCCAGTCAGTGGCGTAGCGAAAGGGGGGGCAAGGGGGTCTATCATGCCCTTGGCACTACTATCAGAGGGACGCCAAATGGTCCTTTTCACAAATTCTATATATAATATTATATGTTTTTCGGGGATGGGGCGCCAAAAAGGTATCGTGCCCCGGGCGCCAGTTATGCTCGCAACGTCACCGGCTCCAGTTACTGTGCAACCTCAACCCTCCAACACTCTGCAATGGTACCAGGTTGAAATTAACAACCCTTGAAAGAAACGTCATTGACGCTACAGTATTCACCGGCTGTGCTTGGTTAGAATCTGTTTTAATACCCGGAATACCACTCATTCCATCAGATTATCCCTTTGAGTATAAGAGACTGCAGTTTCCCCTCAAAGTTTGCTTTGGTATGACTATCAACAAGTCCCAGGGACAATCGTTGAAGGTGGCAGGGATTTATTTGATGGAGGAATGCTTTTCACATGGCCAGTTTTATGTGGCCTGCTCCAGAGTCAGTTCACCAAGCAGCCTAGAAATATTACCGCCTGAATGTAAAACTACCAATGTTGTCTACAAAGAAGTTCTAAAATGAAAACATAAAAAAAAGGATAATGCGTATAATATTCAAAAATTTTAACTTTTTTTCTTTAAATGTTTTTTTTTCCTGAAAAAACAACAGAAAAATATGTCAGTGTCAATTATATAAGGTAAGAATCACTCACCTTTCATTCCAGGCTGCCACTGAACGGGAGTTATCCTAATTAAGCCACACACTTCAAAGAACGACGTTAGATCTTGATTCACAAACAAATAACAATAATGACGAGACGACAATTTACACAGAACTTATACATATATTAACGAATCTTATCGAGTTTACATTTAATTTCCGAAGACCTCCCTTGTATCTATGGAACATAACCTGAGGGGCCTCGTATCTCGTTCAACTGTTTTTCAACTGCGTCGCGCCAAAGCACAGTAGTAGGCGTGGGTGACGTATTGGAGCTGGAATCGCTGCTACGTCGTGGGAGTTCTTGTCCAAATGTAATCAGTTTACTTCATAAATTGTTTAGAAATATGTTTAAATTTCTTGTATTTTGCTTTGTATGAACTTCACATTTTAGGAATTTTGTTCAAAATTTAAAATGCCATTACCCTCACCCCCTCTCCTTTAATCGGCTAGAAAAATCCAATAACTTGTATTTTTTATATATTTTTTGAACACCAAATTGGTGGTAGGGGATAGAGAGAGATCAACCTTGATTAAATGAAGCGTGGAAAGGAGTGTATGTGTGGAATGTAGATATTTCGGTTGTTTACACACATGCATCTAGAGCTCAGGTTAACTCTTCATTTTTATTACCCTGGGCTACGCCAGGTAATTCTTTGTGTTTGAAACCGGCGATTTTCACAGAGGTTTGCGGGGAAGCCCTGAAACTCCTCCAAGGGCCGGGATTTAGAGGGATATCAAAATTGAAAGAAACATTTTAATGCATTGGGAGGGGGGGGATTATAATATGCTGATGGTTAGCTAACCTGCGGGGAGGGGTATCGATTGGCATAGAATTACAAGTTTATATAATATACAAAAAACCACATTAAGGGTACACCCGTGCAACGCGGGGTATATAAAGCTAGTCAAAAAATAAATATATATAACGTTTGACAACTATAAAATCAAACCAGGATGTACTTAGAAGTTCTATTTAATTATCTTGCTATATTTTTAATTTTTATTCTAAAAAGGAAGAATTTTATCTTTTCTCCATAATAATTGATGTAAAGTTTCATTTTATGGCTTCCTATAAACTTCACTGTTTCTTATCCAATAAATATATGGCTTTACACTTTATGAATCCTAAAAGGTTTATGTGCCAATATTCAAATTCAAAATTAACAAAATAAAAAATTTAGACTGTGAAATTTTTAAAGTATTTATAAAAAAATAACACAAAAAATATGAAAGAAAATAGGTAGTTTATTGCTCGGGAATACGTTATTCTCCTCTAAATAATTAAGAGTTTCAGAGCCTGGTTTAGCCCCTCCCCCATATACCTTATCAAGTATGGCACGCCTCCTAGGTTAAGGTTTGGTTTGCTGTGGTGCGCTAAGGTCAACTTTTTGCTACACGAGGGCTAATTGGACCGGGACTTACAGTCTAAGATCGATCCCGAACGGCTACAAACATCATGCCAACAGGTTGAAAACAACTGCTTTAAGGAGTCATCATCTAATCTATGATAATCATAGGCGTAGCGTGATTCTAACTTTTAGGAGGAGGGAGAGGCATGAATTGAATTCAGTTACGGCTCTCCTCAGCGCATTGATAGCCGGACGGTCATTAAAATATGAATTATTGTGATTTTTTAAAAACTGAATAACAATAGAATTGATTTTTGAGAAGTATTTAAAAGTTACACAATAAAAAAATAAATATATTATAAATAAAATGAAAAAAAAATAGATCGTGGAATTTTTGTTATGGATCATATCATAGTTAAAAACTATATTAAGTCTAAAGACAAACAGGAATCTTCAGTTTCACCCCTAAGCATTCAAAATGACTCCGTTGATTAATGCCGAAAATTCCACTTTTATGTGATATTTTTCTACTGCATTACTTGAATCAGTAATGAAGATATAAATGAAATTTTAGAATAATACCCATAATTAAACGGCGATTATTTTTTGTATTACTTAATAGTATAATTCCTATGCAATGATGTAATAATTTAACGAAATACACCCGATACTTATTTAAAGTCTCACGTGAATAGATTATAGAGCTCTGCGACTAGATATGCGGAATAGAAAAAAACTTCTACAGCCGAGGATTTAGTGAAATTATTGTGTCGCGGCTCTCTCTCATTACGGTGTTTGTTATTGTTCAGCAGCCTTTTGATAGTGGAAATTGCTCTGCGTCGATTCGGTCTCTACCGTGTGTGTCCGTTGGTAAATAGTTTCGCATCAATCCCGTATTTCTGTCTCTTCCGTGCGTCTCTGTTGGCAGGTAATTTCGCATCTATCCCATATGCGGATCATGCGATTACAACGATAATCCTAAAGTGAAAGTGTGGAAGTATTTGGTAATAGCAGATTTAATTACTTTCCTTTCTGCTAAAAATATAGTGGTAGGAATATGAAAAGTTTTTTTTTGTCATAACATAGCTTAGAACACCCTATCATGCCGAAATTCAACTGAATGTGCTCATTACTCTCACATTCAGAGATATATTGGAATAACGATCTTACACCAAGAAGTAGTTAATTCCTTGTGTCACCTGAAATTTATGAAGCGAAAATAATTTCAAAAATAAATTGTTGAAATGGTATGATAAATTACAAACAGATTTCCATGCAGGCCGAAATACCTATGATAAAACGTCTTTACTCTTTGTTTTAAAGAATAAAATTACTTGCATATTTTTAAAATAAAATAAACAAATATAAAACACTTTATGCTTTTAAACTGCGTTTTACTCAAATTCTGTCATTGTAAGTTAAACTGTAGCACAGTCCCCGCCCATTCAGATGTTTAACCAAATAGGAAACGCCCAACGGTCTGGGATTTAGAAAATTCGTTATTTATGATCAGAATTACCGATATCAATCACAGTATTAAAAAACAGCACAAACGTAATTCACCGAAATCAAGAAGTGGCAAATACGCTCTTTCTAATCAATAGTCCTTTTAATATTTTACATCATGGAATATTGAGAAATAAAGAAAATATAAAATTTGTAAGCCGGTATAAATTCAAATTAAACGAAAAAATTAAAAACAAGTAGAACAAGTAGTATCTTTTTATGTAATAACATAAATAATGAAATAAATAATACTGTATTTTATTTGAACTTTGCACAAACCGTTTCCTTAACATTGTTTGAAATATTTGTGTTTGAAGGCGTTGGCCAAGGCAACACAGTTAGCCTTTTGATCCTATGATTCAATGATGGTGTGCACTTTCAGTCCAGTTGTTCTGTGTGAACTTGCTGTTGTTCTGCTGATATTGTTATTTATGCTCATCTGTTCTGACTTTAGTCGTAAGTGACTGTGTATAATTTTTGTTACTGGTTTTAGACTATAAAGAATTAAAATTGTGTTGGTGTTATGTGGACATTGATCCCTGGCGTTCGTCACTTGCTGACGTGTTTTCATCGCTATCTGTCACCCGTAAAGCTCAAGCTGCCGTTAAGGCCTCTGCTCCATTGCCTCGTCGATTTCCAATGTGGGCGTTTTTGGAGTGTCTGAGCTAAAACGCTTTATCTTCAGTGATACATTCGTATCATATTAAATACAGTGCTCTTAAAAACTTAAAACGTGGGAATAGCAGGGATTACTTAACGCTGGAAGTAAATTTTATCAAAAAATTTACAATTTTAAGTTTAAGGAAGACAATTTAAAATAATTTAAATTGAACATAAGAGGCAAGTGAAATCAAAACAAGAAGGGTTATGCTGCAGAGTCCCGATCCCGATTTGAACCAGGATCGGGGTGGAAGTATTCACTTATGATGCTAAAAACCCTGAACATTTTGTTGATTTCGTCGCCGGGCTCTCTGAGAGCTACAGCTAAGTTTTGAAGCAGGTTTAAAATGTCTTGAATTGAGAAAATTTCGGAGATTTCCCTGACATATTTAATTATCTCGCTTAAGTCGGAGAGGCCGTCGTTATTGCTACTGCGGGGGTTAGGAGTACTAGGAGGTTGTTGAGTTTTGGAGGTGTATTTGGAAATAGGTTTTTCTAACACTATTTTCTTTTTAGGAGCAGTCCTAATGTTAACTGGCATATCCTCAGGGCTAGGGGCAGTGTTTACATTTTCGTTATCCTCAGCGGTGTCACATGGAACCGGAGGAGTACTATTATTATTTGGGCGGGGGGGGGGGGCATTTTTATTCCACGCCGAGGTAGACGGGGTAGGAGCGGGGATAAAATTAGAATTGGGGATGTTGCTAAATTTATGTTTATTTGGCACATTTTTAGATTCAGCTATGACTTTGGGGTGTCTAATACATTTAGAATAATTTGCGGTGTGATTCCCCCCGCAGTTAGCACACGTGAAATTTTCAGGGTTTCCCCTGATAGTGCAAAGTCTGGCCTGGTGGCTACCACTACAGAGTAGACACTTGGGAGTTAGGTTGCAGGTATTGCTAGAATGCCCGTAACGCTGACAATTATAGCATTGAACATATCCGGTATTTTTAAAGGGGGTGATTTTAATTTTAAGGTGGTTAATGCAAGTTAAGGTGTTAATATTATCATTGTTTGGGGATGGTTTAAGGGAGGCCATAAATAGCGGCAATTTAGCGTTAGTTTTTTTATTGGTAAGATAGGCAATTTTAATTGGCTCAATGCCAATACTTCTCAGTGCATCCTGAATGTCTTGTTTATCGGTAGTGGCAGGCAGGCCCCCTGATAAGAATTTTTTTAGGCCTCTCCGACCTCGGGTCGATAATCCTGAAGGGTACATTATTCTCGAGCAACATTTGCTGAGCTTTTTTGTAATTCTCATTTTCAGAGAAAACTATATGAATAAGGGTGCCAGCCAAAATTGGCTCGGCGTCAGGCGAGATAGTTTTAATCTGATGAATCAGATTTTTGTAATTATTTCCTGACTCAAAGAAAACCTGATATTTTTTGTTAGGTTTAGGAGCGGCAGTTTCCTGCGTTTCCATGATGGTAGGAACGTTACTGGCGTCATCATTATTTTCGTTTGGAACTTCCACGATTGATGCTTCCTCCCAAGGATCGTCTATTACGAATACTCCTTCGATTACACAGGCCAACGAAAAATGACTTTTTGAAAACTTTTTTAACGTTAATAACTGATTCTTATGTATTTTTTGGTGCTGAATTCGTATCTGGCCTCAGTTTTTTTTCTATCACTCACAGTTTCGTTACAATGTGACTTCGTCTGAAACTAGATAATTAGCCGAACATACCATAGAAAATAAAAATAAATAAATGTTACAATATGAACAAACTTTTATTCAAGTATAAACATGAAAATACCTTTTTATTACATAGGTTGTATGTGTGCTTTGGCTTATTATTCCTTTCCCTCTTCACCTTAAAGTTCCTGATACAGCTTTATCGCTTGTGAATCGCTTGCTCAGCTTCTCGGTGAAGTGGCGAACAGTAGTCTCCCATCATATAGCTATTCCAGCGGCCCTGATATCATCTTTTTATCAGTTTAATATCTTGATGAAACCGCTCACCTTGCTCCTCACTGACATCACACAAATTATCTGGGGAAAAATCAAGGAGACTCTTCAAAAATTAAATCTTGAGGCTCATCAAACAACCTAACTTTTTGAACTTTTGCAGCATGTTTGCTACACTAGAAATATAACGTGGGTCCTTTATATTGCCCAAGAACTTGATCACAATCTGCTTGAATGATACCCAAGCCTCCGTCTTTTTTAAAGTCATTTTTGTTTCCAAGTTGGGATCGAACGTCATTTTTCGGATGTCAGGCCCAACAAACACGCCTTCTTCCAATTTTGCATCTGATAGATGAGGAAACTTCTCGCAGAGATATTTGAAACATTCTCCATTAGGGCCGTGCTTAAGGTGGGGGGGCGGGGGGGGGGGCGAACGGGACAACGGCCCAGGGTCGCTAAAATTTAGGGCCTCTAAAAATTTAGGACCGCCATTTTTATTCTTCATCGCAACACTTTTCTGAACGTTTCGGGTTTTTTAAGAAATCCTTCATTTTCCGCGGTATCTATAATTCGACTTATAAAAAAATATGTTTCGATTATTTTTAAAAGAATCGTAGAAAGAATCTTAATTGATGAACTACCCTTTTGATTCCTAAAATTTCTCAGTTATAAAAGCATGATTTATCTTCAATTCAGTTATAGTAAATCCTTGATTATCAATCTCTTTTTTCAATATCAGTTTCTGCTATCTGGCAGTCACAACATACAATCATTTGAAGAATAATACAGCGTTTTGTTGGAATCTGTTCGTTTTCACGGAATAGTTGCAAACTGAGAAAAGCATGAACATATCTTTGTGAACGAATACTAATACCATTTGGTCAAATGTTTCGTCTTTTCAAAGCAAACATTTGACTAGAGATTTCTCCAGGTAGTATAAGACAAGTAAGTAAATGAGCTCCAAACCTGTTGGAAAGAAAGGCGTCTGAAGGCTGAAGGAGAGAGGTAAACAAAAAATGGGCATTACTTGTTCTCTCTATCATTATAATGTATTTTATTTCCCATTTCTCGAAGAATTGAAAATATTACAAAGCAGGTACACTCTGTATGCTTTGAATACGGATTGTAAGCCCGTCCTCCTTGGCACTTATTTCTAATGAAAAAGAGCTCTCATCATCTTTGGAATTTTCACTTATAATAGAAAATTGTGCTGCTCAGAAATCAAGAAAAATTGCTTTATAACCAACAAATCCATACATGTAAGTATTTGTTTTTAAGACTTTACATTTTCTAAATCGTGTAAAAAAATTTTCCATTGTTTCATTATTCATACAAATGGATTAACTTTATATTTTAGTGGAGCAATTGTAACTTCATGTATAATTTTCTTTTACGTAGCTAGAGTGTACGTTTTTTAGTATCGAAACGCAATGCATTAAAAGCAATAATTAGTAAAATCAGTAGTGGATACATTTTTTTGTCGCTGAGGTGGGGACGGGGTTATCTTACAAGATCCATTACTCAGTACGTAGAGAAATTTGATTGCCAGTAAATGTGTTTCGCCCGGGACAGCTAAAACCACAAACACGCCCCTGAAAACGTCAATGGAGAAATGAATCTTCATTGTTCTCATGGTATTTTTGAACTTCTGGAGTGCCTGGTCCTGACGGATTTATCTCCAGTTTCACGATAAATTTCTTCAAGGTGACATGCGCAAGATGGGAGTTACAGTGTAACTCCAGTAACACTTCGAACATGAAGTTCTATAACAGTATCAGTGACACTCGAGAATCGAGTTATTTCAGTGCTCAAGTAAAAAATTACTAGACAGTTTTAAAGACGCGAGGGAAAAATTAGCAAGTTAATAAAACAAGTAGTTAAGGGGAGAGGAAAAAAAAAATAAACAATAAAAAAAAATAAAAAAAAAGTGAAAAAATAAAATTAGTTAAAAAAAAATTTAATTAAGTAACAACATTAATATTACGGCTAAGTGAGTAGGGGAAAATTTTAAGTTAAAAGTAAGAGAACGCGCTTTCCAAGAAGCCCATAAAAGCAGACCTATTTAAGCAAACAGAACAGGAGGAGGGGACTAGCCAGAAACTCCCCGAGCTGGGTTCAAACCCGGATCGGGGCAGAAGTAGTCACAAATAATTTTGAATACATTAAGCATTTTAGTTATGTCGTCGTCAGGCTTTCTAAGAGCCGCGGCAATGTTTCTGAGAAGCTGTAAGACATCAGAGATGGAGTAGGTTTGGGAAAATTCCCTTACAAGTTTTATGATTTCCGAAAAGTCGGAGAGGCCAGTGTTGTTAGTGATGTGGTTATCGTTAGAAGGATTGGGTTGAACATTGTACTTAGAGATGGGTTTTTCTATGTCAATTTTTTTCCTAGGCGCGGTCCTAGCATAGACTAGTTCCGAAGCACTAGGAGTGTTATTTTGAGTTTCAGTAAGGGTCGTTGAGTTGGTTTCAACATTAACCGCAGGGTTACTATTGTTAGTGGGGAGGGAATTTTTATTCCAAGCTGAAGTGCTAGGAATTGGGGCAGGAATGAATGTGTTGGTGTTTCTTTTGGAATTGCTGGAGTTGGTGTTAGTATTACTGTTTGAGTTATTAGTGTTGGAATCTTTTTTAGCTTTAGATATATTTTTAGGGTGTCTGGAGCATTTAGAGTAGTTTGCAGTGTGGTTACCTCCACAATTTGCGCACCTAAAAAGCTGAGGATTTCCCTTAATGGGACAAATCCTAGCTTGATGTTTGTCGCCACATAAGAGGCATTTAGGAGTGAGATTACAAGTCGTGCTCGCATGCCCGAACCGCTGGCAGTTGTAGCATTGAGCCGTACCTGAATTTTTAAATGGTGTAATTCTGATTTTTAAGTAATTGATACTAGTTAGATTGTTGAGATTGTCAATGTTGGGAGAAGGTTTAATAGAGATCATAAATAGAGGAAGAATAGTTTTCGTTTGTTTGTTAGTGAGGTACGCAATTTTAATTGGTACAATGCCTATGTTAGTGAGTGCGTCGTGTATGTCCTGTCTGTCAGTAGTGGCGGGCAGGCCCCTGATCAAAAATTTTCTTGGTCTCTCCGACCTAGGATCCATAATTCTGAAGGGAGTATTATTACTGGTAAGGATTCCCTGAGCATTTTGGTAGCTAATAATGTCATTAAAAATTATGTGTATGAGAGAACCGGCCATTTCTGGCTCGGCTTCGGGACAGCTAGTTTTGATTAAGTTAATAAGGCTTTTATAGTTAGTTCCGGATTCAAAGTAGATGTGGTATTTAGGGGTGCGAGTAGGTTCGGCAGATTCCTGCGTCTCCATGTCTACAGCTTCAGCAGAGGTATTACCTTCAGGAATTTCAGTACTGGCGGCGCTCGGCCGTTCAGAATTAATGGAGCTAATTTTAACATTAGGTTTTAGGGAAGGGTCAGAATCCTCTCTCTGGCGCTTAGTTGTTTTAGTTCTGGTGTTCAAAACACCTTCCTCGTTACGGAATAATTCCATGCCATAAGCAAGAAGATTAAAATTACAGCAAGTAATATTTGCTTCTACATAACTTCTAAAACTGTCAATAATCATAAAATTCTTTAACTCTAATTCTCTGGTTACCATAGTGAGCACTGAATATACACGATCAAGAGTATCACTTACCGTGGGAGTCTCTGCAGCCGACGAGAGTCCGTCTTCATTGTTCTAAGATACTATTGACAGCATCGCAGATCTTTATTCCGCAAAATTTGCCTTGGACACTCCTCAACTCTCCCTTGTTTCAGTTCAACTGCGGTTCAGTCTTTCTGGAAATTCTAAATGGAGCTCTACCACGATGAAGACTGTTTTCTGAAATGAATCTACAGTTGTTCAACAAAATTATTTCTGTTTCCGTCAGTGGAGAAATCGACTGTTAAGGGGATCCAGGACACAAAATTGTTCGAATTTTCGAAAAAAATTGATTGCATTAAATTTTTTTTTGTTCTTTTACGCTTAAAATGACGTTTAAATCATGTTTCTATCTTAATAAGGACATGAGAAATTATTATTATTTTTTTGCAACATTCTAATAGTAGCCAAGCGTTGTTTAAACATAAAAGTGCGTTTTTCTGCATGATAGGTTTTTTCCCCATTTCTCGTCTTTAAATTGTTATAAGTCAAGAACCGTTAAAGATAAATGGTTGAAACTACGAAAATGTATTTTTCAACTATTTTACTTTAATTTTGATTCATCAAATTTGAAAAGAATATTTACTGTTGAAAATATGATTTTTTAAAAATATGTTACATCATTTTTTTTTGTAATTTTTAATATAAATATTTTTAATTTCCTTAAATTTAATATTTAAAAAAATGCTGAATCAAAATTAAAACTTATATATTTCTGTTTAATTAAATGGAAAAGAATTAAAATTCGACAATTAATATTTCGAGTTATAACAATTTTAAATTACTCCACTTTTTAAAAATTTTTAAATATTTAAATTTTTTAAAAACATTTTGAGAAGTTTTATGAAAGGATTTTGTTTACAAATTATATGGCTAACCATCACAAAAAAAAATTCAAAATTTTCACTCAATAAATAAATAGCTTTTTAAAATGTGTCCCGGACCCCCTTAACGAAACGTCGGATTGCCCACTGAAATGTCTAAAAGTCGACTGAACCCTGGTTTGTCGACTTCAGCACGCATTTTTATTTCCAGATTTAATTAAAATTGCGGAATTCGTTTCTGTATCTTCATCAATCACCTGTCTACTTACTTATTTCCCCGTCGATAAGTGCGTTTGAGAAATTCAGCCTCAAAGTTAACAAGGAGTCTTTTTCCAGAAACCTTTCGAGAGATAAAATCCTTTTCACAGTGGCGACCATAAAGGTAAAAGAAAGAAACGTATATGGAAAGATTAGAATTTGCCTATACAGTCGAACCCCGTTATAGCGAACCCGGTATATAATGAACTCACGGATATAACGAAAGAAAATTTTCGTCCCGCCATTTTCCTATTGTACGTAATTTAATTAGTATTGTGTCAGTTTAATGTAATCGATTTTAGTCGATTTAATTCATTAATGATCATTTTTAATAGATTTTATCATTTTTTTCATATATCATTACTGACTGCACATTGCAACTAATGAGTTGTACATTTTGTGAACTGTAGTATTTTTCTTAACGGTTCGGATACAGCGAACCACCGGATAAAACGAACAAAACCTTTGTTTCCCTTGAAGTTCATTATAACGGGGATCGACTGTAATGTGCTACATTAAGTTGAGGATCAGACGACTTGAAGAGGCTGACAGAGGTGGAGGAGAAAGGCTGAACTGAACAATTGAATCTTATTCTCTGATTTTTCTCTGATAAATCGAACAAAACCTTTCGTCCCTTGAAGTTCGTTATAACGGGGCTCGATTGTATTGAAATTAATAGTTCTCTGACAACCCCATGTGTCGATCGGAGATCTAGGGGAAGGGCCTCATCCAGTCAGGGTTTCAGCAAGTGAGTCCGGATAAAGCAACGCGGACTGTAGTCATTTTGTTGTTGGCTGGGGATTTCCGCCAGACACTGCCAGTAGTTCGAAGGGGAACTAGGGTAACAAGGTTAAAGCATGTGTCAAAGCTTCATATCTGTGGCCCTTCATCACAAAGTTATCTCTCAGAAAGAACATGAGAGTGCACTTGATGGGTGATGTTTCTGATGGCCAATTCTCTGAACTCTTGCTTAAAATAGGAAATGGAGAATATTCAGAGTCTGAAGGGAAAATTACCATCCCTGCAGGTCTTGGCTCAGTTGTGACAATCCAAGCAGCCCTAACAGCCAAGATATATCCTGATATTGTCATTATCATGATGAAGTCCATGGATTGGATAGGCGAACGTGCTATTTTCACTCCAAAGAATGATAGTGCTGATAACATTAATGACTGTCTACTGAAGAGTTTTGAAGGTGTAGAAATGACATACAAGTCTCTTGACTCAGTCTTGCACATGGAAGATGCAGTCCATTATCCTGTGGAGTTCCTCAATACGCTTAACCCTCCTGGCCTCACAACCCATATGCTTTATCTCAAAGTGGGGTCTCCAGTCAGTGGCGTAGCGAAAGGGGGGGCAAGGGGGTCTATCATGCCCTTGGCACTACTATCAGAGGGACGCCAAATGGTCCTTTTCACAAATTCTATATATAATATTATATGTTTTTCGGGGATGGGGCGCCAAAAAGGTATCGTGCCCCGGGCGCCAGTTATGCTCGCAACGTCACCGGCTCCAGTTACTGTGCAACCTCAACCCTCCAACACTCTGCAATGGTACCAGGTTGAAATTAACAACCCTTGAAAGAAACGTCATTGACGCTACAGTATTCACCGGCTGTGCTTGGTTAGAATCTGTTTTAATACCCGGAATACCACTCATTCCATCAGATTATCCCTTTGAGTATAAGAGACTGCAGTTTCCCCTCAAAGTTTGCTTTGGTATGACTATCAACAAGTCCCAGGGACAATCGTTGAAGGTGGCAGGGATTTATTTGATGGAGGAATGCTTTTCACATGGCCAGTTTTATGTGGCCTGCTCCAGAGTCAGTTCACCAAGCAGCCTAGAAATATTACCGCCTGAATGTAAAACTACCAATGTTGTCTACAAAGAAGTTCTAAAATGAAAACATAAAAAAAAGGATAATGCGTATAATATTCAAAAATTTTAACTTTTTTTCTTTAAATGTTTTTTTTTCCTGAAAAAACAACAGAAAAATATGTCAGTGTCAATTATATAAGGTAAGAATCACTCACCTTTCATTCCAGGCTGCCACTGAACGGGAGTTATCCTAATTAAGCCACACACTTCAAAGAACGACGTTAGATCTTGATTCACAAACAAATAACAATAATGACGAGACGACAATTTACACAGAACTTATACATATATTAACGAATCTTATCGAGTTTACATTTAATTTCCGAAGACCTCCCTTGTATCTATGGAACATAACCTGAGGGGCCTCGTATCTCGTTCAACTGTTTTTCAACTGCGTCGCGCCAAAGCACAGTAGTAGGCGTGGGTGACGTATTGGAGCTGGAATCGCTGCTACGTCGTGGGAGTTCTTGTCCAAATGTAATCAGTTTACTTCATAAATTGTTTAGAAATATGTTTAAATTTCTTGTATTTTGCTTTGTATAAACTTCACATTTTAGGAATTTTGCTCAAATAATTTGTATTTTTTATATATTTTTTGAACACCAAATTATAGGTAGGGGAAAACAGAGAGATCAACCTTGATTAAATGAAGCGTGGACAGGAGTGTATGTGTGGAATGTAGATATTTCGGTTGTTTGCACATATGCATCTAGAGCTCAGGTTAACTCCATTCATTTTTATTACCCTGGTCTACGCCAGGTAATTCTTTGTGTTTGAAACCGGCGATTTTCACAGGGGTTTGCGGGGAAGCCCTGAAACTCCTCTAAGGGCCGGGATCTAGAGGGATATCAAAATTGAAAGAAACATTTTAATGCTGACATCAGCATTGGGGGGGGGGGGGGGGGATTATAATATGCTGATGGTTTGCTGATCTGTTGGGTGGGGTATCGATTGGCATAGAATTACAAGTTTATATAATATACAAAAAGCCACATTAAGGGTACACCCGTGCAACGCGGGGTATATAAAGCTAGTCAAAAAATAAATATATATAACGTTTGACAACTATAAATTCAAACCAGGATGTACTTAGAAGTTCTATTTAATTATCTTACTATATTTTTAATTTTTATTCTAAAAAGGAAGAATTTTATCTTTTCTCCATACTAATTGATGTAAAGTTTCATTTTATGGCTTCCTATAAACTTCACTGTTTCTTATCCTATAAATATATGGTTTTACTCTTTATGAATCCTAAAAGGTTTTTGTGCCTATATTCAAATTAAAAAAAATAAAATATTTAGACTGTGAAATTTTTAAAGAATTTATAAGAAAATAACACAAAAAATATGAAAGAAAATAGGTAGTTTATTGCTCGGGAATACGTTATTCTCCCCTAAATAATTAAGATTTTCAGTGCTAGGTTTAGCCCCTCCCCCATATACCTTATCAAGTGTGGCACGCCTCCTAGGTTAAGGTTTGATTTGCTTTGGTGCGCTAAGGTTAACTTTTTGCTACACGAGGGCTAATTAGACCGGGAATTACAGTTTAAGATCGATCCCGAACGGCTACAAAAATCATGCCAACAGGTTGAGAACCACTGCTTTAAGGAATCATCATCTAATCTATGATAATCATAGGCGTAGCGTGATTCTAACTTTTGGAAGGAGGGAGAAGCACGAATTGAATTCAGTTAGGGCCCTCCTCAGCGCATTGATAGCCGGACGGTCATTAAATATGAATTATTATGATTTTTTTAAAACTGAATAACAATAGAATTGATTTTTGAGTAGTATTCAAAAGTTACACAGTAAAAAAATAAATATATTTTAAAGTAAATGGGAAAAAAAATATTAGCATGGAATTTTTGTTATGGATCATATCATAGTTAAAAACTATATTAAGTCTAAAGACATAACAGGAATCTTCAGTTTCACCCCTAAGCATTCAAAATGACTCCTTTGATTAAAGCCGAAAATTCCACTTTTATGTGATATTTTTCTACTGCATTACTTGAATCAGTAATGAAGATATAAATAAAATTTTAGAATAATACGCATAATTACACGGCGATTATTTTTTGCATTATTTACTAGTATAATTCCTATGCAATGATGTAATAATTTAACGAGATACACCCGCTAGTTATTTAAAGTCTCGGATGAATAGATTATAAAGCTCTGTGACTAGATGTGCTGAATAGAAAAAAAACGTCTACAGCCGTGAATCCATAAAAGTTCTTGAGTCGTGCCTCACATTTATTACGGCGTTTATTATAAGTAAATAGCCTTTTAAAAGAGCAAGTCGCCGTGCAACAATTCGGTCTTTACTGTGAATCTCAATTGTGGCAATTTTCGCATGAATCCCATATTCGGGTCATGCGGCGTCATGAAATTTACTTGAAAAAGTATTAGAGGGTTTTGTAATGCAGTTTTAATTATTTTCTTTTCTACCAAAAATATAGTGGTAGATATATAGAAAGTCTTTTTGTCATAACATAGCTTAGAACACCATGTCATGCCGAAATTCAACTGAATGTGCTCATTACTCTCACATTCAGAGATATATTGGAATAACGATCATCTTACAGAAAGAAGTAGTTAATTCCTTGTGTCACCTGTATTTTATGAAGCGAAAATATTTTCAAAAATAAACTGTTGAAATGGTATGATAAATTACAAACAGATTTTCATACAGGCCTAAATACCTATGATAATACGTCTTTACTCTTTGTTAAAAGAATAAAATTACTTGCATATTTTTAAAATAAAATAAATTAATATAAAACACTTTATGCTTTAAAACTGCGTTTTACTCAAATTCTGTTTTTGTAAGTTAAACTGTAGCACAGTCCCCGCCTATTTAGGTGTTTAACCAAATAGGAAACGCCCAACGGTCTGGGATTTAGAAAATTTATTACTTGTGATCATGATTACCGATATCAATCACAGTATTGAAAAATAGAACAAACGTAATTCACCGAAATCAATAAGTGGCAAATACGCTCTTTCTAATTAATAGTCCTTTTAATATTTTACATCATGGAATATTGAGAAATAAAGAAAACATAAAATTTGCAAGCCGGTATAAATTCAAATTAAACGAATAAATTAAAAACAAGTAGAACAAGTAGTAACTTTTTATGTAATAACATAAATAATGAAATAAATAATACTGTCTTTTATTTGAACTTTGCACAAACCGTTTCCTTAACATTGTTTGAAATATTTGTGTTTGAAGGCGTTGGCCTAGGTAACACAGTTAGCCTTTTGATCCTATGGTTCAATGATGGTGTGCATTTTCAGTCCAGTTGTTCTGTGTGAACTTGCTGTTGTTCTGCTGATATTGTTATTTATGCTCATCTGTTCTGACTATAATCGTAAGTGACTATTTATAATTTTTGTTACTGGTTTTAGACTATAAAGAATTAAAATTGTGTTGGTGTTATGTGGACATTGAATCCTGGCGTTCGTCACTTTCTGACGTATTTTCATCGCTATCAGACACCCGTTCGTCATGAATGACGGTAAAGCTCAAGCTAACGTTAAGGCCACTGGTCCATTGCCTGACACCTCTGTCACTGGAACTTCCACGATTGTTGCTTCCTCCCAAGGATCGTCTATTACGAATACTCCTTCGATTACACAGGCCAACGAAAAATGACTTTTTGAAAACTTTTTTAACGTTAATAAATGATTCTTATGTATTTTTTGGTGCTGAATTCGTATCTGGCCTTAGTTTTTTTTCTATCACTCACAGTTTTGTTACAATGTGACTTCGTCTGAAACTAGATAATTAGCCGAACATACCATAGAAAATAAAAATAAATAAATGTTACAATATGAACAAACTTTTATTCAAGTATAAACATGAAAATACCTTTTTATTACATAGGTTGTATGTGTGCTTTGCCTTATATTTCCTTTCCCTCTTCACCTTAAAGTTCCTGATACAGCTTTATCGCTTGTGATTCGCTTGCTCAGCTTCTCGGTGAAGTGGCGAACAGTAGTCTCCCATCATATAGCTATTCCAGCGGCCCTGATATCATCTTTTTATCAGTTTAATATCTTGATGAAACCGCTCACCTTGCTCCTCACTGACATCACACAAATTATCTGGGGAAAAATCAAGGAGACTCTTCAAAAATTAAATCTTGAGGCTCATCAAACAACCTAACTTTTTGAACTTTTGCAGCATGTTTGCTACACTAGAAATATAACGTGGGTCCTTTATATTGCCCAAGAACTTGATCACAATCTGCTTGAATGATACCCAAGCCTCAAAGTCATTTTTGTTTCCAAGTTGGGATCGAACGTCATTTTTCGGATGTCAGGCCCAACAAACACGCCTTCTTCCAATTTTGCATCTGATAGATGTGGAAACTTCTCGCAGAGATATTTGAAACATTCTCCATCAGGGCCGTGCTTAAGGGGGGGGAGGGGGGGGGGGCGAACTGGGAAAATTTAGGGGCCCTAAAAATTTAGAACCTCCATTTTTATTCTTCATCGCAACACTTTTCTGAACGTTTCGGGTTTTTTAAGAAATCCTTCATTTTCCGTGGTATCTACAGAGTCTGTTCGCACATTTTTTTAGACGATTTTGGTAAGCGGTAATAAAAAATCGTTTGCTGCAAAAGAAATAATTGCAATTGTACTATGTTTTTAAAAGTCAAAATTATCCTCTGAGGCTTGAAAGTTTTGTTTTCTTTCAAAATGGCGTTTTTAACAAAGCAGTGGTTCGAAGGCTACATTTATGCTCTTTCCGAAGAGAAATATGCATACTCCATTATCCAAAAACGATGTGAGAGTCATGGTTTTGTGATATCTAAAGCGTCGATAGGTAATATCGTCAACAAGAAAGGAAAAAAACGTCAAATTGGAGCCTCAAGTGGGAAAAAATTCCAAACAAGTATCCAAGGAAAAAACGGACATCTTCGACTATTGCAAAGGTACGTTGTTTAATGTTAAAAGAAAATCCCCCTAGTCAAAGGACAGTTGCAAAATCATTAAAATGCTCGGTGTCCACTGTAAACAAAATGATAAACGTTGATTTAAATCTTAAGAAAGCGAAAAAACGCAATGTGCATCGTCTTCTTCCAAACCATATCGCTGAACGCAGGACAAGCTGCAGAATTCTATATGAGAAACGCTTATCCAAAGAAAAATGGAAAACAATTGTCACAATAGATGAATCATGGGTGTATTTAAATGATTGCAAGAAAAAAAGAGCCATTTATTATCATAAAAGGGGAGAAAAAAATTTAAGTACATGGCTCAAAGAATCGAAAGGAAGTTTTTCTAAGGGATTCATGATTGTCGCTGGTTTTTCTTATAATGGCAAGTTATAAAAATAAAGAGAGTGGAAAAAAATGTCAAGATTAACTCCAAATACTATCAGGAACATATTTTATCGCCAATTTTTCTGAATGAAATACCATCGCTTTACCCACAGTGCCATCAATCTGTGAGACTCCATCAGGACAAAGCTAGCAGTCACACATCAAAATCTACTGTAAATTTCCTAAAAGAAATGGAACAAAAAACTGGTATCAAGGCCATACCCTTCACTGATATCCCTACTAAATCTCCCGATGCATCACCTATGGATTTTTGTGCTTTCGGACTTTTAAAATCTGCATTATCCAAACGTCGTCCCAAAACTCTTACAGGACTCTGGAAAGCTGTTCGGGAGGAATGGGATGGAATACCTCCTCTGACACTTCGAAAGGCATTATTATCCTGGAAATTGCGGTGTCGAAAGATAGTTCAGAATAAGGGATGTCAAATATAACATTTAAAACACAAGAATTTTATGTAATTTAGTTTTGTGAATACAATATACATCGTCTAAAAAATGTGTGAACAGCCTCTGTATAATTCGAATTATAAAAAAATATGTTTCGATTTTTTTAAAAGAATCGTAGAAAGAATCTTAATTGATGACAAGTAGGTAAATGCGCTCCAAACCTGTTGGAAAAAAAGGCGTCTGAAGGTTGAAGGAGAGAGGTAAAAAAAAAATGGGTATTACTTGTTCTCTCTATCATTATAATGTATTTTATTTCCCGAAGAATTGATTTCCCAATTTCTCGAAGAATTGAAAATATTACAAAGCAGGTACACTCTGTATGCTTTGAATACGGATTGTAAGCCCGTCCTCCTTGGCACTTATTTCTAATGAAAAAGAGCTCTCATCATCTTTGGAATTTTCACTAATAAAAGAAAATTTTGCTGCTCAGAAATCAAGAAAAATTGCTTTATAACCAACAAATCCATACATGTAAGTATTTGTTTTTAACACTTTACATTTTCGAAATCGTGTATATAATTTTTCCATTGTTTCATTATTCATACAAATGGATTAACTTTATATTTTAGTGGAGCAATTGTAACTTCATGTATAATTTTCTTTTACGTAGCTAGAGTGTAGGTTTTTTAGTATCGAAACGCAATGCATTAAAAGCAATAATTAGTGAAATCAGTAGTGGATACATTTTTTGTCGGGAGGTGGGGGCGGGGTTATCTTACAAAATCCATTACTCAGTACGTAGAGAAATTTGATTGCCAGTAAATGTGTTTCACCCAGGACCACTAAAACCCCAAGCACGCCCCTGAAAACGTCATTGGAGAAATGAATCTTCATTGTTCTAAGATACTATCGACAGCATCGCAGATCTTTATTCCGCAAAACTTGCCTTGGACTCTCCCCAACTCACCCTTGTTTCAGTTGAACTGCGATTAAGTCTTTCTTGAAATTCAAAATGGAGCTCTACCACGATGAAGACTGTTTTCTGAAATGAATCTACAGTTGTTCAACAAAATTATTTCTGTTTCCGTCAGTGGGGAAATCGACTGTTAAGGGGATCCAGACCACAAAATTGTTCGAATTTTCGAAAAAAATTGATTGCATTAAAATTTTTTTTGTTCTTTTACCCTTAAAATGACGTTTAAATCATGTTTCTATCTTAATAAGGACATGAGAAATTATTATTATATTTTTGCAACATTCTAATAGTAGCCAAGCGTTGTTTAAACATAAAAGTGCGTTTTTCTGCATGATAGGTTTTTTCCCCATTTCTCGTCTTTAAATTGTTATAAGTCAAGAACCGTTAAAGATAAATGGTTGAAACTAGGAAAATGTATTTTTCTACTATTTTACTTTAATTTTGATTCATCAAATTTGAAAAAAATATTTACTTTTGAAAATATGATTTTTAAAAAATATGTTACATCATTTTTTTTTGTAATTTTTAAATATAAATATTTTTAATTTCCTTAAAAATTAATATTTAAAAAAATGCTGCATTAAAATTAAAACTTATATATTTCTGTTTAATTAAATGAAAAAGAATTGAAATTCGACAAATAATATTTCGAGTTATAACAATTTTAAATTACCGCACTTTTCAAAAATTTTTAAATTTTTAAATTTTTTAAAAACATTTTGAGAAGTTTTATGACGGGATTTTGTTTACAAATTATATGGCTAACCATCACAAAAAAAAATTCAAAATTTTCACTCAATAAATAAATAGCTTTTTAAAATGTGTCCCGGACCCCCTTAACGAAACGTCGGATTGCCCACTGAAATGTCTAAAAGTCGACTGAACCCTGGTTTGTCGACTTCAGCACGCATTTTTATTTCCAGATTTAATTAAAATTGCGGAATTCGTTTTTGTATCTTCATCAATCACCTGTCTACAGACTTATTTCTCCGTCGGTAAGTGCGTTTGAGTAATTCAGCCTCAAAGTTAACAAGGTGTCTTTTTCCAGAAACCTTTCGAGAGATAAAATCCTTTTCACAGTGGCGACCAAAAAGGTAAAAGAAAGAAACGTTTATGGAAAGATTAGAATTTGCCTATACAGTCGAACCCCGTTATAGCGAACCCGGTATATAATGAACTCACGGATATTACGAAAGAAAATTTTCGCCCAGCCATTTTCCTAATGTACGTAATTTAATTAGTATTGTGTCAGTTTAATGTAATCGATTTTAGTCGATTTAATTCGTTAATGATCATATTTAATAGATTTTATCATTTTTTTCATATATCATTATTGACTGCACATTGCAACTAATGAGTTGTACATTTTGTGAACTGTAGTATTTTTCTTAACGGTTCGGATACAGCGAACCACCGGATAAAGGGAACAAAACTTTTGTTTCCCTTGAAGTTCATTATAACGGGGCTCGACTGTAATGTGCTACATTAAGTTGAGGATCAGACGACTTGAAGATGCTGACAGAGGTGGAGGAGAAAGGCTGAACTGAACAATTGAATCTTATTCTCTGATTTTTCTTTGATAAAGCGAACAAAACCTTTCGTCCCTTGAAGTTCGTTATAACGGGGTTCGATTGTATTGAAATTAATAGTTCTCTGACAACCCCACGTGTCGATCGGAGATCTATTCGAAGGGCCTCATCCAGCCAGGATTCCAGCAAGTGAGTCCTGATGTTTCAGCTTAGCGTACCTGACCGTCAGCAGTCCAATGGTGGTGGGATCGAGACTTGAAAATTTTTCAAACGAATAAAAGAAATGTGATTAACAACTGGGTAAATACAGTCGAACCCTGTTATAGCGAACCCGGTATATAACGAACTCACGAATATAACGAACGAAAATTTTGGTCCCACTGTTTTCCTATTGTACGTAATTTAATTAGTATTGTGTCAGTTTATTGTAATCGATTTTAATCGATTTAATTCATTAAAGATCATTAATAGATTTTATCAGATTCATTAATAGATTTTATCATTTTTTGATACATCATTATTGAATACACATCGCAACTAATGAGTTATACATTTTGCGAACTCTAGCATTTTTCTTAACGGTTCGGATATAGCGAACCACCGGATAAAGCGAACGAAACCTTTGGTCCCTTGGAGTTCGTTATAACGGGGTTTGACTGTACTTTGCAACTCTATTTTCAATATTAAAATTGATTCTTAAAGAATAGTGTGTATGACGATGAGGTGCAATCATTATTGGATAATTAATTTCTCAGTTGATAAAAATCCTCTCTGAGGCATGTTCTTCAAAAATTTAGTTTTTTGGTTAGATCCAAAAAGGAAAATCCCTATGGTTCTGGATAAATGCTTGTACTTGATGCACGTATTACATCAGTACTCCAGTCATGATTTTAAAAACAATACAAGATATGCGGAAATACTTGTAGCTTGTAACTGACACCAAAAACCTGAACAAACATCGTTGTTCAGGTTTTTGGTGATTAAAGCTGAACAAACGATGCTTGTAACATCGTTTGTTCAGCTTTAAAACGCTGAGATTATTTATCTGTAGTTCGATTCAGGGGAAACTCAGTAGCACTGAATTTGTTACCTTTGAAACGAGTAGAAATGTAATAAAACAAGTGTCTTTGAAATCGGGCCTAGGATAACTGAATTAAATGCATTTTGAAGGCTGTAATTCCGAATAGTCATCTTTCACCAATTAATTCAGGTTTTCGTTTATTTATCGTTAAAATAATATTTACTTAAATTTATTTACTTTTTTCAATCAGTTTGAAGCTTTTTCGGTTCTTTTATTAATTTAAGCGGGCACACCACCTTTAAAACTTCAAAAAATGGATTTTTGGTTTATGTTATATTCTGATTTTTGGGACATTTTTGACCAATATGCAAAACAACCGCATAAAAAAATTCGCATTATTTCTCGAGTTATGAGAGTTTATGTAAAGCTCACTCTGTTGCCATGGCCATGTATATTCGAACTTTAACTTCAGTTTTCTCAAATATGTAAATTTTTGGATTACGCGCACTCTTACTCACAAACTATGTGTGCTAGACACACAAAATTTTTATCAGATTTGTATTTTAAGCTTCTTTACATACTGAAACCAAAAAAAATTAAAAACAATTTTTTTAAAAAAATTTTTACACTTGATAATGTTTTTAAAAAAATGCTAAATTTTTATTTTTTTTAATTGTATGTAATTTTTTCAATTTAAACTATTTTTTTTGTATATTTTTTGGTTTTACATTAAACTTGAGTATATTATTAATTTAATTTGACCAAAAAATAGTTTCTGTATGCATATTTCTTAATTTTATGACGCGCGAAACATCCAGTGATTTTTTTTCCCTTTTTAGTAATGTGTACATTTAAAAATAAAATCTAAAAATTATTTATGGATTTACAAGTTCTGTTTTTGTATAGAATATAACTCAAGAATTGTAATTTTGATATAAAATAATTACAAGATAAAAATAACTTTTTATATACCATGTTTTTAAATTTTCTGTTGAATCATATAAACTTGACAATTCTATGTACAGGTAACCCTCCTATAACACGGTAGATAGGTTCCTAGAAAATGCCGTGTTGGGTGAAACCGTGTTATATGAGACCCAGAGCAAATACAAAAAGAGGGGTTACGTTCCGAAAACTTATTAAAGCAAACATTTAAAAATAAATTCCATATAAGCAACCTAATTTTTATTAAAAATATAAATGTATGTATAACACAAAATGAAAAGAAACAAAAAATATTATTTTCATTTAATGCGACCTTAATTTAATAAATTTTTTTCCTCATCGCTCTCAGTGCAATCAAACGAGAACGTTTTTTCGATTGAACGATATCACCTTCAGTTTCAGAACCTTTTTCTTCATTTAAATATTTTGCACTTTCTATCCTCTTTAAAAAAAAAAAAAACTGTAATTTTTGTTTGATTGCTGGTTCATACAAAGTACAGTGATTTCCGCTTATAAGAATCACGTTTGTAATTACTGTTTTTGATTCTTATAAGCGGTTGATTCTTATAGCCGAAATTTAGATTTTTGGACAGGCACACACACATCTATATATACATATATTAGATAATTTACCATAAAATACTCTTTAATTTACGTTAATTCTTTTATTAAAATTATTTTTTATAATTTTAAAAATGCAACTTAATTTCTAGACCTATAAGTAGATACACATGATTATAGTGAGAGAAAAAAAAATCCAATATCTGTTACCACATACCTGCTTAACAGTTTTAACATTTCAACTACAGGAAGGGAGCTAGAAAAAGTTTTCTATGGTAGTTTGACGCAATGAAGTTTTCAGGAGGCTGTTTATACCGCTTTGATTACTAATAGTCTCAGACGAAGATTCACCTTCTAGCTTACGTTTCACGGTTTGTTAACGTGCTGAATCTACTAATGTCACGTTTGCCTAAGTGATAGTGGACACTTCGCCAAAGATTTATGTGTTTCAGGGTTCAGGAAGTCGCAACCAGGATGTGGGAGGTGGGAAAAAAGTCCCCATTTTTGTTTGTCAGTGGAGAAAAGTGAAATCGGACCCAGACGGGTAAAGATGCCCCTGGGTCAAGCTAATAGGACAGTGATGTGCTAAAGCGTTTAAAGGGAAACTATTATGTTATGTCTAACAAAGGAAGGGATGAATTTTACGACTATATACCATCCCATCTTATCAATCTTCCTTTAAAAAAAAGAAAGAACTTCGTGCCTTTTTAGGGTTTAAGTGGCTTTTTTTGAAAAATGAAAGGAAAGCGAAGAGTGTAAACTGATTCTTAAAACCGGTGGATTGATTCTTTAAAGCGAAAATTTTAACATGGAAATAATACATTTGTTTTTGTTTTCGCGATATTGATTCTTATAAACGGTTGATTCTTATAACCACTGATCACTATAAGCGGTGGTTACTGTAATTGAAGATTTCACGTCATGGAGATGATAATTTCGGAGCTCCCATTTGAATTTTCGGCTTCTTTCAGCGGAAGGGTTGGCGAATCGAAAGAAATAAATCCTACCACGCGGTATATTTTAACTACAAGTTTAATGTACATTTTTACAAATTATTTACATTACACCGGCATGGCCAGATCAAATCAAAGCTTCTCACAAAGACCAAAATGTACATTAATCTGAACAAAATCAAAAGTGCATCTGCTGACATCATCAGCATCAATTCGAACGATGCAGCGTTCGTCCACGAGGGGTATTACGTCACACTTGTAAACTGTGCATGACGCTTTCCGCTATAACATCGGAATAGAGTTATAAATGAAAAAATTATAATTTGTTCATACATTTCCATGTAAAGCCACTATAGTTCGTTACTCCTTCCCGTCATTATTTTAAGGAATTTTATTTTTTAAATGTGTTAAGGGGACAGTGGACTTTCAAAATTGAAATTTGCCCAAAAATTCGATTTTTTATTTTATTGAATTGTGAAACTACGGACGAGTAGTAATGTGTTGCAAAAAGAATTTTTAATTTCTGTGATTACTTTCCAAGTTATAGGCATTTGTATTTAATTTAGATATTATGTGGTTTCTAATAGCAATAAATTTTAATGTGCTTTTCTCAAAATAAAAATTTTCCTGTCATACGAATATTCAAACTGCTCCAGGCGCATTTCTAATTATCGTATTGCTTTGAAATTTAAGCTTTATATACTTAACTGTATATCAAATAAATCTTATTGAAAATAATTATGCTTCGTAGCTCAGAATTTCTAAATTTTGTACTTGAAAAGATGATTTAGAGGTATTTTGAGGCATAAAAAGGGTGTTTTCACTATTATTTTTTTCTCTTTATATTTTTAATGAATGCTTAAAATAAGCAATAAGTTTCATTGTTATTTCTATAAGGTATCCTGAAAATAAAAATTACCATATTATATGCAAAAGAAATGCGCATGGAACATTTTAAATTAGGCCAATTTTTGATATAATTAATAATTCATAATTCATAAATTATTAATATTTCATCATTAAATTTTAACCACTTTTACATATCTATGGTACTAATCACATATTCAAATTTCAAGCAAATTCATTCAAAATAAAAAAAGTTAGGTTTGAAGGTCCACTGTCCCCTTAAACAAAAATCATGTTATCTAGTGCTGTAGAAGAACAGTGTTGTACAAAGGCATTCCCAAATTTTTTTTATTGTGTTAGAGCGAAACCGTGTTACACGAGGGTTCCCGCAATTTTCCTATCGTGTTAGACCGAAACCGTGTTGTAACATGCCGTGCTGTAGGAGGGCTACCTGTATTAATAAATACTTTTAAAAAAATTTTGATGAACTATCCCATCAACTTGAAAGAAAATGATCAAATGCGTAATAAAGAGGTATCAAATGCGTAATCTGTAGGAGTGAAATGGTATAATTCCCCACGGTGTGTGGCCAATATCGAATGTATTATAAAGGATGCAGAGGCAGAGGTAAATACAGGCGTGTAAACCAATAAAAAATAGAAGAATAGCTGTCGGTGTGGCCAGTGATAGCGATCTGAAGTCTAAATTTTACAAGATGGATGGTCGTTATTTTATGGCCCACAGTAAAAACGTCAGATGAGAAGGGTCAAAGTTGTTTTGTAAAATAAAATTATGTTGGGGGAGGTACTTCATAGACTATGGACAGAGGTGACAGGGGCGGTTTAATAGAACCAATTGGGGCAGGAACCACTGAAAGAAAAACAGCCCACTGCCCAATGAAAGTGAGGGGCGGGCCAGAATGGCCCCCCGTAAACGGACAACAGCTCCGCTAAGGACGGAAGGAATTGACGAAGAGGAGACGGATCTTGGATTTGGTTCCACAGAGTTAGATGTTAGAGACTCTCGTCTGCCCCAGAGCCTTGGAGAAGTGCGAATATCCCGCCAAGGTGTTCCTATACTAGAGATGATTCTGGGTCCCGGTCGCCGATGCTACCATCATCGCTGCATACATCAGTTATAGTAAGTGCCTCCCCAATAGACTCTAAAAATCATCTTTGACAATATAGTTTACCTCTGCTTCTGGGTTCTCTATGTTAAAATTGTTAATATGAATCGGATTGTTATATTAATAGCTATGACAAGTTAATTGAAATTTGGGTTATCAAATAAATGTATGTTTAAGGTCAATGCGTTGTCTTCCTTGCTTATTCCAACCCATGCATGCATCCATTGTTTCAAGGTAATTAATACCCTACATAATCGATCCTTTATTTCGAGAATTGGAAGTTAACTTGCGTTTAACTTTTCATCCCCGTCCTGGAAAATAGATGGCTGTACCATTCTACAAAACAAAATGAATTGAAAATGAATTCAATCCTGCTTAAAGATGGCTAAAAGTATTAAAATAATGTATTGTCATCGTGTTCTGAGCTATTCTAAAAGTTTCAAACGTTTAGCTAGTCGGGAAGTTAGTTAAAAATCGATTGCAAGATTTGTACCGCACAAACACACAAACAAGAAAGCGAGTTAATAAGAACATTGTAACAATATATATATATATATATATATATATATATATATATATATTAAATATTATTGGAGTTTCAGTAGCTCGAATTTGATCATGTTTGCAGTCATTTCAGTCTAGTCAAAGGTAGTGTGCCCCCATAAATGCATTTTCAAGGCTGTAATTCCGATGAGTCATTTTGCACCAATTATTGCAGGTTTTCGTTTATTTATCGTTAAAAAATTATTTAAATTTATTTACTTTTTTTCAATCATTTTGAAGCTTTTTTGGTTCTTTTATTAATTTAAGCTATTAGCAGCATACAATTTCAAAACCTATTATGCTGATACCTTCCTTAACAGACTTCAATGATCATGGTTTAGGATTACTTGGGATACCATTCGTCTATGATGGGTGTTCCTTTCATAATCTTTTGCGCAGTTTCCTTCAGTTTTGCCAGTTGGTCATCAGACAGGTGACTTTTGCCATCACCGACAATACCCTTTCGAAAGAAGTTCAATTTTGGCTTCTCTGCTGGATCTCTGCCTTCGACTGCTTTTTGTCTGTTTAGATTTGTCACATATAAATTGTTCTTCATGTATTCGAAAGAAGTGTGCTCCAGGACGTTATTTAAAATCCCCTCGTCTTCCAGCAGACAATCGTGGTATTCTGCTCCGAGGAACTGGGCTATCCTGAGGATCTCTTCTTTTCTGTTGGCGTGCAGTTTTTCGTAGGACACCAGCAGTAGATTGCCATCCCCACGGCGCTCGTAGAAGGACAAAACGTGTTTGAAGTAACACCCGTACTGGATATTTCCAGTCAAGAAGACGTCGTAGAACTGGTCAAAAGAGTGCTGATTGAAAGTTTCATATCGGAGGTTATTCAAAAAGTGATAGAAGGATACTATGGTGTCTTCTGGATGGCGATAGATGTAGATATACTTCGCTTTATCGTTTTTCTGCACCATGTTGTAGGGGATGTGATGCTTGTAAACCCGAGGCTTGCTTTCTAGAGCCTCTACGGCAGCGATGCCACTCATTTCAAGGAAAGGTACAACCTTGTGAGTGACATCGTCGAAGGTAGGAAAACACTCTCCTTTGGAAACAATTTGCAGGACAATGTATTGCATCCATGAAGTCCCAGTCTTCGGGTAAGACGCGATTATGACGTCATCATCCTTCGGCACGTAGTCCATAGCATCTTCGATATTTTTGGAGGTGAACCAGATAGCACACGGAAATGGGCAACCTCTGATTATCTGGAAATGACAGACTCGATTTGGTTTTTCCTCAGACATCTCGAATCGGGATTCCTGAAAGGATAAACTTCAGTGTGAATATAAAATGCATAAATGTAAATGGAGTGCAGAACTTCGTTCAAGAACTGCAGAATTTACACTAAGACATGTATAAAAGCCATGCCAGCTAAATTAAAATAAAATTGTCGCCAATATCTTCAAATTTCACCCTTGCCATATCTAAGTGTTGACTATATTGTTTGGGGTGTAAAAGCAAGTAAATAGATTCATAGTGTCAAAAATTAGATAATTTATTGCAAACTATATTACGTGCCTAAAACATCTTGTTTTACCATCCATCCATATATATATATACTATATATATATATATATATATATATATATATATATATATATATATATATATACAGTGCCTAATTAGCCATTCCTGTGCCGTGGACAAGAATTTGCATTTGGGCCCCTTAATTAGGTTTTGGAAAATAATAAAACAAATTCAGCATTTTGAGCCCCCCCCTTTGAAGTGGGCCCAGGGCGGATGCCCCTATTGCACCTGCTTAGTTACGGCACTGTATATATATATACGTGGGCGAAACAGAAAATCTTTGCCCCTATTTTTTAATAGCCAAAAGAAGGTACATACAGGTAATTACGGATATACGTACTAGTCTACGTACTTCAAACTAATTTTCTACATATTCCCCACACCGGTTCAGACATTTTCCCCATTACAGCACTAAATTTTAGATGCCCCTGTAGTAGAATTCGTCCGGCTGACTGTGGAACCACCTTCGGACTGCTTTCTTTATATCGCGAATCCAATAGGGTTAGTACACACCAGCCTTCAAACTGGAACCATAAGCGATCGTATGATGGCAAAACGGGCAATAAATAGATATCGTCAAAATTATCGCACCTCGATACCGAAAACAGAACTGGTAGAGCAGGGGTTCTCAACCTTTCAGGCTCTGTGCCCCCCTTTGAACACTGATGTGCAGTCACGCCTCCACCCCACCACCACCATCACATATGGTCAATAAAAGTAGTACAATCGGAATTTGAAACTGAAGCTGCTTATTAAATGAAAATATAGAATAGATAATTTCATACACAACATTTAATATTACTACTCATATCTTAATTTGGAACATATTACTATTAGAACATATGAAATCAAAGAATTAAATACAGATCAAACATATTTGAGGTAATCAAGGATATAGGTGAGGTTGGCATGTAATACCAGTCTCTTTCACAACATTAATCAGAGGGCTGGTCTGTCTGTCCTTGGCAAGTTTTTGAATATTAGGTTGTAACTGTGACAAGGCACACCCCAGGTCATTTTCAACGTCCAAGTCGATATTTTGACTTTATGTATGCAAATGCTGAAAATCCAGATTCACAGAGATATGTGTATGAACACTGCACTAATAACCTCAAAGCTTCCAAAGTATCTTCTGGGTAAACAGGAAAATAGTGTAACCAAAAATTTTCAACATCCATGTTTTCGAATTCCACGTTTCCTTGAGAATCACATTTTAGATCGATTGCCTGTTCCTGAATATGATCAGGAAGTATATCCACGTCGATTTTAAAAGGATCTCTTCTCAACTTAAACTCCCAGTTCTCTGAACTAATATCTGCAAAATAGACTGCAATTTCATCTTGCAATGCTATAAATGCCCTGATATAAGGTCCTTCAATTCATTTATCTGTTGCAATAGGAGATTTTTTTGTTATCATCGATTAGGTCTTTCAATCTTGGAAAGGATGAAAAGTTCGTCTCTGAACTCTGAAGACAGCGTTGCCAAAAAGTTATCTTTTCTGTGAAACCCTTAACTGCATCATAAGTCTTCGGAATATTTTTCTGACTTTGTGGCTATGACAATTATCGTGTGCAAAAGTTCGTGTTCGTATGTCGAAAATACGTAACTGATACATTGTGGCGGCAAAATTGAGTACAGTAAATTACAGTTAGTTTTATTTTTTATTTTTTTTAAACTCACGCCTCCCTTGAAATTCTTCTACGCCTCCCCAGGGGGGCACGCCTCCCAGGTTGAGAACCGCTGTGGTAGAGGGCGCAATAGAAGATCATCATAAAGATAAGAAGTACGCATTCAAAAAAAAAAAATCTCCAGAAAATTACATTGGAGGTGAATGATGAAATGGATAAAACTTGAAGATTAAAAAGAATATTGTATTTTTTGTACTATAAGACCGTCTGCACACGGAGCAACTCAAAAGAAACTGATAACTGACTCAAATCACAAACCAGTCCGTGATGAGTCGCAACCTATGTAACTGAATGGAGCCACGCAGACGGCGCAACTGGTTACAAACCCGTCCGACGGGTTGTAACCAACGTTACATTTGGGCAACGCAACTCCAAAGCATGATATCCATATTTTTTGCTGTTTAATGCAAAATTTTTCCTTTGGGGAATGACAACATTATTTATTATTTTTATTTCTAGCTAACGGTTTGTTTTGTTTGACATCATGCACTAACTTCAAATAGAAGACTGATTAAAATGACTAATATCCCATTAAAAATCTGTTAAGAAATGTAATTGAGTCCCAGTGCTTAATAAAATTGGATATAAAACCATTTTTTGTCGTACCTTTTGTTGGAATGATGCTATAAACATACTGTCTAACAGAGCACCGAAGTGCGCAGTTAAAATCTGAAATTGATGTTTTAAATTCACATTAACTATTTTTTTTTTTGGGGGGGGGGGCTTTCTGCTATTTTAATGATTTTATTTTTAAGACGGCCGACAAGCCTCGTATGTAAAAATATTTAAAACTTAAATTTTCAGAAACAGGTTATGATGAGTTTGGTCTAGGGAAGAAGGGTTTCTATCAACAAGTCATGCTTAACCACTTCACTTAGATGTGAAAAATTCGTGATTAGGAAATTAAGTACCAGAACTTAATAAGCTTGGATATTTGATATCACACCATTTTTTAGTCATAACTTATAGAAACAGATATCCATAAGATTCTTGCTTTAAAATGTAAGGAACACGAATACCTAAAAACCAATTCCGGGATTTTTCACAATTCGGCCCCTATGGGGGGGGGAGGGGGCAAAACGGGTTTTTCACATATTCCCTCATATCTCATAGAAGGAAACAGATATCCATAAGATTCTTGATTTAAAATGTAAGGAACACGAATACCTAAAAACTAACTTCGGGATTTTTAAAAATTCGGTCCCCATGGGGAGGGAGGGGGCTAAACGCGTTTTTACGTGTTTTTCACATATTCCTCCATATCTCAAAGAAAGAGAAGATATCCATAAGATTCTTGGTTTAAAATGAAAGAAACACGAATTCCTTAAAAACGGATTTTTCAAAATTCGGTAAATGTAATACATTGCGCTGTAAGAAAAATTTCCAGAAACGCTAAATAATTAATACATTAACTGCGGTGGAAAAGTTTAATTTAGTTGCTTCATAATTTTAATTCATAAATGACCACGCGCCAAATATAAACCACTGAGGTGTTCGATATTTTTCATTTAAAGATGTTACAAGTTGAAAAATATTTTTATATGTTTTGATCGAGAGGAAAGTATAATATTAAAATATTTCAAGAATTAAAGCTTAATTTCAATTTATTTTATTTTTAAAACGTGGTAAGTACATTTGAATATTGCAACAATAAGGAAAAAGTGTTCCACACAGAGATACATCTGTGCTATTATTATTGTTTGTTATATATTATATAGATAATATTTTCTGCAAACTTTAGTTCATAATTTGTTTAATTTTTAACATTCTGAATTTAACATCACATTATTTGAATTCTTTTATTTAATTAAAGTTAAATAATATTTTCTACAAACTTTAATTTATAAATTGTTTAATCTGTAACATTGTAATTTGAACATTATTTGATTTTTTGGAACGAAGTTCTTTTACGCGGCTTACTGTAGAGTGAACTGGCAAAAATCGTCACGTAACGAAAAAGCGTTATGCCCCCTCCATAAGAGCTTTCTCTCAAGGACTCCGTGGCTGAATGGTTATCGCATCGGACTGCGGAGCGAGAAGTCCCCCGATTCAAATCCCCGCACAAGCGCTGCGGGCAATTTCAACTTTAATTTCATTTCTTTTGTTCTGTTAATTTGTGAAGCTTTTAGAATATTCTTTAGTTTACTATTCACGCGGGATTTATATTATGTCATTATTGCAATTTATAATGGAAAGTCGAGAAACGGAAACTGCAGCAAGTGTAAATAATGCAAACTTAGAAAAGAAAGTTAATAAAACATGTAACTTAATACAAGTATTTAATGTTTACATTTATTTAATATACATCTGATTCAAGTGTTTACTATTTACATGCATTACAGAGAAATAATAGTGAAATCATGTGCTCAGCGTCAAAAAGAGTATCGAAAGAGAAAAAAATCCAAAATCAACTTCAGAGTGCGAAAAAAATACCAAAAACAAACGCTCAATGTCAACAATAATTCCGGCAGAATAAAAAAGAAAAAGTACAGCAAAATGAAACATTGAATCTTTCTAGGTATGATATATATATCTTTCGCATGAGAATAAGAAACAATTTATTTTTTATTTTTCTATTTTTTTGTATGTTATTGTTTTAATTCACACGGGGTTTATATTGTGTCATTATTGCAATTTTATAATGGAAAGTCGAGAAACAGAAACTCCCGTTGTATGTGTGTGTGTTCGTGCGAGTATCGAGATTCGAGCAGAAAGCATTGTGCACGGTCAGCTGTATAACCTCAATTATAAACACGTGTAAATGATATTTAAACTTATTTTTTGTTTGTTATTGTTTTAATTCACACGGAATTTATATGTGTTATTAATTTATTTTTGTTGGTGATTAAATAATAAAATTAATCCAATTAAAAATTATGCTAGATAACATCTAAATCAAAATAATTTATATATTAAAATTTTTAATTTTAATAAAAATAATTAATTTATATATTAAAATTTTTAATTTTCATAAAATAGAGAGAGAGAGACAGAGAGAGAGTTAGTTAGTTAGTTGGTTGAATAAAAGAGGGCTGCGCATTTTGGCGTGTCAAAAATACACTAATATAATCACTAGAAATCTACATATTTAATCACGTTTAGAGTTGAAAAAATAACGTAAGGAACTTCGTTCCTGACGGGATCCCCCGACCGCACAATTTTTTAAAATTTATTTAAAATTAAATAATATTCTCTATAAATTAGGAAAGATAAGCTTTAATTGATTTTTAACTCTTGATCAGATTTACTTAACTTGATTTTAATTATATTTCTGAATTGGATTTAATTTTGATTTTTATATCTTCTAAAATGGAATAATATTTATGCATAAATGGAGAGTTTGTACTTCATAGTATTTTCCCAATCATTCTTATTTTCCCTATTTTGTCATGCATGGTACAGACAGCAGTTATGTCTTATGACAGGAATGGGAATAACTGTTCTAGCTATGCTAAATATTTTTTCGAAATGTCAATTCTCTCCACATATGGCAGTTCTTGTGAATTGGCAGCAGCAGGTGAACTGTTCAACTTTGTTTTTGAGATATACCTCAATGGTGAACTATGTCACAGTTTTGGTGCTGCTGGTAACCCAATAAGGAGGCTGCGTTTTACCTCTGCATGTGACTTCTCGAGAGGGCATTTCGATGCCTACTACCTGTCACAGGAAGCACAAGCCATACTATCTCTCCCTCAGTCTACCTTACATGATGCATCACTTTCTAATCCCAATAAAGCTACTAAAAGACGTGGCTCTAGATGTACTCATGCTCAAAGGAAGCAGCAACTTAAAGATGCAAGAAGGAAGTATGCAGAGAGGAATCCTGGGGTGAACAGGGCATCTGTTGCACGTTACCAGAAAGCTAAGCTTGGGGATCACAGGGCAGCACAATGCCAATATGAAAAAAAATCCTGACAAACGAGTAGAAAGGCAAGTACTTCCATGGCAGGTAATGGTTCTTTCAGGCTTGGCATATGAGCCTGTTATTGCTTATGAAGGAGATAGCATGGTATCCCTGGGCGCTATGAACCACAAGTCTCAGTACTGCAATGCCCTGAAATGAGCAGACGAATCTCCAGGAATTTGTTGTAGTGCTGGCAAGGTGAACCTACCTCCATTTGAACCTCTTCCTGAGCCTCTCAATAGCCTGGTAATTGGCAACCATCCTGAGCACATCCACTTTCAGGAGTGTGTTCGGCAGGATAATGGATGCTTTCAAATGACATCATTTGGAGCTAAACAGGTTGTAGAGGAAGGTATCATGCCAACTTTCAAAATTCAGGGACTGGTGGATCACTTGAATGGAAGTCTACTTCCATCTTCTAAAGAAGCCCAATTTCTTCAAATACGTATATTTTGTGGGTGAGGACGAAAGGGAAGTCGATGCTCATGAAGGTCGCTTTAATGTACCAACAGCAAATGTGGTAGCTCTGGTGATGGTTGGCCAGCAGTTTCGGCAGCGAGATATCTTGCTCCAAAGCCACGATAACAAACTGCAGCGCATCAGGGAGATCCACCGGTCATACAATGCTCTTCAATACCCGCTTTTGTTCTGTCGTGGTGAGGATGGATACTCCATTAGTCTGGCTCAGCACGATCCTAAGACCAAATTGCCTATCAAGAAGGCAATCTCTGCATTGAGCTTCTACTGCTATCGCATTATGGTCAGAAAAGGAGAGGACAACCACCTATTGTACTTCCGTTCCCTCTTCAGTCAATTTTTAGTAGATATGTATGCTAAAATAGAGACTGAAAGGTTAAACTATATCAGGTTTAACCAGGCAGAGCTGAGGGCAGACTACATTCACCTAAAAGATGCTGTAGGGGAGCAGGATGCTGATGCTGCTCAACTGGATCAGAAGGTAGTGCTCCCATTATCTTTTACTGGAGGGCCTCGCTACATGCATGAACGAACTCAAGATGCTATGACATATGTCCGTCACTATGGGCGTCCTGATCTGTTCATCAGTTTCACCTGTAACCCCAAGTGGAAGGATATTACAGATGAATTGTTCCTCGACAAAAATCTCATGATCGGCATGACATCGTAGCAAGAGTGTTCCACTTAAAAGTAAAAAAAATCATGAATGTCTTGAACAAAACAGTCTGTTTGGAGCTGTACGTTGTTTCATGTTTTCTGTGGAGTTGCAAAAGCGGGGTTTGCCTCATGTCCACATCTTACTGTGGCTAGAGCAACGCATATCCCCTGACATGATTGATAATGTCATCTGTGCCGAAATACCTGATCCCCAGCAAGACCCTTTTCTCCATGACATTGTCAAGGCCAACATGATTCATGGGCCCTATGGCAACCTGAAGTGCCATAGGGCCCATGAAAGGAGGAAGCTGCAGTAAAAGGTATCCCCGTCCACTTATAAATGATACCCAGACTGGTAATGATCAGTATCCACTGTACCGAAGCCGATCTCCAAAAGATGGTGGGTTCACTGTAAAATTCAATGGAATGGAGCTGGACAACAGCTGGGTTGTACCTTATAATCCTGTACCGTTACGTACTTTCAATGCTCACATAAATGTAGAGTATTGTAACTCTGTGAAGTCAATAAAATATATTTACAAGTACGTTAACAAGGGCAGTGACCAGGCAGCTTTTGATCTAGAGAATGAGGAGGATGAGGTGAAGTTCTACGAGAGTGGCCGGTACCTCAGCAACTCTGAGGCAGTTTGGAGGATCTTGGCATTCCCAAGTCATGAAATGTACCCCACAGTTCTTCACTTGGTTGTTCATCTCGAGATTGATCAGCGTATGGACTTGACCTCTAAGAATCTTACGGAAAAGCTCAAAAATCCTCCTCAGACAACACTCTTAGCTTTCTTCCAACTGTGCAAAATTAATGACTTTGCAAAATCCCTTCTGTATTTTGAGGTTCCTTCTTATTTTCTGTTTAGAAATAATAAGTTCACAAGAAGGAAGCGAGGTAAAGGTGTTGATGGTGTGCCAGGAGTGAAGAAAGACTCTGTATTGGGAGGGTTTATACCATTCATCCTAAAAATGTTGAAGCTACCACCTTCGCCTGTTGTTACATGAGGTTTGGAGCCCGACATGCTTCTCAGATTTGAAGACTGTCAATGGTGTCCTCCATCCTACATTCCAGTCTGCATGCATAGGACTCGGTTTGTTAGATGGTGATAAGCAGTGGGACTCTACCTTGGAGGAAGCTGCCCTGTGTAATTCTTCTTTCAAGATGCGGGAGCTTTTCACGGTGATGCTGCTCCATTGTGAGCTCTCAGATCTCCCGAGTCGTTGGGAGAAGTACAAAGACAGTCTTTCTGAGGACACAACACGCCAAGTATAAAGACAGTTACAAGGCAATGTACGGCATGTTATTGATGAAATATACAACAGATGCTTGGTGCTGATTGAAGATGCAGTATTATCTCTGGGAGGACAAGATTTGACACAGTACTCCCTTCATAGATCAAAAAGATCTGGTGATATCTTGGGGAACAGGGACTATATGAGGGAGATCAGCTATGGCAAGAATGCTTTGGTACAAGTGGTGTCGAATGAAGAGTGTTTACTAACAGATGATCAGCTCTCTGCCTATCGTCAGGTTCTTGCCAGTATTCAGTCAAGTGTTGGCCGTGTCTTTTTCCTAGATGCTCCAGGTGGTAGTGGAAAGACTTTCCTCCTCAACTTGCTTCTTCCAAAGGTAAGGAGTGATTGTGGCATTGCTTTAGCTGTTGCATCCTCTGGCATCGCTGCTACATTGCTGGAAGGGGGTAAGACAGCCCACGCTACCTTCAAACTGCCCTTCAATCTCATCCATAGCGAAACTCCCATGTGTAACATATCTAAACAAAGGGATATGGCACAAGTGTTGCGGGACTGCAAGTTTATTGTCTGAGATGAGAGCATCATGGCACACAAGGGGGCTTTTGAGACACTTAGCAGAACTCTTAAGGATATCCGAGACGATGATGGATTGATGGGGGGAGTCACTTTGTTGTTGGCTGGGGATTTCCGCCAGACTCTGCCAGTAGTTCCAAGGGGAACTAAGGCTGACCAGGTTAAAGCATGTATCAAAGCTTCATATCTGTGGCCCTTCCTCACAAAGTTATCTCTCAGGTAGAACATGAGAGTGCACTTGATGGGTGATGTCTCTGCTGGCCAATTCCCTGAACTCTTACTTAAAATAGGAGAGGGAGAATATTTAGAGTCTGAAGGGAAAATTACCATCCCTGCAGGTCTTGGCTCAGTTGTGACAACCCTAGCAGCCCTAGCAGCCAGGATATATCCTGATATTGCCATTACCAAGGTGAAGTCCATGGACTGGTTAGGTGAACGTACTATTTTGACTCCAAAGAATGATATTGCTGATAACATTCTACTGAAGAGTTTTCAAGGAGTAGAAATGACATACAAGTCTGTTGACTCAGTCTTGCACATGTAGGATGCAGTCCATTATCCTGTGGAGTTCCTCAATACTCTTAACCCTCCTGGCCTCACAACCCATATGCTTTATCTCATATTGGGTGCTCCAGTCAGTGGCGTAGCGAGAGGGGGCAAGGGGGTCTATCATGCCCCAGGCGCCACTCTCAGAGGGACGCCAAATGGTCCTTTTTACAAATTCTATATATACACTGCTGGCCACCCAAATTGCAACACCAAGAAAGACAAGAGATATCACAACAAAATTTATTTTGTAGATAACATGTTGACCAAGTATGAAATGATTAAATTTATAGACTTTTGTGAAGTGTGGTTCCTGCCAAAATCAGTAACCAAAGTAGCCGCCATTGTTGGAGATCACCGCTGCCACACGCCTCGCCATTGATTCAAAGAGACTTTGGATGAGTTCTTGGAGTACAGCAGACCAAGCAGCTTCCATACGTTGCCAAAGTTGATCTGCTGTGGCAGCTGGGGATAGAATCTGGGTCAATCGTAGAGCAACCATGGACCACATGTTTTCTATCGGCGAAAGATCCAGAGAGCGAGGCGGCCAGGGAAGCAATTCAATCTGGCGATTGACAAAGAACCGTTGGACAATGCGTGCCACGTGTGGTCGCGCATTATCCTGTTGAAATATGGCTGTGGGCAAGCCCTGAAGGTAAGGAAGGACAACTGGCTCCAACACCTAGGAGATGTTGCGCTGGCTGTTTAAAGTACCGGCAATGAGTACTAGAGGTGTGCGAGAGTGATATCCAATACCGCCACATTCCATAATACCCGGTGCAGGACCAGTTTGGCGGTGCATAACGCAGCTGTTCAGCATCCTCTCTTCACGGTGTCTCCAGACTCGAATGCGACCATCGTGGTGTTGCAGACAGAAGCGTGACTCGTCAGTAAAGACAATTTCATTCCATTCTGCCGTCCACATCCTTCTGTCATCGCACCATTGGCGGCGGAGGCGTCTGTGGTTCTGCGTCAAGGGTAGACAAAGCAATGGACGTCTTGCGGACAGACCACTCTGCTGTAAACGGCGTCGAATGGTACGCGCAGACACTGGATGATGCGTTACAGAATGCATGTGCTGTGCTATGCTTCGTGATGTGACTGAGCGATCCGTCACTGCCATGTGCACAATTTGCCTGTCTCACGTGAAGTGGTGCGCTGAGGTGGATGCGATCGAACCCGCCGGTCCGTCGTACCCTCCTGCATCCAACGATCACATATCCGCATTACAGTTGTTTGGTTTCGTCCAACACGACTACCGATTTCCCTGAAAGATAATCCACAATCTCGGTAGGCCACTATCCTTCCTCTGTCGAACTCGGATACTTGATCAAAAGATGATCGCTGTTTTCGACGAGGCATAATTGATCGTTTTTTTGAAAAAACCACAAGAAAAACACAATTGCCGAACTTGAAATCGTCGAAATCTCCAAGCCTTAAATAGCGCTTTGAAGTGGCGCCACAGGCGAGCGTGATGTGCGTCTGCGCTGAAATTCTAATCATTTGCATATCTCACCTCCGCTAATGCATGTTGTAAATTTCATGTTGTTTGCATGTTTCCTTCAGGGTGTTGCATTTACAGTGGCCAGCAGTGTAATATTACTATATGTTTTTCGGGGAGGGGGCGCGAAAAAGGTATCATGCCCCGGGCGCCAGTTATGCTCGCTACGTCACTGGCTCCAGTTACTATGCAACCTCAACCCTCCAAAACTCTGCAATGGTACCAGACTGAAATTAACAACCCTTCAAAGGAACGTCACTGAGGCTAAAGTGTTCACCGGCTGTGCTTGGGGAGAATGTTTTAATACCCCGAATACCACTCATTCCATGAGATTATCCCTTTGAGTTTAAGAGACTGCAGTTCCCCCTCGAGGTTTGCTTTGGTATGACTATCAACAAGTCCCAGGGACAATCGCTGAAGGTGGCAGGGATTTATTTTATGGAGGAATGCTTTTCACATGGCCAGTTTTATGTGGCCTGCTCCAGAGTCAGTTCACCAAGCAGTCTGTAAATATAAACGCCTGAAGGTAAAACTACCAATGTTGTCTACAAAGAAGCTCTAAAATGAAAACTTTGAAAAAAAAATAAGGATAATGGGTATAATATTTTAAAAATTTAACTTTTTCTTTAAATGTTTTTATTTTTCCTCAAAAAATAACAGAAAAATATGTCAATTATATAATGTAAGAATCACTCACCTTTCATTCCTGGCTGCCACTGAACGGGAGTTATCCTAATTAAGCCACACACTCAAAAGAACTACGTTAGATCTTGATACACAAACAAATAACATTTAATAATGAAGATACGACAATTTACGCAGAACTTATACATATATTAACGATTCTTATAGAGTTTACATTTAATTTCCGATGACCTCCCTTGAATCAATGGAACATAACCGAAGGGGGTCTCGTATCTCGTTCAACTGTTTTTCAACTGCGTTGCGCCAAAGCGCAGTAATAGGCGCGAGTGACTTTAGACTGAAATTTTTAAAGAATTTATAAGAAAACAACACATAAAAAATATGAAAGAAAATAGGTAGTTTAAGGCTCGAGAATACATTATTCTCTCCTAAATAATTAACCCGGCAGAAGTCGCGCACCCAACACTGACATTCGAGATCGCGCGGGGTGACTGAGTCACCCCAATCAGTTTTATTAAAATATGTGCTAAAAATTTAAAAAAAAATTTATTATACACAATAATTGCAATATATCATTAATAAACTATACTTCTTTACTTAAGGAAACTTTTTTTCTATTTAAAGTACAATTCTATTCAAAAGAATTACATACCTTTTATCAGGGATCGGGAATTTACATACACTTCTGGCAAACATAGGAAGAATGAATTTTACATGTAAAGTTATCACATTTTTTGCAAGAAATTGTAGTTTTATTGTCCTTGGACCTTGGACATATAGCACATCGGCCTTTATCGGGTTTTGGTTTTTTTGATGAGCGTTCCTCTGATCCACTAGAAGTGGCTTCATTGATGTTTTCACGAAACACTTTAGGAAGCATTGGCATATTCTTTCTCATCTCTATGTGTGGCTGTATAAGAGATAATGCCAACATTTTTAGGAATTTTCTCCTATTTCTATATTGTAAGGGAGGGGTCTTTGTTGACACTAAGGCAACTCGGGCATTTATTGCAGCGACGTTAAACACGCAATAAAAAACTACCATCGGCCATCTGTTGGTTTTTCGAGCTGTCGAATATAATGATGACATTTCATCAACTTTGTCTACACCCCCCTTTGTTGAATTATAAAATTTAATTATTTCTGGTTTCTACATATCATCTCTTTCAACAATGACGTCATCGCGATGCATAGTAGATAACAAAACTACACATTTTGATTTCTTAGGCACATATGATACTAGTGTTGTGTTCTTTTGAAATCCAAATATAGAAGAATAAACTTTCCTAGTTTTTGTTTCGACGAACTCGATGGGAATTGTTTCTCTTCAGCCTTGTTTCTCTTCAGGGTTCCTACAATTGTTAGCTTCTTTGATAAAAGTTTTTTCGCTAGAGGATAACTCGTATACCAATTATCCATTGTTATGTTTCTGTCTGATCCAAACAAAGGAGTGCACAGGCGTTTAGTAATTTCAAATGGCGAATTTTCATTTCTGAAGGGACCTTCCGGCTGTTGTTCTGCGTATATCTTCATACTATAGCTGTAAAAAGTCCTAGAATCTACTAAGGCAAAGATTTTGATTCCATACTTCGCTGGTTTGTTTGGTATATATTGACGAAAAGAACACCGCCCTCGAAACTTCTCTAATTTTTCGTCGATAGTAATATATTCACCAATACTGTCTTTTGACAATTTTCATTGAAATCAAAAAAATCTCTCACAGCCGCCAGTTTGTCCACTTTTTTCCGAGCTTCACAATCGGTCACATTGTCTAACCGCAGACATCTGAGAAGAAAAATAAATCTTCTGTATGCCATTGTGTTCCTTAAAATTTCAATGCCTGATCCACCAGTAGACCACAAATCTTGTGCATTTGTATGCGATGATTTATGCAAGCCGCACAGATATAAAAGTCCAAAAAGGGCTCTGATTTCCACCTCATTTGTCCTCTTGGCATCCCGATCTCTGGTGTAATTTACCGATATTTTTTCAATATAAATATTTGTCCACTCTACTATGGATCGTATGATTTTAGTACTAAAAAACAATTCCCAACGTTCTAGAGGATCTGTTATATTGCGTGCAATTTCTTTTACTCCTGGTAAATGAGTTATTATATTTTGAGAACACGTTTTAACTTTTTGATTTGGTTTTTCTTTCTGCCAAACTGTTTTATTTTTGCTAAAAAAAATGCTTTCTTCTAAATCAGTATTTTCGTCGTCTTCATCATTCTGCTCAAATTCACTTTCGCTGTCATGAGAACTGTATATTTCTTCATCAGGTTCATTTTCGCTACCTTGATCAATTTCTTCTTCAGAAGACTCAACTTCATCCAACAGAGTTCTCAAAAGTTCCATCTCTTTTTCATACTCCGTAAATTTACGTTTGTACGCCATTATCTGTCAAATAACCGAGCAGAAAACAACTAAAACACTCCAGAGCACGAAGCTAAACTGCTTATAGTGAAAAATTTCGAAGCAATAACGGTCGCACGGGGAGACTGAGTCACCCCGTTATCACATGGATTCCAAGAAACGATTGCTTCTCACAGAGAAAGGAATTGCACGTGCAAAATGACAATACCCATTCCAAGGGGAAGGTCAGACAGGAGGATACTAAAAGGGTGATTAATTAACAATAGAAATTTCCCGTCAGATTTGTTGATTTTCTACGCTTGGGGTGATTCTGTGCCCCGCGCGACCTCTCCGGGGTTAAGAGTTTCAGTGCTCGGTTTAGCCCCTCCCCCATATAGCTTATCAAGTATGGCACGCCTCCTAGGTTGAGGTTTGGTTTGCTTTCGTGCGCTAAGGTCAACTTTTTGCTAAACGAGGGCTAATTATACCGGGACTTACAGTTTAAGACTGATCCCGAACGGCTACAAACATCATGCCAACAGGTTGAGAACCACTGCTTTAAGGAGTCATAATCTAATCTATGATAATAATCATAGGCGTAGCGTGATTCTAACTTTTGGGAAGAGGGGGAGGCACGAACTGAATTCAGTTAGGGCACTCCTCAGCGCATTGATTGCCGGACGGTCATTAAAATATGAATTATTATGATTTTTTTAAAACTGAATAACAATAGAATTGATTTTTGAGTAGTATTCAAAAGTTACACAATGAAAAAAATAAATATAATATAAATAAAATGAAAAAAATATACAGGGTGGGCGAAAAGTCCTTGACACATTTCAGAAAATAATATATGAAATAGAAATTGCCATAAAAGAGTTCAGTTTGCGGTCACTTCTTTAATAGAATGTTAAGTTTTTTTATCAACAGAAAATTTCGAACTGCTGCCAAAAGAGGGCGCCACAGGACCAAAAGTCCATAGAATGACATTTTATATGAAAAACTTTTTAATAGTTACCCTTACAGAACAAGTTTCTTGTTACCAAATTTCGATATGGGCATCTTTCGTAGCTCGTGTCACATCTAGATGTGACGTCTAGCTCGTGTGACTTCGATGACCCGTGTCTTGAGCTGTGTAATGTCGGTCATTTTCGAAGCGAAGACTTTGTCCTTGACATATCCCCACAAGAAAAAATCAAGCGGAGTTAAATCTGGAGACCTAGGTGGCCATACTAGTGGACCATTTCGTCCAATCCATCGCTGAGGGAATTGTGTATCGAGGTAGCTGAAATGTGTCAAGGACTTTTCGCCCACCCTATATATAGCATGGAATTTTTGTTATGGATCATATCATAGTTAAAAACTATGTAAAGTCTAAAGACATAACACGAATCTTCAGTTTCATCCCTAAGCATTCAAAATGACGCCTTTGATTAATGCCGAAAATTCCACTTTTATGTGATATTTTTCTACTGCATTACTTGAATCAGTAATGAAGATGTAAATGAAATTTTAGAATAATACCCATAATTACACGGCGATTATTTTTTGTATTATTTAATACAATAATTCCTATGAAATGATGCAAAAATTTAGCGAGATATACCAGCTACTTATTTAAAGTCTCACCTGAACAAATTATAAAGCTCTGCGACTAGATGTGCGGAATAGAAAAAATACAACAATAGCCGTGAATCTATAAAAGTTCTTAAGTCGTACCTCCCATTCATTACAGTGTTTATCATAAAAAATGACCTTTACAAAACAGCAAATCGCTGTATTTATCTCTTCGGAAATAGGGATGGATCGGAAATACTGGACCTGTTACTTTGTAACAGGTATGTGTTAACTGAACTTTTGACCTGTTACCGATTTTCAAAAGTAACAGGTACGGCGTACGTGTCAAACGATAGAATACTCCCGCCAGGCAAATAGAATAGGGCCGCGAGGCGGGGAGCGGGGACGAAATAAGTATGCGAGTATTTTCCGTACCTGTTACCAGGAAATACTCCCTTGCCTAAGCGGGGAGAGGGGACGAAATAAGTATACGAGTATTTTTCCGTACCTGTTACCAGAAAATACTCCCTTGCCTATGGGGGGAGCGGGGACGAAATAAGTATACGAGTATTTTTCCGTACCTGTTACCAGAAAATACTCCCTTGCCTATGCGGGGAGCGGGGACGAAATAAGTATACGAGTATTTTTCCGTACCTGTTACCAGAAAATACTCCCTTGCCTATGCGGGGAGCGGGGACGAAATAAGTATACGAGTATTTTTCCGTACCTGTTACCAGAAAATACTCCCTTGCCTATGCGGGGAGCGGGGACGAAATAAGTATACGAGTATTTTTCCGTACCTGTTACCAGAAAATACTCCCTTGCCTAGGCGGTCAGCGGGGACGAAATAAGTATACGAGTATTTTTCCGTACCTGTTACCAGAAAATTCTCCCTTGCCTATGCGGGGAGCGGGGACGAAATAAGTATACGAGTATTTTTCCGTACCTGTTACCAGAAAATACTCCCTTGCCTAGGCGGTCAGCGGGGACGAAATAAGTATACGAGTATTTTTCCGTACCTGTTACCAGAAAATTCTCCCTTGCCTATGCGGGGAGCGGGGACGAAATAAGTATACGAGTATTTTTCCGTACCTGTTACCAGAAAATACTCCCTTGCCTTGGCGGTCAGCGGGGACGAAATAAGTATACGAGTATTTTTCCGTACCTGTTACCAGAAAATACTCCCTTGCCTATGCGGGGAGCGGGGACGAAATAAGTATACGAGTATTTTTCCGTACCTGTTACCAGAAAATACTCCCTTGCCTATGCGGGGAGCGGGGACGAAATAAGTATACGAGTATTTTTCCGTACCTGTTACCAGAAAATACTCCCTTGCCTAGGCGGGGAGCGGGGACGAAATAAGTATACGAGTATTTTTCCGTACCTGTTACCAGAAAATACTCCCTTGCCTAAACGAGTATTTCCACACTCGTTTGTACTTTATACTTCTACGTGCACAATACATATACAATACATATATATATATATACATATATATACACATATATATATATACACACACACACACACACATATATATATATATATATACACACACACACATATACATATATATATTAAAGATTGATATTTAAAAACTATAAAAAGAAAAAGTCAAAAACCGTACAGCAGCAGTATGAACAATTGAAAAATACCACAAAGAATTCTTATATGGAGATGTACCTATGTGACCGGGGGGAGTTGTGACCACCACTCTCCGATTAAACATGTTTATGTGCCATGGCAACACTCTCGGTGGTCTGGTACATCCCCTAATTATAAAGCATTGCCTTTAGCCAAACTAACAGCATTAAAATAAGAAGTTGAACAATCTAACTAAAAAGTAAAACATAATAATGACATAAAAAAAGACACTATAAATGAAAAAGAATATAGCCCAGAATTAACTATGGAGATGATAACCAAAAACTTATCAATATGCAAATGCACCAACTACAACCCATTAACCAGAATAATCACAACATGATTACCCATACGTTAAAACCATACGTTTACTTAAAAACTACAACAAATAAAATAGACAAAAGGAATGAAATAAAAAGCAGCTCAATCTATCACTATGTAAATTTAAACATTTAAGCCTTATAACCAACACATATTATTGTGATCACAAAAAGAAAATGATTACACAAAGTCAGAATCAATACAAAATACAAAATTAAACTAAATAGCTCAGGATAAATCTTAGTAACAATATATAAAAATAGGTTTTAAGATGAAAATGCACTCACCTGTATCCGCAAATACCACCCTCCAACACCTGAAAATCTTTTTGACACGTCTTAAGATTTTATTTCAATAATGTTTCACTTTTGAGTACAGATGTGTTAGACTCACCTCATTGCCAAGTTGGCGAATTTTTGAAATTTGGCAATTTTTTTAATTTTGGCGATTTCGTGAAGTTTGGCGATTTTGTGTTTGGTGTGGCAGCCATACGATTTTGGCGAGATTTTGTTATTTTGTGGCAACCCAGTTTGAACAGCTAGTTGTGTGTGTTTGTTTACGTCATGAAGCTACAGAAGGAGCGTAATTAAGCTTCAATGGGGAATTTTTCGAAAAATGGACCGATAATTGTCCCTCACCAGTAGATGGCGCAACATGTAAGTAAAGTGACGATTATACTGGTCCTCCTATGCCAGTAATTGGTTGCACTGAGCAACATAACTGTAATTTAATTCAAAAGGTTATTAACTTTTTTCTGATTACGCGCATGCATTTTATATGCAAACAAGAGAATAAAAATGCCAACTCTGCGCTAATGTTAAAAGATTCAGAAAAGAATCGAAATTATAATTCTGTATTATTAAATTTGAGCTTTCATTTTATATTACTTTTGAATTGAATTATTCTCTTGTCTGAAGTTATTCCCTTGTCAATATCAATGAATAATGTTATCAATATCTGCAAAACCTGTCATGTATAATTTTTTTATCAAATTTATCTATAGTAAATTGTATATCACACATTTAATTTTTATTTTATAATAATGTATTAATAGTGTATGTTGTTAATTTCAGTTCTTTATAATTATGAAATACTTTTCTTCTATTCAATATATTTTGTGGTTATGGCAAATTGATCTACACGTCTGAACTAAAGCCATCATATTTTTTTTAATTGTGCACAGAAATAAAATATTTCCAGTTAACTTTTCTTAATATTGAATTTTATCACTATTAAGTTAGTTGATAAGTAAATAAGTTTTCATTGTATGATAAAGAATGTTGCTACTATAAATGCTTATGCAAAATCTGTTGAGTATAATCTAAAAAAAAATTAATATTTTCCTATCTTTTTACTGTGAGTACAATGAAACCCATACTTAGTGAAAATGCGAAAATATAGCTGATTTGTCCTTATCAATGTTATTTGGGTTTTTTTTCTTTTTAATTTGCTGAAAATATTTGTAATCGATAATTTACCAACTTGAAGGTAATTCCTGACAATGCTGGAACCATAATATTGAATTTAATCACTATTAAGTTAGTTAAAGTACGTAAGTTAGTTAAAGTACGTAAAAGTATCATTTTTAGACCTATGCTGGATTGTATGTACTACTCATGATTTTTGCTTGATTTACAAGAAATTTTTTGAGTAATTGCCTATAATACTGTTTATTATATATGCAATATTTCAAGGTAATTAATAAAAAAATAAAATGATTTTTTATGCATAAAAAGTGAATATTTTTTAAAATCGAGCATTTTGCAGTCAACTACTGTGCGCATTCTATCAAAATAAATTATTAAGTTACATTAATAATTGCTTACTATATATGATTACAACACTTTACACAACAAAATCCACCAAAATTTTTTAACCATAATATATTTTAATTTTTTAAAGAATTTTTTCTAAGCTTTTACTCAGTCATTTTTGAAATTTCTAATTAAAAATAGCACGTACTAAAATGTTTTAATATATTTTAGAATAATGTTGCTGGATATTGTTGCCTGAAGTATTGTAATCACATATAGTAAAAAATTATTAATGTACCTTAATAATTTATTTTGACAGAATGCGCACAGTAGTTGACTGCAAAATGCTCGATTTAAAAAAAAATATTCATTTTTTATGCATAAAAAGTCATTTTTATTAATTACCTTGAAAAATTGCATCGATAATAAAAAATATTATAGGCAGTTACTCAAAAAATTTCATATAAATCAAGCTTAAATCATGAGTAGTACATACAATCGAACATAGGTCAAAAATGATACTTTTAAAGGTACGTAAAAGTGACCACTCCCCTTAAGGGGAGTGGTCCCTTTTACGTACTTTAACTAACTTAATAGTGAGTAATTTCAATATTATGGTAATTTCAATATTATGGAAATTATCAGTATAAACATAATTTTTTTACATAATTATCTGTTCTTCATGTCACACATGTGAATAAATGTAAAAAGCAGCATGAAATTCTCAAAGTGTATAAATGTTATTAGTTTTTTTAAATTTTTTGTATTATTATATATAGGTTTTTTATATCATTAAGTGTATTACATACAATTCAGTGTTTAATCTCCTATCATAATTTTTATTTGGTATCGTAACTTAGTTACTGGTGAGGGAGTAATGTAGGAGATCCCTTATAGTAAGCAATTGTAACTGAAAATGTAAATAGTTGGTATTAGGCACGATAGATGGCAGCACGTATCTACTCAGTAAATGCGGTAAATCGAATTGTCATATCGATTACAAAGTAATAAGAAATTTACGAAATTAGGGAAGAAATTCTAAAATATTGAGATGTTGGTTAATTTATTATTATGCAGTATAAAAGAAATATTTAGTGTTTGAAGATGTTTTGCATTTATCATATAATTATAATTTTTTGTGTTTTGCCTGTGTAAATATTAACTGTAATGTCATAGGGTAACTGTGCTTACCATATATAACTGCAAGAGACATGTGTTGTTGTCGCAGTCAATAAGTTTTGTCGTGCTTGTACTGCCGCGCGAGTTATCTGCTGAAATTTCGTGCTTTGAGTCCAAGTTAATAAAACTGGTGAATTCGTATTACAAGTGATGTCGTTGATTGTTTAATACAGTATACACGAACCGAAATAGAACATACATACATACATACATACATACATACATACATATATGTAAGGAAAAACTAAAATATAGGGGGGCTTTTGTTAGGGAAAAAAGGAATTTATAATAAAAAATTATTAACTCACGAAAGTTTGCCATAAAAGAAGAAGGGTTGTTAATAGCAAAAAATAGCAATAGGGGGCGCCACTAGACGGGTGCTGTGCAGAAAAGAGATATTTTTCGGCAGGAGCAAGCTACGCAAGGAGATTACATAACGAAGAAAGTTACAGAATATTCGATCTCACTAAGCAAAAAGTTTGAGCGGGAGAATGACAAAAGAAACTAGGCACTCGGCACAGAGATCTGATTGAGAGAAGATGTATGTCTTGATAGAGAAACTGGGTGGAGTGGTTTGCATAATTATGTTGGAGCTCTGATAGTAATAATGAAAATAAACGAGTTTATGTGATCTCTGTCATCTCATCTAATCATTCGGACCACGATTGCCTTTTATTAAATACGAAATGGATGCGAAACATGTCATATGGATACGAAATGTGACAATAGTCGGTAGGAGTGTGCAGCCTACGGGGGTGAGATTAAAAAATTTTTTTTTTCGATAAGCCGACGATCGTCAATTGCAACCACTCGTCTTTCCATCCAGAAAGTGTTTCTTTCTGGTGACTGGTTGACAACGTGAACTCCGATATTGAAATTTCCTTCTTTTTTTCAAAAAATAGAAAAATCTAAATGACTGTGGATCACGCTTTGTATGAAACTTTTTCTTTCCATTGGTGAGACATGGCAATTTGAAAAGTAACTGTGCTTAAAAAGGACTGTTTGGGACCTCCGGGCATCAGATGACTGAATTTTGCCACAACTATAATTGGTGAGAAAAAAGATAAAAATAATAAAAAAAATTTGCGTTCGTTTAAATCAACAAGAAAAGAGAAACATGGATAATACGAAGGTTAAGGAGGAAGAAAAAGACGATGATGCAGCAGTAAACGATGATTATGAAAATAAAGATGAGCATAAATGTGAAACAGAAGCAAGTGACAGACACGGAAAAATAGAAGTTCAAACATTGAGAAAATGCAGTGGAAAAACAGCAGAGAAAGGAGAATTGCAGAATATAAAGTTAATGGTCCCGAAGTACGACAATCTGAAAGTTAGAAAAATTCTGCCTTGGATAAACCTCTTTGAGGAAAAATGTTATGCTTTTAATTTGGATGAAGATTGGAGGAGAGAAAATATTTTATATTATTTGGATGGCGAAATTCAGGACTTCATGATAGCGACGCAGTTGTATAAGAAGAGTTATACAGAAATCAAGAGAAATTTAGCATCAGTCTTTTCGCGCAATAGACAAGAAATGGAGAGACAATACAGAAATCTCAGATTAACAGAGGATGGAGATCTACAAGAGTACTACAAAAAAAAGGTGGAACTTGGAACGTCATTGCAAAAACAAGAAATTGAAATAATAGAAAGCCTAACAATGGACACGCCAACCCAGATGAACACTCTACTCAGTATACAGCAAATAAAATCCATAAGTGAGTGGTTTGATTTAGCGAAGAAGATTTTTACGTCAATTAAAACTCAAGACAGCAGATCAACAAACGACGAAAAGAAAAACATCGGAAATGCATAACACCAGACAGCCGGATTTCAGCACTGGAGAGAAAGAAACAACACCAGACCCCAGTCAAGACAATTTGAAAGTAATTACAGTGAAGACAAACAAGAAAGAAATTTTTTCAGACCAAGAAGAGAAAACTTTGGAGGAAACTATGGACAGCGAGGG